>OZ010796.1:478176394-479386756 GCA_963932465.1 Maratus speciosus
AACAAATGTAAACTGTGTGCATGCATATAAAATAAAACTGGTCACAACATCCAATCAGTTAAAGCTAAGCTTTGTGGCCAATCAGGGTGAGTGGTAGTGGCTTTATCTAGCCAAAGAAAGTTGAAACTCACTGAGAGAGTTCCACAATCTCTCTTAGTGAGTTCAGCAGTCTGAGATAGCTTAAATATCTGGTGTGAACAAGGTATTAAGGCTTTAACTGTACAGAATATCTGATTTTGTATTTTTCATTTGAAAAACTGTAGAACTAAAGTTTCTCTGGTGTATTCAGCATGAAAGGGAACCCATATAATAAATAACCCATAAAAAGAAATAACCCATAGGTTAAAAGAAATAACCCATATAATAAAATGTCTAAAGCCCATTATTTCAAATCTATGCAAATAAAATTTATATCCCTAACATTTCTATATTAGTTAAGTAATTATTAAATTAAATGTAAATATAGGTTAAAGTTTTCAAGTACAAGCCTCACAGCATATAGGAGAAATTTGATTGCTCTTACTACTATTTTTAAATAATTATCTCCATAAGATACTTCTATTGCATATGTTAAAGAAATTTATGCTGGAGATTATTGATTAGGTATATTGGCAGGAACAGTAATTTTTCCCTATATGCTGCAAATTCTGCAAATCCTTATAGTAAATCTTTGAAAAATGACTTTTTCTAAGAAATTCATATAAATTAAGGTTTTCCAGACAAAGGTGGAGCATTTACTTCTATTATCATTGTCTTTTAATATTTAATGACCTTGGTTATATCAGATTTTTTCTTGTTTTCTGACAGATGTGAAATAACAAATAGCTACTGTGCTCTGCATTTACTATTGTGTTTTGTTTAGAATGTCTTGTAATACTGCGTCTTACCTCACCTTCCCTTACATATTTCGGTGTAGACAATAAATATCTTTTCTTTGTCTCCATATTGCTCTATCTATACCCTTTTTAAATGTAGCTTTAATCTTCAATTATACACCTCCAAGTCAAAAAATTAGAATAATAGAAAAAAAGGAATTGTGAAAAAGGTTTTTTATGTATCGCTTATACAAAAAGTAATACAGGATAAAACTTAATATTGTAAGAATCTACATAGTTTGTAGAATCTTTTAGCATAAAAATTAAAGGAAATAATACAAAAATTAAAATAATTATTCACACTTGGAAAAAATCAAAATATTAGAATAACCATTTACCTGGTTCAAAATATTAGAATAATGCATTGTAAATAATGTGTTTTTTTAAAAAAAGGAGAAATAGTTATCATTTAATATTTTGTAGCATCACCTTAACATTTTATAACAGCACGGACTCGCTTTGCCAAGCTATTAGCTACAAGTGGTTCACAATCTTTTCTGCCCAGACATGACCATGTCAACTTTATGGCTGGAAAGAAGCTCAACTTTGTTTTTTGGTGCAGTATCTTGCAGTCTTTTATTCATTATTCCCCATAAATTGTCTGTTGTATTTAAATTTGGTGAATTAGCCAGCCAGGGAAGTATGTTAATTTGGTGTAGGCTAAGCCAGTTCTTGGTAGACGCTGACCTGTGTGAAGGTGCTAAATTATGTTGGAAAATAAAATCATTACCACACAGATCTTCCAACGATGGTATCGTGAAATACTCAAGGATTTCTTGATATATCTCAGAATTAATCCTTTTGTTAACGATACATAGCCTTCCATGACCATCTGCAGTCATGCAAGCCTATACCATTACACTAGCTGTAATTTTCACTGATCGTATGCACTCCTTGCCATATGCTTCTTGCTTCAATCACCATACACGAACATCTTGATCACCATATGTTATGCAAAATACACTCTCATCACTAAACAATATCTTTTTCCAATCATCCAGATCCCATAAAAGCCCTTTTTTTGCACCACTTCATCCTGTCCCTTTTCTGTAATAGTCATTGAGACGGGACTTTATCTTTGGTACACGAGATTGAAATTCAAGTTTATGAAGACGTCTTAGTATTGTACATTTACTCATATTAACAGCATATTCTTTCCACTTTTGATACAAATATCTTTTACTTCTAAAACAGTTTTTTTAGTAATACTCTTTAGCTTTCTATCATCTCTCTGAGTAGTTTTTGGCTTTTGGCCACTATTCAGATGCTTGTTTTCAAAATGTCCATTGTTAAAATACTGCTTTATTGCTCTACTAACACTTGGTTGAGAAAATTTTAAGTAACTGGCAATGTATTGCTGTTATAACCTTCTTTATGCAAATCAATAATATGATGCTTTGTAAACTCCATTATGTTAGACAAATGACAAATGTTTCACACAAAATGAAAACAATGATGCAACAAAGCATTTTTATAACTTAAGACAAAATATCACAGAAGCTAATTTACCACCTATTTTAGTATTCTAATATTTTGAATAATGAAAATAATTCTACAAAAATACAATATTCACTCAAAATTTAATCTTTTACAGTTTTAATTTTCTTTAATAACATGCAAATTTATTAAAACATCAACCGTTGTTCTTTTTCAATTGTACTACACTGAAATAAAGCTAAAATCAATTCCAAATACGAATGAAATGAATTATTCTATTTTTTTTACTTGGAACTGTGCAATCAGTATACTTGCTTAACTTGACTCTGTTTTGATATAAAATGTATGTGTTAATTATGTTGTTGGAATTTATTTACAGAATATCTACTTTTTTTATTTTGAACTATGTAACTATTATTCAGGGCCGAAACTAGGGGGGGGCAGAGGGGGCACGTGCCCCGGGCGCCGCTTTAACAGGAGGTGAAGGGGGCGCCAAAATGAAGATTTTGTTTGACGTTTGACACAAGAATGTATGTATATATATTATGAAATTTGTATAAAAATGTCTCGCAGCTGGAAAATTTAAAAGGAAAACTGAACCAAATGCATTAAACTTTACAAATAGATAAAAAGATTCATTACAATGCAAAATTTCAAAGTATCATGCCTATGCGTTTGCTTTCTATCTTTTAAATCACTTCCTGTGAGGAGAATCCGAGGGAGAATCATTACCGTTTTTCAAGGTCAGTCTCTATTGTGGGACACCCTACTGTCCACTACGGATAACTACCAAAGGAGAAGTGACCCCTCAGTCTAGATAAAAAAATTCCATGAAAGCTGTTTGTTTTTTTTCCGCTGAACTGTGTTGAGCTTCCTTTCTTTCCTTTTTTTTTTTTTTTTTTTTTTTTCCGTCTTGCCATGGGCGCTGACTGCCCAGGACAACGGGAAGGGGAATGCACAGAGTAAAATTCTTAGTAAAACCTTTCTTTTTTAGATATCGACCTCATTTAGACTATGCAAAAAAAAAAAAAAAGTTTAAAAAGATTAAAATGCAATTCTTTTCAATAACTTTTCAAAGATTTTAATGGATCAATGTTTGACAAAGCTGATTACGTAGTTCAGTTTTATATATTTTAAATTTAAAAATAGGTTGTCTGTTAGATATTTAGTAAAATTCTTTTTTGTAAATTTACTTTGTGGTGGAGGGGGGGGGGGGGGGGGGGGGGGGGGGGCAAAATCATTGTTTGCCCCGGGCGCCAAAAAGGCTAGTTTCGGCCCTGCTATTATTAACAAATACCTAAAATTCTTGAAAAAAAAAAGCTTCATTGTCTCTGAAATATATCAGAATATTAATGTTTATTTGTGTTAAAGATACAGAAAAAAACTAAAAACCCTTCCAATTTCAATTTTTTGAAAAACTGTACAATGATCTACTGAATTGAGATTTATGAGATTTGGAACATCAAAATTGGAACTACTATACTTAGTTTACAAACAAGATTAAATTATTAGCTTAGGGCTATATATGTTTCCGACGACTGCATAATTTTTGTGCTATAATATTAATATTTAGCTGTAAAAATCACTGTTATACATGTAACTATTTTTTTTTTTTTTTCACACGTAAATCCTGAGTGAATTTTTTTGATTTTCAAACTGATTATATCACCCATAGATCAAACTATGCATGAATCAAATTGGTACTCTATCATTATGTACAAGGTTAGTATATAGTATTAAAATTTCATAGCTATGGCATAAAATTAAGTATATTTTTTTAATCAGCATATAAGTTCATCCTGCAGAATAAAACCTAACCATAACCTAATTGTAATGTAACCATAATCTAATTGTAACCTAACCATAACTTAAATATAACCTAAATGTAACTTAACCATAACCTAACCGTATCCTAACTGTGCATGTGCTGCAAACTTACGTTAGTTCCACTTTCTCCCGAGGATGTGCAATATGATTTATATGAACATCCAACATAGACCCTGCTGCCTGTGGCACCATATAGTAAGTGTGCTGCATATGCTCTGCAAAATCCTTTAGTTCCACATTCTACCGCCAGGGTGCACACTCTTTTCTAAACAAACCTACATCCAAACAAAACTCTGATTTTCAGTCTATTCATAGATATATATTACTTGATGGGGTGAGGACTCAAATAAGAATTTAAGAAATTAGCTGAAATTACTATTCTGAATGATAACCACTACTCATAAATTAAAGGTGCAATATGCTCTGTAAAAACATCCAACACGGGTCTCTGCTGCTTGTGGCACCATATAGCAGGTGTGCAATAAATTCCAAACATTATTCTGTATTTAAAAGAACAAAAAACAGGAATGAAAGAAATACATTTAAAAATAAACAAAAACACTTCTGAAATTTAAAAAATATCATTAATTTCTATTTAAAATGTTGCTACTTGCTACAGCAACAGGAACACTGGAATGCAAGAAGTTATTGTTTCCAATTTCTAATTTCTAGTGGTAAAAGGACCATTAAGGTTTGTTCTAATCATTTATTTAGGGTTTTAAATTGATATTTCTTGTTATCTAAATAGATCAGTTTTAACCACATGACCATGTGCTTCCCAATTTTCCACTAACCAACCAAAATCGTCAATTTTTTAGTGTATGTTATCACTCGACCTTTCAAAGTAGAAATAAACCAGAAAACCGATGAGCAAACAAATGCCTGTGAGGTTGTCAAGCTGGTTGCTAGGGTGCGACGTGAGTTGAAACTGATCAATTCCTTTAAATTTTCATGAGTAATATAATGTTTCCAAAGCATGTGTTTAATATTGAAGCTAAAACATTGATATTTAGTTGAAAAAACAGTAATTCTTGAAACAAACGCTCAAATTGCACTGCTATCCTGGTTTATTTATTTCTGTAGAAGCTTTATATAACCAACCAACTGAAAGCAAGCAGAGAGAAAAAACGTATTTTTGATGAGCAACGCTTTATACAACCAACCAACCAACCAACCAAAAGCAGGCGGAAAGAAAAAGCATCTTTTTGATAAGCCTTCGTTGTGATTTTTTCAATTCCTACTATTAGTTCACACTCTCCCTATATTTATTTATTTATTTATATATATATCTTGTTCAAAATTTTCAATCGTTAATAAAATACTTATTATTCATCCTATCAAGTTGAAATAAATTTTTTCTAACTTGTACTGGATTACAATTGATGTTAATACAGTTTTTTCAAATATTAATTCATTAATTAAATTTTAATTAATTAATTTTAGTTTTACATGGGAGACAAAATGGCGGCCATTAGTTATTGAAGCATTTAATGCATCTTCATATGTATAAGGGGAGTTACCATAGGGAGGACCCTGTTCTGTCACCAAATACCAAGTTTGTTGCCAACTTGGCGATATATCACCAAATTTGGTGACCAAAATGAGTCACCAACTTGGCGATATCTCTAATATTATAGAATAATATATCTCTAATATATTATTCTCTATTAATTATCAAATTCCCATAGACTTCCATTGTAAACCTACTTGCTTATAGAAAATCAACAAATTGAGATATTTTAATGCTACAAAAACTAATATTAGCTTAAGGGATTATATTAAATTTTTCTTAGATGACCTAAGTAAGAATTGACTTTAAAAACAAAATTTTTATATTGCTTGTTAATTAATATCTCAGCTACTAATCAAAAAATTAAAATTCTGAGCCTCAGGTGCACCAGGAGAGCCCTTAGAGTGCTATCACAAAAATTTTCAATTTTTTATGTGCGGTAGATTTTGCTAGCCACCATTGACATGCACACACATAGAGAGACTTTGTTTTATTAAAGAGATATATCTAACATACTTACAACTTGGTTAATTTAATAACTGATTTACACACACACAAAAAAAAAAAATTCTAAATTACAGTAAAAAAGTTATATCAACATATAAAAATTAGTTTTAATACTTGAAACTCAAAAGATTTGAACAGTATCTTTTGATTTGGATTTTTAAAACATTTCTCTGAAAGTTGGTTGCTTATAGCGTGTCTCTTGCACTAATTGTTATTGTATTCTGTATACTGACATGATTTGCTGTTCATGGAAGTAGCTTCTGTGCTGCATTCCACAAATCAGTCATTCAGTGAAAAACAACTGTTTTTAATGCTTTTTACCATAATGTTTTTTTGAATGAGAATTTAAAAAAATTCCTTATTGAATGAAGACAATATCATTTCTTTCTTTCTTTCTGTTGAGTCTAGAACTAAAGGGCCGCTGAGCGAGAATTTTTTAAAAAGGGCACATAGTTCGCCTTTGTGCAACCTGATCAAAAAATATATTTTGAACTGGTTTCTTTAGCGTTCCTTAGTAGAATTTCATGATATTTTTTCTTGACTGATCGATGAAATTTTTTAAAAAATTTCGCTCGACTGATTGACAAATTTCATACTATTTTTTAGATTTTTCACACAATCAGCAAACAAATTCAGTAATTTTTTTCCCACAGCCAATTGAAGAATTTTGTAGTATTTTTTTGCCCGACTGAAGAATTTTGCGATTTTTTTTTTTTTTTTTCCCCACGATTGACTGATGAAATTCGTGATTTTTTCCAATAATCGATTGAGAAATTTTGCAGTTTGTTCACATGACAGATTACCAAATTTTGCAATATTATAAAGCAACCTATTGAAGAATTTCATGATTTTTTTCCCAACGATGAACTGACAAAATTTGCTGTGGTTTTTCGATAATTGAATGATGATTTTCACAACCATTTCCCCACAACTAATTGACGAATTTTGGGGATTTTTCCAGAACCGATTGACAAATTTTGAAATATTTTCCCATGACCAATTGCTAAATTTTGAGATTTTCCTCAATGACTAACTGGTGAAACTCACAGAGAGTTTTTCATGCAATTGACGGTCTAATTTCGTGATTTTGTTTTCCTTTTTTTTTTTCCTGTAACTGACTGTCGAACTTCTCGATTTTTTTCACCCTACCAATTGACAAATTTTGCAATACAATAGAAGATCTTTATAACGCAAACCTAAAAACGCAAGGTTGTGCATTATATAGAATTTTGCATTATATGGATCACATTTCACACATCATTAAATTTATCTTATAAACGTGGCAATTATATCATTCAATTATGTCTGAAACATATCAAAATACATTAGAGTATATTTATACTGCATTCCTTGTCACCAGGAGTTATCAGGATTATAAATTTTTGCATTATATAGATCATTCCACATTGTTAAATTTACTTTATAAACATGGTCCAACTATACCTGGACCAAGTACCATAATTTCGGGTAGATAAGCCGCGGCTTATACGTGTTTAAAAGTTAAATTTTACCTTTTGCGGCGTATACGAAGTAATAACGATTTTTTCCAGAAAAAAAAAATAAATCAGATCATGTAATATTATAGGGTGAAAATCTGAAAAACAATATTAAAAATGTTTCACCGATTAGAAATAACAATCATTTAAAAAAATATCGGGAAGTTCTTTTTTATTTCATTAAAAAAGAAAAAAAATCTATGCATGGTTTCTTTCTGCATAACGAAGCGTATTAAAGATAATGATCTCATTCTGATAACGTTCAACTTCGCACTCCACCACAGAGTTGAATAAACAACTGCAGATGGCTCTTTTCTTTTTCATAAACTAGGGGTTTTGGGGAATGCTGTAATTTTCTAATAACTTTTTATATTTTAATAAAATTTTGTTACACAGCCTAATTTACTGTTATTGCAACTTGCTGAAAATTTGAACAAAATCGGACAATTAATAATGGAGATTTTTTTTTTTTTAATAGCTAAGAAAAGACGGGTTTGCTTTTTGTTTTTTTTTCTTTTAAATTATTTTTTCTGTTTGCTTGCAGCTCAATAATTTCTTTTTACTGCACTTACGCAAAGTGAAGTCGCTGACACATTTAAGGAATCCTTTTTCGCGGCGTTTTAATAGAAAAGAAATTAGATTATCTTGTTTTCTGTGCGCATTTGCGAATGTTGTATTTTTTATTTTCAATAATGAACGCATGTATTTAATTTTTGTTTATTTTAAAACTTTCTTAGAACATTTTATTTTAAATATTTACAGAATATATCAAATCGAATACCAATTAATTTCTATTAATAGACATTAATGTTTACAGTTAGTAGTGAAGAGATTAAAAAAAAAAAATCTCTTTATACGTCTCTCCCAACTTTTGCCAATAGTTCATGTTGTCAAAATGATTATTTATCATTACTTATTTTTGGAATTTCACGTTGTGTTATTTAATTGATGGATTCGAATAAAAAATAGTGTTATTTGTAATACTAGCGTTATGTTTTATATTAAGAATTCCATAAAATATATTTCTACTTGCCGATCCAAGGTTGAAATGTGCGATGCAATTGGATAAATTCACAAACCAAAAGTTATTTATTTATTTATTTTCATTATTTGAATTAAATTTAAAATTCTAATTTTTAAAATGGTTTTAAAAAATGCGCGAAATCTTCAATATGGCGTCTATAGTAGTACATACACCACTTTCAATAAGTGCGGCTTATGTGCCGGTGCGGCGTATACGATGAAATTTCAGGGTTTTTTTTACCATTTTCGGACGTGGCGGCTTATCTACCCGAAATTATGGTAATTCATTTTATTACTCATTTTCAAACATGTTTATTGTAATAACAGCAAATTTTTCCTTAAAAAGTTCTGAATTAAGGAGATAAACTTGAACTAGAGGTCTGCACGGGCCGACATTTCCAGGCCCGGGCCCAGCCCAACTCAGAGAAAAGGAAATTTGGCCTGACCTGTACAAAAAGAATATTGGCCTGGCCCGGCCCGGTAAAAAAGTTGAAAGTTCAGCCCGAGCCCGGCCCGGCCCTTAGAAAAAAAATTTATTGGCCCGGCCCAAGTGAATTTCTGCAAAACATTGATTTTTATGTCAATTTGGTTTAAAGTTTTTCTCGTACGAGAAGATCAAGCCAAAAATATTTATTTTAACTTTTCTTTTCATGTTTATAATCTTAATTTTTATAGAAGTGCTGCAGGGTGCGATATTTATTTTTTTAACGAATCTCTATTTCTTGTATGTGAATGTTTCAGTTATCATTAATATTGTTAATCCATATTCCATGTATTGAAGTGTTAAATATCTGAAAAATGCTATACAGTAAAATCTAAGACTGAATTGCATAGAAAAAAAAAAAAAAAAAAATGCGTTATAGACAAGTTCCCTTCTTAGCAAGTGTAAATGTATTATATATTATTTTCTTACGTAGTATATTAATTTTGTTTGTTATTAATTTTTATAATTTTCTTACGTAGTATTAAGTAGTATATTAATTTTGCATGGATCAACACGTTTTTCAGTTTAAAAAAAGATTCCATCATAGACAGGTTCTTTTTCACACGTTTAACTATTTTTTAATTTAACTGTATTTTAATAAGTGTAGAAATCTACTACTATTTAAAAAGAATGAATTTGAATGTTTAATTGTAGAATAATGGCGATTTAAAAATGTATGCATTTTTTGACAAAAAATTTGTGCCAAGCCTAATTTTACTGACCTTTGACTGGACCAGGCCATTCCGAGACAATGATTTTCATACGGGGTGGGTGAAAACTAGGGATGAAAATTTTGGGCCATGAAGATTAGGAATGAAACCAGTACCCGGGTGTGTGCAGAAAAAATAAGTTAGGCCCGGCCCGGCCCGGCCCGAACCTTCAGGAAAAAAGAAAGGCTCGGGCCCGGCCCATAAAGAATAGTGACTAGGCCCGACCCGAGACTTCTGAAAAAAGTAAGGCTCGGGCCCGGCCCGAGTGCCATGAATGAAAATAGGCCCGGCCCGTGCAGATCTCTAACTTGAACTAATGCACCAAATTTAGTTTTCTGAAGAGTAGCAATTTTTTACAAAATGGGAATTCAGGTGCTTCTTAACTGCAAAATACATTGTTTATGCCTGAGAAGTTGTGCATTATATGGAGAATTGTGTTATAAAGATCTTTTATTGTATTTCTCCATGACTGAATGATGAAATTTTCATTTTATTTCCCATGATCAAAGGGTGTAATTTCGCAATTTTTTTCTCCTGCAACCGGAAAAAGAAGTAAATCAAAAGGCCACGTTAAAAAGGTCAGTAAGGAACAGCAGACACACAAAACCTTTTAAAAAAGCCATCGGCCATATAAAATAGTTATAAAGGGGCACCAGACACTTTGTCATGCCAAATCCGTCTAGAGTCAACAGTAGAATAAATATATCTTTAGTTTTAGATTTTTAAAATGAAACACATTAAGTTTTGGTTGTCGTTAAGCATTCTGGATACTGGGATGCTGGATCCTGGGACACACACTGTAGTATTAAGGTTTTTAAATTTTAGAGCAGGAGCAGGGATACATTCTCCTTCAGTTATTGTAATAGTTCCATATGTTTAAGAGTGGATTTGGTCCTTCAAAATACATTGTTTTTTCAGTTTATGAACTTTTCTACTTTTTAAAGTATGTTTTGCGACTCTCTTTAAAAAAAATGTGTTTTGATGACATTAAATTTTTTGAATGGAATCACTTGAGCTATAACTTAGACTGTATAAAATATTTTAAAGAGGATTCAACTTCAATTATTATGAAATTGTTATGAAAAGAAAATCATTTATAAACTATACAGATATTTTATAAGAGTTTTTTTAAATAGTTTGTTCTGCATTATTTTCAAATATTTAAAACTTTTCTTTTTTTTTTTTTCAGTTTGATATCACTGAAGCCATTTTGAAGAAAAATGTACATTGTTTTTATCTACTTTTATTTTGTTACTTTTTCTGTTTTTTATTTATAAAAAAAATAAAAATGTTATCTTAATGAATGTTTCCAAAATGGTGTTTTTTAAAGTACGGATTAAAAAATTGTACAAGTTATTCTAACTAGATTTTATGTAGTTTGTATTTAAACATTTGTGACAATTAAATTAAGCAAGACATTTTCCAACTTCCAAGCATTATTTATTCTGACAGAAAAAAAGAGAAGACAAATACGTATTTTTACTTTCTTCATTTATTTATTATTATTATTTTTTTTAATTTGAAGAAAATAAGGATATGCCTAAGAAAGTATTTCAATCCAAACTGTTTATATTGTTCAAAAGAAATGTACTAATATATGATGAGTCAAAATGACTGTTTTCATTTCTAGTGACAATAACTTTGTCGTAAAAAATTATAGGAATAAACTTTTGAAACTGCTGTAGAAAGAAGTTCAAAATTATTTTTATGAAATTTATATTCTGTGTGGCTCCTGTTGGTCACATGACCATTAAATGGTTGTTCATTTCATAGTAGACATTGTGAAGCATATTTGCAGTCACTGATGTCTGTCACTGACATCTGTATCAAGTTCTGGTATAAGCCACGTATGTATTGCATTCAAATAACTGCTGCTTTTAACAGTTGTCTCAGCAAAGAGAAAAGGGACTGTAAAACTTTGCTTTTTTAATTGCAAAGAAATCGTAGATTTGATGACTATGCATGACCAAAGTGAGTCACATAGAACAGTCATAAAGTACCCCAAAAAAATTTTGAATTTCCTTCTCTAATGATTTTAAATTGTTTATTCTTATCTTTTTTACAATAAAGTTACTGTCATTTAGAGAAGAGTTCCATAACCTGTTGCCTTTTTTTTATGCCGATAAATGTTTCAATGTGGTTGTTGCAATCTTCAGTCTTTGGGGTGTTTTTTTTTTCTACTGAAATGGACTTTATCCATATGTGGGTTTTTTTTTTGTAATTTTTTTTTGCATTTAGCATATTTTTTCTGGAAAAATTTAACTTTTTGGTTTTTCAACAGTATTTTTCTGTAGATGAAATATTATGTAAATATATTTTTTGTGCATTATGTTTTAAGATGCATATAACATTAACGTGTATAATATGTTATGTTTTAATTTTACATATATAATAAATATATAAAATATTAAATATATAAATTTAGTAAAATATGCATAAGTATGTAGTATTTATTATTAGGTTTATGTAATATGCACTTACATATGTATATCTCTATATATAATTGCAGATATATCATAAGTATAATATTCATAAAAATAATACATATTTATATAAACATTGTGCTTGTTTTTTTAAGATGTGACAGAATAATTTTTATTAAATAAATATATATTTATAAATATTAAAAAACCATGTTTTTCTGCCATCTTCAAAGTTTTGGTAAGATGCTAAAACAAACCTTTTGGCGCCATTTTTATTCCTTTGCCAATTGCGCCAACCGGAACAGGATGCGGAACTCTTCCAGTCATTTGTAATCAGAGAAATCATTTTGATTTACCCTTTATATATATATATATATATATATTACAAAATTTAAATTTTTTTGCCAAGTTTAAAGTATTTTATATAAACTTTCCTTTTTCAGTAATATTCCATATATTGTACTGGCTTATTAAATTAAAAACCCTAGTCTATTAATCTCTATAAGATCTTAATCCATATAATAATATTTATTTCAAGTTGTGTATATCTAAAAATGGCTCTAACTATTTATATTTCTTTAATAAAACTTTTATTATTTAAATTCCGCTATTAAATCCTGGTATATCATATTCCCCTAAAATCTTTATTTAACTGCTACAATATTATTATTATCCCGTCTTTAAAAAAAAACCCCTACTTATTTCAATTTATTCTTTTCTTAAAATATCCAGGTGCCAGATAGAATATTTCAAAGATTAAAACTTACACAGACATAAATTCATTTTCTTTTATTGTCTGGTGAGGGGAAAAAGTTATTTTTAGCACAGTTTCGACAACAGAGATTAAAGTTTGTTTACACTTATCACATCTGGGGCTAGGCTATAGAATATTCACGAACAATCTTTTGGCAGTAATATAAATACTGATTGTGGCAACCAGAGAGGTGTGTGTAGAGGTAGTAGAGAGAGAGAGAGAGAAAATGTGGTAGAAGGGACTTCATTCTGCATTGGTATTGACACTTCAAAAGCAACCTACATTGGTCTTTGATAAAGATTATTCGGAGTGATTTGCTGTGTTTTTATTGAGATGTTGTTAGTTTTTAAGAGCTTTATGAGATATTTAGTGAATTTATGAAGGTAATAAGTGTCTGGTAATATAATGAAGTGAAAAGGATTTCGTAGCGAGAGATGGAATAGCTTTTAAGCTAATTTTAGTGGAGCGAGTTTTGTTCTTTTTTATCATCAGTAAAATGGAGCATTTCTCACCTAAACTCAAATTATGAGAACGTCAATAAAATGGATTATTTTCAATCGACTGCATTTTTTATGATCTTCGAGTCTTTTATTCTCAGCAACCACATCGTCCTGAACGCCTGTGTTTTTTATATAACTGGAAACCCCCTATAATCTTTCGACAATGCCTACTGCTTGTCGTCAAATCATCACACACACACACACATATATAACAATTTACTTGGATGAAGTAGATTTATAGCAGGTACAGATCTCCCTCAGTAAATTTAGAGTGATGGTATGCTGAAAGCAAAACAGTAAAAGGCATACACTTTCATTAAAAGCTAACGTGAAATTGACAATTACAATGCCTTAACAGCCATCTCAAATATATTGTGATTCAGTTCTCAATAAAAATGCAGCATTTAAGTTCTGTTGGCAGTAGTATGGTCTGAACATTTCAAGTTAGGATACTAATCCAAAAGGATTTCCTCATAGGCAGAGATCAGCTGTTATTTGAGTTCAGCATATTTGTTATAGTAAAATCTTACAATACTTTAAGGAACGAACTCTTGTCATAAAAACATACCTTAAACATATTTATCATAGCTTTAACATATCTCCTTAATAATACAAGTATTCCAGAAGTCCATAATGACTACATAGAATGTAAATTAATGAAAAATAAAGAAAAGTTAAGTTTCTAAAGAGCATGTATTCTCTTTTATTGGTAGGTGTGTAAGAACACACAAATAAAAAAATACCACAATGCAGCAGTGAATGTTGCATTGTTTCGGCCTTGCTGAAAGAAATATCAGCAGGAAATATATAAAGGAATATTAGACACCTGCTATGATAAAAATGCATGTAAAAACAAAATATTTTTTCATTCCTAGCGATTCTGTTTTTACATGTTTTAATGTATGTGTTAGGATAAAATTAAAATTATTATTTTATTTCCCAGTTAGGTAAATTTCAACATATCTCTTTATTTTTTTGTATGTTAATTTATTTTATTAAATAAGCAGTTGTTTATTCAAATTTGTCCATAGATGTTAAATATGCATATAAATTCAACTACATTTTCTTTTCGTAAAAGGATTTACCCAGCTTATGCAGCTTATATAAATATTTTTAAGGATAATCAATATAGCTTAATGGTTATATACTTGTAAACAGAAAAAGTATTCCTTTCAAATCGGTTATTTTTCTCTCAGGGTGATGGTAAACAACTATTATGAGTGATCGTTTATGACATCCAATTTAGGGCAATAAAAGTCTACTTTTCATTGTAGCCTGCCCCTTTATGCTGCAAAACCCAAAGGTCCAGTTTTAACAAGTAGTATAGATTTGAGAATCTCATTTTTCGCCTTAAAACCAAGTACAGTAAATCAATAAAACCCTTTTTTCCTATGCTTTACTTATCACTTGTACACAGCTGGCATTCTCCCAGGCATGGTGAATAGATACATCACCACTGCGTTTCTGCTTTTTTGGCAGTATAATTATAGTGAGTATGCCTTTTAAACAGTTGAAAGCAAGAGGCAGTAGTGCTATCAATGTTGTCAAAATACTATATTGATGATCATGTTTCTCATGGAAAGACAGTTACCAGGTATTCACGTAACTTCACTTCCTTCCTTTTAGGAGTAGTTTAGCCCAGCGAGGAGAAATGGTGCAGCCCTGTTCTTTTTTAACAAATGAGAATCTGCAGCTCTGACATCCTTTTGGCAAATGTTAGTAAGAATCTATGGAGCCATGAGAGCTAGAAAGAGGTAGATAGCATGTGCACATGTTCTTTTGGTCAGGGGCTTAGGGTTTTCCCTCTCCCTGACCAGAAATTAATGTTGTAAAAAAATTTTGTAGAACAAAATCTCAGTAAGTGGAAGAAAAAGCCAGTACTGCATGCATTTTCTCACAGTGTCCCCTGTCTATCAGTGATAGGTATTCAGAACTCTTCTGTTGATTTAACAAACTTTGAGATCTTGACTTTAAAAAATGATCTGGTGAAGAAACTTAGTCCCCGGTGGTGTCTCATATAAAGATTCTCTAAAATAAAATTAAGGGAATAGCTGTACTATGGTTTTGAGATGATCTGGAAACAGATTGATTATCTTGTATAAGGAATGTTGTGTTGACGTATCATTTATGGGATGATGCACTTCGAGAGTCCTTTCCATTCTATATAATAGCATGAATAAATCTACTAAGTATACAGTCTAGGCAGAGCAGTGGCAATCCAAATGCCTGTTTGCAAAATTACAGAATGCAGTTAAGTAGCTGAATTAAGATCTCAGTAAACTAAGTTGTCCTGAAGTTTGAATTTATTTGCAATATATATATATATGTGTGTGTGATTAAAAAATTTCTAGTAAAATTGTAATAAGAGACGTGGACTTACTTTATTTTACATGTAAAATCAGCAAATCTGTAAGTAATATTTTGCTTTATTTACCTATTTTCTGCTTGTATTCTTATCCTTTCCATAAATCTGTTAAAGAATGTAAATATATGATATGTATAAAGCTAAATAATTAGTTTAATTGCTAAAAGTGCAAAACTATTAAAAATAAGAAATTACCTTAGTGCCAGTTTATTTCATTTCATTTTGTCTAATATTTCTTTTATGTAACAAAATAAACCTAAAGTAATTAATCAATTTAAAATTAATATCAAGTAAGTGTTTCATAGATATAATATTCATAGTATTGTTACTATGTAGATAGAATGAAAAGACTTTAACTGTTTCATAATCAGTATCAGGATAATACCTTTTTGCTATAAAATTCTTAAATATTGTTAAATAACTTAATAAAAATGAGAGATCCATGTTGTCTCAGAAATTGTGAGATATTTTCAAAGTTTTAGTAAATTAAGATAAGTAAAAATAAACAAAAATATGTAGAAATTGCAGTGGTTTGAATACTGCAAGTAACTAACACAGATAGCACATACCTTTAGTAATAATAGATATGATCTGTATTTAAAAATTGAAAATTTTCATAAAATATATAATGTGAATATTAAAAAGGTCCACAATCTTACTTAAAAGGCGACTAATGTAATGAAAAAGATGTTACAAGTTTAAAATATACATTTTATTTAAAACTTCTTAGTACTTTCAAGCCTTCCAGGCTCATCATCAGAGAATATCTTAATAACTAAATGTTGTTTATTTATACAAATATGTCACTTTGTTTTTGAAAATGAGTTAAATATACATTTTATTTAAAACTTCTTAGTACTTTCAAGCCTTCCATTAAAGAAATTTTAAATAAAATGTATATTTTAAACTTGTAATATATTTTTCATTACATTAGTTGCCTTTTAAGTAAGATTGTGGACCTTTTTAATGTTCACATTATATATTTTATGTTGAATCAAGGTGAAAAATTGTGTTTCGTCTTATGATATTATTTGAAAATTTTCATTTTAATCAACTCATTAAAGGTATCCGCTAAGTTCATTTATTAAATATTCAATAGTTTGAGATAAATTCTTAAATGGTTAAATAAATGATATTTTTGTATGGCTTCTAAAACTAAGATGATATAATTGTATTATTGCAAGTTTCAGTTAAAGGCGAGAGGGCCAGAAAAGAAATATGTACTCTAAACCCACTAAACGATTGTGGGCCTTAGGTTCTATGAATTCAGGTGTATTAATATTATATACAAGTACTTAATTTTGCCTCCTTTTATTTATTAATATATCTTACTTTTATTCCGTTTTCTACATTAGAGAGATTTCCGGTTTCTGTCTAAATTTAATATTTAATTTTACCTATTTACTGTGCTATATTATATAAGATTTATGAGTATTCCTGAATTCATCAACCTACTTTGTTTGGTATTTTTCTTTGGAATTTGTATAAATTTCAATTTAGAAATTTGTTACATTCTCAATCCGTGTGCTTAGGTGTGATTATCTAAATCTTACATTTAAGTTTAGGTGCTTGCTTTGTTAGTTCAATTTTGTTTTTATTCCCTTCTTTTTCTAAACTCATTATGGTTTTGATTAAATTAATTGATAACAAAGTTCATAAGAGGTAATTCAATTTACAAACTCCAATGGTAATAATTGAAAAGGTTTAAAATATAAGTAAATATCCCAACATATGGTTCAGTAAAACATGGGATAATGAAAGCTGTTTATAATGGAATCCTATCTTAAATGTAAAAATTTCATAATCCCTATAGAAGGAATGCCGTAGTACAACTGCTCAGTGTATACTATAATTATAACTGCTCAGTCAGAAACCTCTCTAAAACTGATTTTTGTTTTAGCCCCTAGGAATTCCACTTTCACAGATGTAGGATTGTTGTTTATTTAGTACGGTGAAACCTCCTAAGAAAATCTCGGAATCTAAAAAGGAATCTGAGATGACTAGAGAAAGATTCCATCTTAGCTGGTATGATATTCAATGTATATGTAATTTAATGCTATTTCTTCCATATGGACTCTGAATTTTTCATGCTTAAGTCAGAATTACATTATAAACTGGTTCCATTTTCTTAGGATTAACTATTTTTATGCCCTGATTTAAAAACCATTGGCCCTCTTTGTTTCCCCTTCCTGTCCACATTTTGTGAAACTGTGAACATTAGTTTCAAACTACAATTGCAAATGCTGTCCACTAAATTGCTGCTAAATTAATGGGGGGAGGGTCTCTTTTTTGTTGTGAATTACAGCCTCCTCTCTTATTTGCTTCACCACCTGCCACTGCACTCCAGTTGGTAATCTGTTATATAAGGAAAGGAAGGAGTAAAAAAAAACACAAAATTTGGGTAAAATAATTAATGGATAATCTGAAAAGTTTTTTTCTTTTAAACCAATATTTGCCTGACATTAATGAAATAATGGTACACTACTAAAACTACTGTTAGCAAAATGCAAATAATCTTTAAATGTTTCACTCGAATTAGAAATATTTATTATAAAATGCCTGTATTTCTACAATATTGATATATACAGTAAAACCTGTGAAAACAGAATCACAAGAGACCAGGAAAAATTCCACTTTAGACAGATTTCTGACTTAGCAGATATTTATTTGTATAGCATTCTTTTAACTGGAACCATGTTTTTTTTTTCAAAATAGACAGGCTCAGCTTTCACAGGTTTTACTGTATTTTCAATTTAATGTCACTATGCAGGCAACAAGTATTACATTGTGAGTACCTTCAACATGAAATCAATGAATTCAGTATTTGGTCAATATTGATTTGATATTAGAAGTGTACATTATTTGTATTAAAAAAATGCATTTTACAAATTCTAAATATTTTGCTTGCTATATGAATCTAAACTTAAAAATCATGACGCATAAATTTATATATATAAAAGAAAGTCTTGACTTGGGGCTAATCAATGTACAGCTCAAATTACTGAACCTAGAAACATGAAAATTGGGAGGAAAATACTTCTCATGATTTAGGTGCATACTAAGAAAAGATTTTCTAAAATTCTAACTATGGGGTGTAAAAAGGGGAACAAGCTTTAAAAAAATCCTTAAAAATCGGATATTATAGCGATGTGTCAAATGATAGCATATTTTTATGTATTTTTGTGTGCTGAATCGAATGATATCAATATAATTCTTCTAAGACCAATAGTATGCGAGATATTTCTTATTTTTCTAATTTGGCGATGTCTTTTGCGCCAAAACCTCAAAATTTCAAACATTAGAAGTGATAAGTTCTTAAAGTTACATTCGTTACTACAGCAACAGAAGAAATTCAAATTAAATCTTTTTTTTAATAAATTATTTTGTTAAAGAATTAAAAGGCTATATCAGTTAGAAAATAAGAATTTCAAACGCCTCGAAAAATGCAATGAAAGCAATGTTAGTACGGCATAAAAAAAGTTTTCATTTTGAAAGATTGGAATTTAAGCAATATTTGGTAATTTATCATTGGTTGCCAGGTAAGAAAAAAAAAATGGATATTTTATGGTAGCCTTTTTCAAATCTTGCCAATAGCAGTATTTACATTTCTGTGTTCGTTTATATGGCTAAATTCTGGAACTACCGAACCCATTTAAAAAATAATGGTGACAAATTGCTGGTGACCATTTCTACTAGGGATGCACCGAATAGTGATTTTGGCTGAATACCGAATATTTGGCCAACAGGCT
Source organism: Maratus speciosus (assembly GCA_963932465.1). Lineage (NCBI taxonomy): Eukaryota > Metazoa > Arthropoda > Arachnida > Araneae > Salticidae > Maratus > Maratus speciosus. Next base: position 478,196,055 of record OZ010796.1, read on the forward strand.
AACCGAATACTGAATATTTGGCTAGCTGAATACCAAATATTCGGCTTGTCGAATACTTTTATATTTCAAAGTTTAAAGGCATTAAAATGTTAACTTTTAAAACAATTTTACATAATATTTAAAACAGAAACTTTTATTCTAATAAACAAGAGCTTTTTTCAAGTAAACTTTATGCTGAAAAAAATCTGCTTTGAGTTATTTAAGAAGAGGATAGTTATAAAAAAAAAATTAATTAATAAAATTTTAAATTTCATGACTTCTTTTGAGAATTAAAACAAATGAATAAAATTTTCTTAAATTCTAAAACATTTTAAAATCAAAGAGAAATTGTGAAAAAATTGGAAGAAAAATTGTACAGGATCATATATTTGCTTGTCAGGAAGAGACTAAAGTAAAAGTTAATAAATAATACAATCAATTCAAATTTTATAGGGTGACAACTTAGCAAGAATAACTGTTCTACTCCCTTTGATTAAAGCAAGGCAGTTTTTAAATGCATCCTAGATTGGTGTCTGGAGTGGGCAATCATTTTCAGAGATTGTAAACATTGTTCTTAAAATCTTAGCAAGAAACAGATTATTTACTGGACAATGTTGAGGAACTTGCATTGGTACATAATTAATTCCTATGAAAATCCTCATGATTGATTAATTTTCTTAAATTTACTTAATACATTAATAATTTACTTAACAAACAGCAAATAAATAATGTAAAAACATTCTCTTTTATTTAAATATGATTCTGTTTCTAATTATTCTGAATATCATTATAAGTTGACTGTTAAGCGTAGAAGTTGTATAAGATTTTAAAAAATATGTTTTAAAAGTTTTTTTTAAATTATTCGGTTTGGCCGAATATTTCGATATTCGACCAAACCGAATATTCTACATGCCAAATAATTTGCTATTCGGCCAAGCTGAATATTTGGCATACTGAATAGTTTGATATATTCGGCCAAACCGAATATTCGGTAACATGGCCAAATACCGAATAGATACCGAATATTCGGTGCATCCCTAATTTCTACTGCAACATATTTGTTTTATGTCAGTACAACACAGTGGGGTGAAGGAGCAAAAAACATTCTAAAGTTCCGATTTTTGCGATATTGTTGGGGCTAAATGCTTGAAATTTGATGTGGTGGTTACTTTTAAGATTGAAATACTTTCTATGAACAGTTTCTAAAAGTTCAAATTTTAAAAGGGTAAAATGAGCGGAAAACGTTCTAAATTATATTGTGTATGGAATTGTTAAAGGTAGAAACTTGAAATTTGGTTTGGCTTCCACCTTTGAGACGCAAATGCAGTCTTGCAAAAACACAGAGTAGTTCTTAAAAAATTCGAAATTTAAAAGGATGCAGGGGAAAAAAAAAGTTCTAAACTTGTGATTTTTCTGATATACCGAAGAAACTAGAAACTTGAAATTTGGCATGTTGGTTAATTTAAGATACAAATGCTCTGTACGAAGGGTTTCTAAAAAAATGCAAAACTTAAATTACGATTTATATGAAATTGTTAGAAATAAAAACTCGAAATTTGTCATGGCTGTTACTTTTAAGATGTAAATGTTTGCACGGAACAGTTTTTAAATGGAATTTCAAATTTAAAAGGGTAATATCTGTGCTAATAACGTTCTAAATTATGATTTCTGTGGAATTGTTAATGTTAAAAACTCAAAATTTGACGTGGCTCGTACTTTTAAGATGCAAATGCATGCACAGAAGTTTTTTTTTTAATGCGAAATTTAAAAGGGTACAAGAAAAAAAAAACCTTTCTAAAAATACAATTTTTGTGATACTGGAGGGACTAGAAACTTGAAATTTGACATGTCAATTTCTTTTAAGATACAAATGCTCTCTAAGAAGGGGTTCTGAAAAAAATTTGAAATTTAAAAGCGTGAAATGAGAGAAAACATCTAAAAACATTCTAAATTAATATTTCTGTGGGATTTTACATGATATTTGTAATTAATCAATTCCTCATCCATTTTCAATTCAGCTGACATATTTTCAATTCTTACTAGAAATCACTAGCAGCCCCATCTATGTGTTATTTCAATATTAATGACTTCATTATTGAAAAAAAATTATTTATTAAATTCTAATTGTGGCTTTAAAACAAATAAAAAAGCACTTTAAAGTGTGCAGTTTTAAATTAAAATGCTTCATTGTATAAATGTCAATTTTGGTTAAAAAAGACCAATTTCGGCTAAAAAAAGACGGGTAAAACCAATAAAAGCTATCAGTGTGTTTTTTTTTTAAGGCAGTTTTTCTGTAACCCTGAATTATAATAAATTTTCCCCTTGGAAATTGTTTGTTCTTATTTGTTTGATATTTTTTATCTCAGGCCCAGACAACATCGGCCGGGTCAGCTAGTATTAATATATAAAATGCAAATTTGTATTTCATTTCGGCTATTTATAATTTGACTTCTGCTGGATGTATTTTAATGGGACTTACACTGTTACATAATTTTTTGTAGATAACTGGTGCTTCTCTTAGCAAAGTTTTCTTGTATTTTTTTTCTGAAGCCAAAGCTGGACAACGAATGTTATTACAGAAAATCAGATCTTCATCTACTACATATGCAGTGTGCTTCATAAATTCCTGCAAACTTACAAAATTCATAATAAAAGAAGTAATGTTCGGAAAAAATTTTCTGTTTGCTCGAATATGATCAGAGGGACATTGGATTTTTTCCCCATGTAAAAAAAATACTCCTTTTCCCCATGTATAAAAAAAAAAATACTCCAAAAGTAAGCGAAAGAGGACACTCACACGTCATACTGAAACATTTTATCCAAATCAGGCTAAGGCAGTCAGACAATAAAACAAATTTCAATAACATTATACTGATCATTTATTTTAAAGTAAACGACCTTCAACATGACCACCACCACCAGGTATAGGCAAGTGAAGCTCTTTTGCATAATCACGTTGTGCCTGCATAGCAGGAAAGATATGCGTTACTTGTCATCTTCATGCAGGATGGTGTCCCGAGTCCCGACCCACTTTGCACATGAAACGAAGTCGTTCCTGTTAGACACTTTCACTGAAGACCGAGTGATAAGACGAGGTTGTAAGTTTGAGTGACCCTCACAATTTCCAGACTTGATGCCGGCAGATTTTTGGTTGTGGGGATACTTACAGTATCGTGTGTACTGGGGCTCTCCGACCACTTTGGTGGAACTGAAAAATGTCATGCGACAGACCATTGGTGGCATTGATGCCTACATACTACACTGAGCTGTAATGCATGTATTGACGCGCCTCACTTGCCTAGTACCTGGTGATGGTGGTGGTCATGTTGAACATATTTTACTTTAAAATAAATGCACAGGGTCATGTTATTGAAATTTATTTCATTCTCAGTTTGTGTTTGCCTGATTTGCATAAAACGTCACAGTATGACATGTGAACACCCTCTTTCGGTTACTTTTGGAATAATTTTTTTTTTATATATGGAAAAAAATCCAATGTCCTTCTGATCATATTTGCGCAACCCGAAATTTTTTCCGAGCCTTACTTCTTTTATTATAAATTTTTCAAGTTTGCACAAAATTAAGACTACCCTGTGCAAATTCATATTTCATCCCGTTTGTAACTCAGGTTCTACTTAACCAATTTTTGTAGAACTTACACTGTTGGTAAGGTAATTTCTTTGAAAAATAATTGTTCTACCTTGCTTAATTTTTTTTCTAACCGCTGACCAGGCCCCTACCTATCAGGCTGTATCCCAGTTTTATGGGTTTGAGTGCCTGGAAACAGGGCGAAAATGCCTGAACGCCACATGGTGGCAGCCTGCTGGACAAGCACTTATGCCATCTTAACGCTTTGTTTTACTTTCCTTTGGTTCTACATTGACCGGTATTTATAGTCAGGGACCGCGCTAATAAATTAAGCCAACACATTAGCCAAATTTATGTATTATTAGCCAAAAGTATATTATGCATTATATATATATATGATATATATCTATATTATATCACATATATAATTATTATCATTACCCCTTTCAACCTTGACATTATCAATAGGTAAAAAAGCATTTTCTCACCATATTACAGCTGCTGTGTGTTCAAATACTGCACACATTTTTATTTTCTATTAGAATTTTTTACTCCACACAAAAATAAAAATCTCATTTTAGAGTACAGCCAACTCCCTCTAATCTTCAACTCTATAATCCTTACACTGTTTCAGATGTAAACATTGAAAATGTGGTTACCATTAACTTTGCGAGAGCATTTCAAAACGGCGTCAATTTGAAGGACAATTAGTATTCAGTTTTTTCTTCCTAAATTTTTGCATTTCAATGAAGTAAAACTTTATTTTTCAAATGGGGAAAAAGTAAAAAAACGGGAGATTTTTTTGTGGCCAGCATTTAGATAGTGATGGGGATATTTGACTTTGGTGGCTTCAGTTTGGATAGTACAAAACAGAAATCTGCAGATCTTTTAATGTTTGCACAGAATTCGCTAACTGTTTTGTGTGATTTCTTGAATGGAGAAAATATAATTGAATGGATGTTCTCCCAAGATGAAGCTCCAGATACGCAAAATTTCACAGATGATGACATTATAAGTACTACTCTGTTAAACTCTGCTGAAAATCAGATTATTCTGACACAGCCTGATGATGAAAGTGAAAAAGTAACTCTTGACCAGGGTGTGGCAATATGTTATAAATATCTGGATTTTCTTCAGAAACAGAGTTTTGTTTCAGAACAAGAAAAAATGACTTTACATAGACTCCAAGAAAAAAATACTAAGCCAAAAGTCAAAATTTCTTAAAAACAAACACAATTGATACTATGTTTGATAATTATAAAAACAGACAAAAGCAATTGTTAAAGAAAAATTTAAATAATTTTTTCTCAAATGAAATGCTTTTTTCCATTAAATAACCCAATGTGTTGCATGTTTCAATATCTTTCTTTATTACCAATTAATTTATGCATTAATAATCAATTTACAGGAGAAAAAAATGTAAACAAAGTAATGACCTATAATCCGCAAAATTCTATAATCTGTACAACCTTTGGTCCCAAGCTGTGTGGATTAGAGGGAGTTGACTTATTATAAGCTTGATGAATCATAAGTTTATAAGAAGAATTTTTATTTGTTTTCTCTTATTTTTGCAACACATTTATAGAATATGTAAAAAAATTGTTTTGTTCAAACAAAAATCAGATATATAACTAATAAAATTACTTTAAACAGTGATGTAGTTGTAAAAAAAGCCAGAGGGTACACGCTATAGGCACAAGATATATGCTAAAGTCATGAACGTCATGCCTATGGTATATGCTATAGCTTTATTTCAGAAACAGGAGGGGGTATACTGAGCTTCTTAAAAAATCCAGAAGGTATATACGGCGTATACCCTCCACTACACCCCTGACTTAAAGTTTTGGACCACTTAAACACAAATACGGAATAAATTTTTAACACAAACCATAAAGGAACTGCAAACTTGTTGAAGCAGTATTTGCCTAACCATAGAATTAAAGAATTCCTTCTAAGCAGCGTTGAATTCAGACACTTTTCTTCTAGAGGGATTCCTGTGGCTCCGGATTGGAGGAGGGAAATTGTACTATTTGACCATTGAAAACACAACATCTCAAATCTTCTGGAGAGGGATGTCCCCCTGGGCCATCCCCTGAATTCATCACTGCTTCTAAGTTATGACATGAAATATTTACAGAGATTAAATTAAATTATTTCATTAAATGTACAAAACAAAGAAGAAAATGCAAACAGTTAAAGAAAAGCTTTTTTTAAAAGATAATTATGATGAAGTTACTTTTTAGTAACCTTATAATAATTATTTTTAAAAGGAGTTTTGTAAAAAATTTAATTATCTAATTATTTAAAAAAAAAAAAAAAAAACTCTGATATTTCTCTGAAATTTGCGGGGTTTTTTGCGATCTTTTGACGCAATTTGCACTTTTTTGCGATCTTTTCACGAAATTTGCATTTTTTCGCCCTTTTGACGAAATTTGCAGTTTTTTGCGATCTTTTGACAAAATTTGTGGGGGTTTTCGCGATTTTTTGACGAAATTTGCAGGATTTTTTGCTCTTTTGATGAAATTTGTTTTTTTTCGCGATCTTTTGTCAAAATTTGTGGTTCTTTTCGAGATCTTTTGACGAAATTTGCGGTTTTTCGCCATATTTAGACGAAATTTGCGGGGTTTTTTTGCGATATTTAGACAGAATTTGTGGATTTTTTTCGGATATTTAGACGAAATTTGCGGATTTTTTCACGATATTTAGACGAAATTTGCGGATTTTTTCGCGATATTTAGACGAAATTTGCGGGTTTTTCGCGATCTTATGACAAAAATTTGCGTCTGGAAATACGGCCGTATGCGAACTCGCGCTAAAAACAAATTTATTTACGTTCCAAAACATGATTACACAACAAAAGAGTCCCCAAAAAATCTTTCGCCATAATTTTTTTCTCGCCAATTTCAGATGTATTCGCATTTGGCGAGTAAACGAATGGTTAGCGCGGTCCCTGATAGTGGATTTGCTTGTTTAATTTTTACGTTACTTATACAACATGCCGAGCACCCGAAAAGGGGCATACGCGATTCGAACTGGTCTCCTAATTTAGAACCTTGATCAGATGACGAGACCTTCACCTGACTAGGCACTTCCAGAGATATAATTCAGAATGAACTTGGAGGACTTTGCGCCCACGACGGATTTATAGAGCTACGGAAGAAAGTTCTAAAATTAGGTGAACCCGACTATGAAAGATTAGCCTTTTTGAAAGGTTTTTCTGAGTAGATTACGATGGAACTATCACTGTTAGAGAATTTTCAAGGAAAGTTTTAGTCTATAACATATCGTTCTAAAAATGCAATATCCAATGCATATCCAATGCAAAAAAAAATCATTTAAAAATATTGAAATGCAACCGAGATATCTTTATAAATTTCTTCCGTAGGATTAGCATTAGCGAACGGGTCGTTTCGCTCTGAAGTAGCCTCTTCTCGATTGCATTTCAATATTTTTAAATGATGTATTTTTTTTTTCCTTGGCTAGCTGAGATCGATCTGTACAAAGGCCGTTTTTTGCTTTTTCGATTTTGTTTACAGATATTTTCATTGAGGACACTTTCATTTACGGAAAAGGTTTCGAAAGTGAAAGCATCCCCATAAAAAAATTCTGCAGTCAAAATCGAAAAAGTAAAAAACGGCATTTGTGCAGATCGATCTCAGCTATCCAATGAAAAATAATCATTTAAAAATACTGAAATGCAACCGAGATAATCTTTATAAATTTCCTCCATGGGATTAGCTTTAGCGAGCGGGTCTTTTCGTGTTACTGAAGTAGCCTCCTAGCATCACTTTCACTCGCTGCTCATTTTAATTGCAGAGTTGCCAAGTCTCCGGCTTTTTGCACACCACTATTATCTTAGAAAAAAATGTTATTCTTTTAAATCACCCAAATATTCCAATTGAATAAAAGAACATTTTTTGTATTAAAATACTGGTATCCAAAAAGCCGGAGACTTGGCAGCTCTGTAATTACAACAAAATATGCTTATTATTTAATCAAAATGTTTATAATAACTTTAAAAATTATTCGATTGCCTTTCAGAAGGGAAAAAATAAAATGAAATAAAAAACAACATAACACTAAGCAGAAATATATCATCTGTGTATGCTGATTTCACTGCAACGGAAAGTATTTGCTAAATGTTTGTAAATTAGTCGAAATTTTCGGATTACAAGGATTTTGGAAATTACAAGACATGCTGACAGTTCTGAAGCAACATTATCCTACAATAAAAAATATTCAAAAAGCTCTGCTACTTATGCAACGATTTTATTTTCAGATTATATTCGAAACACATAGAATACAAAATATCAACAATATTAATAATAGCTTAGACAATTACGTACATAAATATATATTAATCCACGTAATTTAGAATGTAAGAAAAATTTTATGGAAAAAAAAATCATAATTTTGAAGCTCTACAAAGAAAAAATCAAGAACGAAAAATCATGCGTACGGCATAGATTATGAAACACATTAAATTAGATGCCTAGAAAGACAAACTGTCTGAAATCAGCATCTATTTAGATCATTTCAGGAGCGCGTTTCTAATAACACTTCCTTCTTTGCCCACGAAAGGAAAATTGTTTTTTTATGCTACACCTACAAGTTGCATTCAGTCCAGAAAATACCCATAGGCGAAATTTCATACCATAGGAAGACTTTCCCGTTTAATGTAGTGTCTTCCCGGTGAGTAAACCGATGTCGTTTGCAACCTCCCCCCCCCCCCCCCCGTATTAAGCTGATTGAGATAAGCAAAAATATCGAATAAATTATTGAATAAAATAAAATAAAATAAAAAAAGTTTTACATATGTTTTATAGTATGAGATTTTCGCTATATTTTAACTTACACATTTGCAAAAGAATTCTAACGTGATGGTTAAAAATGAAGGTCATTTTCAGATTCAGTTTTTAAAAGTACGTAAAAATCAATTATCGAAAGCTAAAAAACACAACCATCTCCTCTACTTTATAGTATCCGATTTTTGTTATTCTTTAAATTCGACAATTTATGATTTGCGAAATATCCTGATGTGATGGTTAAAAATTAAGGTAATTTTCGGATTCAGTGCCAAACAATACATAAAAGTTAAAAAACCCAACAATCTATCTTTTATTATCTAATCTAAAACTTTTTCTTAAACTTCTTGGCCGAAATTTTTTGTGTTATCCTGTAAAATAAGTATAAATGGTAACCACCGAAAATCATAATATTAAATTGTTATCGGATTTGCGCCAGTATGTAAAATGTAATCTCGATCGGATATTTGAAAGTGGGTTAAAGCTCGAGTACAAATTTTGAACTGGTAAAACATACATACGATCGTTGAAGTAACTTAAAAACATATACAAATAACATAATTTTTGTTAAAAGAAATCATAAAAGAAACAGTCTCAAATCATGACAAAACAAAACATATGTTATTTTAGCCAATCTGAAACTTAATAAATATTAATTTAATCGTAATACTTTTACGATTTTTTTCAAAGCGCAGATACAAATGAAATAAGATCTTCGAATACTTTAAGCACTTGGTACGTGACCTATCAAAGCCAAGCCGAACTCATTTGTTTTCAGAGCAGAAAAGTGGCATAAGTCATGCATTTTTAAAGTTTCATAACTCGCTCAATTTTAGTGTTATGTGAATGGGACTTTTTTTCCTTACTTGTCAGTGTAATAGGAAAATTTTACTAAATATGACATATAAGACTGGGGGACCGTATAAAAATTTAAATTTCGTAATTTTTTAAGAAATGTTTTTATTGACCCAAATCGATTTTAAAATATTTCTTTACCTGATTTAAAACATTTTTGTAATTGGAACTATATGTCTATGACTAACGGTTTAGGAATTAGCCATTGGACACCGTTGAGACCGGACACCCTGTATAATTATTATAATGCGGTTTTCATTATTAGAAAGTAGACGTCAGATGCCGACGATGTGCACTTATATAAATTGTCTCTGTAAATTTTAAATATTTGTAAGGATATGATAAAATTTAGTCAAGTTGCAATTTCAAAGTTTGTAGGGTTTTTTTAAATACTTAAAATTTAAGGAGGCATTTTTTAAAAACGCACATGGTCGGCATCTAACGTTTCCATTCTGTTGATGAAAACCGTATTTTAATAATTATATTAGATAATGAGTAATCAGGCTTCAAAGTTTTCTCAAGATTAATATGGGATTTCGCGATTGGGGAGTTTCAGTGAAGCGGCTCCTTATGGTATCTGCCTACATTAAAATGGCCGTTTTGGTGAGAATTTTCGATTTTTTGTTAAATTGTTTTATTTGAAAGAGCAATCTTTTGCGATTCCAAATCTGTTTTAATTTCATATCTACGATTATTAGAACAGGTGTTATGGCCAATTTAATAAACAGAAAGTAATGAGTCAAATACCGGAAGTGGTCATAGGAAGACCAGGAGAAATGTAAATATTTCTATGTGTGCTTTTCCTATGTTTTTTACATAAAAACACATAGATAAGAAATCTTTAAATGCAATTCCTGGAAAATCAATTTTTTCGTTCCTTCTATCTTCGATAAACTCCATTACATAATGTGTTTTAAACATATTTCAGTTAAATTTTGTGAGAATGTTTTCCATGTTACCCGCTATATTCTGAACTAGAAATATACGCACTATGTGATAAATTAACTAAAATTGGGGGGGGGGGGGCGATTGGTTTATAATGCGAGTTCTTTTTATATTTTAAGATTTTTTCATCTCGCAGTAGATTTGACGTCTTATATATGGGTATATATATATATGAAAAATATTGGACAGCTTATTTAAATTATCATTTCCTGTTTAATCTTCTATTAATTTGCTTGTGTTCTTACCAGATAGTTTTTCATTACAAAATGTTCATATGTTCCATTCTTTTAAAATAAAAAAGTAAGAAATAGTAATAATGAATGGGAAATGTGGTTGAATGGATTTTGTAAAGATTTCACTGCCTCCTGATTAATCTGGTAGCGTATGAGACAGGAAATCTCTCCTGTTTAATCTTCGAATATTTTATTCTGGAATATATACATATAAAGGTTTTTAGGTTCGCATCAAATTCTAATAATGAAGGGCTTTTTGCCACTAAGTCTATTATGCACTGAATGGTTCTTGGAATATGAGACTGACGTCTCTGTAAGAAAGTCTAATATTTGATTGTCCTATATTAGATGAGACTGATGTGTCCGAAAAGTATTTTGCCGCGCTGGGCCGCCTGCGAGTATTTTCGAATCCGTTCACACACGAAGTCTGGTCGCTCCTCTCTAGCGACTCCAAGTCTCCAGGAGCTAGGAATTATCGCCGGACTCAGCCGTCTGCGATCAAAACCAAGAGTCCCCTCTCTCTCTAAAATCCATTCCCTCATCTCATCCTCTGTCTCGGCCCTCAAACCGAAAGGGATCTTCTCCCCCAATCGGCCAAGTCCCCGCGTTCTCATTCGTTCCTATTTGTTTCTCCACTGGCGCCCGTTGCCATTCCGCGTCTCGGAGATGCTGAAACTTTCTCCCCTAGGAGGTCACCTGAAGGAGAAAACGATCTATAAGGGATGGACCGTGGATAATTTCTAACGTCACGAGGCATTGGACCTAGGCTACCTCGAAATATTCTCTTATTGTCCATTAAAGATGAATGGGTTTTAGCCGGTGGGAACCTAGTCCCGCTTGTGAAGTCTTGGTACAGGCAAAGTTCTACTAATTAATTATATAACTACGCCAAGACTTTACAGAACTCCCTTCCTGTGGTGGAGATTTTTCGCACAGCTGGAAAAATCTGAAGTGTTGAGACCATAGAGAAGAGATAGGGGTGGAGAGTGCTTTGGTAATCCTAAAGTGGAACCAACATAATAGTCTCGTGTTTATAATAGTCACGTGACTTTTACCGCCAAGGGCTAGCATATGTTTGCGAAAGGAAAATAAACTACCGTATCGTTAAATTAAAGTGAGAATCTTCTTTTACTAATTTAAAACAGATTTTAAGTTGCTTTGTTTTACTTCGTTTATATTTTTGCACTACTTCACATACATAATATGGATGCTGAGTATTTTTTTTTTTTTTTTTTCACGACCGGCAACAATTTTCAAATTGCCAAGCAAGCGATAACGAGCGAAATCTGGAAATCTTCACATGAGTAGGGCCGGTCATGTTGATGTCGCTTTTCAACGGAACTCTCTATGGAAAGCACACTCCACCCCTATCTCTTCTCTATGGTTGAGACTAAGTTAGACTCACATTCGTTCACTGCAGAGGTTCGCCGCTGTTTTCCTATTTTTTTTTTTTTTTTACAAAATAATAAATCAAATCTTACATCCTATTATCCTATATTACATAAAGTTAGTTATGGAGGATAGTCATTTACACATTTTACTTCAATTTTAAAACACAAATAATATATAATGCAAACAATTATATTATGTACAAGTTTAGTTAGTGCTGACGCTTATTCAACTCTACATAAACACTCAACGAATACCGTTTCTGTAACGGGCCGGTGCTTGATAGAGTAATGATAAGGTTGGGTAATCAATGACCGACGGATTAATCTTGGAATATTTCCAGCGTTGTTCTTGATCAACCTTACCAAATATTTATTTGTACGCCGCGCTGTTTTGCGCCTTGATAAGTCTATTCTTCTTTTTATTCTGATGCGGTCTAATACAATCCCTCTCTGTCCCATATGATCACTTCAATAATCGGAAACCCTTTTCGCGTTGTTTAAATACAAAAGACCAAAAATCTTAGGAGAATCATATTCTGAATTGTCTTCCCTTCTCGCGCCTAATTCTACGTCGTGCGTACTTACATAGGTCTCTCCCGGATCAATAGGGAAAGCACCCCTCCTTTTCCTAACATCGAGATTTAGTCACCGTTTTCACTGCTAATTCCTGAAATCGCCTCATACGTTTCATTAAGTCAAATTCATGTAATTTCTAAACTTTTCGAACGTTCATCTTTTTTCCATCTCTTGTATAACTTTTTGATTTCGTTCACGGTTTTTGGCCAAAAATAACAATTCAAGCATTTATAACCTGCCTTCTTTGTACTCGGATGTCCGCCTGCACCCTCCTGACGTAAGGATAAAATATCTACCTTCAATTTCAATGGGATTACCATTACTTCTCGGACGAATCCCCTGTGATTTTTTATTTTCCTAATCGCCAACCCATCTTTCATTTTGAAATGCGGTTTCACTTCGTCCGCTAATACAATCTGACTTGACATTCTCTTGAGCGTCACCCACATTTTCTTTATTCTCTAGAGTCAAGTTTTCATACCGCGGTACAGTCTCGCTCGGCCGTAGAAAATTCCCTTGCTCTTTCTCCGTTACTAAACTGGCGCACATGGTCGTTTCTCTCACCGCGCTCGGGGGGTTGAAATTCAAAGTTTCGACTTTCCCCACCCCTCTAGCTAACTCGTTTCTTTCAGACACGCTCAAATCCTGCTCATTAAAGGGATTCAAATTCGCTTCCGGCTGCCCGCTCCCAACTACAGGTAGAGAAATCCCTTTTTCCTCTTCGACAAAGATTTCCTCCTCTGGGTCACTCCCTGACATCGGGGAGTCGCAATTAAAAGTCCCTCTTCCTTCCTCAGCGCGGAGAATTGGCTCTTCAATCGTCTTTGTGGAAACGGCTAGTTTTTCAGTTTCGCTTTCCGTGCTCGGCCCTTCACCATGCGCTCTTCGTCTTGTGAACGCTGTGTCCATTAAACTCGAGTTTTCTTTTCGCTTATCAATCAATCGCTGCGTTCTGTTCCCTAACAAGTAATGAACCATGTCCGTTTCCTTATCCACTGCGGCCGCCTTTGTCTGTATACTATCACCTGTGCTCAGATTAATTTCTATTTCTACTATCGGTAAACACCGAAGTTTATTTTCTAACGCCTGTTTGACCCATACCCTTTCACCCGTAAACTGGTCCTCAGTTGCATCGTGAGCAGATATTAAATCAAGAGTGCTTCCGGAATCCCTGAGAATGATCATTTCTTTCCCATTAATTAACCAGCGACTGACGTAGGGTCCAAAAGCTTCTTTCAGGTCTTGGAGACCCGCTATATGGTAAACTGCTTCGGCTTTTTCTGCCTTTTTTAACTCGGGACAGGAGTAACTATAGTACCTTAATCCTTTGCACGTAAAGCAAGTAATTTCCTTCCTTTTATCGAAAATTGCATTTCTATTCTTAGAGTTGTCTTTATCCCTCCAATTCGTTCTACTCTCTTCCGTTCTAATATCTGTTTTTGATTGCCTCGCGAATTTATTTCGCTGTAACGGTTTCGCTGAGTTTTGGAATTTAGGGGGTCCTTGTCGCCTAACAACCTTCCTCGCCGAATCATACGCGTCTAATTTTTTTGCTAACTCAAATGGAGTGGTTATTAAGTTCCATACATCGATAAAATGCTGCTAAGCCTCCGGACTGATCTTACGCTTTAATTGATCCGTGATAATCAATTCCCTAAGTTGGTCATGCGTCGCTATTTCTATACCGCTTAACCATTGGTCAAAGAAATTTGAAGCCTCGTACACGAAATCTTTCCAAGTTTTGTTTTCGGATTTCTGTGGCGTAACGAATTTTAATCGGAAATCTTCTGCCGAAAGTTGAAATCTTTCCAGTAATATATTTTTTAATATGATCGAAATCGTCTGAATACGAGGATGATTCTCGTAGAATAGGCTCTCCTAACTCCGTAGGTAACAAACCTAATAAATGACCCACTGATTTTTTTCAATTTGAGCCTTTTGCACTTGCCTCTCAAATAAACTCAGATATTTTGAAAATTCGGATTTTTCAGGGTCGAATTTGGGTAGAACCGATTTCAAAGATATTTTTGGTTCTCTTTCGGTTTCACTAGAAGCCAAACTAATTGCATCTGGTTCCCGTTCTAATCTTAATTTTGCTAATTCATGCTCTCGTTCTAAAGCTTTCGATTTTTCTTCCCTTTCAAAAATCCTATCCTTATCCCGCTCCAATTTCTCTTCGTTTTCTCTCTCCAATCTATCTTTCTCTATAATTTTTAGCTCGGCTAATGCCAAAGGCTCATCATAATCTGGAGTTTCGATTAGTTTTTTTTATAATTTTAGCAATATTATCTGACTCTTCAATGTCTGCTCCGAATTCAATCGCCAACTCCTTTAGATCGCACTTCTTTTTCCCTTCACACGTTGCCATTTTCCAAGGCAAATAATGTTTACACAAAAATTACACAAAATTTTCCTACATAAATTAACGCCTCTAAATTACTTTCCTCATTTAAATATTTCCAAAATTTCGTGACATGAAAATATAATCACAAAAGCAATATTACATTATGATAAACAATTCTTATCATTACACTGTCAATTGTACACTTTGTGCACCAACTCTTTTTTCTTACTTATAGAGAATAATACTCTCTTAATTTCCAAAATTATGAATAAAAATTTTAATTAAAGTGTACTAGTAATGTAAAATTTTTCTTACTCATTTCAAAGCATCTTAATACAGTCAAACCTCGTTAACACGAACACGCTTAACGCGAATTACTTTTAGCATGAACTGTTTCCGATTTCCCCGTCCAGTTGTATGTAATGTGTTTAATTTCGGATAACACGAACAAAAAAAATTTCCCCTTGAGTGTTCGCGTTAACGAGGTTCGACTGTAATACCATATTCATTTAGAATCTTAAATTCCTTATTGATTCTTTAAATATCAATTCACACAGAATTAAATTTACTCAAAAGAATTATTATAAAGGAATTCACTATCCAATTGATTTACTAGAATTTAAGTTGGACACATTTCTGAAACTTCAGTTCTCTAGGTTTTGTAACCTCAATTTAAAATCTTTACATAACATAGTTATCAATAAAATTTTTCATCAAATATCAAATTTCTACACTGCGAGACCTCTGCAATGAACAAAAAAGAGTGCCAACCTGAGAATCCTTGTTGATTCTGCTGATCCTCCGTCTGGAAATGGCGTCTGTTTCCCGGTGACTTAGCCTTTCTCAGCATTGCTGGGGTCAATCCTTCGCTGGTTTCTACCGCTTTCGGGGTTCCGTTGGTCGGTCTGTCTCTGGGGTCAAGAACTTATTTCGCTGTTTCCACCGCTTCGGTTCCGGGGCTCCGTTGGTCGGTCTTCCTCTGGGGTTAAGAACTTCTTTCGCTGCTTCCACCGCTTCAGTTCTGGGGCTTCGTTGGTCGGTCTTCCTCTGGGTTAAGAACTTCTTTCGCTGTTTCCACCGCTTCGGTTCCGGGGCTCCGTTGGTCGGCCTGCCTCTGGGGTCAAGAACTCCTTTCGCTGGCGTCTGCCGCTGGTCTTGTGGTCTGGTTACGGCCCTTCCTATTTTTTTTATGGTTTTTCTCTGAATTGCATTCAGTTTTTACTCATCGCACCTGTTGCCACCACTGTAAAGATTTCACTGCCTCCTGATTAATCTGGTAGCGTATGAGCCAGGAAATCTCTCTAGATTGATCTTCGAATATTTTATTCTGGAATATATAGGAATATATACACATAAAGTTTTTAGGTTCGCATCAAATTATAACAATGAAGGGGTTTTTGCCACAGAGTCTATTATGCACTGAATGTCTCTTGAAATATGAGACTGACGTCTCCGTAAGAAAGTCTAATATTTGATTGTCCTATATTAGATGAGACTGATGTCTCCGAAAGGTATCTCGCCGGGCTGGGCCGCCTGCGAGTATTTACGAATCCGTTCACACACAAAGTCTGGTCGCTCCTCTCTAGCGACTCCAAATCTCCAGGAGCTAGGAATTATCGCCGGCCTAGGCCGTCTGCGATCAAAACCAAGAGTCCCCCCCCCTCTCTCTCTCTCTCTCTAAAATCCATCCCCTCATCTCCATCCTCTGTCTCCTCCCCCAAACCGAAAGGGATCTTCTCCTCCAATCGGCCAAGTCCACGCATTCTCATTCATGCCTCTTTGTTTCACCACTGGCACCCGTTGCCATTCCGCGTCTCGGAGATGCTACAACTTTCTCCCCTAGGAGGTCGCCTGAAGGAGAAAACGATCTATAAGGGATGGACCGTGGATAATTCCTAACGCCAGGAGACATTGTACCAAGGCTACCTCGAAATATTCTCTTATTGTCCATTAAAGATGGATGGGTTTTAGACCGTGGGAACCTAGTCCCGCTTGTGAAATCTTGGTACAGGCAAAGTTCTACTAATTATATAATTACGCGAAGACTTTACAATTTTGATAGATAAGCATTTTTATTCTGCTTTAAATGAGTCTAAGATGTGTCAATAAATAGATAATGTTAGCAGTCCTGAAAACTACGCCAAATTTTCAGCTTTATAAATTATTTTGGGAAAATGGACACATATCTATTAGAGTTCTTTTATATGCCCCTCTAATGCAAAAATTATGTATCATAAAGTTTATCGTTTTCAAAAAAGAAAAAAAAAATATTCTATTTCAATAATATACATGTCAAACTCCTTTAATACGAGAAGCAAGGATCCTTGTATTAACCATTAATCGTAATGCCCATGAAGATAATAAAAATCTTTAAAACATGCACAGAATTAAATTAATTATTGCATTACGATATATATAGTCCATAACAATAAAATTATAGTATGTAAGAAATGATTGTATTATTTATTGATACACATATATTCTGGTTCGTGTATTTATTACTGGGGATTTGCTTATGAATCTCATTTAATACTGAGGATTTGCTTATGAATCTCTATCAATTTTGGATAAATAGCACAGGACAAATTTTACAGTACAAAACGAGAAAAATAAATATAAAAATCTTCAGAAAGAAACCTCGAGAATCAAACCAGATATCCCACAGCGATATGTTAAGGTTTTTACCTCTCAGCCACAGTAGCCTTTAATGTTTGCCTTTTTATTAACATGGATTAGAAGCAGCAGAAACAGCACTAGGGCCGAAACTAGCCTTTTTTGCACCCAGGGCAAACATGGATTTTGGCGCCCCCCCCACCCCCCCCCCTCTTCCGCAAAGTATATTTACAAAGAGAATTTTACTAATTTTCTAATGGCAGACTTATTTTTAAATTTAAAATATGTAATCATAAAATATATGTAATACTGAACTACGTAATCTACAATGGCGGATCCAAGGGGGAGGTCACGGGGTCATGAACCACCTCTGAATACCAACAAAAATATTCTAAAGATCATTTTTAAAATGAAATATACAGTAGAGCCCTGTTTATCCGAGTCCTGCTTAACCGAGTTTCCGCTTTAATTGAGTTATTTTCTTCTGATGGATTGATGTCTTCCATTATTATGAAACAGCCATTATAAATGAAGTGTTAGGTGAAGATGAAAGGAACAATTGTAAAAAGTTAGAGCTCTGATTTTCTAATCAGAATGAGGAAAAAATGGCCATAATTTTTTTACTCATATATTTTTTTTTTTGAAAAAAAATTATGGCCATTCCCCCACCCCATTCTGACCAGAAAATCAGAGTTCTAGCTGCTTTTTTATGGCTGCTCTTTCATCTTTACCTAACACTTCATCTATAATGGCTGCTTCATAATAATGGAAGACATCAGTCCATCAGAAGAAAATGATCCATTCCAAAGGTATAATCCTTCAATTTCGCGCCCGGGGCACATGCCCCCTCTGTCCCCCTCTTAGTTTCGGCCCTGCTTAGCACTCTTCTTTATTTTATAGTGAATGTTAAATTTTAAATACTATAGGGGCATGTTTTTTGGAACAGTCTCAAATATGTTCAATAACTAAGTATGACTCATTTTCTTTTATGCATAATAGCCCCTCCATATATGCTGGCAGACAGGAACAAAAGCACAATATAATCAAGTGCGTTAAAATATGCAGAAAGATGATAACTTACTGGTTAAATGCATATTTCAATTTTCTTAATAAAGTTGGTGAAAGAATATAACATTTATTATAATAAACATACGTATGAAGTTATTTAAAAGTGCAGATTAGTTAACACTAATTTTTTGTCAAAGATGTGAAAAAAGAGTGATCTAAATGGGAACTACTGCATTTTTTTATATTTGCAAAATTGAGTTAAAGAATAGTCTGGTTGTAGAACAAACAGACAAAATGTTGAAAAAGGGAAAGAAATATCATACTAGCAATTTAAAAAGTAGTAGAAATCCTTTTCCAGTTATTAATAAATGATAGAATTAAAAACTACCAGTGAAATCAATCATTGCTTTTTAAAAAGTGGAATTAATATTTTGTGATGCAGTAAAATGTAAAGATGATTCATTATGTAGCCTGTACAGTTAATGCCAGAAGCAAGGGAAATAGAAAATTCCCCGTATTAACTATCACTCCTGTGAAGATAATAAAAGTCCTTCCGGCCAGTGCCGGGAGGAAGAGGTAGCTTTCAAATTCCTTATTTTTAAAAAGCTAGCTGATGTTATTCAAACACACGAAGCTCAATTTAGTGGAAACCGATTATAGAAGATTCAATACTAATTTTTATCAATACTAAATCCTTATGAATGAGAATTTCGTGAAATTAGTCAGCTTTATCCAAGCTGATTTTATTTAAAGTTATATTTGACTTCCAAATTCGGCGATATGTGAAGTGCCTGCCATTTTAAGAGAACATGGTGGATGAGGCTAACCAGTAAACTTGGTCGAGACCTTAGTAATTCCTGTGCACACGCTCGCTCACATCGGAATCGGTTGATATATATGAGTGCTGTCGCAGGCAAAAATCAGATTTTTCAAAATGTCACCCACATAATGAAATTCAAACTACTGTATCTGAGCCATTTTTTAAGATAAAGACAAAACAAAAAATGCTCCGGAATCCTTATATAAAAGTCAAATACTTAAGAAAGAAACCTTTTTCGATTTCTAAATTTTTTGCACTTCACTTTAAATATAATTTTTTTTAATTTAATGGCCGCCATTTTGATTCAAGATGGCGGATGAAGCTGGCCAGTGAACTTAGTCGAGACATTGCTATATACTATCCAAATGCCTTCTTACAACCAAATAGGTTAATAAATACGTGTGTTATCGCGTGACAACTATCAGATGGTTTCAAAATGTCAGCCATGCTAGAAATTTCAAAGTGCTATAACTCAAACTTTTTTTAAGATGTAGACGAAAAAAAAAAACTGCCCTGAAATCTTTGTATCAAGGTCAAACACATAAAAAGAACCTTTTTCATTTTCCAATTTTTTCATACCTCATTTTAAATTTTAAGTAATTTTTTTTTTTAATGTTCCCTTTTGAATCAAAATGGCTAATGAAGGTTGCCTACGAACTCGGTCGAGACATTGGTATGCACTATGTACACACCAAGTTACATCCAAATCGGTTCATAAATACGCCTGTTATCGCGTGACAAAAAGCAGGTCGTTTCAAAATGTCAGCCACAATGGAAATTAAAAATGCTATAACTCAGCCATTTTTCTAGATATAGATGAAACAAAAACTGTTCCGGAATCTTTATATTAAGTTCAAACACATAATTAAAAAATCTTTTTCAAGTTTTTGATACCTCATTTTAAATTTAAAATTTTTAAATTTTTTTTAAATGGCCGCCATTTTGAAACAAGATGGCAGATGAAGCTGGCCAACGAACTCGGTCGAGACATTGGTATGTTCTTTGTACACACCAAGGTACATCCATATCGGTTCATGAATAGGCCTGTTATCGGGTGACAAAAATCAGGACGTTTCAAAATGTCAGCCACGCTAGAAATTCAAAGTGCTATAATTCAGCCATTTTATAAGATATAGACGAAACAAAAACTGCTCCGAAATCTTTGTATCAAGGTCAAACACATAAGAAAAAATATTTTTCAATCTTCAATATTTTGGTATCACATTTCAAATTTTAATTTTTTTTAAAAATGTAAATGGCCGCCATTTTGAAACAAGATGGCGGATGAAGCTGGCCAACAAACTCGGTCGAGACATTAGTATGTATTATGTACACACCGAGTTTCATATAAATCGGTTCATAAATACGCCTGTTATCGCGTGACAAATATCAGGTCGTTTCAAAATAACAGCCACAATAGAAATTCAAAATGCTATAACTCAGCCATTTTTTAAGATATAGACAAAACAAAAACTGCTCCGGAATCTTTGTATCAAGGTCAAATACATAAGAAAAAAATATTTTTCAATTTTTAATTTTTTGGTACCACATTTCAAATTTTAAATTTTTTTTAAAATTTTAAATGGCCGCCATTTTGAAACAAGATGGCCGATGAAGCTGGCCAACGAACTCGGTCGAGACATTGGTGTCTACTATGTACACACCGAGTTTCATCCAAATCGGTTCATAAATACGAGAGTTACAGTATGACAAAAATCATATATATATATATATATATATATATATATGGATATATATATATATATATATATACAGGGTGATTCATAAAAGATGGGCAGAACTTTAAGGGGTTATAGTACACTTAAAGACAAATAATATTAAATAGTAGACTAAGGGTCCCAGACGTATTCCCAAGGAGATAGGGGGCATTAAAGTTTAGGGTCCGAAATTTCAAATGATTATAAAACATGGAAAAATTGGTCGATTCGTTTGCGGTTTTTGCAAAAAATTTTCTTTATGCCAGTATATTCTTGAAATAAAATTTTAAAGTTCAATTTCAAAAAATGCCGATAGGGGGCGTTTTAGACTTTGGAGTAACAAACAACTATTTTTTAACGTTATTTTTTGTATTTCTTTAAATGATTTCGAAAGCTTAGACTTAAACTTAAATTTTGATCTAAAAATCTGAGTCCTAACGAGTAGTTAAGTAGCATAAACTGAAATTTGAAATTTGAAACCCTTCTCCCCCCAGAACAAAAATCAGTTATTCCCGATCTTTGTGTCGTAGATTAGGCTCTAACTACTGCCGCGTTTTGCTAAAATTATTCTTTATGTCAGTATTTTCTTGAAAATAAATTTTAAAGAAAATTTTCAAAAAATTCCGATAGAGGGCGCTTTAGACTTTGGAGTAACGAACAACTATTTTATACCGTTATTTTTTGTGTCTCATTAAATGCTTTCTAAAGCTTAGACTTAAACTTAAATTTTCAGCTCAAAATCTGAATCGCTGAGCGTGGTTCAGTAGCGAGGGGAGGGGGTGCAAATTTCAACTTCTGAACATAGTTCAGTTTGCACTACTTAACCATGCCCAACGATTCTGTGCTGTGATACGAGGCAAAAATACAACTTTCGTCAAGGACTGCATAGTCGGAATTCACTCATAAAGGCACTGGCACAGTTGGAAACGTCGCTCATGCAAACGTTAAAGCTCCATTCCTGACGCTAGTCACCGGGTGAAGAAGGAAACAGAAAGTATGCAAATGTCAAATGGGGAAGAAGAAGAACACGTATGCA
Organism: Maratus speciosus; assembly: GCA_963932465.1. NCBI lineage: Eukaryota > Metazoa > Arthropoda > Arachnida > Araneae > Salticidae > Maratus > Maratus speciosus. The sequence goes on from OZ010796.1 coordinate 478,217,966, forward strand.
AAATTTCGACACGATTCAGGCATAAAAACCACTGAACGGTGAGTCAAGTGTAAGTCGCTGTAGTAATGAATCGGAAGATGGTGCCCTTCACGAATAAGGAAAAGGCTGAGATGCATTTAATTTACGGAGCGGCAGATGGAAATGGTGCAGAGGCACAACGAATGTACGGAGAGCGATTTCCCAACAGGCGGTTGCCTAACCGCAAAACTTTCGAGCGCTTGCACAGACAGTTGTGTGAGACGGGATCATTTCTCGCTTCCCGGTCGAATGCAGGTCGTGCAAAAAAGGACGAATCAGTAGTTGTTGCAGAAGCCATTCTGGATGTAGTAGCGGCGCAGCCAAGTACAAGTACACGAACAGTGGCTAGGCAGGTGGATACCTCACAGTCCATGACTTGGAGGGTACTGAAGGATGAACATTTGCTCCCGTTTCATGTGCAACGAGTCCAGAAACTGTCTCCAGGGGATTATCCAAATCGTATTGAATTCGCCCGCTGGTTTCTGCAGCAGAACGCGCTAAATCCACATTTTGGACGAACTGTGCTTTTCACCGATGAATGTACCTTCACACGTGAAGGTACATTTAACACACACAATGCACATGTATGGGCGGATGTCAATCTACATGCTACGTATCCACATGCTCATCAGAGACGCTTTTCCATCAATGTTTGGGCAGGAATCCTCGGAGACCACCTAATCGGACCGTACCTTCTTCCTGAACGCCTCAACGGTAAAACATACCTCACATTTCTGCAACATGTGCTGCCAGACCTGTTAAACGTTGTTCCTCCACGCATCCGGCGGGTCATGTGGTTCCAGCACGATGGAGCGCCAGCCCATTACGTACGAGACGTCCGCAACTATCTGGACATCACATTTCCGAACAGATGGATTGGTCGAGGTGGTCCTGTTGCTTGGCCTGCTCGCTCGCCAGATCTTTCACCCCTCGATTTCTTTTTTTGGGGACGATTGAAGGCTCTTATGTATGAGACACCCATTGAATCCCCCGAGGAACTGGTCGCCAGACTTTCCGCCGCTGTAGGGGAAGTGCTCGAAAAGCCTGATGTTTTCGCGAATGTTCGCCGTTCCATTCTTCGCCGTTGTTCTGCGTGCATAACCTCTGGTGGTCACAATTTTGAACATTTATTGTAATTACATGTTAATAAATATGCTTTGGTAACATAATCCTAATTTGTGTCTTTTTACCTCGTATCACAGCACACAATGTGTGGACATGGTAAACTGAACTGTGCTCAGGAGTAGAAATTTCAAACCCCTCTCCCCAGAAACTTAACCACGTCTAACGATTCAGATTTTGGGCTGAAAATTTAAGTCTAAGCTTTAGAAAGCATTTAATGAGACACAAAAAATAACGGTATAAAATAGTTGTTCGTTACTCCAAAGTCTAAAGCGCCCTCTATCGGAATTTTTTGAAAATTTTCTTTAAAATTTATTTTCAAGAAAATACTGACATAAAGAATAATTTTAGCAAAACGCGGCAGTAGTTAGAGCCTAATCTACGACACAAAGATCGGGAATAACTGATTTTTGTTCTGGGGGGAGAAGGGTTTCAAATTTCAGTTTACGCTACTTAACTACTCGTTAGGACTCAGATTTTTAGATAAAAATTTAAGTTTAAGTCTAAGCTTTCGAAATCATTTAAAGAAATACAAAAAATAACGTTAAAAAATAGTTGTTTGTTACTCCAAAGTCTAAAGCGCCCCCTATCGGCATTTTTTGAAATTGAACTTTAAAATTTTATTTCAAGAAAATACTGGCATACAGAAAATTTTTTGCAAAAACCGCAAACGAATCGACCAATTTTTCCATGTTTTATAATCATTTGAAATTTCGGACCCTAAACTTTAATGCCCCCTATCTCCTTGGGAATACGTCTGGGACCCTTAGTCTCCTATTTAATATTATTTGTCTTTAAGTGTACTATAACCCCTTAAAGTTCTGCCCATCTTTTATGAATCACCCTGTATATATATATCAGTGGCGTGGCGTCCGGTCATCGCTGGATGCGGCGATGACCAAGCAATATTTTAAAACTCTTAATAAGCTTTTAAAACTCTACGATCCAGTTTTAGCAGAACATTTGGAGTTCATGTATAAGTGAAGGTAAGATTTAAAGTTTCTTTTTTGAACATTCAACCATTGAATTTTAGAGTTAATAATTTTTCACCACAAACTTAAATAATTGCGATGACCACCGAAAATTTTCACGCCACGCCACTGATATATATCAACTTTTGAACGGAGGGTGGTTTCGTAGTCTGGGGCTCATGATCGATGAAAATATACCAAAATTTGTTTAAATCGCTTTCCTCCGAACGGCTGCAATAGGTAGCTTTTTGTAATGAAAGCTACCTAAAAATCTTAAAAACACACACATAATTAAATAATTATTTTTAATTGCTCTATTTATCTCAATGCTAAAATTAACCTAATATGATAACGTTAACATAAAATATTCAGTCTTATCTTTGTCAGTGTCATTAATCTGTACAGTACTGAAGTCAAAGCCTCTAAATAACTAATAATTCCAAAAGACAACGATACACACTAATATAACAGATCATTTCCCTTTTCCCCCGAAAAAACTCTGTGAAACTTGAAATAGTTACTATGTAATTTTCGAGCTATTGGTTTCACATATTTTTTTCATTTTATCAGGGCAATAAGAAACATGAAAAGTCAAGTTAATTATCAGTGATGTAAAATACCTAGGGTATATACCAGGGTAAACACCCGTTTTGAATATTTACCTGAATATTTGTTTTCAATAAAATATGAATGTTCAAAACACTTGTATTGATGGTTGGGATTATCTTTGATGGTTGAGTGTAAAAGAAGAAGAAGAAAATAGAACTTTCGGCTTCTTCCAGTGAATTTAAATATGAAATTTAAATGTCTCTTTTAGTTATAATGAAGAATACTGAAGTCAAAGCCTCTAGATAACTAATAATTCCAAAAGACATGAAATATATGATGCACAATGCAACGGATCTCTTCCCTTTTCTCCTGAAAAACTCGGCGACACTTGCAATAGCTACTGTAATTTGCGAGCTATTGTTTCACATGTCTTTTTCATTTTATCAGTGCAATAAGAAATATGAAAAGTCTAGTTAATATCGGTGATGTAAAGTACCCAGGTATTTATTTTTATGGGTAAATACCCAAAGTATACACCCGGGTAAATACCCATTTTTAGTTTTTACCCTATTGTTTATTTTTAAATGAAATAGGAATGTGCAAAACACTCGTATTGCTATAAGTTATTATGGTTGAGTGTAACACAAGGAAAAAAATTAGAACTTTCGACTTCATCTAATGAATTAAAACAGTGGCGCAGCCAGAATTCGTCTCTAGGGGGAAGGGGGGGGGGTTGAGTTGTTCATAACGGTGATCGCCGGTTAATTGAATCACTGGCTAATCGAATCAGTGTATTTCATGAATGAAATCATAACGCCTTTTTTATCGGATATTAGAATCAGCAGATACGCTGGTTATGATTCATTTAAACAACGTTTACAAGATTAGGGTTACAAAGCTTAAAATGCATCAATGAAATAACACAAAACTATGTTAAATTGATAAATGTTTTAAAAATCCTAGAAATTTTTTTAAAGATGGAATAACACAGTACGACAGTTATTTTTTGTATCGAAAATCATCGGGTGGTTCGTCGGAAAATATCTGGTGGTCGCAATCAAATTTTTCTGCCAGGGTTTAACTCTAAGACAATTCCGAATACTTGTTTAACCCTTTGAGGGGCAGTGGTATGTTTATGGAGCCACATAATTTTAATTCCCAAATGCCACAACGGCATCAGAATTTTAATGAAAAAATTTCAGATTTATTATATATGTGAAATGTAGCTCTTTCTTATTTAAAAATAAATTTGTTTGTAAATTCCGGTGTCATTCATTTATTTCAACATTTTAGGAATGAAAATACTTTGCCCGTGAATGGGTTAATAATGAAGCAATTTCAAATTAAAATTCAATAGACTTACCTTGCTTTGTGTTTATGTAATAATATCGCGAGAATTGGTGGAATTTATAATTAACTACGTCCAAACAGTGCTGAATTAGGTATTCTGTATTTTGAAATGTAGTTAACTTATTAAGCACGGTATAGTTGGCTGAATTACTATGCACTACCAGCACTTAAGTGACATCGAATTTAGCATAAAGGGAAAGTAATGTAAATTTATTGAAAATTTCGTTAAAATATCTTCATTATTGTTACAGATCTCAAACAATATCTGGGTTTCACTTGAAGTCTTATCTATACTAATATTATAAAGAAGCAACGATTTTTCATTTAGTTTGTGTGTTTGTAGGGAGTAATTTCTGGAACTATCAAACCAATTTTAAAAGTAATGGTGGCAAATTGATGGTGATAGTCCTTATTTCAACATAGGCTATATTTTATGCCGGTGGCACTACCCCCAAGGAGGTGCAGGGGCAAATCACGTTCTAAAAATGCGATATCTGTGTTACTGAAGGTCGTAAATTTTTTTAATTTGGCATGGTAGTTACTTATAAGATGTAAATGCTCTCTAAGAACTGTTTGTAAAAAAATCGAAATTTAAAAGGGTTAAAAATGCGCGAAACGAGTTCTGAAAACTTTCGAAATTACGATTTCTATGGAATTGTTAAAGATAGAAACTTGAAATTTGGCGTGGTAGGTACGAATATGATGTAAATGATCTTTACGGCCAGTTTCTAATATTCCAAATTTAAAAGGGTGAAATGAGTAAAAAGCGGTCTAAAAGAATTCTAAATTACGATTTCTGTGAAATCTCAGGAAATACCAAACCGATTTCAAACGTAATGATTGGAAATTGATGCTTTCAGTGCCAGCTCAAATATATGCTATATTGTATGTCGGCGCCACTGCCACCAGGGGGTTGCAGGAGCAAAAAATGCTCTAAAATTGCGATATTTGCTATACTGAAGGGGCTCGAAACTATAAATTTGGCATGATAACTTATAAGATGTAAATGCTCTGTAAGAAATAGTTATTAAGAAAATCGAAATTTAAAAGAGTGAAATGAGCGAAAATCTATCTGAATTTAAATTTCTATGGATTTGTTAAAGATAGAAAATTAAAATTTGGCATGGTACATATTTATAAGATGTAAATGCTCTCTAAGAACAGTTTCTAAAATATTCAACATTTAAAAGGCTAAAATGAGCGAACGCATTCTAAAAACTTTCTAAATTACGATTTTTATGGAATCTCAGGAAATACAAAACCGATTTCAAAAATAAGGTTGGCAAATTGATGGTGGCAGTTCCTGTTCCAACATAAGCTGCATTTTATGTTGGGTGTGGTAAACCATTAGACTTGAAGCTTAGAATATATCATGATGGTTACTTTTAAGATGTAAATGCTTGCTAAGAATGATTTCTAAAAAATTCAAAACTTCAAATGAAAACTGAAATGGGCGTAAAAGCTTCAAATTACATTCTAAATTATCATTTATTTAGAATTAGTTTTAATTCTTCTCATTAAATTAATTCACATTTTCGCCTAATGTTGTGGAATAATGAACTTTTGTCTTGAATTTTAGCAGTATAATTTCGTGTAATAAAAATAGGCTCACAAATACCACTATTTAGGCATATTTCAATTATTACGCGAGTAAAGCCACGGGTTTTGCTAGTACCTTACTTTTTTCGCTGGATAAATGGATTAAGTTTGTGGGTAAGATATAGGAAGTAATTTTTATTAATTCTAAGAAAATGCTTGACATTTAATGTCTGTCTTTTGAAAATCCTGCTCGCAGTCATGTATCTAATACGTCAATTCAATTGCAATCAGTGATTCTTTCCTACGGGGAACGTGATTTTTCCTACAGTATCTTCCCGAGAGCAAGACCTCCTGGGGAAAATTTCAAATTACATTACCAACTAATAAACTACAATCTTTAAATTTATATACCCCCCAACCCTGAAATAAATGGTTCACATTACCAACTAATAAACCACAATCTTTAAATTTATATATCCCAACCCTGAAACAAATGGTTCAAAAGACACACTGATTGCAATAATCTGTAAAATCACAATCAAAAAAAGCTTTTTATGCTAATACCTTTATATTACTGTTTATGTATTTCTTACTTTTTCAAAGTTTTCATGCACCTACGAGAGTGAATCAAATATTAACCGGAATTTCTTCCGGGAGGCCTGAAAGTCATCGCGAGGGCGCTCAAACCTCTGCGCATGGCAGGTGGGGATGTCATATGACTATTTATGCGCCGATATGTGCTACCCTCTCCGTTCCTCAGTCGGCATCAGGATGAATAAGGGAGATGTTCACCCCAACGTTGCGCAACGCATTATCGTTAATTTTCTCACAAATGAAGGCGTAAAATTGGCTGAAATCTTAGGAAGACTTCAAGCACAGTTTGGGGAGACATGCCTGCAGAAATACCAAGTGTATGACTGGCACAGAACGGTTGTGGAAGGATGAACAGAAGTTGAAAACACCCCCCCCCCCCCTCGAACAAGTTTGACTGAGGAAAACATAGCGCCATTCGGGACATTCTCGAGGGTGCTGCCTACTACTGTCAGCTGTTGGATGAAACAAAACGTGCATATCAGCGGAAAAGATGTGAATTTCCGGTCAGAGAAGTGATTTTGCTTCATGACAGTACCCGCCCTCGTACAGCCAACCTGACTCGCGAAAAGTTGGAGAAAATGCATTGATCATCACTGAAACACCCTCCCTATAGTCCCCCTGTGATTATCACATGTTTGGGCCTTTGAAAGAAGCATTAGGAGGTGAACGATTCGGCGATGACACTGCTGTTGAAGCCTTCTTGCGCAGTTGGCTGGAGACACACCCCTCTTCTTTCTGTGATCACGGCATCATAAAACTTTCGATCCTTTGGGAAAAATATGTTTTGAAATCAGGAGATTATGTAGAAAAATAATATATAACTTTCTGTTTTGTATCTTGTACCAATAAATTAAAAAACAAAAATTCCGGTTTATATTTGATTCACCCTCTTAACTTGGTCTTAGAGATAACTGGGAGCAAAAACGCAAAAAGGGCGTTTGAAACTATGAGAAATCTATAAAGGACGTCTTTTACGTTTTTCTCTGGAATTTAAATTCCAGGTGCTCCATTATCGTTTGGAACATGAAAAGAAATGCAATTAAAAAACTGTTGTCCAGTGTATAATATTCAAACTCAAAGTTTCTGTGCGGCAGGAAATGACCACTCTTTTAGCCTAAGACGTCTCGAAAATGTGACAGCTGACCTCTTTCAAAACAAATGACCAGTTTTCACAAAACTGATGCATGTAATGCGCGTTTTCACAGTTAATACAATATTCGCCGTTTACTTGAGCCACTTTTGTTGAGTAGAATCAGAGGTGATTCTGAGTAAAAAAAATTCTGAAATTCACAGCAAATTTTCTGAAAAGTCACAGCAGAGGAGGGGGAAATCCACTCCCAGCACTAGCTATGTGTTTTTTTTTCGCGGCCTTTTGACGAAATTCGCGTTTTATTGCGATCTCTTAACAAAATTTGCCGTTTTTCGCGATCCCTTAACGAAATTCGCGGTTTTTTCGCGATCCCGTGATGAAATTTGTGGTTTTTTTCGCGATCTTTTGACGAAATTTGCGGTTTTTTCGCGATCTTTTTATGAAATTTGGGGGGGGGGTTTCGCGATATTTTGACGAAATTTATGTTTTTTCGCGATCTTTTGACGAAATTTGTGGTTTTTTGCGCAATCTTTTGACGAAATTTGTGTGTTTTTGTCCCGATTCTTGGACAAAAGTTGCATTTATTCCACGTTTCTTTGATGGAATTTGCGTTTTTCCACGATTCTAGGACGAAATTTGCGTTTTTTCTGCGACTCTTTGTCGAAATTTGCATTTTTCCAGCTATCCTTTGACAAAATTCGCGATTATTCTTATGTCCGAATTTTCAGATTGATGACCTATTTTTTTTAGTTTTCGGAAAATTCGGAACAGAATCACCCCTAAGTAAAAATTTATTCAAGAAATTTTGTTCGGAATTTATTTGGACTGTGATTAAATGTGACACAGTTAAACCAAATTTGTTCGGATTCCAAATAAGCCAAAAAGTTTCGCTATTAACTTTGGTTTTGATTCATTAAAGCGGCTAATTTTCTCTAGTGATTCATATAAACGGCAATCTTACTAATTATTTTAGCTCTGGGCGGGGTTTTAACACCCCCCCCCCCCCCCCTTTGCTGCGCCAGTGATTTAAATATGAAATTTAAATGTCTTTTAGTTATAATGAAAAATATAAAAAGCTAATGTATTTATTGGGAAGCATTTTATCAAAAAGAACATTTTTTTTTTTAAATTTTAAATCAGAAAATATTCATGTATAGAAATAGTATGTAATTTGCAAAGTGAAAATATATAATTTCATCAATTTAGAGATTTTAACTTGAAAAGAGAAGTTGAATATTAATCGGACGCAATTTCAGCATCTGAATTATCCTGGTCATTCATTTCTAAGTTGTTGCCACTTGAATGTGCAGTCGACAAATTAAAGAGAAAAATAACACTCCATACATCAATATAATCAAATTGTACCATTATACCATAAACAAACGTACCTTTGCATACAAAAGGGAAGTGATTCGGCCAAATAGATGCAGGTTCAAGTTTGGAACTTCTAATATTAAATCCATTCATAGTGATTGCTTAAAACATATAAAATAAATACATTTTGAAGGGATCTTCAACTGTATCCCACATTCCTCTGTGATTACAAAATATTTTCCAGGATTATGATTTTTTACAGAGAAATATAAAAGTACCCAGTTTTGGGTAGTTACCCATGCTTGGGAAAATATCCTGGTATAACCAAAAAATAAATACCTACCTGCTGGGATTTACCCATCCCACATCATTGGTTAATATGGACCAAAGTCCGGATTTAACGAAAGAACCACATAAGTTTCAAAACGGTTTCTTTCTTTTCTGCGCTCCTTCATATCCATGGCATGGCTCAGTTCTAAACCTTACATAGGGGCGGTATTTGAAATGTTCTTACCCTCTGCTTTTTCCTTTAATTCTTTAAAGACCTCAGGCAGCCCTTTGCATTTTCTTAGGTGGGGGCATGACCTTGATAGTTGACATACTGTCTGGTAAAATGGATAAATTAGTATTACATTTTTCACAGACTATTGTAATATTATCGCTTAGAGAAATCAGAGTTCTATAAGAAAGGAATTTTTTTCTTAATTCTATCCTACATTTTGCCGAAAAGCAAATTAAAATGAACAGATGTTTTGCTTGTATTAGCTTGGAAACTACTTTTGTAGCTCGCAAAAAGCGTGAAAATCTTAATACAATTTTCTTAGCATGCAAATGGCTCGTTTTAACAGTGCCATCGTTTTAGCCATGCTCATATTAAAAGTGTTCGACAGTATCTAAATTTTATATAAATTTAAGCCTTTTCATGGGGACGTTAGTTGGGCAACACAAATGGTTTATTACGCGTGGTTATACAGCCAAACATTAGAGAACACATGATTATAACCCAGATAGCATGAACATTAGCAGCAAGTTTGATTTTTTTTTTTTTACATTATCTTGCCGTGACAAATTTGAATTAAGAAATTCGCAGCAAATTTCCCGCAAGGTATACCATCCCTTACTTGCATGAGTAGTTTGTTGTGAAACTGATGGCAAGACTGTCTTAATTCACGAAAGTGACGAAAGCAAAAAAACCCTCTGTTGAGAGAATAGGCACTCATCATATACGCAGAAATTGCAGAAATTTTATTCGGTTGGCACCGCTTTTTCTAAACGCAATACTTATCAAATACCAAAAATGGCTCCTATTGAAAAGTACAAATATTGGACGCGTCCAGAGGAGCCACCGGTTAGTGACCGGTAAGATCGGTTAGTCACCAAAGCGTTCAGTGCTGCTAACCGGGTCGCAACCAATGTCGTTCAGCGCAAGTAACCAAAGTGACCGGTGAGAGACCGAACTAACCGAAGAAAATTCTTGGTTAGTTGGGTCACGTGATCGGTTACATGAAAGTTTATTTACATTTTCATCGTACATGATGAAACAATAATAAAAGAATAATTACGGCAACGAAATACAGATGGCGCCAATAGTAAATAACACCAGTGCCGTCCAGTAGGTCTGTCGACCGGTTAGAGACCGGTCACTTACCATGACGTCTCGTAACCAATCTCACCGGTGACTTTGGTGAGGTCTGCTGGACTCGCCCATAACCTAAACTTGTTTATGGTGATGAAAACGATGCATGCACCTTCTGACGGTGTGTTCGCATCAATAGACCTGATCAAGTCTATGGACCCCTCCGAAGGGGTTAAACTTATAGTGTAACAGTTGTAAACAGATAGTGGGGCGTGGAAAGATTACTACTTTGCAGTAAGTTTGCAGTATTTTTGATTACTTATTTGCCATTAATTTGCAGTAAATTTGATACAGCACGAATTTAACTTGCACGACAAGTTAGCTGCAAGTTCAAAGTGTGGCGACTTCGGCGTTTGTGTTATCTTGCTGCAGTCTTGTTATGAATTTTCGGTCTTGTCAGGCTGAGCTTGCTGCAACTTTGCAGGTTTTCAAAGCAAGACCGCTGCAAATTCTCTGAAAATTAAAAATGCTATCTGACAAGATAGCGAAAAACACAAAGTTTACATTATTGACAAATGTCCCACTGGTAAAGCTTCCATATGTTTGTGACCATGATCATCACGATGAAGCCAAGTGCTGATTTGTAATTTTAATTCAGGAAATTATTTCGGGGACTGCGGACTCTAACTTTGATCTTTAAGGGGGAGGGGGGTTAGCAATTTTTTTCTGAAATAGAAATGAAGATTTTAGTTCTGGATTTTTTGAATGTTATTTGATATTTAAAGAACGTTTCAATTTTTTTAAATAAAAAAAATAACGATGTGGTTCGATTTGCGTGGGTGGATGCTCTAGTGTGCGCGCCGTGCACCTCCAATCGGGTGGGATTCAATAAATCGCCAGAGTCGTTTGCAATCAGTTTCCGTTAAGGATTATGAAAGAAGATAATAGTGTCTGGAGCTTCAACCACCTTGAGATCAAAAAGTTGACAATCAACAAAAGTAGCAGCGATTTGAAGAAAAGGTCTATTTCTGACACCTTTTTTCGCACATTGGCGTGCTTCTAAAAATATCTAATAATCATAATCCTGGAAAATATTTTGTAATCACAGGGGAATGTGGGACACAGTTGAAGAACCCTGCAAAATGTATTTATTTTACATTTATTATGGTTTAAGCAACCATTATAAATGGATTTAATATTAGAAGTTCCAAACTTTGAATCTGCATCTATTTGGCCGAATCACTTCCCTTTTGTATGCAAAGGTACGTTTGTTTATGGCACAGTTTGATTATTAAAATGTATGGGGTGTTCTTTTTCTCTTTTTTCTTTTTAATTTGTCGACTGCACATTCAAGTGTCAACAACATAGAAATGAATGATCAGGATAATTCAGAAGCTGAAATTGCGTCCGATTAATATTGAACTTCTCTTTTCAAGCTAAAATCTCTACATTGATAAAATTATATATTTTCACTTTGCATATTATATACTATTTATATATATGAATATTTTCTGTTTTAAATTTTAAAAAAATGCTCTTTTTGATAAAATGCTTCCCAATAAATACATTAGCTTTTTATATTCTTCAGTATAACTAAAAGAGACATTTAAATTTCGTAATTAAATTCATTAGACGAAATCGAAAGTTCTAAATATTTTTCTTGTTTTACACTCAACCATCGTAACTTAGCAATACGAGTGATTTGCACATTCATATTTCATTGAAAAATAAATAATCGGGTAAAAGCCCAAAATGGGTATTTACCCGGCTGTAAACTTTGGGTATTTACCCATAAAAAATAAATACCTGGGTATTTTACATCACTGATATTAACTAAGCTTTTCATGTTTCTTATTGTACTGGTAAAATGAAAAAGACATGTGAAATCAATAGCTCGGAAATTACAGTAACTATTGCAAGTTTCTCCGAGTTTTTTTGGGAGAAAAGAGAAGTGATCTGTTGCATTGTGCATCGTTCATGTATTTTGGAATTATTAGTTATTTAGAGGCTTTGGTTTCAATATTCTTCATTATAACTAAAAGAGACATTTAAATTTCATATTTAAATTCATTGGAAGAAACCGAAAATTCCATTTTTTTCTTCTTTTACACTATTTATGAGTGTTTTGCACATTTCATATTGCTTCTAAAAATATAAAAGTGGTACTCCAATAAATTGTATCACCTTTAATAAAAAAATACAAAAAAAAAGCAAGATCGGTTTAATAGTTTTTGCGTTCTGATCCCGCCCAGTTTGGGAAAAGTTTGCGTGAAATGCGTTTATTGTGTTCCAAAACTGTGTAAGCCTACAGAAGCGTTGCGCTAAAGCACTAAATAACTCACGAAAGGACTTCGAATTCAGCCAAATCGTTGCACACGGATAATTTACTGACTTTAGGGAATAGAAATATGTAAAAAACGGAAAATCGATATTTTTCAAACGAAAAAAAGTACCCCCCCCCCCCCCCTTAATAAAACTGTATTGAAATCAATAGAGGTAAAAGGATCATAGTGGTCACGGAATGTCACTCACCACTCTGACACTCAATCCAAACTGAGACTTATTCATCGCTGAGGAAGATTTATATCCGCATTTGAACTGTTACCTTACAATTTCTAATATTTTGTAAATTATTTAGTTATGAAATTGGCCATTGGCCAACTAATTCGTGTCCATCATGTATAATAATATACTGGCTTTTCGAAATAGGAATATATTGCTGATTGTTTCATACAGTAAACGAAAGAAAAATGCATTATTCGACAGAACACTTTCTGTATTTTCACGGATTATTTTTTTCTGTTTATCCTTGACAGATAACAATGCCATAAACCCAGTTAAGGGGCTACTTCACTCACGCGAAAACACACGCTCACTAATATTAATCCTGGGGGGACGATTTTTTTTAAATCTCTCGTTTACATTTCAATATGTTTGAATGATTTTTTAAAAATTAGATAGCTGAGGTCGATCTCTACAACCATTTTTTACTTTTTCGATTTCGTTTGCATATTTTCTATGAGGATATTCGTAGGGGGAAAGTGCCGGGAGGAGGTGGAGGAGCTGCTCTGCTCCACAGCTCCCACCTCACACTTGTTCCTGACGCCGGATCGGCACTTTTCCCCTATTGTTTTTTTACACTTTCGAAACCGGTTCCGAAAAGGAAAGTATCCTAATGAAAGAAACCTGCAAACAAAATAAAACGTAAAAACCGGCCTTTGTAGAAATCGACCTCAACTATCCAATGCCAAAAAAAAAAAAAAAAATCATTTAAAAATATTATAAACTCAAACGAGATATTTGAAAAAAAAATTATCCCATAGGATTAAAATTAGTGAGTGAGTGTTTTTGCGTGAGTGAAGTAGCCTCTTATACTTTCATTTCACTTAGGCTGTAGGATTTATTTTTATTTTTACACTGTCAAAAAATGCGAAAATCTGTTAAAAGCGGAAAAAAATTAAAATAAATGACTTAGGTAAATGATGATCTAGGCTTTTAGTAGTTGTCTGTAAAGAATATTTTCAAAATGTATATTAGAATTTCTAACTCATACACAAAACCATTTTCACCGGGGAAAAAAAAAAAAATCTGTAAAAAATTGTAATGACAAAATACGGCAGAGTGTGATTAATTTGTTTCTTTTAAGACACATGCTGAGTTTAACAACTGAAATTTTTTGGCATAAACAGATTTAAAAAATAATTTATTTTGGGGTTATTTTATGACATTACCTAATGAACAACCCCCACTTATAATTTCAATGGCTGAAAAAATATCCAACAACAGTTTTCCGATTTGAAATAAGAATTTCTAATGACAAAAAAAAAAAAAAAAATAGCGTGCTGTTTTCCCTTTCTTTCATTTCTACTGTCACCCTATTAAGCTTTATTTTTCCATTAAAATGTTTTGCGAAAGTCTGCTTTGAAAAATGTGTCGTTCCATTCTCTGGTTGGTACAATATGAAAGCATCAACTATTGACTTCTATTATTGACTTCTCTTTTAACATTGTTTAATTTTCTAGAATAGCTTTTCATATATCGGTTTCCATGGTGACCCTTTTTTATATTTAAAAGTGCGATAGATTAATTTTCCGCTTATTTAGTAGAAATTCGTATTTTCGAAGACTTTTAAATGATGCTTTCTTTATTAATGCTGGTTTTTTGGACAGACATTGCATTTGGAAAGAATTTTGATTTCGCTGATGTAGAACTTACGACAATTGTGAAATCCAAAACTAAAGAATGTTTTTATCAGTTTGCTGAGTCAAGATACATCATGCGTTTTGAATTTCAGGTTAGGTTATTTTTGCAATTAGTCTAAAATTTCCCTTATAGTTACGATAGTTTTAACTTAGTAGTTTTATTAGGTTTAGATTTGACAAAATCCATAAAAAATTAAAAAAATTAGTATTTTTTACATAGGGTAAACAAGGGGTCGGAAGTAGCGAAACTACAGTAGTCGCTACTTTTTCCAGTAGTTTGTAATGTAGCGAATAACGCTATACAAAATATCAGTAGTTATAATTAACCGTTTATATACCAATTTCAGGCATTATTTCACATTTTAAATACAATTTTAATGACTGTAATATATACAGGCCTGTTTCTATAAAATATACTAATTATAAAATATACTTGATTACATTTAAAAAATATAGACGCCACATTTAAAAAATAACATATTAAAAAGTTCATCACAATAATGTTTTCGTTCATACTAGAACATTCTCAGTTAGTTGGTTGACTCAAAGTATTTCGTTTCTCTTATTTATCTTGATTTGAGATCAGCCGATTCCCTTCCCTTTCCCTTTCCTCCCTCCCTTTTTCCTCTTTAAGGTATGTGCCTACCGTCAAATCGTTGTTTGTGCGAAAAATGTCGATTTTTTAAAAAAATTATTTTAAAGTTCAAACATTTAGAATTCCAAAAATGCCTTACTTTTGATTCAGCGATAATTAGAAGCAAAGTTATAGCCTAAAATATAAACCGGAAATTAACTTTCTAAAACCAGAAGTGACCGTTTAAAGAGCCACAGAAAGATAAACAATACATTTTAATACACAAATATATAATATATACACAAATATATAAACACCTACAAATATGATGGATTTTAAAGTTGTAAATTTTATACATAATTTTGTGTGCTATAGGAGAGACCGGGGGAATGCCGCCACTCGGGGGTTATACCGCCACCCCGCCTAGTTTAAAAACTAACGGAAGTTTGAGATAGTAAATACGCCTGCACTATAGCGGCCAACAATAGAAACGATTTTGTTGTACGTCGTTCGTTTGTTCTAGTCAAAAATTTAGTTTTCATCTGGTTGCTTCTTATTTTGGAGCTTCAAATGAGTAGAGGTAAACACCTTTTATTGTAACATTGGGTTCTTAAGATAATATTACCCGTAATCTACATGCATTCGCCGACATTTTGATGCAATTTGTTGAACAAGTTCGGTTCTTCTTTCGGCTTTGCTGGGGGATTTATTGGGGGGATTTGCGCTATATTGCCCTCTCGGAGTAATGCTGCCACCATGGCAAAGGGTGACTTTTGCAATTTGAGTTAAATTGTAAGCTTAGCACATTAATAAATCTAGCTTAAGGAACATTGTAATTTATCATTATTCTGCTAAATTACATTGCTTTCCAAATATTTTCAGTAGGTTATGTTTCCTAGTATCCATTTTATATATTTACTAAGTCATTAAAGAGTGGCATCATTACCCCTACACAGTGGCGAAATTATCCCAGTATCCCGGGTAATCCCGCCATTGTACAGAGGTTGAAAGAATTTTTTTTTTTATGTGTGCTTACTTTACAGTTATGATTACAGTTAAATTTATACAGATACTAAAGATCATGATTCATCTTTAGAATTTTTACTATTAGAAAATAAACATTTTTTGAGGTGAAAAAATTTAAATTCCCTTTAGGCTGTTCTTAACTGCTCTGCTCAACAAGCGCGAAACTTTTGACACATTTACAAATTCATTTTTTAACGGAAAGGTATAAAACTGGAAAGCCTGGCCATGGAAGCGATTTGGAATTGAACTGTTTTTCCATTTTTTGATCAATCAATTACCTATTGAGTTATAAGCCATTTTGATCACGTGACAAATACGTTTTTCGCCCGCTCTTGAGTGCTGTTTCTTCCTTCGTGCGGAAATTCGCTTCAAAACACCTACTTTGTCAATATTTTCTGAAAGATCTATTGCGTTTGAAAAAAAAAAAAAATGGAAAAAACAGCTCAATTACATAGTTTCTGAACAACACTACCAGCTAGTTTCATGCATTTTCGAACAAAAATAAATTAAAACTTATGTCAGAAAGTTGCCCTTTTGGATTTGAAAACACCCTTAAGGTGCCGCCATTCCCCTGTTCTCCCCTATCAAAATCTTAATTTGCGTTTTCTGGAAAACTGCGTTTTTCATTGTATACGTTTACGAGAAACATTTCCTAAAAAGTTTTAAGATATTGAAATAAAATTTTGTAACAAGGTTCTGCTCGTCTGTTGGTATGTTATGAAGCAAAATTTAGCTTGTAACTATGTATATATTAAATTAAGAGCTATTTTTATTGAAAAATACACATTTTTTTTCAAAAATCATGTTTTGTATACAAAATTTGGTGTATATTAGTAAATTTAAGAGGTATTGCAAATCTTTTGCTTCATAATCTTAATCATACTAAGGTAAGTGGTTTGCTAATATACTGTTGAAAAATAAGTGAAATATATTGAATAGATTTCGTTACAGAAGGTTTGGCATGAACGCATTTTCTTTACTAAAATTTGACTAAGTATTCTTTAAATTTGAGAAGTTAAGTAAAATTCTATAAAAAATTTATATGAATTCATACTTTTCTTCTCTGTTTTAACTAAAAACACATGTGTTTGATAAAAATTTCATTTTTTTTTTTTTTTTTAAAGGTCCCCGAAGGTACAGGCACATAAGTATCTTCATCCATCGAGAGTCAATAAGCGCGTGTGTCATATCGTTACAGAGTTTTTCTTTACAAATTTGGATCTCTATGGCTTCACGTAGTAGGGCATTATGCATATCTTCGTAGTTTGCAATTTTCTCTATCTGTAAAGTTTCTATTAGTAGGGGGGGGGGGTGTCATAAGGTACTTTTTTGCTAGAGCTAGTTTCTTTATTCAATCTTAGGTCTCTGATATGCTCTTACTTCCTTTCATCAATTTTTCTTTTAGTCATTCTTATGTAATTTATTTTTTCGTTTTTTTCTGTTTATGCAACTGATTTTATAAATACTTGCAGTTTGAGTTTTTTCATAATTTTCTGTTTAATTTCTTAATAACAGACCTGTATACATTACAGAGATTAAAATTGAATTTAAAATGTGAAATAATGTCTGAAATTCGTATATAAACGGTTAATTATAAATGCAGGCATTACAATCTCATATGTAGAGAACTACATTTTTATATCAGTAGTTAGTTTGTAACGGGCACTGACGCTACTTTTAACACTACTTCAAGAAGAAAAAAAAGTGCACATGCGATATAACGAGGGTTCACCGCATTATTTAAATTGTGTCCCCAATTTCTAGTGTAGATTGAATGATGCTTTGACAAAATATTAAAGTAGCGAAGTAATGACTACTTTTGTTAAGTAAGTTTACAGTCGTTACTTTTTAAAACAAGTATAAAACTTTTTAAACTTGTACTTTTTAAACAAGTACTTGGGGAACGAAAAACTTCATAGTACTGAATATACTGCGAACGTTATACTTTCGTGACAAGAAGAAGTGCGTTGACTATTTTAATAAAATTTTATTTATTCGCTTTGGCGAAATTTTGGCGCTAATAAACATGTGTTGTGCAAAAATTGCAAACCTATTAGAGATAATGTCTCCCGCATCTCCCCAATTTCCGGTGAGTTAAGAGATAATAACTTGAAGTTTGTGGTTCTTAATCTGCAATATATATTTTTTATTTTTGAAACTTTTTAAAATACAGATTTTTTTTTTTTTTTTTTTTTTTTTTTTTTTTTTTTTTTTTTTTTTTTTTTTTGGATTTGAACTTATCGGAAAATTTTACCTCAAATGCATACCAAGCATGACAATAAAATATTTAAAACAATGAAAAGTGCAAAATAAAATAATTGGAAAGGTGTTTATTTATAGTGCTGAGGTTGTAAATAAAACAGTTGAAGAAAGTTATTCCGCTCGAACATGCTACCGGCAAATTCGAGTCATTTTTAACAGAAACATACGTATATGCAGGGAGGAGAGGGGGGCCTCTAAGTTTTTGAAAAAAAAGTAAAAATTGTTAAAAACATTACAGTTTAATATTTTTGGTTTTATTTGTTTTTTATTTTTCTCTTCTCTCTTTAAATCCTGATAGAAATTTATTTCTGAATATTAATTATTATTTAATTGTTAAATTTTTAAGTAAATTTTTATTTTCATGTTTTTTAAAAATTGTCCTGCACAGGAATTTTGATTGTTACTTTTATTTTTCAGTTTACCTTATTTCATGGTTATAATCTATATTTAAAAAAAAAAAAAAAAAAAAAAAACCCGCGGCTAAGGCTGCGGACCACAGTCATATCCGTTCTAAAATCTTGTCCCTCCATGGGTTTCGAATTGCCGGCGTCCATACAACGGTCTGCTACTTATATCTATAGGAAATAATTGAAAAAAATTGCATAATTTTGCTAGTATAGTACAGAAGTTTTAGCATGAATATGAGATTGAATTACAAATAAAGGGAAAATATTGATACAGAAAAAAGTTTACTTTACAAATTTTTATAGTGTATACTCCTGCATGCAATAATTTGTTTCCCTTTAGATTTCTTTTACTTCTTACATTCAATATTTTTAAATATATCCTCTCTTACGAAAATGAAATTACTGTAAAATTGTCCTTTTTTCTTTCTTTCTTTCTTTTTATTTTTCTGTATTTCTTTCTTTTTTTTCTGAATTGCCAGTAGATATTTATTTTTGAATATTTAAATTTTTTTATTTGTTAAATTTTTAAGTTGCTCTTTATATTGGTATGTTTTAAAAATTATCTTGCGCGGATGTTTTGATTAAATAAAATTATTAGTTTAGCTTATGTCGTCTCCATTTTTAAATAATGTGGTCAAGGCTGAGGACCACAGTCATATCCGTTCTAAAATCTTTCATATCTCTGGATTTAGTGCTGCCGGCACCCATTCAACGAATCGCTATTTATAGTTATAGGCGATATTAGAAAAAAAAATTACATAATTATGCTAATATAGTACAGAAATTTTAGCATGAATATGGGATTGAATTACAAATAAAGGTTAATATTGATAATAAAAATAAGCTTAAAAGTTTATTTTACATATTTTTATAGTGTATACATGTAATAATTTGCTTCCCTTTAGACTTTTTTTCCCCCAATATTTTTATGTATCACAATTTTAATTAAACATTTTACTCTGCATGTTTACGTATGTTGATGAGATAACTTTGTATTGTAATGTGGACGATTCAGGTATCCCAGTCATTTTCATTTTTGGCTGATTAAAGCTAAAAGTTTTTAATTTTTTTGTTTTAATAGTTTGTTTTCTCATCTTAATTTAAAATATGAAAATACTTTATACAAAATACAAATGTGAATGCATGTGGTTCTTCAAAATTGCACATTAAGCAATGTTATATACCTGTTACGTGTTACATACATATCACTTTAAACCTGTGATTAGAAACATAGTTGCATTAGTTTAAAAAAAAAAAAAAATTCTCAACGAAAAAATTACGACACCTTAGCAAAATAATAAAATTATCGGTGATAAATAAATTATAAGTGATGTTAAATTGCAACAGTATGTTTATTGTTTTCCTTTCAAAATATTTTAATTCTCAAGATTACTTTCAAAGGTGAAATGTTCTTGGAAAATAATGTATTTTAAATAATGTGCCTTGGTGATAAATTGTAAATAACCAATTATATTTAATCCTTCAAAGAACGACGAAAACAAAAAATCTTTGAAATAAGGTTTTTGCAAACGTAATTCAAAATAATTTTATCTCGCCGAAATGAGTGCTATATCGCCCGATGTTGCAACCATATTAGGCCAAGGGAGGTAAATAGGCTGTGTTAGGCTTTCGACTACTATCTTCTTAGTCCTTCTTCAAGTATAGTTGTAGTCGGGGCCGGTGAAAGGGGGCACAGGGTGCAACTACCCAGGGGCCCGGTACCAAAGGAGGACCGGTTTCAGATGGAACATTAAAAATTTATATTGTTCCAAATCTGAATGGCTCTTACTTTTTTCCTTTACAAGCTGAACAACATTTCCTAGAAGTGTAGTTTAGAAGATTTCCAACACAGTTACAGGAATCTCCCCTTTAGAATAATTGATCATGTTACTAATTAACCGGAACTTCTTGTCTTTCTGAAAAATGACTATAGTTTACTATCTCAGATGCCTACTTCCGTTCTGTTCGTGTTCAAAGCTCCAACCTTCGATAGTAGCTTGATAATAAGTTCCAATACGTTATTAATATTCTGTTACTAACCAATATCTGGATAATAGATTTCAGGTTCAAACATTGCGTAGTTATAAACCTATTAGTTTTGAAACTTATTACCAATGCAGATGTTATGTTTATGATATTTTTTATAAGGGTGGGGGTGGAGGGAGATGTGTAGACTGAAAAAAATTACCGTGGCATTTAAGAAATTTTAGGGAATTTTTAATGTTTTAGGTAGTATTTTACTTTTTTCCATAAATTCTTCTTTTTAATTAAATATTAAAATTCTATTCTTACATTGAAAACATGGAAGTTCAATCCAAAAATATTAAAAATGATCAATTTGAGTTCATTACCTTTTTTATGTTTTAATGTTTCGTTAAAAAGGATAGAAAAACAAAGTTAAAGTAATATCTAAGACTTCAAAATATTCCACCAAAATTTATATATAATGCAGTTAGAGCATTTAACATAGATATATTATTTTATTTTCCTCTTTCATCACTAGGTGGCAGTTATTAGCCAATTATTAGCTATAATATTGTAAATTAAGTGATTTGGGGATTTTTTAAATTAGTTATATAAATTTTAAGATGTTAATAGGTAATTTATATTTTAATATTGTAATAATTTCATATTTTTATTAATTAAATGCATTTTTTAAGGTACTCTAACAAGAATAACGGCAAACATTGGATATAATATTTCTTTTAACTTAACTGTAAAAATAACCTTGTACTTTTAGCGGTAAAAACTACATGTGAAGCAGAGAATTAGGATTAAACTCTGCAAAATTATATAGGGTAAGCTGAGTAATAATACATGCTTCCATTTATACATAATATATATTATTTAAATAGTTATATATATTTTTTTCTTTTTCATTTCAAGGCCTTTCATATAATTCAGTATCCATTTTTCTTCTATTACTTTGGTCATGAGATCATTCGGGTGCAGAGAGAGTAAATTTATTCAGCTTTAAGCTTTACTTTCTACAGAAAACGACTGCCTTACTTATAATAGTTGAATTCTGTAGGTACCCTTGAAAAAGTAATTCAATATATAAGCAATTCATTTATTTATTTTTATATGTATCCATATTTCTCCTTTTCCTTCCATTTTAATCAACATAAGATAGTATATGGGACTATAATTTTTACAAAACATGCGGTTAATGTGGTGTTTGTGTTTTCATATTGTTGGTCATTTTCATTATCTTTCAATGGTATTATTGTACAGAAAGTTTAATGTATATATATATATATATATATCATATATAAAATATAAGTCCTCAAAATAATTTCTAAACAAGGACGAAAAATCATGCTTCCAGCACAGATTATGAAACACTTTTCAACACATACAGAACACTGTAACAAAACTTCACAGTTTATTAACCCCTTAACAGTGACATTTGTTTTCTTACAAAAAAAATTAAAAATGGGGCTGGACACCACTTTTTCCATACTAAAATATTTACCTTACTTAATCGAAAAATATCTGACAATCAATAAAGATAAATTTACAGTTACAAATTAGTGGTATCAAAATGCTTTTAATAACGAAGCAAGCAAAGTGTTCTTGCCCGAATCCAGTTCGGGCCACACTGTTAAGGGGTTAAGGTGAAAGATGATGTCTACATAAACAATTTGGAAAACGCATAACACATTTTAAAACCCAATTTGTGCTATTACTATCAATAGTCGGGAAAATATCGGATTTTTTTATGCAGCCCTGTATATGATCTATATACACTGCTCAAAACAATTAAAGGATATTTGAAGTTTTATATAAAATAAAGATATAAACGAAATTTTTTTTGCCGAAAATAGAAGAAGAGAATCCCAAATGCAAAATTTTCTGGTTTTCAAACTGTGGAGTATGCAAATTTTGAGTTCGACGTCAAAAACGTCGCTTCAGCGGCAGCGAATGAAATTTGACTTTCAACTGGATAAAAGAGAATGAAGACAAGGATGATCGGCACTCAGTGATTGCTTTGTTTCGATGAGTACGATGTCTCAGCGAAGTCATTTGACAGATTCAGAAGCTTTGAGAGTTATTGGTAGGTTAGAAGGGGGCCAAACTCAAGCCGAAGTAGCGCAAGCCATTGGAGTGTCACAAAGTGTCATTTTCAGGATCTGGAACCGTTTTTTGGAGAGTGGATGTGCAGGCCGAAGACCAAGGCAAGGTCGTAGACGGGCAACAACGCCCAATGAAGATCGGTATTTAGCGTTAACTGCTCGGAGACACCGAAACATGAACGCTACTCTTCTCCAACAACACCTTCGCTCGGCTACAGGCACCACGATTTCAACTCAGGCTGTCCGAAACTGGCTCCATGCTGTAGGTCTGTATGCTCGCCGACCGATGGTATGTGTTAGATTAACATCAAGGCATCGTCGCGACCGCAGGGAGTGGGCAACCGAGCATGTCAACTGGAGGAAAAATGAATGGAGCAATATTCTGTTTTCTGACGAGTCCTGTTTATCTGTGCATCCGGATAATAGGCGTATTTTCATCTGGAGGGACCGTGGCAGTAGGAATAATCCTGCGTTCGTGCACGAAAGTGTCAGATTTGGCGGTGGAGGAGTGTTGGTGTATGGTGGCATCTCCATTGACGGGCGCACTGACCTCTACATCATTCGAGATGGAGCTCTGACTGGTCGCCGATATAGGGATGAGATCCTCAGACCTATTGTAGTCCCTTACGCTGCAGCAATCGGAGATAACTTCATTTTAATGGACGATAACTGCAGGCCACATCGTGCAAACCTGGTGGAGGATTTCCTTTTCGAGGAAGGAATCGTTCGAATGGAATGGCCAGCGTGTTCTCCAGACATGAATCCAATCGAGCACGTTTGGGACGCTCTAGGAAGACGAGTTTTTGGCCGCCAACAACCCCCACAAACTCTCCAAGAACTGGAAAGAGCTCTTCTAGAAGAGTGGGGCAGAATACCCCAACTCGTCATTAATAGCCTCATTGAGTCCACTCCTCAAAGGTGTTCAACGTTGCTGGCTACCCGTGGAAACCATAACCCTTACTGAAAATGATTTTCTTTGAAGAAAACACCTTTTCTTATTCTTTTTTTCTCATATGCACAAATTGTGTTTTTTTTCCTTTAGTACACAAATGCGCAATAAAATGCATTTTTTTCTGCCAAACATGTGTAATTTATTCTCATATAACCTACTATGTCTGTCGACCATGTATCAATCAGCTAAACAGTTTACCAGATACAAAATCCACCTAAAACTGCAATATCCTTTAATTGTTTTGAGCAGTGTATATTGGTATGTATGCTATATCGTTTGCTAAAATTTAGTTCAGTTAAGCGCAGTTTAAAATTTTAAAGTTTTCAATTCAAAGTCAGTTGAAAGTTTCCATACACCAATTTCGGAAAATAAAGGGAAATGTACTTGAGAAATTTTGTGTAACCCTGTATATGATCTATATACAATTTATACACGCCAAGTAATATTTAAAAAAAATGCGTAAATTAAAAAACCCCACAACTGAAAACGCACTTCCAGAAGTTATTTTTTTTATAAGCTTGAATAGTTCAATTATGTAGTTCATTTTCTTCTGTAGCCAAATTCTTGTGTGTGTCCCTGTAAATGAAAGATAAATTCTATGCACACCGTATTCTACAATAAGCTCCTTGTACTACAGCTCAGTGATATATATGAATTTCAATAGTTTAAAATCAATATGCTTAAAAAATACACCACAAAGATTTTTTCATGTAGACCGTAATGTAACGGAATTCTTTTGAGTGTCCCTGTAAGCGAACTGTAAATGCTACACACTTCATTTTAATACCGATTATAAAATAGTAAACCCCAATAACATACATGAATTTCATGGCAAACTGACTATATTTACAAGAGTTAGAGCTCGGACAGACAGACAAACCGAATTCATAAACACTTTCCAACTATGTTCGAAAGTGTTAAAAAGCAAAACGTCTAAAAATGTGCTTTCTCCTCCCAAAATTATCATCAACAACAACATCTGATCATTGGTAATATGATACAAATTGGATTGTTTATTGTAATCTATTATGGTTTTCTCCATATTTAGTGAAATAATTAATAATCAGTAAAATAAAATAAAATAAAAAAGCTGTTACATTTTATTAATTGTTGTGAATTTTAGTCAGTTTTCTTTAACTCATCTACCACGAGCGACACGTGCGTATACGTTGCTCAAAATCCTTGCATTTGAACACCAATATTTTAATAAAGACATTTTCGCCTTATTTAATCACGGCAGTTCGGCGATTAAATAAGGGGGAAATTACAATATCCTATTGGTGGAGCCTAAAGTTTAAAATAAATGCACTTGTTGCTCTTCACGAAAAGGTTAAGGATTAAAAAATAAGTAACTAGTAGAGAGAAATGAGACTCGAGAGAAAGGGAGATTATAAACAAGTTGTTTAATTTAAAAGATAACAATCAGTACCTGATTTACGGCAGTGCATTCGGGGCACAGGCGCAGGACCCTTGAAAATCAGGGGCCCCAAATTTTGCTGAAGTTTTTTCAATTATTATCAGAAATCTGATGTAGTTTTAACATCTTATGGAATTTTACATTTCATTCTACATTCTATTATGTTCGTATTGTATTTTTATAACATCACATATTTTGTCTGAAACATCCATATTTGATTAATTTATTATAGTTGAATATTTTCTTTTACTTTTATCACTTTAAAAATATATTGTATTTTTAATTCTTATTTAATCCTGTACCTGTTCTCGTCTGATTATTTGGAAGTTGGTGAGCGTAGCTCTTAGGCGGCAGAACCCCATAATATTTTAAATAATTGTTGCTGGGTATTGTGAAAAAATTATTATTAGTTATTGCATACTTTATCATTCCATATATATATAAACTTGCATAGGAAAATATAATCCAGCACTACTCAATTTATTATAAAACGTCTACTCATTTAAATTTCATAATTGTGAAATAATTATTTAAAAGTAAATTAATGATTATCAATTTTAATTTTTAACTCAGGGCGTGAAATTTCAGTTGAAAAGTACTAGCCAGACTAAAATTTTTGCTCGCCACTATATTACATTCATTCAGAGAGCAGCGTCAGCCACAACACCTGCCCAGAAAATGAACTATTTATGACAAACTGAATTTAAACTGACCAATGTTAGAAGGAGCTGTCTGTTAAATCCAGAATATTTTACATTCATGAAAAATATGAACAATTTTTAAAATGTTAACAGATGTAGTATGAATAAATTTCTGGTGACCGAAATCATAAAAGATTGTAGAAATTGAAAAATCGAAACTTATTTATTGCAAAAGAAAAAAAAATGAATCAATATAAGGCTGCCATAAGGTTTCAGTTGTTACAGAAATTCTCACATACCACTAAAACGTTTTAGCACTATCATTGTCTTTTTTATGAGCTACCTGTTCAAGATGGCTCACAATAGTATTCCAAGGTTGCAGGAGCGTTTTTACAGCACTTGCTTTGCTGGATAACAATCTAATAGTGTGACTATCCATCAGTTTAAGAATTTCTTCTCCTAGAATTTCTGCTGTTTCTTTTAGCATAGGAAGTTTTTAGCAGAGGCATGGTAAAATTTAAAAATTCTCTAAACCTCTGAATCAAATTTTTTAAGATATTCAACTTCATCCCATGTATCCAAAACAGCTAACTGCAAACGGCATGCAAGGCAGTGAATGTTTATCAATTTAAGACAAATAGATTTCTTTTTCTTAGCCAATCCTGATTTGTATCCAACCATATTTCGAGCACCATCAGTACCCAAGCCTACAATATAACACCTGTTTCTATATTCATTTGGACCTGTATTCTTATCTATAAAATCCGTTATGGCTGTAAGAAATAACTACATGAAGTAGAATTTGGCAGCTCTATTGCTCCTAAAATGTCCTATTTGATATGATTAACTTTTGCATCCACCTATCGAACATACACATTTGCATGTTCAACATCTGATCTATCTGTGGTACCATCAACCAGAATGCTGATATATTTACACTTTTTTTTTTAATTTCCCACTAAATCTAACTTAATAGTTTCAGCAATAAAATGGATAAAATACCTGCATTGTTTTCAATTGGTACACTTTATTAAAATATCCACATTTCTCAGCTAAGCACAAAAATCTACAAGATCCGCACGTCGCTGGATTGAGGCACGATATTCTGAGCGTATATAGTTTGATTTGAAACACAACATTTTTAAAGACAAAAATTACTTGCCAAAGTTAAATATTTTCTCGCCATTGGCGAGCTGGTGAGCAGAAATTTCGCGCCCTGTTTTAAATAGATATTTTAAAGCAGTTATTAAAGTCAATAGTGGTTATCTTAGTTAGTACATTTTTCAGTCTGAATCCCCCTCTAAGTATCGGTACGAAGGGGGCCCCTGTGAGCATATGTGCCCGGGGCCCCTAAATTTGTAAAGTGGCCCCTGGTAACAATAATTTATTTTGTCCTTTAGTAAACATTCCACAAAACAATCAGTAGTAATGATTTCGTTTCTGTTAAGTTTAAACATTGTGTCGATAAAAGCATTGCTCTTGAGAGTGTAACTCGATAAAAATAGTCTTTAAAAATGTCTGTTACTACGAAATAACACCAGGTATAAAATTTTATTTTATTTATTTATTTATTTATTTATTATTGCTTAATCTTTTAGAAGCAAATACTCATTACATATTTGAAAGAAGTGAAGCTGTTTTTCTGAGGCTAAATAAGAGATAATTTTTTTGACAAATCATTTTTTAAAGGTTATAGATGCTGGAATAAGCTCGAAAGATTTGACAGTATCCGTGGTAGTGAGATCACCATCAAGGGCAATTCTCCTTAAGGCATTGAAAAAAACAAGCAAAATCAAGAGGTAAACATAAAAACAAATGTTTTTCGTAATATTTTATGCCTATATATTTAGAACAATTAAGGTTTTCAGCAATTTATGAAATACAGCGAAACTCCGATTTTACGCATCCCGCACCAGGCATATCCCGTTTCCTTCGTCATTTTCGGCCTGTCGTAACAAAAATCCCGTAACAATAACGTTTAAAAACTGCCAATTTTACGCTACAAATTCCCGCTTCGTACGATTTTCTTCGGTCAGTAGTAACTGGAATTTTCTTAAAATGAAAAGAAGTGCATTATTCGGCGATTATTAAGGGAGAATTTTGAAAGTCACCAGTTCCAAAGTCTACAGATGCAAAATAGTGCAAATGTGGATTTCATAGATCAGACAACCAATAATATTCAAATTAATATGAATGAATACTTCCACTGTTTATGATGAAGTGATAGCAAGGGAAATACAAAGTATTCAAGATTTAATGCATTTTGATGATAATTAGGAAGAAAATGACGAAAAACCTACGGATAACGGGCCCATACAACACCTACTTCACACAAAGCCTTTGGGCGATTTTGTGACGTCACTCTTAGTCGACCTACGATCTTTTTTCCCCCGGTGGAACTCTGCGCTTTCTTGGGCGTTGAAAATTATTAACTGTTATTTAACTTATGAATTTCCCCACTACATGATCTTTTTTAAAGAGAATTAAGTTAAACACTTATTTTTTCCTTTTCTTTCTATTTCGGAAAAAGTATTTATGTATTATTATTATTTTTTTAAATATAGCAATCTGTTTAAAGAGGCCTCTAAAAATAGTAAATAATAAATGTTTAAAGAAAAAAATAATAAAAAATTAATTCATTAAAGAATTTTTGTAAATTTGTTAATTATAATAATTCTATTCTAGATGTATCTCATAAAAAAGTCTTTCAAAAATAATATTTTTTGAAAATAATTTTTGAACTTTCTTCTTTATTTTTTATTACTGCTTCTAAATTTAAACCACTTTCTTACCTCTGCTTCTTTCAAAATTTTTAAAAGTTTAATTTATTTATTTAATTTTTTAAGATCTTTTATCATATTTGAATATTTTATGAGAAGTAGTAATTCAACTTTTCTTGTAAAATAATCTGCTTTTTTCTAAAAAAATAATTTATATTTTCAAAATTTCTTCATTTATAAAACATATTAAAAAGTGCTGTTCTTATTATGTTAGCAGGACATTTATTGTTTTAAGATTGTCTTTTCTTCTTTTCTTTAAATATATATAAATATTATTTGAAAATCTTCCTGGATCTTTATTTACATAATTTAAAAATTATTAATTGGTACATATCTTATGAATTTCCCCGCTAAATGATCTCCTTTTAAAGACAATTAAGTTAAACATTTACTTTTCGTTATAGCCCAGATGTACAGTGAAACCTCTCTGTGAGACCACCTCCCTAGACGACCATTTTCTCAAGGAACGAAATTTATTCCCATAGGCTCAATACTAATTTTCCCTCCATTCAGAGACCATCCCAGTTGAATTCCCTCCATGAGCGAGCAATTTGAAGAAAATGAAACAAATTCCATTTTTTCCTGGTCACTTGAAGAAGGTTTTATTAGAAAAATAATTCCGGAGAGCGCATTATTCATCAAACTTCTAAACTAAGTTTAGATTTCTTTTTATTCCGGTAACTTTTAAGTGTTTAAACCCCTTTGTGCCTTTTTAGGCAATGAATTTAAATCTGATGACAAATTAGGAATGACGGTCAATAAACTCCCCTGCCCTATTCTGTCAGAAAACGCTCAAATAAATAGATAAATTAATGTAATCATCCTTATTTGTTCCTGTCAAAAAAAAAAAAAATAAATAAATAAAATAAAAAAAATAAATAAATGCATTTGTTTACAGAACATTGAAAGGACTTGGAAATAAAAGTTATAAAAGATAAAACTGTAAAATCAAAGCAAACGTCAATGTATTCATTTTATAAACTCTGCAGTAATTAACTTGATGTAATTAACTTTTGTTTTGATGCTTAAATTTTCATATTTTTTCCTAATGTGAAAAATAAATTTTAGTAACATTAATTGATAAATTTTTCAACAATTAAAATCTAGATTTAAACATGACCTCCATTAAGAGACCTCCTCTCGGAGCGACCAATTTTTATTGGAACGGAACGTGGTCGCTTTAGGGAGGTTTTACTGTATATCATAAAAAAACACTTTCAAAATAATCGTTTTTGTATTTTAAAAATTTATATTTTCAACCCTTTTTTTTTTCTTTCAGCTTTGTTCTCAAGCACAGTTTACAACTTTATAGATAATCTTAAAATCAATTTATAATGAGGTAAGTGCTTTTTATTTTGATAAATCTTACATCTTGTATGAATTTACTTATATGTTTTACTTCAAGAATCTTTTACCTGCTTTTGATGTATACAAAGTATATAAGTTATTTTGATAATGTTTAATAATGCTGAATATTTAAATATCAAAAAGCATAAAGTAATACTGCTATGTTTATTACTCTTAGTTCTACAGAT
The DNA here is from genome assembly GCA_963932465.1 of Maratus speciosus. Lineage (NCBI taxonomy): Eukaryota > Metazoa > Arthropoda > Arachnida > Araneae > Salticidae > Maratus > Maratus speciosus. The sequence goes on from OZ010796.1 coordinate 478,247,961, forward strand.
AATGCTTAATAATATGTAATTTGTTGGGCATTATATTTTTCTTTTAACAATGAAATTAAGCTAGAATACATTATATATAGTAAAAATATATTATTATTATTTATCATTCATACTTGTTAAATGTTAAAATATCTCCAGAACTTAAACATAAGAATTAAAACACCAACAATTTAAGAATAAAGAGTTTAGTAAAATTAAAAAGTAATAAAATAAATAAATTGTAATTCTAAAATTATGCATTATTTAATGTAGTTTAATTTAATTGAAAGAAAATCATGTTTGATTTACTTACATCGTTACTGACTGTCATTAGTATTATTCTAAAACTTAAAACAACAAAAATAGTATGCCAAATGAAATATTCCCTTAATCTTCAAACCATTATTAAGAACATCTGATAAAACACATACATGAAATCTATAATGATACATGATCCATATACAAATTGGCAATAAAATCAATATTATAGATAGAGATTTTTAGTGAAACTCAAGATAATATTGTCAATATATGGAAACTAATTAAATTGAATATTTCATTATCTGAAAACGATATGCATTTTACATAAGTTAGAATATTCAATTTTTAGATTTGATAATTTTTTAAATATGCATGATGCTAAAAAATGTTAAATTAAAAGACAAAAATTAAATATCTAAAATTTTAATAATACTTTGCATTATTCAAAATTGTTTAAAGCTCAGTTTGGTTACTGAAATAAAAAAAAAAACAATGAACATTAGATTTACACATCTGACTTAAAAAAAAACTTAGTGGAGTAAGATACGAAAAAGAGATTTTTTTGGGGAGTTGAGGGGGGGGGGGGCGTATAGTAATATTGTAGTGATTATTCATAATTCTACATGTAATAATTTTTAATACAAGGTTCGCACACTCCTTGGAATTTCCAAGGACTCTGACACCACTATTAATGATAAGAAAATTTACATTTAATTTTAAAAACACAGAAGTCGCAATTCCCACCTTTATTCACATATTTTGCAATATTTTCCTGCAGTGAAATACTTTCAAAATACTGTTAAAATTTTGTGGTAAAACTGTGCGAACCCTGTAATAATCTGTAATATTTTGAACCTTAAATTTTTCTTTCAACAATCAAACTAAACTTTGTAAACTACTATAAATTTTGTAAAAAATTATTATTATTATATATATTTAAAGTTTTAACTATCTATTTTCTTTTCTTTTGCATTATACATCATATTTACTTATCTGACTTAAATACTATTTTTTGTATCTATTCTATGATTGAATTAAAATTTCAAAAATAATATCTCCAAGCAAGTACCATTAAATTAATCTTTAAACCATTCATAAAAATAAAAAATAATATTCTAAGCAATACTTTTATGGTAACTATCAATAATGAATCTATATATTATATATATAGATATATATATTGAAAAAGACACGATTTACATATACTACATAGAATATAAGTTAATTTCGTTAAGTGTAAAATACTTTGGGGTACTACAAATTATTAACTTACAAACAGAAACTAAATTATTAAAAATTAACAAATAATAATAAAAAATAATAAATACATGAAAATAACAAATTTGTGTATTATTTAACGTAGTTTAAAGTTTAAGAGCAATGATATCATATGCGCATAAATATTTAAAGCTGATACATGCAATTATTTTAACATTGCAACAAAATAGTGTTGCTTTTATTTCTTTAGAAATTAATATCACCGCTTAAATGTTAAGATTGTAATAATTCGGTACTTTAAGAGGTAGTCCAACAAATGAATAATTAATTAAAAAATGCGTTGAATAAATCTATTTTTTTTAAATAAAATGTAAACAAATATTTTATATTAATAATAATTATTATTTCTACCACTGAATGAAAATACACTGTTATGCTTCAGTCATGTTTACAAATATAAGAATATTTGAAAAAAAAATGATCCGATAAGAAACACTTAATATAGTACAATTGCAGTCCGAAGTAATGAAAAATTATGTACTTATATTAAACAATGTGAAAAAAGGTATCACAAAGCACTCGCATCAAATTACAGAACACGTGGTGAATTATATTCAATAAGGAAAGTGCAGCTGACGTCACTGTTGGTTGAATTACTGTTGGTCAGCAAGAAAAACCTGTTCATTCATTATGACTCCTACCTGTACACAAGAGCTAGGGAAATTTGATTGGTCTACGTTTAACAGGTCTCTGATATGATTGGCCTATATCGCCAAGACTATTCCTACAATGATCGTTATGATAAAAATGTAGTTGGTAGATTGGTTGACGGAAGTGTTTGTTTGTAAACATGCCCTTTCCTTATATATCAAAAGCAGATAAAAAGTACTAGAAGTAAAACATATAAATAAATAAATGCACACAAGATTTAAGATTTATGAAGATAAAAAAACTGTTACCTTATTATAAATTGATTTTCCAATTATCCAACAACGCTTTTCAATAAAGTTAATGTGTGATTTCTTTACATTTTGCATGTAGTAAAGTACAAACAAGCAACGCTGTACTGGTATTGCCATAAGGCAGGAAAAGAAATGGAGGTTGTTCAAAACCAGTTCAGTTCGACTGGGGTAACTGCCAAGGTCAGACTGGACGGTCCACTGTTACTGACGTCAGTGGTATTCAGGATGAGCGCCAAATGGCTTTATAAGAATATCAAGTAGGTGTTGAAAAGTGTAAAAAACTTTTTAAATACACATTAAACCAATAAACTAATTTTCAAAAAATGTCAAATAAATAAAATTCTTTATATAAAATTGTTAATATTAACGAAAAACAAGCACAAATAACAGATTTATTTTAAACAGGTAAGTTTTTCGGAGCAATAAAGGCAAGTGTGTGTTTCCCCGGATTTTACGTTTCCTGGTGTATCTCGTACTTTTTTTCGGACAGTACGATGGCAAACATAAAATCGGGGTTTTGCTGTAGTTGTTACTTAAGATTGACTATAAATAATACAATCAATGCAAGTCTATAGTTCTAGTAGATCTTCAGTTTTAATTTCTATAACTAATACTTTCTATTTATTTTGTTCTTCTGATCACAGTTATTAGGCACAGTCAAAAATGTTTAATTTTTTTGTGTAGTTTTTGATGACTACAGCACGTTTGACCGAATATTATTTTTTCGAAAAATTGATAATATGACTCATGATATAGTATTCTCTTTGATAGAAACTTTTGTGAAGGTCTAAAATGTATAGTTTGTCGAACTGCTATTTTTATCCGCATTATGTGACTCGCACGCGTACAGTCGTGGAAAAAAAAAAGTAAACACCCCTACTAACTTCTCAACAAATTATCGTAGAAGAAAGTTACTGGTACCGAACGATTGGAAATAACGTCTACTTTTAAATGATGTATATAAAATTTGCTTAGGGGGCCATCTACATATTAAAACGAACCATAACTTTGTTTTTTTCAATAGCAGAACACAATTCTGACAGCATAAATGAACTCTACACTTTTCAATTAGCCCATAAACAAATTTTTATGCAATTCGTGCCATAAGTTTCCGAGAAATTAATTAATTTAAAACGAGCGCATTGAAACCAAATTGAAGTTCCCAACTCGATTGTTAACCGAGAGAGCCGCCTTCTTGATCAAGGCACGTTTAAGCGTCAATGAAACCTGTTTGGTTACAGGATAGCAGAATAAATTTCAAAAATTTACTCACTTCTATCATAGACGGCCCCTTAAACCATCATTTTGCTGTTTTTTAAGCATAATTTGAAAACTAGTTGGAAGAAAAATGTGAAATTTTGGATTTCCATAAACAGGACTTAATAAATCTAAATCCATCAAAAAAATTGTATGTTGCAATTCATAATTTTTTCGAATATTACTTTCATAATTCTTGTCATAAAATTATAAAAATTGCAAATTCGACGTATTTATGTTTGGGTATATTAGTATTATTGCTACACAAAAAATTAGCTCATTAGGAGCATAATTTCAGGAGATATAAATAAAAATATGAAAATGTAATTTAACATTAGAAGTACTAATTTTGAATGTCTATAATTCAAAAACTTATCATTCGAATGACTTGAAATTTGATTTCTAGGCATATTTTGAACCGAAGATTTGAAATATCGCGTTACATTTGGGTACTGCTATTGAAAAAAATGAAGTTTGGATTCGTTTTAGTATGTATATGGCCCCCTAAGCAAATTTTATACACACCATTTAAAACTAGACTTTATTTCCAATCGTCAGGTACCAGTAACTTTCTTCTACGATACTTTGTTGAGGAGTTAGTAGGGGTTGTTTACTTTTTTTTCCACGACTGTACATGCTTAACGTTAGAATGGAAGATTTGTCTCCTATTTTCCTACTACAGCCGATGTTTTACGTTGACATCATGAGTTTGCTGTGGTTTTCTTTTTTAGTGCTGCAATTCGCTTCGACATTCGATGCTCTCTTTCCCTATGCTTGAGATTTCGTGCTTAACCAAGGCTGTGTTTTAGACCAGACGGCGGCTGCATAAACCATCACCTAATCGAGTTCACGGCTGAAATTCCAGGATTGGTTAGAACTCGATTAGCATATCAAAATGGAACTGGTCTGTGAAGTCATATCTTGGTGGAAACCACCTGCAGCCCAATTTTATTGATTGATTGGTGATTCTCCCATTGTGTTTTCCTGCATCCACTGGTATCAAAAACGTATGGATAGATGGAGGACTGGTTGCATGAAAAAAACGATAGGAAACCTGTCAATCAACCTCTAAAATTAGGTCTGCAGGTGGTTTCCATCAAGATATGACTTGATAGACCAGGTCCATTTTAATATGCTAATGGAATTCTAAATAATCCTGGAATTTCAGCCTTGAATTCGATGAGGTGATTGTTTGTGCAGCCGTCATCCGCTCTATATCCTTCTACTCGATATGGTGTCATAACTTTGGAGTGTGTATCTGTAGCCATTGCCCGCTAAAGAAAAATCCGTAGTGCTATATAATATCAGCTCGGGTTTCCGAAGTTCGGAGAAAAATAGTTTTCTTTCGATCAAATCTCTGTACTCTGAGTATGCTTTAGATCAGTTACTTGTTTTGAAAGACAACGATTTAATCCGAATTTAAGAAACCGCCTGAATTTGATAACGTGGCACTATACCTTTCTCCTTCGGTGATAACACTGTAGCTTAAGAAACACCCAAAATATTAGTAGATACGGCGGTTCGTATTGCTAGCAGGTGTACCCGAATAAACTGGCTTCGTCGAATCGGTATTAAAAGGCCTGAATACGAGAATGGTGACAGATGAGAAATAAAATTTACTTGGTGTAGACTTAGTGTTGCCAAGTCCAGTGTCACAAAAAGCGGGATAGGGAGACAAAAAGGAAAAAAAAAAAGCGGGAGAGCGACTTCAAAATCGGGACATAAAAATGCAGTAAACCCTATAAAGCAGGAACTGCCTATAACGACATCCTGCCTTAAACATAAACATTTCATCGCCCCTACGGCGCTAGGAATACCACACAATTATACATAGTAAGACAAACGCCTGCTCAAAACGGAATTTTTCGCCTGTACTTTGCGATTCCGTCTTAGGTTTTGTAATACTAAGTAAGCACAACAATCTTATACAGCAAAACCTGTGAAAGCGGAATCGCTGGGAACTGAAACAAAATTCCAATTTAGCAGGTATATTTGTATAGGTATAATTGTATAATTACTATCATAGTTATAATGAATTTTTTACTTTTAAAACAGAATTCCGTTATAAATAGGTTCCGTTTACACAGATTTTACTGAACAAAGTACGGTAAAACTAGTGTAAACAGAATCGCTAACGAACCGCAAAAAATTCCGTTTAGGACAACTGTCCGTTTAGGCAAATAGATTTCTAATGTATTCCTTTAGAAGAGACTAAGGGGCCATCCAGAAATGATGTCACGCTTGGAAGGGGGGGAGGGGGGGTCGTGAATTTCTGACAGTTTGTGACAAGGGGGTGGGAGGGGGTGAGAAAAAGTGTGGCATCACACATTTTGGTTAAACATTATAGGGCTTACTATCATTGTATTGACATTAGAGGCCTTACTATCCCCGAGGATGAGAGTGATTTCAAAATGCCTGTGTACTCTATGGACGAGCATATATCTTCTCCAAGGGAGGAAGAGTCGTAATAGTAAATGATTTAGAGTAATTTCTTTTTTATGATTTAATATATAAATTTGTAAATGTTTATATTAATGTGACAAATGAAATGTGATGGAAATTCCATTTAAGTAAAACTAATATTGAGGTTTCTTCTTCAAAATGAATCTGTTTTAAAGTATTTTGTGTTCATAAAATAAATATAAGGTTCAAAAACCAAATATATTAAATTCCATTTCAAATTCTAAAATATTATTGTTTTCAAGTGCTCTTTCATATTAATATTTTATTACTATTGCATATTAATTATGTTTTTTATTGTAAACCTTAATCTTATTTCATACAAAATAAGTACATGAATCATTTTTATTGCTATGCTCACAAATGTAATTAAAACACATAAAGTTCAAAAATAAAATTTGAAATATGACCTATAACGTAGTGCTTTGTTTCTGAACTACAAGTATATGTTTACATAATATAGCGTGACATGTGACAAGGGGAGGGGTATGGTGAAGTGTGACATTTTGTGACAAAGGGGAGGAGGGGGGTAAAAAATATTGAAAAAAGTGTGACATCATTTATGGATCGCCCCTAATATAAAAGTTTTCCATTATTGATAAAATCTGTCTTCCCACCATTTATCGTATTAACACATTTATGCCTAGCGTCCCATTTTTGGGCGGTTCGAATTTTGAAAAAATTGTATAATTTTCTTCTTCTTTATAACATGAAAATTGTGTGAAATAATTATCTATAAATGTCTTTATCTGTTACCGAGAGATGATATAGCATAATATGTATATTTATTTGATTAAATGAAGGGGTTTTTTCTTCAGAGTTAATAGATTTTTTATTTTTCAAGATGGCGGAGTGTAAAAAGTAAGTTTATTTGTGTTTTTTCTATCAAGGATACAAATAAATACAGTAGAGCGCCGATTATCGGAATTCCAATTAATAGAACTTCCAATTATCCGAGCAGCCTATTTCTTTCAAAAAAAATTTTTTAACCGAATTTCCATTTATCCGAACAGCCTATTTCTCTCTCTCTTTATTTTTTTTTTTTTTTTTTTTAAATCATGATGACATTATGGATGAGATTTAAGGTGAAAAAGAAATTGAAGAAATGAAAACGAATGCTCTGAAAATGACCCAGGTCCATCACATAACGAAGCCTTTGAATGTTTGGAAACAGCTTTGAAATGGCTCGAACGGCAGAAGAACGCTGATCCTATTCAACTAACGTATTTAACAAGAATTCGAGATATGGCAGCATTGGAAAGAACGTCTTCTTTGGAGCAAGCAACAATCGAAAGCTTTTTTGCTTAAATTATAATCTCTGGAGTTCAGAAAATGATAAAAAGAAAATTTTAAATTATAAAAAAGTAAACAACAACAACAAAAAAACCCCAGTTTTTAAACACGCCAGCACTAACTGGTGCTGCCAGTCCTAAGCCTGAATAAAGTGTGAAGGTTTTAGTATAGTCAGGAATATCCCTTAAATTGTCTGTCCATTTATCCGAACTAGGGTAGGTCCCGACTTGTTCTCGTAATCGGCGCTCTACTGTAAATCATAATCTTAGCTTGTTGACAACTTTGAAATACGTATTTTTTTAAATTGTGAAATTATATGTTCAAGCCTATTTTTTATGCATTTTTTTAACGTACAAAATATAGGGCGCTAGGCACGAATGGATAATAATTTTTATTAGCCATTTAGGGGAAAGTTATTTATGTAAAGTCCTTTTGAAGATGATTATGAAATAAATTGTTTTTAAGCCTCAAATACCATTACTCTTGGTTTATTATTAATAAAACGTATGATGTTATTAGTCTCTGTAACGAAATAAATGTATTTTTTTAATAGTTCATAAAAATATTAATTATGCTCATAATATACGATTTAAAATGTTATTTTATATAAATCTAGACAAAATATAATTATGCATATTTTATTACTATAAATATTATGCATACTTCCATATTTAGTTCGTTTATATTTTATCAAATAAATACAAAAAGTATTTAGTGTATTTTTTTAAGTATTTTTCCGGTTCATTTTGCAACATTTTAAAGTAATTTTACCAACAAATTTGAGAAAACAAAAATTCAGGCACAAATGGGTTAAGCTCCACTCAATGCAGACTATCAAATAGCAAGTTATTATAGAAATGTAAAAGAATTTGTTCATTGTGAAAGAGCGGGACTTTTGGCGTCTCGCGCAGTGATTACGCGGGACATGTCTCCGAACCCTGAAAATCGGGATACCTCGGGACACCTAGTAACACTATCTAGACCAGCCATACCCCAACAATTTTTTTTTTTTCTTGCAGGTTACAGCATTATGTTCGCTATATTGGGTGAGCCGCAACACCCTATTATTTATATAACAAGCCGGAACGTGTACGTCAAAAGTGGCAAATGAGGTGCGTTCGTACTATAACTAGTTTTGTAAATATTCAGATCTTGGTGCAATACCTGTTGCACTCTTATGCAAAAATACAAGAATATAAAATTTATTACGATTATATATATTAAATTCAGTAATACGGGAATAATATGACTCCATCTTAAATAGGACGTAATCACCATGGCAACCTAGAATCATTACCTGTCATGGGATACCATGGAATTAATTACGTAGGATAGGATTTAATAGAATGAAGAAAACTTTTATTAATATCGTTTTAAGTTTTGATTCGGTTTTCATAAAATTTGACATGACTCGAAACAATTCTGCAACGATCAAGCAGGACGGTCGTTCTGCCAAGCCAAGCTGAAAAAAAATGCTAACCCCGCCAAACAAACAAACGCCAAGAATAACGGCAAGACACCGTAACTGCTTATTATACTGATGACAACTTCTCCATGTTAAATGGACGAAATATGCCAGCGTAAAATTTCCCATATCAAAAGAAGCAATCATTGCACAAAAATAAAACCACCACCAGAAGGACCTAATAAAGAAGATCTTCAATTTGAGATCAAATGCATCCTCATAAATTAATTATAAACAGAGATATAGATTTTTTAAAATAACGTCGAGATACTGAAAATGACAGATTTATTTTCTTCGTCACAACTTATGCTTCAATTGAGGTAGAGACTTAAATAATGGACAGAAAAAAGTAAGGATTGAATTTTTGGATAGATATTTACTCAATCTACGTGCTTTTATAAAATTCAGCTTTAAAAACATTAATTTTCTATTCATAATTAGCGAAAAACTGTTAATTAGTTCTAAAGTTTACAAATTATGCCAAATAGCGATAAACCCGCCAAAATATTTTAGAAATCTTATACTTTTCTTTTATATTATCCTTTTGCATTGATTTCATCGAAGATAACTATGGCTGAGATTCAGATAGAAATTTCGCTGTTAGCGAAATGAGTTTGACCAATCAGAAGCCTGCATGTTTGAGAATATTTGCTGTTTCTGGATCCCGGCCTATGTCATGAAAGTTTTGAGTCATTTTTTTAGTGCCGTGGATGAAGTGCAATGTTTGTAGAAATGTAGGCTAGGATCCAGATAGATTTTTCGCTGTTAGCGAAACGAGAATCACCAATCAATAGCCTGCATTTCTGCAAACAGCGAAAAGTTCACAAAAATGCAGGCTTCTGATTGATGAATCTCGTTTCTCTAACAGCCAAAAATCTATCTAGATTGCGCCCAATGGAGGATATTCCAAATATGGGTTCAAGGCTGAAAAAAGTCACGTGATACCGGTAATTTATCCAAAGAACTTCTAACTAATAAGAAGGGAAGATACTACTACTTTGCCTCATGAACCGTTTCATTGGCTAGCGGGGATTTACATTACACGTCTACGGAGCCTTCCCTTCTTTACGATAGAAGTTTTTACCTTGACCACGTGATCAAAATGTAGATGGAATATCCTCCATTATGTTGAACACAATTTTGCATTTCCACATCCAGGAAGGGTAATGATTGTCATAACGACAATACATATTCGAAACTATTTAAGGCACTGATTCTGAACTCCTTTGCTATACATTTCGATATTAAAGAAGTTGTTGTTTCCATAGTAACAGTACTTTTCTGTATTGCTTTCTCTAAAACACAAATATAGAAATTTAACAAAGAGCGCTCAGAATCAACACCATAACAGAGAGCCTTTATACATAAGAGTGGTGATATATGCACAGGAAGCATGCTCATTTCAAGTTTTTGCCGAAAGTATGGCTACAGCGTCTAGAATACCTTCTGTGGAAATATGCTATCCAAACAACGCTAAAAATTTGTATCCCTTAAATGTGCGACGATACTGCTAAAATCCCAAGTATCGATCACAGCAACATCTGCGGGATTTAGTATTACATTGTATAGACTAGCAATATCTTGCAGTTTGAGAAAATATCCTGCAGATGTCGCTATGATCTGTATATTTCAACAGCATCGTTGCACAGTTAAGGGATACAATATTTTAGCACTTTTTAAAGTATTACAGGGATAGCCAATTTCCACACTATATATTCTAGGTGCTATAGTACGGCAATCCACTTTCTTGAATAGAGGCTATTCTATCTACGTTATGATCACGTGGTCAAGGCAAAAACGTCTAACGTAAAGAAGGGAAGGCTCCGTCGACGTAATGTAAATCCCCGCTAGCCAATGAAACAGTTCACGGGAGAAAGCGGAAGTAGTTTCCTGTTTCCCTTCTCATCAGTTAGAAGTTCTTTAGGTAAATTGCCGGTACCACGTCACTTTTTCAACCTTGAACCCGTATTTGGAATATCCTCCATTAGACGATACGCGCATGGACGAGCTTTATTAGACTAGGGAAATAATTCAATATGCATTAGTCTGACGATAATGACACGCTCGCAAAGACCTTTAACGATTTGTTTTTATCACTTCTACCAATAAACCTTTATGGGCCATATGTCGCTACTTCGTTATAGCGACACACTTGTTCCTAATTGGATCCCGGCCTTAATGTATCAAAATACGGAGTTTGCTTTCTGTACTATTCTTGAACTCAGTTATAACGTCTAGAAATATAGGCCGAGATCCAGGTACATTTTTGCAAACAGTGAAAAGTTAGCAATAATTCTAGCTTCTGATTGGTCAATATCGTTGCGATAACAAAGAAAAATCTACCTAGATCATGGTCATGGTGTGGAAACCGGCTATTCCAGTAATACTTTAAAAATTGCTAAAAATTGAATCCCATAAATATTGAAAAATACTGAATGACAAATGTCGATAGCAGCAACATTTTCTAGATCTTCTCTGAGCGAAACGTTTTCTCATTTGATGTCTTTTGAAATAGTTACGTTGGAATTACCATATGTCGCTGTGATCGACATTCATCGTTCAGCCTCGTTCAACATTTATGGGATACAATTTTTTAGCACCTTTTTAATAAGCCGATTTTTAAACTGTATCTTCTAGATACTATAGCTCCGTTATAGGCCTAGATTATATGTTGTAGGAATCGACTATCCCAGCAATACTTAAAAAAGCGCGGAAATAGTGAATCCCTTAAATGTACAACGATGTTGAACAGTCATTTGCAGCGACATCTGCAGGATATTTTTTAAAGAAGAAAGAGACACGTGTAAAAGACTAGAATACATAATGTGGAAATTTGCTATCCAAGCAGCGCTAAAAAGTTGTATCCCTTAAATGTGCACTGACGCTGAAATCCAGGGAGCTGATCGCAGCGACATCTGTGATATACTTTCAAAGTAAACATCATATTATTACAGCGGGCTTGACGCCAAGCACACAGGTCAGATGTATGTTAATAAAATGTAAAAAAAAAATGCTAGAGCGTCTAGACCAAATTATAGCGCCTAGAATATATAGTGTGGAAATTGACTATCCCTGTAATACTTAAAAAAGTGCTAAAATATTGTATCCTTAAATGTGCAACGATGCTGCTGAAATATACAGATCGCAGCGACAACTGCAGGATATTTTCTATAACTGCAAGATATTGCTAGACTATACAAAATGTAATACGAAAATCCCGCAGATTTCGCTGCGATCGATACTTGGGATTTTAGCAGTATCGTCGATCATTTATGGGATACAAATTTTTAGCGTTGTTTAATAAAATATTTCCACACTAGGTATTCTGGACGCTGTTACCAAATCGTCATAAAGTTTTAGGAAATATCCTGCAGATATCGCTGTGATCGACTCATTGGATTTCAGCATCATTTGAAATTTAAGAGATCCAATATTTTAGCACTTTTGAAAGTATTACTGGGATAGCCGATTTCCACACTATATATTCTAGGCGCTATACCACCGCGGTAGCTTGTCTTTTTCGTTTACCTCGGAGTAGATATAGATGAAGTCATTTGTAGCTGTTCCTAAACTGTGGCCAACAACATATAAGGCCAGTTCATAACGTCACACGGAGTTGATTATCTGTACACGGCAATGGACACACAAAAAAAATCGGCGCGCAGCTTTGTACTAATCATCGTGTAAAGATGCTCCAACTCTGAGGCTAACGAAAAAGACAGGCTACCGCGGTGGGTCCGATTCTTCTTTTTTTACAGACCGCTAGAGTCACGTGATGCTCGAATGCACCAAAGAAGGTGCGTGAAAAGAGCATCACGTGACTCCAGCGGTTTGTAAAAAAAGAAGAATCGGACCCACCGCGGTAGCCTGTCTTTTTCGTTAGCCTCGATCCAACTCCGTATGACTTTTAAACATCATGAACTGGCCTAGTATGTCATTGGTCGCGCTAACACCCTCCCTCCTGCGTCCACCGTATATAGCGGCATCTTGTACTGGAGGCTGCTAAATGGTCTGCTATCGGTCAAAATCAAGAAAGAAAAGGGCAGAAGAGAGGGAAAGAACTCGTTTTTTTTTGGTAACTAGTTTTTCACACGGGAAGATTGACATGTCTGCTCCTTTCCTTTCATAACTTCATGGTGGTGAAATAAGCCAAAGCCTCCTAAATATTTGAGAAAGTCTTGACTCGCGTCACGAAAACATCACACAAAGCAGGCAAAGCAAAGAAACAAAATCATTCATCGGCTTGTTCATATTCACGAGCCAATGAATGATTTTTCTTCTTTGTTTTGCCTGCTTTGTGTGACGTTTTCCTGACACTTGTCAAGGCTTTCTCCAATATTTAAAGGGCGTTGAATAGGCCGGGATCAAGATAGATTTTTCGCTATTAGCGGGATGAGATTGATCAATCAGACGTCTGCATTTTTCCGAACTTTTTGATGTTTGCAGTAAACACCGAAAAGCCTGCAAGGATGGAGGCTACTGATTGGTCAATGTAATTTTACTAACAGAGAAAAATTTATCTGGATCCCGGACATTAACTTTGGTTGGTTAAAACAATTTTGAATAAAATCAAATCAGGAAGCCAATGTTTGTTAACTTTTTTGGTTAGTTTAATTGAAATCTTCCTCGTCTATTACTGAAAACTAAGTTACCGTACTTTGGACAAAAAATTGAAAATGAGTACACGAATTGTACATATGTCACCACTCTAACACAGTGTTGCCAGATGGGCTACTTTTTTTTAATTCAGATACTTGATTGGCACCACTTTTTTGAAATTGTAAAATGCGCCTTATTTAATGACATATTAATTAAGGCGAAAACAAAGGGAATTTTACCGTTTATAATAAGTGCAGGCAATCAAGAAATCTGAATTAAAAAAAAGTAGCCCACTGGCAACGCTGCTCTAACATATAAATGTTCTCTGTTATGACCATGATTCTAAGTGCAGTTGGTTAAATTTGAGTATCTGGGCATTAGAGAAAGCAATAGTGGCCCACCGTGGCTGAGTGGATAAGACACCATGCCGCTAATCGCTTGAGAGCGTAGGTGGAAGCAGATTCGAATCCCGCCGTGATCCGCATGTGATATGATGTATGTGTTCAATAAATCAAACAAACAAATAAGCAAGCAATAGTGAAAGGTACAGTTGGCATGGAAACAACGACTTCTTTAATTCGTATAGAAAATTAATGAATAGTAGTAAATGACTCAAGTTTAAAATATAGGCAAATGGTCTGGAAATATCAATGGCTCTCATCTAGTATTTCACAAAATTAATTTAATAGATTCACATGATGTATAACTTGATGCAACTCTTAGCTAATGAAAATTCTGCAACAAGACTTATGTAGGTAGATCTTTTGAATGAATAATTCAGAATTCTGAGAACAAAACGAAGTTCTTAAGGGCTCTTCCTCCCCCCCCCCCCCTCAAAAAAGGAAATACGATAGAAAGATATAAGAATTTGGATAGCTTCAATATGTCTGTAATCTTTTGTCAGAGTTCAGAAAAAGAGTCTGGGCATAAAAAAAAAAAAAAAAAAAATTTGACGAACGATAAGACTGTAGATTTCAGGCAAATTTTAACCGAAAAATGTTTAATTGCCGAAACGTCAGTGAAGGCTTACTGTGGAGACACGAAAAGTTTTGGTTTCCGTTAGTCTGTCTGTCTGTTAGTCTGTCTGTCTGTTCCGCGATAACTGCCGCAAAAAGCATCTGATCGGCTTGAAATTCCCTGGGCATGTTGATGAGCTCCCCGGATTTAGCTGTATAGTTTTGGGTTAAATTTGGTTCATTCGTTCGGAATATACAGAACATTTTATTTTGTGATATAATGCTTTTCTATGGGAAGTCAGACGATTTTCAAATTTTCATTTGTTGAAAGAAATCGCTCATATGAATAATAGATTTAAATGGTAAATTTTGGATGCTGAAATTTTTAAATAAGAGTATTAAATTATTCTTATTAGTTTGTAATTTTGTCAAAACATTTGTCAGAGCTTTTAAAATAGGTGTATAACTTATGATAGAATTTATACACGTGTTCGAATAATATAAAACATTTTATTTTATGAATTTACTTATATTTCATTTTTTCTTTTAACCGTTGCGTAGCAACAGCATCTCATCTAAAAATATCATAAATGTGAAAGTATGTATGGTTTTTTGAAGTCAAATCAAAGCAAAAGGAATGAATTAATGAATGCCTTTGTATAGATATTTGCATATAGATTTATTTAAACGCAGAAATGAAAATAGTATTTATATACTATATAGAATAATATTTTCATTTATTTATTCAACTATTTGATTATAAATGAAAAAGTTCGTTATTTTCATACAGAATAAACTGACATTATTCTGTTAAATTTTATAAACTTTATTGTTGCCAAAAAAAAAAAATGAATAACAATTTCTCCCAAAGAGTTAATTTTAATTTGTAAGATTTTCACGTGCAAAAGAAAAATGGAATAAGCAAATAAAAAATAAAAAAAAGGATATATAGGACAGGAATGAATACATATAAACACTTCACACCAAATACCACCTAAAATAGTTTTTGTAGCAGTATTTTCCCAGCACTACGAAGAAAGATTCCTCGATTTACACGATTTTACTTGGCCTTCCTTTTCTCATTCTTTGCGATTTCAGTTTCGCAATTGCGTGCATTAATTGGCACAAAATTTTACATTTTTATGACTGAGATATATGTAAGGCCATACAAATAAGAAATTCCGTATTGTCTCCTATAAAATGTGATAAAGTGTTGGTTAATCATATATGTTTTTATTAACACTAGAACGGCGGGAAATTTTACTCAAGTTTTATAAAAATATTTCACATCAGAATTTTTACTTAAAACTATTTAACTTATTTATTTAAGTTATTTTTGCGCAGCATATATTAATTTTAAATTATAAAAAGTTTTCTGGTTCGAATCGACATGTATTCGTTTGGCAGGGGTCAAAATGACCTCTTGCCGCCGTTCTAGTGTTAAGAGGAGCAGAGCTGCCAAGCCTCCGGCGTTCTGGATACCAGTATTTTAATACAGAAAATGTTACTTTATTTAATTGAAACATTTGCGCGATTTAAAAGAACATTTTCTCTAAGATAATAGTGATGTGCAAAAAGCTTGAGACTTGGCATGTCTGGTGGGGAGTGAAATCTTTTACTTAATGCACTTATCTCTATTTTAATGCTACGTGAACAACGTCCGTGTAACAGCTTGTAGAGTGTAAAATAAATTAAATTATTAAAATAATCCTTATTACGAAAAATGAAACAGAAAGTCCGGCTAAGGGAAATGAAATGTTAGTTAACCTTTCGTAATTTGACCTGAACATAGGTTTGCGTCAAATTTCAACGGTATTTGTAACATCACGATTTTAAATTAAATGTAGATACTATTAAAAGAAAATCACAAAAAATACTTAAAGGCGCCAAATCATGTTTATCTATTTAACGATGATGAATTATTAACTGTTAGGTTTAGAAGCCCCCATACTTTAGGGTGATTTTAGTAAGTTAATGCTATCGGGTACATTTTTTGATATTTAGATTAGATCTTAGATATAAATATTGCAGAATGGTAATCAAAATTATTTTTTTATAAACAAAATTTATAAAGGTATTAGATTTCTAAATTAGATGTTTCAGTTTACATATCCAAAAGTTCTTTATCCATTAGATACAGGTATTTGTGGTTAGCAGGCAAGTAAATACTGCTGTATGGATATTAGGATAACGTAAAATGCTTGACCGAATTATTGCTTATCCTTATAAATCGCAGTGTAAAAAGAAATCTAAGATATAGGGTAATCATTAACTCAATCAGTAGAAAATTACAAATGCAAAATAAATTACACAACGGGGGGTTCAGGGGGGCGCCCCCTGAAGAAATTTGCTTTATTATATAAAAATTATTAGAATAAGTAGCTCGTGAGAATTTCAGAATATCCTTACATAACAACGTGTTTAATTTAACGCTTTTAATGTCTGAAACCATCGAAATATTTTTTTCCTTTTATAAATGTTTGTGTAATTTAAATAGTTTAAATTTTGTTTTTGTAGAAAGATTAATATTACGCAAAGTTTGATAAAAACAATGAGTTGCAGAGATGACGTTGAGGCTCTTGATCTGCAGATTTACTAGTTCTAATGTATATGCGGCTTTAATAATAGACTATTAAAGATAATCAATTTAGGGGAAATTTTATAGTAAATTAATATCCTCACATTCGTGCAAATAGGTATGGATAAACAGACTTGAGTAAAATTACATATTTATTCTTTCTTCTCTATAACACGATCTAAATGAAGATGAAGTTATGTGTACAGTTTATGTCTTTAAATTTTTAGATTTTTTTTATCAAAAATGTTCCTTTATTATGTCTAGAATTGCTAGATTTACAGATCTTCGATTCTTTAGATGCCTGCGGGGTTTCATTCTTGGATTAACCGTAGGTATTTGTAAAGGTAAATTTATTTTGCAAAACCGTCAGCAAGAAAAGTTAGAAAAAACAATTAACTGACAGACTACCTGTAAATATATATTTCATTTCGACTCTGTTTTTTACTAAATTTTCATCTTTCGTAGAAAATTTTAAGGAGATATAAATTGAGAAAGACTGATACTTTGAAAGAAGAAATTGGCTTTCCTTACTTTTAAATTATTAATCACTATAAAAAATGAATGATAGGTAAACAAAATGTATAATATTGTGCTTGCTCCCTGCTTATAAAGTCTATACAAAGACTAATTTGAATTTGAGCTAGTACAATTATTTCAATTATATATCATTTGTTTAAAAAAAAAGAACTGATATCTACTAAAAAACAACTTTTCAAAAGTAAAAAAAAAGCCAAGCAAAAAAAAAAAAAAAAAAAAAAAAAGGTGAAAGTTGTGGCTAAAAAATAGTGTGATATCAAATTTCCAAGCTTATATTACGGTACTTATTTAACATTTTTTGATAAAAATTTAACATATGTAAGTCGAGTACCTAAGTATGCGTTGATAGAAAGCCTTTTCTCCTTTACTAAATACATCATAACGTGTTTCTGAAAATTAATTTTTTTTTAATTATGCATGATGGGCTTGGCGGCCATCTTTCCATATTTTACACAAATTTCTAAGCACTCAAGCTCGTAACATATTTGCATTATTAAGAATTTCGAACTTCTAGTTTTAGCTACAGACAGATAAATTAAGAAAGTTTTTTATTTTGGAAAAAACAAATTGATTTTTACTGCTTTAACTAATTAATTAACCCCCCCCCCCTCCGAAAAAAGAGAATCATAAGATGAAACCTGAAGTTACTTCAGCTTTATTTTTAGAAACAAATTTTTAGGCACTCATTTCCATAAATTAAAAGAATAAAATGTTTGCTTTAGTAACAATTTCGAACTTCCGATCTTAACAATGAACTTGTGTGCTTAGAAATTTGTGTAAAATACGGAAAGATGGCCGCCAAACCCATCATGCATAATTTAAAAAATTTTAATTTTCAGAAACACGTTATGATGTATTTAGTAAAGGAGAAAAGGCTTTCTATCAACGCATACTTAGGTACTCGACTTACATATGGTAAATTTTTATCAAAAAATGTTAAATAAGTACCGTAATATAAGCTTGGAAATTTGATATCACACTATTTTTTAGCCACAACTTTCACCTTTTTTTTTTTTTTTGCTTGGCTTTTTTTTACTTTTGAAAAGTTGTTTTTTAGTAGATTATATATATTAAATTTCAAACCATTCGGTTAGGTAGTTTTTGCGCTGTTATATGCGGACAGACGGACGGACCAGACGACGACTATAGGTGCTACGTATTTGTATTATTATGAACGCACCTAATAATGTTAAAAAAAGGGCAATGAAAATAGTAAGATGAGAAAGTAGTATAACAAAGCAATATAACATAACGAATATAATCAGATTTAGATATATAATAAGCATACAGCTTAATACTGCAGCGATGCACAATTTTTAAGTTTAAAGACAGAGAAATGGGGATTTTTTTCAAAAAATAAATCAGACTTTTCTCAATGTAAAACCTTTTTTATTATTTTTTAAGTGTTTACATACTACAGTGTTAAGCTACATGTTTATATGATATAGAGTGCACATTTAATTAATTTACAAAAAATGCTTGAAAATAAAAGGTAATACACATACATAAAAGGATGGCGGGCCACATGAGACCTGCAGGTTGAGTATGTGTGATCTAGTGATGGGCAATCTCGATATTTTTATCTATTTAATCGACACTATGGCCAACTCTATTATTTCAATACTATCAATTTTTTTATCGATGTCTGTAGTCAATAAATTGTTATTCTTAACCGACATCAGATCCGATTTTAGGAAGAACTGCCATAAAAAATTAAGATTAGTTTTGTTGTTAGATTACTTTCACTGTAATATGACTAATTTTGCATTAACAGCTTCACGTTAGCTTTTGAAACATTGGAGATTTTCTTTAAGGTTTCCAAAGAGCCGAGGAAGGCGTCAAGAGAAGCTTCGTTCACCGAACGCCCGCCAAAATTGGAAACTGAAGACAATATAAAAGCCAATACAGCAAATTGCAGCATTCCCTGGCGAGAGGCCCTGAACTAAAACGGTGTGCGCGCGTGTGTGTGTGTGGGGGGGGGGGGGGCGAACTTAGACGAATTTTCCAAGTTATGTGAGGATTGGACCGATAGAACATGAGATATCGAAAAACGAAGATATGTACACTATGCAGCATATAATGGAGGAAACTGCAGCGCCTCTGGAGGAGAGAACAAGAACTTAAATAGTGCTGGTGTTGGCGCTAAAGAAACCAAGACGAAGGGTGCAAGTTATGTGAGGATCGGACCCATAGAACCTGGGATATAGAATAAACAAAAAGAGTACAATATGCAGCATAACATACAGGAAATTGTAGTGCCCCTAGCGGAGAGAACTAGAACTCAAATGCTGTTATTATGGCAAAAAACAAGCCAAGGCGAATGGTCTAGGTTGTGTGAGGTTCAGACCCATACAACCTGTATCGAATGAAGTAGAAGCTTACACTATGCAGCAGGCAATAAAGGAAATTGCAGCACCCCAAGCGGAGAAAACCAGAACTCAAATGTTGGTATTATTACTCAGAAACAAACCAAGGCGAATGGTCTAAGTTGTGTGAGGATCGAACCGAGAGAACTCGAGATACTGAGTAAAGAATAAATGTACACTAAAGATCCTCTCAATAAGAATCGTTCTTTTCTACACCCACATCGGCATTGCTTAAGACAACATCCATACGGGACAACATTGATTCAACATCAATTCAGGTAGAATCGCTCATTTTTAATTTCGTTCAAATCGTCATTGCTGTCGAATCGATACCTCGATAACGGAAGTAAGAGTAGCTGCATTGTTCATTTTACTTTTTCTTTGAAATTGTCATTGCAGATCGATATGATCGATCTATATACCCGTTAGATCAACCATACTCAACTTTTTTTTTCTCTCGGGCCGCAAACACATATTTGCCACATTTAGGCGGGCCGCAACACACTTAAAAAAGGGTAATTAAAGTATTACGATAACATAAGTAGCATAACAAAGTTAATATTATTAGTAAAGTTGAACGTTTGTCGCGGAAGAAATGTTTTCAAAAAATTTTTATACTACTATTTCCAAACAGTAAACTTCGTAGTAGATTTCTGTGTTCTAGAAATATAGTACGAAGTTTGTTCTTTGGAAATAGTGATGTAAACATTTTCTGTGCATTTTTTTTCTGACAAACGTTCAACATTTAAAAGCAGTATTAGCTGTGTAATAAGTATAGAGCGTAATAATATAACATAGAGCGTAATAATATAACATTGCCGAATTTCCAAGTCATCAAGAAGAAATCAGGAGATTTTCTCTAATAAATTTAATTAGCAATATAAATAAGCAAATTTAATTAATTTGGAATAATTTTATATTAGTGTTGAAGATTAAGAAATGTATACACCAATGTAGCGCAAATAGGACTATATATAAAAAAAGAACTTTTGAGTAAGAAGCTGTTTTAACTTAATTTAATACAAATTATAAATAACAGGACAGACTTTGTCTTCCAATGAAAATATCTAAAATAACAGTGAAGGGTCTTAAATATTTTTTATGCACAGCTCAATTAATTTTATAAATATGGATGCTTGATTATGTGTATCGAGCTGCTCATAAAAGGTCAAGGTCGACGGGTCACATGCGGCCCGCGGACGCAGGTTGAGAATGGCTGCCAACCTTTTGGGTCTCACGGACCACTAAATTCATAATCTAAAATCTCGCGGACCACTAATAGAATTTTTTTTAAACATAAATACGTTTGTATAATAATGATTAGTAAATTTATATTTAGTAATACGAATTGCACATATACAATATAACAAAAGCATTAATGACTCGAAATCAAAGTTTTATTTTTAGTTCAAAAATTTCAAAAACACAAGATTTTGATGGAATCATGACTAGCGATAGACAAATGGCAAGAATTTCTTTCGCAGGAATATTGAAGCTTAGAATAATCCTTTGTTTTATAACACTGTACAACAGTGGTTTTGTCCTAGAACTAAAATTAGTTGATTCTAGATCAGTTTTTGGCGCTGATTACGAATATGCTTTCCGTTTATCTCTAGGTGCTTCAGGTATTGAGAAATTTGCATATTTAAATTTATGCAAATTTAAGCTTTTTTGTGCTATTTTATGCAAATTTTAGATACAATATATGCCGCATCTAATTACGTTTTCTAGATAATGACTACTTGACTATTTGCTTCGGATAAAAGTCACGATTTGCATATTCTTAACATTTATTTGTCAGTTATTAAGCCTAATTTGCATATTTTTATATGGTGTGATGTTTACATCACTATCAACTTTAAAATAGTTGCCACAAAATTGACGTAATGTTTTTCTAGACTAGATTTTTATGCTGATTTCAAATCTGCAGTCTGTTTTCTTGTGTCATGTCTAGTTTTTGAGTAAGATAAATTTCAAAAGTAAATAAGTGCGAAGTCAAAATTACGTCCATTTCTAATCATATCATAATATTAAAATATTTATTTGCTTAAAAGACGTTATAAAAACACATTAAAAGTAAATTAAAAACTCTTTATTTACATGTTTCAACTCATTTTCTGAGTCGTCGTCAGAATGTATAATAGAAAATTACAAATGCATAGTGAAAAATGGCAAATGGAAAAAATTATTGAAAATAAACAAGTAATCATGTAACGCGCCCTATATTTTCGCGATTGCTCGTGTTTTCTCTATGTCGCGATGCCGTAATTTATCTAACCATTCAACCCATAAATTCGGGATACGAAAGGATAAAGTATCGTTACAAACTCCTGAACCTCTTAAATAAATTTCAATCGACTCTCTTATGAATAATTGTAAATAAAAATTAGACCTGTAGATGATTTTACTCTCGTTAAAAAGTATGTTAATGTTCTCTATTTGATTTATCCGGGATAAAGCGGTATTACCTCTATTGTATTTTATGTCCGCTATAAGTTCTTTACATCTGATATTGAATTTTCGTTGGGTTATACCTATATAATAATTTTTGATTCCTCATTCCCTAATAAATGGTATCATATAAACCCCTGAGAGGTCATCTCTATTAATCGGATCAATTTTAGTATTTATAAGCATCTTTAATTTCGGAGGCGGCTTCGCAATCAAACATAAGCCAAAATTTCGTAAATGAATTTTTATATGTTCAAAGAAGCCCGGGAAATAATTTGCTACAACCCTTTTCATAGTGACTTCATTAATAGTTTTATTTTTATTTTTAGAAGTATCAAAGGAGCTCTGAATCAATTTGTTAATTAATTTTACCTGATATCCATTATCCTAGCAATACGTTTAATTTTCTCTAATTCATTCCCCAGATTTATATCAAAAGAAATCTTGAAAGCACGATTGATTAGGAACCTGGAGGTGGATAATTTGTAAGGAAATGGGATGCATGCATCGGAAGGTATAACGTTTAAATCTGCGATAGGTTTTCGGTAAACTGAACGAATTAATTCATTTCCCTTTCTCTGTAACTTAACATCTAAAAAAGGTAATTTTCCTCCTGTTTCTAGTTCAAAAGTAAACTTAATATTATTGTCGAGTTCATTTGACTTTTGTATGAAAATCATTAATTCATCTGTATTACCTCGCCAAACAATAAGATATCGTCTGCATAACGTAACCATACTAAAGGGACTACCTCAAAAGTGTTGAAAATTTTAGATTCGAGGGGGCGTAATTTAAATTCCGCCAGAAGGCCAGATATTGGGGATCCCAGCGGAGCACCACATGATTGTTCATAAATAACATTATCAAAAATAAAAAAATTACTTGAAATAATTCAGTTTAAACCACTCTGTAAAGTGTTCTTCATGGGCAGATCTAAGGTTTTTGTATTATCGATAAAATGTTCTAGGTTCTTGGTAACGTCTTTTGTATCTATGGATGGATAAAGGGAAAACGCTTTTTAACGCAGCTAATAAATTTAATAAACGTTCTAATACTCCTGTCAATATATCACACAGATCAAAAAATTAAAAACAGATTAAAACCATCAAGAAAATAAGATCACACAAAGATATTTCCATAATCGAGACTGATAAATCTAATCGCTTGGCTATCCTTAATAAGAAAGAGTACATTAATAAAATGCAGGATTGTATCGATAAAATGAAATGTAAAACCGTCAAGCATAACCCATTGCGTAAAATTTGTGATAAAACCAAAGGGATCATTGAAAAAGGAAAATGGCCGGATTTCATGAAAATTAAATTTAGGTTAAACAAACTAGCTGTGATACCTAGATCAGTGGGTAAAATGAAAGATCATAAACAAGATTGTCCTCTTCGACCGATTGTGACAAAATGCCAAGGTCCTACCTACTTCTTAGAAAAAGCATACGTTCCCCTGCTACAAAAATTGTTGCCTCCTTCCAAATTTACAGTGGACTCTACTACAGATTTCGTTGAGAAAATCAAGAAATTCAACATCTCTGAAGACTGTATTTTAGCATGTTTGGACATTGTTTCCCTTTATTCATCCATAGATACAAAAGAAGTTACCAAGAACCTAGAACATTTTATCGATAATACAGAAAACTTAGATCTGCCCATGAAGAACATTTTAAAGAGTGGTTTAAACTTAATTATTTCAAGTATTTTTTTTATTTTTGATAATGTTATATATGAACAATCATGTGGTGCTCCGATGGGATCCCCAATATCTGGCATTCTGGCGGAATTTAAATTACGCTCTCTCGAATCTAAAATTTTCAACACTTTTGAGGTAGTCCCTTTAGTATGGTTACGTTATGTAGACGATGTTTTTATTGTTTGGCGAGGTAATACAGATGAATTAATGATTTTCATACAAACGTTAAATGAACTCGATAATAATATTAAGTTTACTTTTGAACTAGAAACAGGAGGAACATTACCTTTTTTAGATGTTGAGTTACACAGAAAGGGAAATGAATTAATTCGTTCAGTTTACCGAAAACCTATCGCAGATTTAAACGTTATACCTTCCGATGCATGCACCCCATTTCCTTACAAATTATCCACCTTCAGGTTCCTAATCAATCGTGCTTTTAAGATTTCTTCTGATATAAATCTGGGGGAAGAATTAGAGAAAATTAAACGTATTGCTAGTGATAATGGATATCAGATAAAATTAATTAACTAATTGATTCAGAGCTCCTTTGATACTTCTAAAAATAAAAATAAAACTATTAATGAAGTCACTATGAAAAGGGTTGTAGCAAATTATTTCCCGGGTTTCTTTGAACATATAAAAAATCATTTAAGGAATTTTGGCTTATGTTTGATCGCGAAGCCGCCTTCGAAATTAAAGATGCTTTTAAATACTAAAATTGATCAGATTAATAAAGTTGACCTCTCAAAGGTTTATATGATACCATTTATTAGGGAGGGAGGAATAAAAAATTATTATATAAGTATAACCCAACGAAAATTCAATATCAGATGTAAGAACATATAGCGGACATAAAATACAATAGAGGTAATACCGATTGTGCAAACTTCGGAACACTCACCCTATGTCCATGAATCGTCGGAAAAACATCTGAAGCTTAGATGGATTATAATCTATCTTCTAGACAGCTGTGACAGTTAGCACTTAGTCAAGATGACCAGATGAGCGATCGCTGGTCAGGGGTTAATTTCAGGGACGGGACAGCCTGCAAAGGCACTGAACTCGCAAAGCTCATAAGATATCCCTGTGATCATTTCCGACTTTCACCTTGAGGCAGATGGTCCCCAGAGCGTGGGAAATTAGGGTGCATCCTAGCTAAAAGCTCATGAGCAAATCAGAAACAGGAAGAACAAGGATTGGCTGAACCCTCAATGCCAAAGAACAGACAATTTTTAGAACTCAGAAGAGAGTCCTGAAAGAGTAGTTACTTAATGACGGGGACGCGAAGTGGCAAGTTGAACTTGCGGTACTTGCGCCGAGGTTTTGTTACGGAGAATTGGATTCTCCAGTTTTGATCTTAAGCTCTCACCTTGTGAGCAGCAAAACAGACCGGGTCTGCAATCCACGTACTTACGTTGGGGAACGACGAGAGATTAGATCTCCCAGCCAGGACTATTATTACCGTAGATCGTCATAGACCGCACGGACCAAGCGATATTTGAACAATCTCTTACTGGACTATCTGGAATTATATTTTAAGGCTGCCACCTTTCAATAAGACTATTTTCCTCGCAACGTGCGTAAACAAATATTTGTGACGCAGGAGCAATCTGAAATAACTCTCATATTGAAAAAATCCACTTTGTCATTTTAACTAATAAAATGTCATTTATTTATTTCTTCATAAATTGAGTTGTAATTTGATTCACTCCCCTTCGAAAACAAGCCTTGACCGGCTCGCTACCACGTTATACCAAAGGTCGCACAATTGGTGGCAGCGCAAATATGTACCCAAAGAGGAAAACAAGCAAGAAGGTGTTTGCTGAAACAGCCTTGGTTCCAAGAAAGTGTGACTGCAGACAGCAGAGCCTCCTCTAGAGACGACTCGAGGATAACAACGGACGCATCTTGTCAGCACCCTGTGAACAACAGACCGTCAACGGAGAGACCCTCGCCCCTTCAAAAGCCAGACGAAAGAGCCTTTGAATGACCGGATCCTCAACTCTGACGCACAGCCGCAATAGATGGGACGCGACTCAACAAAAAAAAAGGTAGGCTCATTTAAATTTTTGAGTGGCTCTATAATTGTGTAAAAATTTGTTCAAAAACTTAACTTGGAAATCAAAATTTTTTTTCCTTTCTTTTTTTTTTCTTTTTTGGAAGTTCAAAATAGGGGATGGTTCTATTGTTCAGGATTACTCGCAAGGCATTAAGTTACTTAACTTGTTGACAAAGCTTAATCTGCTATCTCGGATTCGAGAAGATTAAGGGGGAGACTTCTCACCGGTAGAATAGGGAAGAGACTTCTTCAAGGGGGAATTTGCTACGACGGGTCAAAAAAAAGGGGCCCAGCATCAGGAGCTCTTTTATTTAGAATCGAAGTATGGGTATATTATAGATTAGATGGTGAGGAAGTTTATTTTTTATCTTGAAGTGTAAATTTTAATAGATAAGAAACTTTTCTCTGCAAATCTATTTTCTATGAATATAACGCTGGGTGACTTGCAAAGCGGTGCTCATATAGAAAAAAAATAAAAAGGTTTTCCAAAAATTATATGTACAATTCCATTTACAAAAAAAGTACCTGTTATACTATGTTTTAAATGTCTGTATAGGGATTTCAGTGCTATTTTTTCCCCTCTCTCTTGCACATTGAATATTTTTAACAAAAGCTAGAAGGTATTCAGGTAATTTCACAGAGTATTTTAAATTTATTCTTTATATGCTGTATTTGTGTTCAAAATGTGTTTATGTAAGCATTTAAAGTAAAAAGTTATATCTTGGATAAGGATGAAATTATTTTATAGTGTCAGTTGACAGGTTTTAAATTCCCCGAGGAAATTATTGGTATAATTTATTGAAATTGTGTTAAAAATAAGGCTTCATTATGACAAGGGTGACCGCATTAAAACATTGCAGAAAGGTTGATCTACAGAATTTAGCAGCAGAATTGGGTGTAGAACTTGAGAATGGGGATACAATACAAATAATCATCCAAAAAATTGAGCAGTCAGATAGTTACGAGGAAGGCTTTACACTAACGCAAGCCAGATACATTGTACGAGATAGAGAAGACGTTTTAGCTAGGGAAAAGGAAAGGGAAAAAACGGCAAGAGAACGCGAAAAAGAACAGATAGAATTAGAAAAAGCTAAATTAGACAGCGCGGACAGACAGAAAGAAAGGGAATTCAAACTAGAAGAATTAAGATTAACGCAAGGCACAAAGAGAAGCAGTTCCAGTGCGAGCAATCGTTCTGATAGAGGCCCAAAATTAAACATAAAATCTATTATGCATTCGTTCGATCCAGAAAAATCAGACATTACTCTTTTTTTTAATTTATTTGAGAGACAGGCAGAAAGGTCGGGAATCGAGTCAGATGACCTAGTAACTCATCTTTTAGCTTCATTGCCCATAGAAGTAGCAGAATTAATATTACGAGAACCTTCTGGCAGTGTGGACAATTTCGCTCACGTGAAAAAAATTCTCTTAGAATGATATAGGTTAACAGCAGAGGCCTATCGTTTAAAATTAATGAGGCATCAAAAAAATACAAACACCCCATGGAAAGACTTATCTTCGAATTAAATAGTTTTCAAGATGGGTGCCTAGATGGTTTGGGCATCAAAAGCTTAGAGGAGCTAAAAGACTTGCTCATTACGGAACAAATTAAACGAAGAGTGCCGACCGAAACTAGAAATCATTTTATAGATTCGTGGGCAGAGTATAAAAAACCAGACAAGCTCGCAAAAGACCAGGACGGGTATGAAGCAATAAAGGGCGCAGCGACCTGGAAAGGGTATGCGAGACCCCCCGTGGAAAAAAGATTCGAGAGACCGAGATATGCGGAAAACGACAGTGAAAACGGTCCGATCGCCCAAGCTAGGGAGAAAGGGACCCGAGGAAAAATCCCGATAATAAATATAACTGGAGGGGGAAAAATGATGATAGGGAATGGCAAAAAGCTTTCGAAAAAACAAAAACAGATACGTGCTTTGTTTGCGGTGGGGGGCACTGGAAGCGCAACTGCCCGGAGCTAAAAAAAAGGGAATCCCCGCATAAAACGATCCACCATATTAGCAGAGAGCCGGACTTAGAAGAAGGTTTTGAACCGTATCTCAGTCGGGGGAGGGTAAATGGTATGGAAATCACAATTTTACGCCACAGCGGAAGCATGACGGATGTATGCCCTGGAAGCTTGGTTAAAAGTAGCCAATTCAATGGGAACGTTAGCTGGGTAAAACAGCCCTTGTTTAGCGATCTTCGTTGCCTTCCCATAGCCGAAGTTACGCTCAAATTACCAGACAAAAGGCTAATTACGACCAAAGCCATCATCACGAACGAAGAATCAGACATTAATTATTATATCTTGGGCAATTTAACTCAAAATCTTATCGATTCAGGAAACGCATTGAAACCTCAAACATTACACGCAGTAACAACATGCGGTCAAGCTAAACAGCTGACCAAAGAAAGCGAAACCAATAGTAGTCATAATGTGGAGCCGTGCTTTCAAGGGGTCAGTCAATCACGGGTGATTAGCCCGGTAAAAGCGACGCCAGACGTCGAGTCAGACGGGAGCGAAGGGAAGGAGCCGATTTCCTTACCACCGCTCGTCCAAGACGAGACCTTTTTATTGAGCAAAATAGAAAGGAAAGATTTCAAAACTGCGCAGAGTGAAGACAAGTCGCTTGAGATAATCAGACAAAAAGCGCGTGAAAACAAATCATTTTTTGAGTACAAAAACTCCATTGTTATTAGAAGGGTTAAAGATCACAGGGATTCGGAGAGAGAACAAATCGTGGTTCCTGCAAAATTCAGAAAGGCAATTTTGAGCGCCTGTCACGAGAGCAGTGCGGCGCATTTGGGAGAAAAAAAAACAAATGATAAATTACTACGGTACTTCTTCCGGCCAAATGTTATCAAAGAAACACAGCTTTACGTAAAATCCTGTACGCCTTGTCAGCTAGTGGGAAAATAGGTCGAAACAAAAAAAGGCCCCTTTGGCGAGGGTACCTGTAATCGCAGAGGTATTCTCAAAACTTTCAATCGACCTGGTAGGCTCTTTAACTAAATCAAAACGGGGAAATAAATATATTTTGACAGCGTTATGCGTTTTCTCGAAATACCCAGAGGCAATTCCGATAGAAGATATATCCTCGGAAACAGTGGTACAAGCACTTATGCAGATTTTTACTAGGATAGGCTATGCTAAAGAGGTACAGACAGACTTAGGAAAATCGTTTACGTCAAACTTAACGACGGCTTTCTTCGAGAAATTTGGAGTCAGGTTGCGTCATTCCAGTGTTTGCAATCCGAAAGCAAATAACGTTGAACACCTGCACCGTACGATTAAGAGGTTATTAAAAGTAATGTGCCTGGAAAGTGGGACAGATTGGGAAGAAAACCTACCGCACGCACTTTTGGCAATACGCAACGCAATCAGCGATTCCACTAGGTTCAGCCCAGCAGAGTTAGTTTTCGGCAAAAACCTCAGGACGCCTGAGACACTTTTATTCGAACAATGGACAGGGGAGAACAAAGAGCCAGAAGTAGTAACAGACCATGTTTTCGAGCTCATGAACAGACTGAAAAGATGCCAAGAGTTAGCGGGGCAAAATCTGTTAGAAAATAGAGAAAAAAGGAAAACACGATATGATAAACAAACGATTGTACGCGAATTTCAAACCGGGGATCAGGTTCTAGTACTAGCGATGCAAAAACCGCATAAAATGGCAGCTAGCTGGACAGGTCCGGGGAGAATAAAAGAAAAAAATTCACAGACAAATTATGTAGTAGAGGTTCCGGGGAGGCGCGCGAAAGAGCAAGTTTTCCACGTAAACCTATTGAAACCGTGCATACAACGGGTGGAAAAAATAAATATTCTGGCGCACTTATGCGACGGGGAAGAGTATCAGCACGACTTCGAAATAGCTTTCCCACTAGATGAGTCCGATAACTACAATTTTGAGGAAATTGTAAAAGATAGCATTCTGACGAATAGGTGCAATAGTGAACAATTACGGGAATTAGAAATCCTACTGGGGGAGTTCAGGGAGGTTTTCTCAAATAACCCGGGGGCGACAGACATGAGCACGATATCGAGGTAGTTAGTGACAAACCAGTTAGAGTTAGACCGTGTAGAATGTCCCGCAGACAAGAAGAAATTTTAGAGAAAGAAATTAAAAGAATGCTCGAACTTAATATTATAAAGGAAGGGGAATCAGACTATTATTCGCCCTTAATTCTAGTGGAATCAGCCGGTAAGGAGCCACGCCCATGCGTGGACTTTCGTCGGATAAATGCAGTTACTAAAATAGAGTATTACCCCTTGCCTAATATCGAAGAGAGAGTGGAGCGTGTGGCGGCGGCGAAGTACATGACGGTATTGGATTTGACAAAAGGCTATTGGCAAATCCCAATGACCCTGCGGGCCCAAAAATACGCAGCATTCGTAACAAATAAAGCAACATATTTGCCTTTAAGATTACCCTTTGGATTAGTCAACGCTTCGTACAGATTCTCCAAATTTATGGCAAAATTGTTAAAGGGACTAGAAGATTTCTGCCTGCCGTATCTGGACGACATGGCGATTTTTTCAGAAAGATGGGAAGCCCATTTGGAACACATTCGGGAGGTTCTATCCAGAATTAGGGACGCAAATTTGACAGTAAAAATTTCAAAATGTAAATTTGCACAAAGAACAGTTAAATACCTAGGGCATATTGGGGGGAAGGACAAAGGAGGCCAGCAGAGGCAAAAATTAAAGTAATCACGGAATTGGCGGCCCCCAAGTCGAAAACCGAAATCCGCAGATGTTTAGGTATGGCCGGGTATTACGCTAGGTATATCCAAAATTACGCGACTATCGTAGAACCGCTCACAAGACCATTAAAAGGAAAAAATAAAAGGGAAAAATAACATGGGACGAAGAAATGGAAAGGGATTTTCAAACGCTGAAAGAGAAACTCACGGCGGAGCCCATTCTGTACGCACCAAATTATGAGGCAGAATTTATAATACAAACGGATGCTTCAAATTTCGGTGTAGGGGCTGTCCTCGCGCAGAGAATAAATTCAGAAAATCATCCCATTATATACCTAAGCAGGAAATTCAGTGAAACCGAAAAAAATTCAGCGCAACAGAGAGAGAGAGTGCGCGGCGATAATCTTTGCTATAAAAAAATTACGTCATTATATCGACGGACAAAAATTCCTCATAGAAACAGATCATTGCCTACTAGCATTCCTAAAGAATAATGCTGGAAATAATCCAAGACTTCTACGATGGGCACTGACTTTGCAACAATACCAGTATTCAATTAAGCATAGGCAGGAAAAGACATCAAACATGTTGATTTTCTTTGTAGGGCGGAGTAACTAAAAAAAAAAGAGAGAGTGGAAAAAACAGAGATTATATTTAATCGACTCTCATATAATTTTCTAAGTATTTTATTGGAAAAGGTGTCTTTTTCATATTTATGTTGTAAGGGTATATTTGTTTGATTTTTTTTCTTCTCTTTTTCCTCTCAAGTGTATTTTGTAAAGTGTAAAAATAAGGAAAAGGAGTTATGGAAAGAATTTTTTTCGGGAGTACTTGTTTAAATAAACGTAAAAGTTAAGTACTTATTTACAAATGCTTTTTGTGTTTCTGAGCCACTCATATATTTTTTTGAGCCTACTTCTCACTTTCTGAATATTCTGTCCTGCGGCCAAAATATTCTTTAGAAGGAGGGGGGAGGGTGATTGTGCAAACTGCTGAACACTCACCCTATGTCCATGAATCGTCGGAAAAACATCTGAAGCTTAGATGGATTATAATCTATTTTCTAGACAGCTGTGACAGTTAGCACTTAGTCAAGATGACCAGATGAGCGATCGCTGGTCAGGGATTAATTTCAGGGACGGGACAGCCTACAAAGGCACTGAACTCGCAAAGCCCATAAGATATCCCTGTGATCATTTCCGACTTTCACCTTGAGGCAGATGGCCCCCACAGCGTGGGAAATTAAGGTGTATCCTAGCTAAAAGCTCATGAGCAAATCAGAAACAGGAAGAACAAGGATTGACTGAATCCTCAACGCCAAAGAACAGACAATTTTTAGAACTCAGAAGAGAGCCCTGAAGGAGTAGTTAGTTAATGACGGGGACGCGAAGTGGCAAGTTGGACTTGCGGTACTTGCGCCGAGGTTTTGTTACGGAGAATTAGATTCTCCAGTTTTGATCTTACGCTCTCACCTTGTGAGCAGCAAAGCAGACCGGGTCTGCAATTCAAGTACTTACGTTGGGGAACGACGAGAGATTAGATCTCCTAGCCAGGACTATTATTACCGTAGATCGTCATAGACCGCACGGACCAAGCGATATTTGAACAATCTCTTACTGGACTACCTGGAATTATATTTTAAGGCTGCCACCTTTCAATAAGACTATTTTCCTCGCAACGTGCGTAAACAAATATTTGTGACGCAGGAGCAATCTGAAATAACTCTCATATTGAAAAAAATCCACTTTGTCATTTTAACTAATAAAATGTCATTTATTTATTTCTTCATAAATTGAGTTGTAATTTTATTCACTCCCCTTCGAAAACAAGCTTTGACCGGCTCACTACCACGTTATACCGAAGGTCGCACACTCTTTATCCCGGCTAAATCAAATAGAGAACATTAACATACTTTTTATCGAGAGTAAAATCATCTACAGGTCTAATTTTTATTTACAATCATTCATAAGAGAGTCCATTGAAATTTATTTAAGAGGTTCAGGAGTTTGTAACGATACTTTATTCTTTCGTATCCCGAATTTATGGGTTGAATGGTTAGATAAATTACGGCATCGCGACATAGAGATAACACTAGCAGTCGCGAAAATATAGGGCGCGTTTCATGATTACTTGTTTATTTTTAATGATTTTTTCCATTTGCCATTTTTCATTATGCATTTGTAATTTTCTATTATACATTCTGACGACGACTCAGAAAATGAGTTGAAACATGTAAATAAAGAGTTTTTAATTTACTTTTAATGTGTTTTTATAACGTCTTTTAAGCAAATAAATATTGTAATATTATGTATTATTATGTATTATGTTATATTTTAATTTTATATTTTAATTTTATATTTCAATTTTTGATTTTTTTTTTCAACCTGGCTTTCGCTAGACAGTCTTTCACCCGGGACGTGGCTGGGGACCCACGTATCTTGCTTCCGCAAAAGTCGGACTAGAGTAGAAGAATAAAGGGCTGCGGACGAAGATGGGTCGCTCGCCGCGGCGGTCAGATATCTTATCATATTTATGATATGATAAGATAAATTTCTACTCTTGCACGGCATTACACAGGTTTGATATAAGATGCTTTTTAGGGGGGTGTAATTCATTGACAAGAAGGTGAATAGGGTCAGATTCATATAAGAGACATAAACAAAAATTTATATAATCGAAAAAAAATATATAAGAAGAATCTATCCTAACTAGTTGAAGTTTATCATACAAAGTATCATAAAAAGCTATTTATGGCTTTTTTGACCAAAAATTAAAATTTCTTTTTTTTTTCAAAAACTAGACGGGATAGAAGAAAACAGATACAAGATTTGAAATCAGCTCAAAAAACTGGTTTAGAAACATATTAGCGTATTCGTGCGGCAGAAATATTTGAACGTCAAGAAACATTATTAGAAAAACATGAAAAATATGCAAATTAGGTATAATATTTCACAGTCACATGTCAGTATAATCTCAAAAGCAACGTTTTTGTGAAGTAAATTAGGTAGTAATCATAACATAAAATAAAAAACCCTGTCTGATATTGCTTTATACCTTAAATTTGCAAATAATTGTATAAAATTTACTAAATTTGCATAAATTGAAATATGCAAATATCTCTCAAACTTGACGTGCTGGAGTAAATCTAAAGCTAGATTCGGAATCAGCACAAAAAACCGCATGAAAAACAACTAATTTCTGTTTTAGGACAGAGCAAAAGTTCAAATTTGTTGACCAGTGTAATGTTTTAATCTCCTGGTGGTAATCTGAAGAATATTTTTTGTTCGGGAGTAAGACATAAAATAGAAAGTTAAGGCACTTTGTCCCTTGAATAATAATATAAAAAATGTCTGTTTTTCAAATACATTGAAGTAACATTTATTAATATAATTAATTATCAATGTCAGCTATAATTTAAAATTTCAAAATTAAACATCTAAAATTTCGTAAATATAAAAATAGTATTTTTGATTTACTATTAATAAAAAGTAAAATTTCAAATAATGTCTAGATTTTTCTACAGACCACCAAAATTTTCTTGCGGACCACTACTGGTCCACGGACCATAGGTTTGTGACCTCTGGTCTAGATCGATGTAGCTGGAGCTCATTCTATAGCAATTATATATATTTTTTCTTTCGATTTTACTATTTTAGAAGCAGAGTTGCTGTCAGATTTCGTATAAGGGATTTTTGCACTGTTTACTATTGAATTTAGCATCAGAATGCCGCTTACTTTTAATTTTATCTTTATTTTATCTTTCTCAAGCCTTTTAATATTAGCATTTTTAATGCTTACTACATTTAATTATTAATTGCACTGCATTTTATGTGACTTTAAGATTTTAATACACTTCCCAGGGGAGGTGATTTTTCAAAATTATTTTACCTACCTCATGTAATACATTAAAAATTGGTCATCTCATAACTTTTCTAAACCCACTTTTCTTTTGGAAATCCACCGATAATTTTAAGTCATTAAAATGCTTAATAGGGAGGCATCTAGCAGCATTTTTTTCGTACTCTTGTACGGTATCTTCCGCTAATGGAAAAATTATGAAACTTATATCAATCTGTGTCTAAATTCGAATAAACATTATTGGCATATGTTATATAGTTTTAACTTCCCTTTTTCGCCACAAGGCGAAAAAGGGAATTTAAAATTATATTTTGCTTTAAAATTATACGCTTTAAAATTATATTTCTTTAAGTATTTTGCTTATTTTTTGTCCAAAACTTATGAAATTTAGAAAATAAAAATTTCAAAATTTCCCCTACCTTCTCATTCTAATTTCATCTTTCTACCACCAGGGCGCCCTCTTTTGAAAACTTTTGATATTTAGCTTCAGGCTCTTAACATTTATCATCCAATTTTCAATTTTTTTTAAAAATTTCATTATTCTTTTCAATCATTACTAAAATTCTCTATGTTCTTGACCTATTCTGACCATCAGGGCCCTCATTCTGGGCAAGCTTTGGTCAAATGGGGCCCCTCTTTATGTCTCAAGCCCTAATCGTCAGATTTACTTGGTTCTTTTACCATTCTCTTCATTTTACCATAACTTATTCATCTAGCCAACTTTAACCCTTGGTCAGCCCTACTGTCAATTTGGGGCTTATTTGCCCCCTTGAGGAGGCACTTTTTTAACCATTTTCAGATCCATCATTGTTGGAAATGTCTTGGTCCAGTCTTCCATTTGGTTGTCCCATTTTCAAATCTTGACAAACGATTTATTTGACGTCTCTAAGCGTTTTATGCCCTTAGTTAGCGCCCCTGTCCATTATAAGCTTAGTCCCCCACTCTCCACCTCCGGGAGGACTTTCTAATTTTTTATTGACCGCACCATGTCATATACCATTGGAAAGCTTATTGTCCTCCCATTCTTCTTTTGCTCTGAAGTTCATATATTGGTATGAAATTAGCGCCAGAAGTATCGATCTATCCCCGTTATCACGATTCACGATCAAATTACCTGCCAAATGATCGGTACGTTTTAGAATTATTGTTCTTAAGATTATTTGTGTGAGTATCAAAAAAGCGATTCTAAAACATCCGATACTAGAATTTGGGA
Source organism: Maratus speciosus (assembly GCA_963932465.1). Lineage (NCBI taxonomy): Eukaryota > Metazoa > Arthropoda > Arachnida > Araneae > Salticidae > Maratus > Maratus speciosus. Next base: position 478,283,881 of record OZ010796.1, read on the forward strand.
ATAGATTCTTATTGTGATCGATTCTGTTTAGGTAGTTCGTAATACTAGTCTGATCATAAATCATCTTTTTACGGGTGACCATTGTATTTTTATTTCCATAACCTCGGCGGAAGGTGAGTTCATTATCGGCTCAAACTATATTGCAATTTCACTTGACTTCGACAACTCGCTACAAGAGTGGCAGCACATAATTACTCAAAGAACTTTTTTTATATGGTGGTGATTTTAATACGAACTGTCCGCTCTGGCGAAGTAGCAGGGAGGACTCTAAGGGGAGAATTTCATTGAATTTCTCGTCACCAACAACCTCCCAATCTCTAATATTGACAACCGTAAACATACATTCATTAAAAGAAAAATATCAGCCACAATAGTGACAAAAGGATTCACAGACCATTCTCTTGTTAATCCGATTGCACTTACTTTTATTCGTAACTGGCAAGTTGTTGATATACACACTTTTTCTGATCATAAGTTCATTAAACTTTTTCTTCAAACCACTCCTCTTTTAGCCACGCAACGCTGATACAATACAAAATTCGACAATTATAAAAAAATTAATAACATTCTAAAAGCCAAACGAAACACGCTTAATTTAACATTGAATTCTATAACTAACACATAACAGCTAAATATATTTATAGAATTGCTAATAGACACAATAAAAACAGCGATGCGAGCCACCTTTCGCCTTAAAAATCTTCGCAAAGCACCCGTTTTTACTTTTTGGTCTCCCAAATTCAAATCAAAACACAATTTACTTACAGCTCTGCGTAAAAAACTTAAAAATTTGAGACAGCGATGACCACCTCGGGAACTCAGCTTTCGCTTTAGAGTGTTAGTGCAATCCCGAGGGGTAGACCACATCCACTCCTCCCGACTCTCAACCAGAGTCTGAGAGGGAGCGTCGGGTCCCTGATCAAGCTGCTGAGATTTATTTCGGTTACTGTGAGATTTACAATTACAATCACAATTGGTTACCCAATTTTTCTGGGCGAACCGAAGATTTCACATCGAGATATATGACTGTATATAGTGATTACATCAGGATCATTTCACCCAATGTGATTGCATAATTGTTTACAATTTTCTTGGATATATATACGTCACAGTACATTTAACACACAATATTTAACATGACAATTAGAAACACATTACAACACAATATCAAACACCTATTATTTACATGACTGTATGTAGTGATTACATGAGGATCATTTGAATGTGATTGCATAATTATTTACATTTTTCATGGATTTACAGGGATTTCACAGTACATTAAACACACAATATTGAACATCACAATTAGAAACACATTACAACACACCTACTATTTACAATTTGCGCATACAAGAGTTTGGAGAGTTGCACAAGATAAAAATTCAAAAGTGATAGAAGTTTCTGGCACCCGCTAATAACCCGTTTCTCCCTCCATGCTACACCCTAGTGATGGAGTCGAACTAGAATGGCTTTGGATTTGAAAAGATGTACTCGTTTGTTTCTATAAACCTCATGCATTGTATGATCTTGTTGAGTAGTTGTGGTTTCTCTTTTACATCCCGCCACCAACTTGCTAAATTCATACGTGTTTGTTTTTTGAGATGATAATGCGATGTTAATGTACAGTATAATACATAGTGTAACGATGTTGACGGCAAGCCACAAATGCATAGTGGGGAGTCTCTTTTGTTAATTTTGTATAAGTGTTCCTGAAAGGGGCCGTGATTTGTTAAAAATATGTGTAAGTATCTGTTGTTTACGAAATACTTGTGGTCAACCAATGGCAAGAATTCCTTCGTATATCGGCCTGTGTCTGAATCCGTCCAGCGTTTTTGCCAATTTTTTAACAGATTCTGCTTTGTCTGTAATTTTAGTGAAGAAGCTGGATATGGTAAAAATGTATGTATTAGTGTTTCATCCGTTACTGCCGATTTTGCCAGTTGGTCAGCTGCCTCATTGCCCTCAACACCTGAATGTCCTTTTGTCCAATTGAAGTATATGTCTTTTACTGTTGTTTGTAATTGTTGAAGAATTTTTAGTATTAAATAGTTTGTATTGTCAAAATTGTTTAATGCTTTTAAACTTGATAGGCTATCCGTTATGATTAAGTATGGAGAATGTTTGTCCGACTCTATCCACTCTAATGCTGAAGAGATCGCGAAGAGTTCTGACTGGAAGACGGAGTTATCCTGGGACAGTTTCGCTCTCCAAGTATAGATTTGCTCGTTTTTTTCGGTTACACAAAATGCCGAGGCTGTGCCTTCGGACATTTTGGAACCGTCCGTGTATATTGTAATTTTGCCTACATAGTCGTTTATTTCACAAATTTGTATTTCACTTGTTATTGGTGATGTTTTGTATTTTGAGCATTTTGGATAGTATAGTGGAGCAAAAGCCTTTTCTGTTGACTTGCCGAGACAAATCGTCCGCGAATACTCCGCCTCCGCCTCCAACTGCAAATCCAGTGGGGGGAGACCTGTGAGGACCTGCAGGGCGTTTGTTGACGTATTGCGATATGCTCTCGTTATCAGCAACAAAGCTTTCTTTGTGCCGAGAGCAAATGTCGACGACCGTGATATTGCGCCATACGCGGAAACCAGACAGCACACGCGTAGGCCAGTTTCCTTTGTAAGATCTCCGAGTACCAAATCTTAAAAAATTCCGGAGGGAGTCGACCTGAGATTGATGAAAATTTATAAAGATTTTGAGTTATTTTTCCGATTTCTACTCTCTTTTGTGCCACATGTGGGAGAAATGATAATTGTTTATCTAATATTACCCCCAGGTATTTTAGTGTTGTTTCTGATTTTATTGATTTACCTTGAAGTTTAAATGTGGGGCCCCGCTTAAGGTGTTTGGGTTTGCCAAAAGTTAATGATGAGGATTTTTCATGTGAAATTTCTATTTTGTTGGTTTCTGTCCAATTCTGAATAAATTTTAAAGCTTTCTGACCTTTTTGTTCAAGTTTCTGTCTCGACTGTGCCCAGATCAGTAATATCACGTCATCCGCGTATGCCACCAGTTCACAGTCCTGTACATCAAAGGTCCCCAACAGAGTCTCCAACAGAACCAACCAAAGAAAAGGACCCAGACACGATCCCTGCGGGCAACCCTTACTAAAGAAGTACAACAAAAATGGTGCCATCCAGTCCACCTGAGCTCGCTTACCCGAAAGGAAGGAAACGACAAGATTAATGAGTTGTTTAGAAATACCTAGTCTTTGCAATGCTAGGATCACCTGGTCCCAAGGGAGGTTGTCAAATGCTCCTCTGAAATCCAGTGACACCAGCGATGTATATTGTTTATTTTGTTTGTGTTGTTCTACTAATGAAATCACTTGCTCCAAAGCCGTTTCCGCAGATTTATTTTGCGTGTAGCCGTGTTGCTTACCCGATAGGAAATTCGTTTTGTCTAATGCGTGATGTATTCGTCTTAGAATTAATTTCTCTAAGATTTTCCCGAATATTGGTAATAGAGTGATGGGGCAATATGAAGAGCTCTCATTCAAGGGTTTTCCCTCCTTTCTAAAATACACGAGCTCTCCCAATTTCCAGTCATCAGGAAAATAGTTTAACTTTAAAAGACTGTTGTACATATCCAACAGAATATTAGGATTTTTTGAAAAGATGCACCTGACCATCCTGTGATCAATTTGATCAGGTCCTGGCGCCTTGTTAATATTGAATGAGAAAATAACATTTCGCAACTCTCTTTTCGTGAATTTTGCCTGGTCGTGCGAGTTTAGTCGCTGTGGTAGTTGCTTTGGAGTTTCATCGCCAAAAATGTCTCTCGTTAGTTTTAAAAGGGTTGATGACCTGGAAGTGGGTGACAAAGAATCAAATTGGTAACTGATATGTGAGTCCTGGAATCGCTGGAAGGCCAACTTTTTCGTTAAACCAAAAGGATCCGTCTCTCTGCGACACAGGTTTGTCCAAGCTTTTTCCTTCTCCGATAAAATCTGTTTTTGATAAATTGCCCTTTCCCTTTTGTATTGCTGGTTTATATTTGACTCGTAGTTTGAATTTTTTGCTCTTTTTAAAAGAGCTGCTACTTTATTTCTTTGGGCCCTCAATTGTGGAAACCACCAGGAAATTTTAAATTTCTTGAAGGGGGCTTTCTTTTTAAAGGATTTATTGGCTTGTAATAATATTTCTTGTTTAAAAGTTTCGTATTCTTCGTTAAACTGGTCTATAGTTTCTATGTCATTAAAGTTAATCTGTGAGCATTTTCGAGTTAGTTGTTCGGAAAATTGGGTCAAAGGGATTCCCTTTGTTTTGAATCTTCTTCTTGGTAGTTTGGGTATTGTGAAATTTAGCTCTGTTTCTATTGGGTAGTGGTCTCCAAAAAGGGAAGGAATTACTTCCCAGTGTTTTATGTGTGAAAACATAGCCTGCGTGCAGATGGACAGATCCGGCCTCCCCAGGTTCTTCCCCGACTCATACGTTGGTGGACTGGATGAAGAGTTTAGAATAACTCGTTGATACGCTATGACTCTATCGATAAGAACTTTTCCCCTGGTGTCTTCACTCCTATAGCCCCAAAGCTGACTGTGAGCGTTGAAATCACCGAGAACCAACTGCAATGGGCTCTGATTTTTAGAACCCAGCCAGTTCTCAATATCCTCATCAAAGTCAGCACTCGGGGGGCTATACAGGCTGCCAATGCTTAAGGTTAATGGCTTAAGGTCTAAATTTATAAAAACTGAGTTATAGTGTTTAGAAGAGAGATTATGTTTTAAGTTTTGGTCTAAGATTAAAATATGGGCTTTTTTAGAGCTTGAACTATAGCATGGTGTTGTTCGAGGAAGTGATTGAGGTCTATTTTCATAAAGGTATGCATCTTGAAGACAAACCAGGGAATAGTCCGAGTCTGAGAGGAATTTCATAAAAGAAGCGGTTTGTGATCTGTTGTTCTGTAAATTTTGTTGAATTAATTTGAATTTTTACCTCTATAAGACAATGACGCTAGTGATGCTTGTTTCTTTCGCTGATACACGCTGCAGGATGGATCGTAAGATGGATGTTTTTCATATAGTCCAGCTTTCCTATGGTCCCCCTTGTAGTAGTCGAGCACTTTTTTGCAGTTAACACACTCTTCTTTTTCTGAGGCACAATCCTTGATGTTGTGGCCTTTGCCTCATTTAGCGCAGGCCTCTGCATTCTGGCACACTCTTGCTGTATGCCCTATTTCCTGACAGTGATAACACCTTTGAATGAAGACATACCGTCTTACCGTGCACTGGTTAAATCCTATGCACAATTTTCCTGCCATTAGTTGCAGTGCATTTCTCTCCAGTAGCTGCAACACGAAGTGCGAGGTTTCCTCGCCCTCTCTTCCTTTCAATACTCTTATCAGCTTATATTGCACCTTCCTCCTCAGAGCTCTTTCCAAAGCCGGATAGAGTACTTGTTTTTCATATAGTTCTTGTTGCTCTTCTAAGTTGCTCAGTGAACTGTCTGCTTCTCTTTCGACGTTTTTCTGTGTGACTACTGGGGCTTCTGGGGCTCCAAAGACTATCACTCGGGCTGTTTTCGGGTTTGGTTCTTTAATATCCAGTTTTTCCGCCATATCTTCTGTAGTGCAGATTTTATCTTTCACCTGTTCTAGGTCAAATTTGTTTTTACATGTTATTATTATTTTATTTTGTTTAGTTGTTTGGCAGTCTACTGGTGGTAATTCAGCCATATTCATAGAATTGAGAACTTTCTTTATTATTGGCATTTTTGTTTCCTTGTCTTTTGGTGTTAATATTAGTGTCGGTCTTTCTTGTGGGAGCGGTGGAAAAAGCTAAATTCACCCCCTGAAATTATCCAACAATTCAAATCCTCATACAATAAACAAGCTGCCATTTACAAACGTTCTGTTCTTGATGCCAAAGACGCAGCTTGGAGGTCCTTTTGTTCAAGCCAGAAGAATCCCTTTGGTGTTGCACAAAAATTCTTTTCTGGGAAGTTCTTCACTCCGGATGAAATCGTCCTAGAGCGACCTTCGAGCTCTTCCTCTAATGCGTTACCCTGGTCGACGCACTAATCTCGAATTCCTTATCAACAATCTTTTTGGTGAAACAGTATATACAAACCATAATAATATTAACTTTAATTTTTCGAATTACTCTGATAAACCTTTAGCTAACGCAGAACTCTGCGCCACTCTTGGCAAATTCAAGGATAACAAAGCTCCTGGTATGGACTCTATTGATTTCCGAATTCTCAAGCGTTCTTTTAAAATATTCTTAGAGATTTTTACCCAATAGGCCAATCTCTGTTTTTCTTTCCATTATTTTCCTCTAACTTTGAGACAAAGGGAAGTAGTACATTTCCTTAAACAAGGGAAGACTCCCTCTGAACACAGTTCTTATCGCCCAATCTGCCTGCTTCCGGTGTTAGGTAAATTACTAGAAAAATGAATAGTTAAACGTCTTATCATTTTCCTCTCATAAAACAAGTTATTAAGTAATAGGCAACTTGGGTTCAGAGAGGGCAGATCATGCGAAAAAGCTCTTCCCGAAATCTTGACTTCCTGTGCTTTTAAAATTAGTGAAGGCAAATACACTTCCCTGGTCTGTCTTGATATTCAAGGAGCTTTCGAAAACGTTGAGTAGAAAGACATTCTCCTCCAACTTAGCATTCTAAATTTTCCAGGAAATATTGCTGGAGCTGGAGTCATTCATTCTTATCTCTCTGAGAGAAGCATTCTTGTTAACTGGGAAGCGGGAATCTCTATCCACCAACAGAAAAAGGGTTGTTCTCAATGTTTTTGACTAGGGCCAATTCTTTGCCTCCTCATAGCTAATATAATTCTCTCAGAATTCGAAAGACTTGGATACTTGCTTTTTGCGTTCGCGGATGACTTCACCTTTACTTTCTCTGGTTTCCGGCGTCTGAACTTGGAGTTGGAGGCTGCTTTTGCTCTTCCCATTTTCTGTCAGCTGCTGGAATCACTGCATCTGCAACTTTCAACTAATAAATCCCAACCTTTAATATTTGCAAAACCGTATAAACTTAAAAAGAAACCTACCATCAGAATAAATGGCACTAGCGTCCATCATGTCTATAACCTTAAATTGTCAGGGTTATCGATAGATGAGCACTTAACCTGGTTTTCTCACATTAATTAACTTAAATTCAAACCAGCAAAATTTTATCATAACTCAACAAAATTAACCACTAAATCTTGGGGTATTAAAAGCCATATGCTAAAAATTTGGTACTCTACTATTGTAGAAAGAATTATCACCTATGGGGCAGCTATGGGGGGGGGGATTTTACAAAAGCTGCACTTAATAAATTACTTTCTATACAAAGGATGTTTCTTCTGCAGATTTCTAGGGATATAGAACCATTTCCAGTGATGCTCCCAATATCTTGACAGGTATTACTCCCATTTCTATTACCATTAAATATGAATTCACTAAAAGTAACATCCTCCATTTCGAGAATGAAGCTATCTCACAGCAATATTTTCCACAAATGATAATTCAGCATAAGGCTCTTGGCTGTCAGTTTCATCCGGCAGATGAAACTTCCCGCCTCCAAGTAAATCCGAATATAAATTCTTACTCTCCCTCGGAAAATGTTATGGTCTTCACGAATGGCTCACGCACTATTACCGGAGTAGGTGCAGCTTTCTGCGCTACGAAAGGGAGTGAAGTGATTCATCGGGGGTCCTGCAGGTTGGATAACAATAATTCCATTTTCCAAGCCGAACTCTTTGCCATATTTTAAGCCTTAGAGTGGATTTCTCAACAAAACCAAAAATTTTTAATACCAGTTTTTAGCGATAGTCTTTAAAGGCTGCAGGCTGTTCATTTGGTTCAACAAATCCCCAGGTTATTGCGATTAAATCACTTCTCAAAAATCTTCTCTGGAAGATCTATTTAAGCCACGTTTCAGCCCATAAGGGTATCCTGGGAAATGAAACGGCAGATATGTTGGCAAAGGAGGAAACTGCTAGACCATCAGTTGATTTTTCACTTCCAGTACCGTACTCACACGTCAAAATACATCTTCGCGCTCATTTTATGAAACCATGGCAGGATCACTGGGACTACTCAGATAAAGGTATATATACCCATGATCTGGTCTCAGCATTATCTTTGGATCTTCTCCTGCTCACTCCATGCACTACAGCTTTCCTTAACGGCCATGGTCTCTTTGGGGCTTACTTCTTCAAGTTCAAAAGAGCCCTTTCTCCTCTATCTGAGTGCGGTGATGTTGCTGTTGCCTCTCATTATTTCTATAATTGTCCTTTAGCAATTCGCTGGCATATCCACCGTCTTTCTGTTCTTCCAGATGGTTGGCTAGCAAATATTTTATCGCGCCCGACTTTGCTCTCAAAGTTTAAAAAAATCTTCAAGTTCCTATGTGACCTTTCAATTGTACTCCATCACTGAGACAGGGGCTTAGATTCCCCCTTATTCAGTACCCAATGTCGGGGCGCAGCAGCTTTGTATAATATTGTCTTACTATGTATAATATTGTATTACTTAATGTCTTTATTGTCGTTTTAGAAACTTTGCTACTGTAACATTTATTTACATATTGTCTATATCACTCCGCCCTCTGCCGTGCGTATTGGCGGGTTCAGCTTTGGCTGAAATTTGTATTTTTTTAAGACCTCAATAAAGGAGACCGGGAGGGACATTTATGCTCTACAGACTCAATTCCTAGTCTGAGCAATCTCTCTCGGTCAGTTAAAGTAAAAGTAAAAAAGTAGTGTCACTTTATACAAGGATGGCGGTATACGATGTTCAGACTGTGATTAGACAGACGCGTTTCTACAAACTATGGCAAACCTAGGCATTATATAGTTCAGAACTTGACGAAACTCGTCTGGACGAGTTGGATTACACTAAAGAGACAAGTTAATAAGCATTAGTTTGGCGATAATGGCAGGCTAACACTTGGCGATTTGTTTATGTCCGGAATCGTTTCCCCAACCAATTAAATATTATACCCCGTATGTCGCACTCTCATATAGAGGTAAACCCGCAATAACAGTACATTTTTTACACATTAGTGGCTTTCTATTAAAAAAAAAAAGATAATTGGAGTTTTGAAAGGGCCTTTTTTGCGTGTTTCTATCTTTATTTTGGAAATTGATACGACTTCCATTCTTTTCTCAAACAAAAGAGCACTTTTCAATAACATCATTATACAGAAATTAGGATTGGCGCTTTGAAAAGATGAAAAAATTTCCATGTTTTAAAGGGATCCGCATAATTGTATCAATTTCTGTTGTAGAGATTGAACAAAAGGTACATGAAGTGGCATCGTTCCCCTTTCCAACCCATATTGTCAAAATTTACGGCACCATTAGCCTTTTGACAGGACATAATCCTTTTTCTTCATTAATTGCCAAAACGTCAGTAAGGCTTACCGTTGACACCCGAACAATTTATGCTTTCCGTTTTTCTGTCTGTCTGCTCGGCGAAAACTGCCGTAAAAACGTCCGATTAGATTGATATTTGGTAGAGGTTTGGGGGGGGGGAGATCGACCCCCCCCCCCTAGATCCGCGCCTGGACTACAGTCGATTCTCTACACACGAGAATCCTTTAGTTGTAGGTACTGGAACATAGTAGAAAAATAATATTTTCACGGTCCTCTATTGGCATTTGTCTGTACTATTTGCGCAGTGTCTCTACTCTTTTTGAAATAACGTTTAACATTTAACGTTTCTGAACTCAAAATGACAGTTGTAAAGATCGATTATAATTAAAAATAATTATTCTTAAATTTTATCTTTTTTATTTTCAGGATAAAACTTTACGAAACTGGAGATTATGAAATCTGTTTGGATAATACATACAGTCTTTTATCATCAAAAACCGTATATTTTGAAATATCTGTTGAAGCAAATCCGGAACAACTTCAACCTGAAGATTTTGATAATCTAATAGATAACAACAGCAATGATACTCTCAGCCTATTAAAGGTACCTTTTAATTTTATATCGTTTACAGAGACCAATACTACTCACATATTCACATTTTTAGGATTTCGTTCATCTGCCAAAACCCTATTCGTCTCCCTTCTCTGTCTGTCCATCACAGAACTCGTTCTCAGAAACTGTATAAGTTAGAGACTTGAAATTTTGCATACTTATAGCTCAATACTTCTGATCACACGACAAATCATAAGATTTTGAAACATTCTTGCATTATTTTAACTAAATTAATTAATTTAATGACATCCGACCGTTTTTACAATTTAGATTTAAAAAAAGAACCTTAATTTCAGTCTTTTTTGCGCAGGCTAGATAGCTCCGTGTTATTGTGTTTGCCTGCTAATCAAAAGGCTCCCTTTTCCAAACTCAGCGTCGAAGTTTGAAATTTTTCTCTCGGAATAGATTTATTTATCCAATAGATTCAATTTTACGGAGTTTTTGTAATTTTTTTGCCATTTTAAGGTCAAAAGTTGTTGTAAAATATTTTATAAATTATTTTTTTAATTCGAAAATTATTCTTTTAAGAAATTTCGAAATTTTAAATTGACTTCATTTCATTGTCTGATGGATTTAATTAAAAGAACTTTCGTTTATTTTTTATCATTTTAAGGGTTTCGTTTTTTTTAAGCTTAAGTTTAATGTAATTAAATATGCTTTTCAGATATACAAACATATGCTATTACAATAAAAGAACTGGACAATTACACCGTAAAAAGTTACATATAAACATGAAAAAATATCATTAGTTTACTACACGGTGTACAAAACTCATTTTGTTCAAGTTACACCTCCTTGTATATTTGATAATCTTATGCAACGTATTTCGAGTTTAAGATTTATTCATTATTGTGAAAAATCATTTTTTCATTGTAAGAAAATTTGTCGATTAATTGCGGAAAAAGAGAAAAGATGTCGCCCTCCTCTTATTAAGCCTATTCAGTTTGCTAATTATTCTAGCAGAATCTTTTCTGATATTGAGTGCCAAGCTTTGTCACTTGGCCCAAAATTTGTCTTCAAGAATAGTTATGATTCTAAATCTCTGGTTGCAGACTGTGAATCCTTGCTCAACTCAATTACAGATACAGAAAGAGAGAAGACTCGGGCCTATATGTTCAAGTTAGCAAATGAAATTCCCCCGAAACTGGATCATTCTCAACTTAACTTATTTAGGATAGTCCAAAAATTAAGGAAAGACAAAGAAATTGTTTTCATAAAAACAGATAAGACAAATAAAATTGCTATGCTCAACAAGTGTGACTATATTGATATGACAAAAGCTTGTATTCAAGAAATGGGCTGTGTAATTCTTAAAAAGGACTTAAATTCCTCTATATTCAGAAAAACTCAAGAATTGGTAAGAAATGGAGAATGGCCGGATTGCATGAAAAATCACATTAAATTAAATCATACTGGGATTACCCCAAAACTTACAGGTCGTTTGAAAGATCATAAACCTAAACATCCAATCAGACCCATAGTGGCTCGTTGCTCTGGGCCTGTATATTTTGTTAAAAAAGCATTCGTATATTTACTAAAAATGTTATTGCCTCCCTCTAGCTATGTCGTTAATTCTACTGCTGAATTTTTGGAAAAGATTAAAACTTGTACACTAAATAATAACACAGTTTTAGCCAGCTTGGACATTATATCATTGTACCCCTCTCTTGACATGCAAGAAATTGTTCAGAATATTATATCCATTATCAATAATCGGAAGCAGTTCAGCATTAATATGAAAACTTCCCTTATAGCTGGGTTGAATCTTATTATACAGAGCAACATATTTCTCTTCAATAATGAATTTTATAGGCAATCCAGAGGGGCTCCGATGGGTTCTCCAGTCTCTGGTTTGTTTGCAGAATTTAAATTGAGACCTTTGGAGAAATTTATCTTTGATACTTTTAACAAAAAACCAACATTTTGGGTACGCTACGTGGATGACATTTTGATTTTATGGGACCATGGTCGCTTGGATTTTGAAAATTTTCTCAGTAATGTTAATAGTCTGGATCACAACATAAAATTCACCTTAGAAATCGAGAAAAATTCTTCTTTGCCATTCCTGGACGTACATTTACAGCACAATGGCCAGTTGTTGAATTATGCAGTTTATAGAAAACCTATGAAAGAAAATACTGTTATCCCTTTCAATGCTAATTTACCCTTTAATTATCGTATTGCAGCATTTAAATCATTTATACAAAGGGCCTTTTTAATATGTTCTGGCACGCAATTAAAGCAGGAGCTTAATTTTATTAAGCAAATTGCCATAGATCATGGTTTTCCCATTAAATACATTTATAATATTATTCACAAGCAACATTGTCTCCCCCCTCACAGCTTACCTAATAACCAGCAGAGACCAACATATTGTCGATTCAGGTATGTGCCAGTCATTTTTGAAAAGTTAAGGAAAATGGTTCGCAGATTTAACGTTCAACTTGTTGCTATTCCCCCTCCTCACCTTACTAATTTGTTAAATTGCAGTTTAGATCCTACACCTGGGCATGAGCGTGCCGGTGTTTATGAAATTCCTATCATTTTGGATAGCGGTGCTAAAAAATTTTACATTGGAACTACGAAAAGAAAATTTCTGGAGAGGTTGAAAGAACATAAAAGAGACATTTTGCAATATCGTCAGACCACAGCACTGGCTAAATTTTATTTCAACAACCCCCATAGTTACACAGATTTTGATAATGCTAAAATAATAATTCCATGTAATACTGCAATAGATGGCCTTCAAAAAGAATTAATAGAAATTATGATTAGAAATGAAGAAGTTTGTAATGATAACATATCAGTTAATATCCCTAAACTTTGGTTGCACATATTAAAATAATCTTTTGCAATTTATTTTATTCATCTTATATTTTTCAAAGTCAAGTATGCACTACTATTTTTGATTTTAACAAAGTTTGCCTCTTGCGTTTTCAGTTCTGCATTTATTTACATTGCATTACAATAGATGTGGCCACTGCAGGCCAAAATTGTTCATTCGTTGTTCTTTTATTCCTTTTTCACTTCATAGACGACGCCATATTATAAATCATTCAAAATTGTAGTCTACTTTTTGTCTGGTAGATGGTGCCATTGCATGTTTTCTGGATTATAATTGGATAAGGTGGCTTTCGACTGAATATATAACGAACCTTTTGAATTCAAGACGGTTTTGCTCTAATTTTAGAAGATATACAACAAACGTTCCTGAAGAAGGTCACAGAAGGATGACCGAAACGTTGATATTTTAACTTTATTTTAATGTTTGTATAAGTTTGTTTTTGACTTTGCAACAGTTTTGTACACCGTGTAGTAAACTAATGATATTTTTCCATGTTTATATATGCTGTTATAATTGTCTAAAAAGCATTTCTTGAATAATTTAATTTGATTAAAAAAATATCTTCCAATTGTAGTAATTTAAAAATTTAATTTAATGGTGCTGTCATCTATGTTCTTTTTGAAAAAGGTTAACGATTTGGATTTATTAATTAAAAGATAAAGTGCTTTGAAAGGAATATGAAATGAAACCCTATGTATGATCTTTAATCGCTTTTAGACACTCGTTTTATATTACTAATATATTTCGCATCAAGATACATGAGTGATTTCTACAGTATAACAACCAACAATTGGCTTGTCCGTCCCGTTACTTATATACATTGTAAGACCCAAAAGTTTCCGGCCTCACAGATAAAAAATAGTTTGGCAATAAATTTCTCTTGCAGATCTGTAACGACGACATTAAATATGAAAGTTTCGTTAGTGAAATTGTTTGCGTCCCCTTTTAACTGTTTAATGAATCATGTGCTTCTTTGTACTCAAATGTTTAAAATTGAATATTCTTCTGTGATTAAATTTTTGGCTAAAGAAGGTGTTACTCCTAAAGGCCCCACTAGTGGCCGAGAGTTTCTGCTCTCAAAGCTGGTAGACGGGAGGTGCTTGGTTCCAATCCAATCGCGCCCGTCGGCCTAATCGTTCAGAGTTTTCCGTGGTTTTCTTCGAACCTTGAGTTTCCTTGCGTAAATACTGGTTAGGTTCCCTTAGAAAGACCACCCACGGAGGGCACCCACCACCCCTTCGGATCCATATCCCTCGTGTAGATAATTGGCCATCATAAACAACACCAACACCTTACTCCTAAAGAAGTAAACAAGCTTGTATAATGTTTATGGATATTCTTCTCTTTCATATTTGACAGTAAAAGAATGAACAAATCATTTTCGCATTTATCGAGAATCCGTGGAAAATGGTCCTCGCCAAGGCCGACGATTTGGCGGGATTGATATCAGAAAATATTTCTATCGTCCGGGAGGAAATATTGAATCACGAGAGATTAAAAGTCCAAGAGATAAGCAACAAGATTAAATCTATCAAGAGCAAATCTTTTACTCGTTTTACACGAAATTTTTTACATGAACAAAGTCTCTGCAAGATGGGTACCCAGACTTCTTTCAGCTATTCAAAAATAGCAACATTATGAATTATTGCAGCTTTACAGTGTAAATCAGCGAAACTTTTATAGTTGATCGTAAATGGAGATGAAACAATAGCCTGATACAGTGATCCTCTGCTGAAAAGGGAAGCAATAGAACAGAGAAAACAGGGTGAATCATCAACCAAAGGCAGGTAAAGATGCAGTAATCAGCGAAAAAGATAATGGCCATCATATTTTTAGACTCTCAAGAAATCGTGCCAAGAGACTTTAAAGAAAGGATCACAACAATAAATGGTAAATGCTACGCAAGCCTTTTTCTTAATCTAAACAATTAAATATGTTAAAAAAATTGTGGAATGTTGGATTAATTTTTTCTATGATAATACTGCTGCGCATTTAGCTATCGCTGCAGAAGAAGTAAAAAATGCGAGTTTAAAGAGTTTGGGCATCCCCTTTACAACCCAGATTCAGCTCCAAATGATTATTGTCTGTTCTTCCAACTGAAATCTGACCTTCGTGGAAAGAGTTTTAAGGATAATGATGACGTGATAAAAGCATTATAGAGCTTTTTGAGGGAAAACCTTCAGATTACATTTTCCGGGACATAGAGCTGCTCATTAAATGATATAAAAATTGTTCCGAAGTATAAGGAGATTAAATTGAAAAGTAAAATGGTAAGATTTTCTTTATTTCTGTTATAAGTATGTCTGGCTGGAAACTATTCGATGTTCCCTAAATTACATATTCATTGGTGTAATTTCCACATTGTGCACAATTGTTTGCGAATGGTTTGTAAGTTATAAAGAAATATTTTTCTGTTTGGCGGAAACAAAATTTCACGAATAAGTTAGATCAATATAGCTGCATTTTAATTTCTATATTCTAATTCAGTGTCTATCTACTAACTGTCTGCATTCCCTCTTAAACACAGTGTTAAAAAAGTCCAAATAAACAAAGAGTATTAGTTAAGTGTGTTAACTAATAATAAACAATATAATTAATGTAACCTGTTTATTACAATAGCAATGTAATTGTACATTGACTGGTATATGTTTTCTCTAATAATTCATAAATTTAATTACATTATTTATTTTTTTCTTAATTTTTCCACCTTCTTGCGTTTTTCCTTCAGATACTTCATGCTGTTTTAAGTGCTCCCTCAAGTAAAAAAAAAAAAAAAAAAAAGTTGACAAAATAAATATAGCTGCTTCAGACACACGTCTTTTTATCCTTTATAATATAAAACAAATTGCTTACAAGTTTGTTGTTTTCCATGCAGAGATAAACAGATATACTAAAGATACTACGCGATCTAAAGCTACAAAAGGACCACTAATTGGTGACATAAAAATAATTGATGGTAAAACGAGTGACAATTAACATTTTATTAGTGCTGGAAAAACAGCTGCAAAAAATGACACATGATATTACATCAATTATTCCAAATTGTACGAAAACAAAGCAAAACAAGAAAGAAAAACCATGTTTCAAGAGTAGATTATGAAACACTTTCCAGCATATTTAGAATACTGTACCAAAGTGCCATCGTTTAAAAAGATGAAAGATGATGTCTAAGTAAACAATTTGCAAATCGCATAACACATTTGAAAACCCAATTTCAGCCAGTATCATCTATAGTCGGAAAAGTATCCGATTTTTTTCTGCAATCCTTTATAGGTTCTATAGATTTGTATATACTCGTATACTACATAGTATGCAAAAATTTAGTTCAGTTAGGAAACGCACTGAATAGCTGAAAATTCTCCTTCTGCAAATTCTGTCAGTAAAAGGATTTTGTGCAGGCCTCTATAGGATCTATAGAATTTATACACACCAAGTAATATGTAAAAATTCAACCACACATTGAAACCGCGCTTCCAACAATTATCGCTCACAAGCAGTACTGAGCCGAATTCTTTTGTGCGTCACTATAAATGAATGATAAATGCTATACGCATCATATTCTGTAGTAAGCGTCTTGTAGTGTACCTAAGTGGTGTATATCAATTTCAATATTTTTGAAATAATGTGACATCATTAAAATATACCCCAAACGATTTTTCACCATAGGCCATAATGTAACGGAATTCTTTTCAGTGCGCCTGTGAACGAAGTATAATGCTACACACTCAATTTAGAATATCGAACATGCTGAGGTAAACTTCAATAACATATATAAATTACAATGCAATCCGAGTATATTTATGCGAGTTAGAGCGCGGACAAACGTACAGATAGACGGACAACCAGATAGACATACAAATTGAATTCATAAATAATATGGAACATGCTGTGGTAACACTTTTCAGTTATGTTGGTAAGTGTTAACAACAGCACAAATATTACATTTTTATGATATAATCAAATTATTTCAATATTTAGAGCTGTACAATTTATGTTTCCTTCCTAATTTTTTCCCTTAATTTTTCATTTTTTATTTATTAACATTTTATTATGATTGGCGATGAATAATTGTTACGTTTTCATGAATTCAATGAGTACTTTTTAACAGAACAACCATTTATAAACATTTTGGAGATATCCGGTTATTCCTGGAAACATATTACTATAGCTTATAATACTCGGAGAGCGAAGACAAACCTTTTTAGACCACATTTATTAAAATTAGTGATCCACCGAAAATTCGGCTTCTTTTTCGGCTCAAAATCAGAGTTTCGTCAAACATTCGGCCGGACAGAAACTATCTGTATTCCAAAAATCTCATTTCTTCTTTTGCAAATTTTCAACATTACTCATTGATTCGAGCTTTATCGGCTCAAATGAAACACTATTTATTGCTATGAACTTCACTCTTTACAATTATCGGTCATGACTGACTCAAGACGTGAGTGCAAACTGTAAAGCAAGTAATGCATATATGACTAAATTTTGAAGACGCTTTTCACGTGCTCATTAAAAGCTGCAGAGTTAAAAGTAATAGAAAATTTTTAGTTTGAAACTGCAGAAGTGTTTCGAATATTCTTTGAGAAAGTTCAAGTATAACACATGATCATTTACAAAAAATCATTATAAAAGATAAATCGAGGTATGTATACCTAAAACATTTTTTAATTAGATGAAATTCGTGTAATTAGAAAATCATTCTGTGTCATTGATGAATTAATTACATTTTATTTTATATGAAAAAAAAAGTTTTGGTCAGAGGCACAGAGAGCAAACTTGGGCCACACGAATAATTAATTAACTAGCAGGGATGACCGAGCTTAGCTCGGACAAAAATAACCTTGTGTTCAATTCGATATTTTATTCTCACTGTATCATTCTTGCTGTTTAGGTACAATTGGCATGATTCTGAGACATAGTGACCCAAAATGACACAAAAACCGATTTTTTTTTCGAACATATGACCTAGCCAATGCTCTTCTCGAACCTGAAAACGATAGAATACTAAATTTCGTCAAAATCGTTAAAGTCGTTTTATAGATAAAATTAGCTTGACCCACGGTAACCCAAAAGGGGCCCATTAATCTAAATTTATAGAACATATGATATATCCCAATGGTCTTCTCGTGCTGGGAAACGGTGTAATAAAAGGTTTTGTCAAAATCGTTTGAGTCATTTTTTAGATACAATTAGCTTGACCCACAGTGAGACAAAAATGACCCACTAATCGAATTTTCTCGGACATGTGACTTAGCCCAACGGTCTTCTCATCCTTAGAAACGATATAATAAAAATTTTTGTCAAAATGTTTTGAGCTGTTTTTTAGATACAATTAGCTTGACTCACAGTGACCCAAGAAATGACCCGCTAATTGAAATTTCTCGAACACGCGACTTAGCCCAATGGTTTTCTCATGCCCAGAATCGGTATAATACAAAATTTTGTCAAAATCGTTTGAGTCGTTTTTTAGATACAATTATCTTGACCCACAGTGACCCATAAATGACTCACTAATCGAATTCTGTTAAACATGAGACTTAGCCCAATGGTCTTCTAATGCTTAGAAACGATATAATACAAAATTTTGTCAAAATGTTTTGAGCCGTTTTTTAGATACAATTAACTTGACCCAGTGACCCAAAATGACCCACTAATCGATTTTTCTCGAACATTTGACTAAGCCCAATGGTCATCACATGCCCAAAATTGGTATATTAGAAAATTTTGTCAAAATGTTTTGAGCCTTTTTTTAGATTCAATTAGCTTGACACCTGACCCATTGTGACCCAAAATGACCCACTAATCGAATTTTCTTGAACATACGACTTAACCGAATGGTATTCTCGTGTCCGAAAAGGATAGAAAGTAAAATTTCGTCAAAATCGTTAGAGCCGTTTTCTAGATAGACTTAGTTTCACCCACAGCGACCCCAAAATGGCCCACTAATCTAATTTTCTCTAACATGTGACTTAGTCCATTGGTCTTCTCGTAATCCAAAACAGTAGATTACAAAATTTAGTCAAAATCGTTAGAGTCGTTTTTTAGATAAAATTAGCTTGACCCCAAGTGACCCAAAAATGACCCACTAATCGAAATTTCTCGAACATGTGACCTAACCCAATAGTTTTCTCGTGCCCAAAAACGGTTGGATATAAAATTTAGTCAAAATCGATCGAGCCGTTTTTCAGATATAATTAGCTTGACCCTGACCCATTATGACCCAAAATGACCCACTAATCGAATTTTCTCGAATACATGACCTAGCCCAATGGTCTTTTCGTGCCCGAAAATGGTAAAATATAAAATTTAGTCAAAATCCTTAGTTAGCCGCTTTTAAGATAAAATTTACATACACACACATACACACACACGCACAATTTTTGCTCGCATTATAGTATAAGATAATTATGTATATTTAATAAACACTTAAAATTAATTATTAATTTGTATATTTATATAGATATTAATTACTTAAAAAAATTGGACATTTTCATTTTCGTTTTCGGCAGAGAATAGGAAGATTACCGAAATTCGGTTTCGGTCTTAAAAACTTGTTTTGGTCTATCCTTAATTAAAATCCATCCACCCATTATCTCGTATCAAAGAATAAAGACTGTTACATTGTCCAACGATTTCAAAACATTTGCTTACTTTACTGCGACCAGCCAGGCAAAAACTTCTTACAACTCAAGAAAGTAAAGTAGAAAATTTTGGCTATGCTATAGTTTCAAGAATTCAAAATAATTAATTTTTGGTATCTTGCATCAGATGTAACAAATCGGAAATACAAGTTAGAAGTAAAATGTCAAGAGAGGGGACGAAGTTAGATTTTATTTTTAACCCTTAAATGCTAATTAGCGCTTTTTTACCTGACTTCCAGGAAGGGTTATGTGTTTCACTCGTATCTGGGTATGTGGATTTCTTTATACCCTCGAAACATCCCAACGGCTGGATGGGTTTTAATGAATGAGGTCTCTATCGATTCGTCTTAACCGTCCGATGGTTATAGGCTTGGTTTTGTTTTTATAAATTCAAAATGGCGACCGTAAAATACAAAATGGCGTTAGAGACGAAAAAATTTTACGCACCATATTGAGTGGCATATCATAGGATAGGTCTTTCAAAATGAAGACAATGCTTCATTGACTATTTTACAGTCAGATGCTCCGTTTAAATATTACGCAACTCTAACCTTCATAGACATCTATAGGCCTCATCAAAACAGTGTTTATAAATAGGAACTAACAATTAAACACAACTTAAAAGTCATCAATACAAGTAAATAATAAAAAAATAAAATAGGTAAAATAGGTAAGTAATATAAAAAATAGTTTCACATTGATGAGAAATAATTAGTTCGCTTTTTATGTAGTCGGTTTTTTTGATTTTTTAAATTTAATTCAATTTTCACAGTTTAATTTGTACTTTGTAATAACCATAACTGTGTGAAATTATGTTTCGTTTCGTTTGGTGTCCTAGTACAACCGCTAGAGACTTTTGAATAGATGAATTTTAATTATAATAGTTCTGTACATAAACTTTAGTACAGAAACAATATCCAATGAGTTAATCGAGCCTTTATTCGATTTTGACTCAAGCGGTCTCAGAGGCCGCTCATAGTAGTTATGCAACAATTTCTATCACATCATTTTTTTTTTCTCATGATGAATGCAACCAAAAATGAATCCCGCCGTTCTTAATTGACCATTTTCTTCTTTCCTTTTTTTCTTTTTATTTTTGCCCATCTGTTCAGGGTCTTCTGACTATGGCATAGGCCAATGTAGGCGTGTGCTTGGGGCCGCAAATGGTAAGGGGGATTTAAGAAGTTTAACCCTTAACTGCTGTGACAGAAATTGTCGCATAGCTACTGTGAGCGGTCTCTGAGACAGCTTGAATGAAATATTAATAAAAGGCAAAATTTGAATGAAATATTAATAAAAGGATATAGTTTCTGTACTAAACTTCATGTACAGGAATATTATAATTAAAATTCGCCTGTTCAGAAGTCTCTAACGACACTACTAGGACTCTAAATGAAACAAAACTTCTCTAGTATCTATAAAATTACAAGTTAAACTTTAAAAATTGAAAAAAGCAGCTGCGTGTGAGAGAGCTAACAGCAGTTAACTGTTAACATTCTCATCACCAGTGTTGTGAAAACTCACAAATAATAATAAAAAAATAATAATAAACCTAATTCAAATTCAAATTAACCTTCTGAAAAATCGGTTAAGTTCCCCTCAAATTTAAAATTCTTAAAACGAGTCCGATCAACTCAGACTCGTTTCTAAATGGTGCAAAATTCCCTAAGGATTCTTTTTTTAAGAAACAAAGAAAAAAAAATTATGAGAAAAAAGGAAAAGAACTTGCTATAGTGATGACAAAATCACTTTAATTAATTTAGTATTGGAACAAGACTTAAAATACTTAGGTGTATTTAAAATTTCATAATTAATATAATTTCTATAAAAAACTATTAAAGTATTATATTACTTTTTGGTTTTTAGTGTTAAAATTATCAGCGTAATTTTCTATGCAAAGTAGGACTTACCATTAAGAACAATAAAAAAGTATACCTTTTTATTTTTTCTAGTTTTAGCGTTACCACTTCTTTATTATTTTGCGACTAAAGAAATTACAAGTTCGCCCCACAATATTATATTCTGGAAAGTTCGGAAAAAAACTGAATAAGTTTCAGTTGCAATTTTGACTGAAACTGGCGGATTTTTTAGACTAACTCAACTCATGCTAGTTTTTTTAAAAAAAAACCCAACTTAAAACTCACAGAAAATGAGTCACACTCAAAAGTTTCAACTCAATGAGTTCGCATCTGCACAACATTACTCACTATAGTCCTGTTTTTTTAAATCACTACCACGTTCTATCTCCTGCCTCTAGATTATCGTTACAAACAGTGCTGTAGTCATAAAATAACCAGAGATCGTACATATGCTATAGCAGAGTTGCCAAGTCTCCGGCTTTTTGCACACCACTATTATCTTAGAGAAAATGTTGTTCTTTTAAATTGCCCAATGTTCCAATTAAATAAAACAACACTTTCTGTATTAAAATATTGGTATCCAAAAAGCCGGAGGCTTGGCAGCTCTGCTACAGCAGAGTTGCCAAGTCTCCGGCTTTTTGCAAACCACTATTATGTTAGAGAAAATGTTGTTCTTCTAAATCACCCAAATGTTCCAATTAAATAGAACATTTTCT
Organism: Maratus speciosus; assembly: GCA_963932465.1. Classification (NCBI taxonomy): domain Eukaryota; kingdom Metazoa; phylum Arthropoda; class Arachnida; order Araneae; family Salticidae; genus Maratus; species Maratus speciosus. The sequence goes on from OZ010796.1 coordinate 478,305,885, forward strand.
GCATTAAAATACTGGTATCCAAAAAGCCGGAGATTTGGAAGCTCTGGCTATAGACAAAGGGTGTATGCTAGAGATTATAGATTTACGTGGGAAACAGAATGTATACGAAGGTTCTTTAAAATATCCAAAAAGTATATGGTGTATACCACCATATATCCCTCTCCTACGCCCCTGTTTATAAAAGATAGTTTTTCCATAGCTAACCATCTATCGTCATATTTTTCACTATGTTGGTATGAACTAAAATTGCTTTCAATGGCGTATCATTACGCTCCGTAAAATTTGATTCCAATGGCATAATTAAGTCAGTTAATAAGACTGCTCTTTAATAAACAAGTACAGTAGTCACAGGAATATTCGAACGGTGAGGTGGGCGAGAGGTTCTACTCTGAAAGCTGGTAGTGCTGGATTCGAAACCAATCGCGCCCGTCGGCTAAATTGTTCGGAGTTTTCCGGGGTTTTCTTCGAACTTTGGATTTCCATGCGTAAATACGGGTTAGGTTCCCTTAGAAAGACCCCCACGGAGGGCACTCCTCATCGGGCCTATATCCCTTGTGCAGATAATCGGCCGTCATACATAGCACCAACACTAACACCATCGAGCGGTGAGTTTGTCTAGTAGACGTTCGTATTAATTTCAAACCATTTTCTTGTCAGATTCAAGAAAAACACATATATTTCTTACTCCCATGAAATTTCAGCAAATTCTTCCTCGGATTAGCCTGTGCACAGGAAAAACTTCCAGAATTTCATTCTTTATGCGCATGCATTGATGTATAGAATTCAATTCATAATCTACAGATTACAATTTAGTCACAACTGACGTACAGATAGGTAGAATATTTATATATGATTTTGAGACACACAATAAACACTACAGATAATGTTGCAAATTGCAATATTTAACTGAAAGGTTGATCATGTTTCCTGATATACAGGGTGATTCAGCTCGTCGGTGACAAACTTTAAGGATCGATAGAGCACACCTAGACGAACATTTTTGAATAGGGAATGTAGGGTCCCTGACGCGATGGTAAGGCGCTAGGCGCTTTCGAAAATTTGGGTGCCGAAATTCGAAACGTCATAAAAACTAGGGAAATGGTTAGATTTTCTTGCTTGTTGCGTCGAAATGATTCTGTTTGTTTAGACTTTCTTCAGTACCAATTTGATAAGCGTATCTCTTAAAACATGGATAGGGGGCGCTGCAGACTTTGGAGAGCTAGACAACAACTTTAAGCCCGTTATTTTGATAATTTAACACATGCTCGACAAAGTTTATACTCTAACTTAAAGTTTGAACCCAAAAGTAGAGCCCTGCAAAAAGCGTAAGAGCCGGAATAAAATGTCAAAGTACAGGGTGGTCGAAACTCGAAGGCTCCTAGGAGATAAACAAACAGATTTCTTGACTTATGGCATGCATTTTCATGATTCTGTTTGCTGGGGCTCTCTGAAACTCAGTTGAACGGTACAAAAAGAAACATCGATAGGGGGCGCTTTGGGCAAAAAACATAATTCGTTGACATTTCGGACGCTAACTGGAAACGGGGCGCTACGATCAGTTAGAAACAAAACAAGAGAGTAATTTACTTATCATAAGAAGCTATTAAAACTGCAGTTTGTTTGTTTTTTTTAACAAACATAGCTGGTTTCAATCATGCACAATGCGCGCAATAAAATTTACATAAGGTGCTTTTTGCTGATTTATGCAAAAGATATCGTACCATATCGATATGCAAAAGATACGTAATGCGTAGACGACAACGCGAGATGACGTAGTTGTATGCGCAGACACGTCTTTTGAACGTGCGGTACCTACTTAAGCTTCGGGTTACTTGTCTGCAGATCGGTAGTAGGATGGAACGGTACACAAACTCTGAATTGGCTGACATGCATTTGGCGTATGGCGCTGCTGGTTGTAATGGACGAGCCGCTCAGCGGTTGTACGCCGAGCGTTACCCCAACAGGCAAATCCCCTGCCATGCCTTCTTCGCTCGAGTACACCAGAGGTTGTCCACAACGGGATCTTTCGACGGAGGCAGGACTGAACGGGAGCGATCAGTGAGCACCCCCGACAACGAAGAGGCTGTGCTTAACCTGGTTGAGGACAACCCAGGTCTTAGCACGAGAGATATCGCCAGACATGTTGGCATTTCGCAAGCAACTGCGTGGCGCATCTTACGTTCCCGGAATCTGCACCCCTACCACATCCAGCGGGTGCAGTTGCTCAGAGAGCAGGATTTTGGCCCTCGAGTGGAATTCTCAAGATGGTACTTGGCGATGAGATCCAGGGATCCCCGTTTTGTAAACAGCATTTTGTTTACGGACGAGTCCACCTTCAGCCGGGAGGGAATGTGGAACGCCCACAACAGTCATGTGTGGTGTGATGAAAATCCACATGAAACCAGAAGCCGAGCAGCCCAGGAGCGTTTCTCAGTAAATGTGTGGGCCGGCATTCTGGGGGATTGCCTCATTGGCCCTTATTTGTTACCTGAACGGCTGACAGGTGGAAATTACCTGATTTTCCTGGATCAAGTGCTGCCGCAGCTTCTGGATGAGGCGCACGTACCCGAAGGTTCGCGTCGCCAGATGTGGTTCCAGCACGATGGAGCTCCGGCCCATTACACGAACGACGTGCGTCTCCATCTAAACGCAAGGTATGGCCAGCGGTGGATCGGGCGTGGGGGTCCAGTTCACTGGCCTGCCCGATCACCAGACCTCACCTGCTTGGATTTCTTCCTTTGGGGTTACCTGAAGGCCGAGGTATACCATACACCTGTCAGCAGTGCTGAAGAACTTGTGGCGCGCATTGTGGCAGCTGCAGGGCAGATCAGAGATACTCCTGGCATTGTTGGAAACACACACTCCTCAATGCGACGGAGGTGCGAAGCCTGCATCATGGCCCAAGGTCGAAATTTCGAGCATCTTCTGTAGTGTTATTTTTTGTAAATAAATTTCCAGTATCATTGATGTTTTTGGTCTAAATTTATTCAGAAGTGTTGAGCAGAGGTAGAAAATGTGTTTTCATTATTACTAACTGATCGTAGCGCCCCGTTTCCAGTTAGCGTCCGAAATGTCAACGAAGTATGTTTTTTGCCCAAAGCGCCCCCTATCGATGTTTCTTTTTGTACCGTTCAACTGAGTTTCAGAGAGCCCCAGCAAACAGAATCATGAAAATGCATGCCATAAGTCAAGAAATCTGTTTGTTTATCTCTTAGGAGCCTTCGAGTTTCGACCACCCTGTACTTTGACATTTTATTCCGGCTCTTACGCTTTTTGCAGGGCTCTACTTTTGGGTTCAAACTTTAAGTTAGAGTATAAACTTTGGCGAGCATGTGTTAAATTATCAAAATAACGGGCTTAAAGTTGTTGTCTAGCTCTCCAAAGTCTGCAGCGCCCCCTATCCATGTTTTAAGAGATACGCTTATCAAATTGGTACTGAAGAAAGTCTAAACAAACAGAATCATTTCGACGCAACAAGCAAGAAAATCTAACCATTTCCCTAGTTTTTATGACGTTTCGAATTTCGGCACCCAAATTTTCGAAAGCGCCTAGCGCCTTACCATCGCGTCAGGGACCCTACATTCCCTATTCAAAAATGTTCGTCTAGGTGTGCTCTATCGATCCTTAAAGTTTGTCACCGACGAGCTGAATCACCCTGTATTTCTTTATCAACAGAATGGTAAACAAGACACTAAGAGCTATCTTTCTATGATCATAAAAGTAATACGAGATGCGTATACTCCGTAGAATTTGAAAGGAGTCTGGCACCACTATTTCAAATTAGAAAATTTCTATTTCTATTTAAATTACCAAATTTGTAATCACCGCATAATCACATAATAGCAGAGTTTGTAATATTTTCTTAGATTTAATTGGGAGAAAAATTCTATGCAAAAATTGTAGTAGAACTATTTACATCCTGGTAATAATGTGTTTTGAAATTGTCGCCTAAAACTAATTGTCGTACTTTTGAAAGTAAATTCATAGCAGATTCAGGCAAATTATTAAGAAAAAGAAGGAAGTTCCATAGTTGAAACCATCAATGGAAATTCACAAAACTATGTTTCGTATATTTATGTTTTTCAATTGCTAAAAAAGTTGGCTATGCAAGATGTAGAGGGGGTGGGGGTGGGGGGGGTGGGGGGCTCGAAACTTCTTCTGTACCCCCTCCACATATGGGCGCCCTTGTCAGCACAGCTCCTCCCGACATTTATAGAGGGTCCCTCACGAGACTTAACATTAAAAAATTTGTTTAATTTTTTTTTTTTTTTTTCTACACTCGAACAGGGTTCGTACGGGTATCGTTATTTTCAAGGCCAATTATCAGATTTTTTTTTATAGAAAAATAAATCTAGTTTAAACGAACGAAATTTCGCCTTATTTAAGGAGAGATTTTCCATAAGGAAATACTGGTACCGAAGAATATCTTAGTCCAGAAATTCAAGGACCCGTTCGAACCCTGTTGGAAAAAAAGTAGAGCCCAAAAAACCCGTCTTGCACGAGGCGTCGGTAAAGAGAAAGTTAGTCCTTATTTCTGGTGATGAATCTTCATTAGTTATAAAAATGTTTATTTCATGTGTTCACAAAAATAGTTTTTCAGTTTTCTACGAAGAATATATTTTTTTCATGAAAATTGTTATGTTAGAATGTATATTACCTTAGATTTTCAATTTATTTTGACAAATGTCTGACATGACAGATTAAAATATTTTAGCACAATGCCTGCGTATTTGCCTACGTTTCTGACCTTTTAAAATGATTCTTAAACGAAAAGTGAGCATTAAATCACCAGATGGCACCACTAGAATCACTATTATGTCAAATAAAAGGCACTAAATAGTTTAAGAATTCTATTGCGCTCTTTAAAATTTTTAAACTTGAAATTGCCGTAATATATGTATGTTTTTACTTAATGCATTAGAAAAAATACTGCAACGTAAATGAAACAGTTAAATAATTTAAGTCCTATATTAAAAATAAAAATGATTTATTCCTAATCACATTTTTGCTATTCTTGTTTTTCACCAATTATTTTATTTGGAGACGAATATGTGACAAACTAAGTCTAAATGCTTTTTCCACAAAAAAGTGGTTAAAAGTTATATACGTACATCTGATTTGCGTATGTGTGAAAAAGAGAGATATTTCTTCGTACATGCACTGCAATGAAAAATATTAGAAATTAGAAATGAGAAACATTAGTTCTTTAAAGCTGTTCTCAAATAAATCCCTTGCTCAACAAACGGAAACTCCTGACACATTTTCTGACTCATTTTTAAACGAATTGGCAGATCTTACTGTTGAAGCAATTTGGAATCGAAAGATGTTTTTCATTTTTGATAAATAAATTACTTATCTAGTTATAAGCCATCGTGGTCACGTGACGACGTGGTTTTTCTCCTGTCTCACGGTGTCGTGTCCAGAAATTCTGTTCAAAACGCCAATTTTTAAAGTATTTTCTGAAAGAATTTTTGCATTTACCAAAAAAAAAAAAAAAAAAAAAAATTGGAAACGTCTTCCGATTACCTAGTTTCTGAATAACAACGCCTGCCAAATTAATGCTTTAACGAGCAAAAATAAATTTAAAAATGTGTCAGAAAGTAGCTCCTTTCGATTTGAAGACACCTTTAAGAAGAAAAAAAATCCCCGCTCAAGAATCCGAATGTTTTCTATGTATCCAGGAGCCCCTTTTTATGTACAAGTACGAAATTAGCAAACATAACCAATAAAGACTTTCAAATTGAATAACTTTTTTATTTTATTACAAATGCACTACATCTTCAATTATAATTTATTATTTTGCGATGTCGATCTTTTCCTGATGGTTATGTTTCTGAATTTGCCTGAGATCGCTAAAATTGGCAAAAGTTTCTGAAAAATACATTAATACTTTTTTTTTGGTTCGAAAATATATTCTTTTTGAAATTAATTTTAGAAAATAACGTGAATCGTAACCTACAATTTTTTAAAAACAGAAATCAATTTTCAGAAGCTTTAAATATATGAATTCAAAATTTCCGCTTACCCGCAGTGCAATCCGTTTTCAAACGATTACAAATAAATTTAATATTAGGAGTTCAAATTTTAAACCTTCACAAATCCTAAACTACTTAACCCCGCAGAAAAAGCCAAATTTGATGTCAAAATTATTTGTTCCTATTGAAATTTTCAGAGTTTGGCAAATTTCAGTATAACGACGACCAATAAACTTATTTTAAAAAATAAATTGAAAAAAGACGCATTTTCCAATGTCCAGTCGAATGACCATTTCCATTCTTTTTCTGTGACGATTTAGAGATTAAAATGTATGTGTGGTCCTTTTATTTATTTATTTTGCTGACTATACTTCTCCAGGGTTCGTACGCTTCAAGGACGTTCAAGCGCCTTTTACCAGAATTTTCGTAATGTAATATTTGTCTCATTTAATGAAAAAAAAAATTATCTTCAGATATAGCGACCAGTACTTTACGAAATTTCTTGTATTAAAACACCTAAAATCCCCTGAATCCCTTGATGCGTACGAACCCTGTTCTCATCTCAATCTCATCAATCAAATTTTTTTTTTTTATCATATATTATGTCACGGTTTTCTAAAAAAGTCATCTATTTTCCAAAATTCAATTAGTACGTCCATGGTCTTTATTTATTAAAAAAAGGATGATAGGGTGAAAGTTAGAGTAAGGAGAGTGGATCGTGTTATTTGGACATAATTAAGTCATTGCGTAATAATTATTTTTATAATCATAAATCATAAATTATAATCATGAATTTTATTGTAAAAAAAAAAAAAAAAAAAGCTGGCTCTAAGGATAGATGGGTAGAAAACCCTCATAGGGGTTTAGGTAAGGGGCATATGCAATTTAGGGTAGAGAGCCCATGAAAGCCTGCTGCCTTAGCGAGGGCGTTTCGCTCCGGGAAAATGTTTCCGCGCTTTCCAGGGCACGCCTAGCGGTTCTTACCGTTTCCTCATTTATTGTCGACGGACTAGTTGTTGTATCACAAACCTTCGATCACTGAAGAGTTCGGTAAAGCAAATCATTCCAGTAAACCTTAGGATTAAAGTCCTGGGCCCGTCACTCTGCTTAGGTATCCGGTTTGCCATCGGGACGATCCGAAGGTGTGACCCTGAATCGTGCAGTCTGTACTATCCAGTTTTTGGTATTGGGTGTCGACGGTCGTTCAATCTAAAAACAGTTCAATGGTATTCGTGGTTCAGGAGGAGTGATGCGCGCTGGGCGGGGCTCCTCCTTCGCCAGTAGCATGCTACCTCTTTGGTGTCCCAAGTAAATCGGATCCACCTAGTTGCTTACAATTATACAAATAAATTTCGCTTTTACTGCATTTTTTAAAAACTTCTTACCATACGTATGTTCTGTAACCCAGGAAGCTCTGGATGGATTCCCTAGTATGTATTAAAAAAATTAATATTTTTAAACGAAAAAAAGTCAGTTTTTATGATTTTTTTTTTTAATTTTTTACTTTTTACTACGGGAATCATATTTTTTAAATTTTCTCTCAAAACAAAAAATTCTTAAGACAATTTAAACTAGTGCTGGTCAACTTTTTTGAATGAAAATCCTTTGCCACTGCAAATTCCGAAATCTAATTTTCGCCTTAATTAATCGCACTAATATCTGTCATTAAATAATGGAATTTTTTTTCTATTTTAGAATAGAGGTAGCTTGGTGGCCCGCAGGTCACAGGTTAAAGAGTCTAATTTAAATAATACATAACTTGTAATAATTGTCGAAGTCGTATAACTTTGTCTTTAATAGAAATTTAGATGTATCAAGTTAAATATGACGAATCTTGAAAAAATATATTAAAAGATGAACAGAAGTTAAAAATTTAAATACTACTTAGACAGCCGTAGAAAGTATAACATAAATAGGATATTATATTTTTAAATCTAATTACTATATTTACATGCTGTTTGCACTATTATAGTTTAAAAACTCTAGCATATTTTAAAGACAAAATGTAATATTTTCCAGAATTTGTATGCAAAAGTTGTATTTGTTGATAAGGTATTATAGGTGAAGTTCTTTTGTCTTTAACGGATCGGTCAAGATTTTAGTAAACTTTTAAAATTTTCATAAAAAATAAATGCACCCAAATGTGAATAGATGACAGTTTTAAGTCCCTTCATTTTAAACTTTTGAACTAATTATTTTTATTGGCATAAGAAATCTAAATTCGTGTCATGAAATTTGGTGTAAATCGCGCCTCAGTATAATAAGACGTTACTTTTTTATGAATATAAGTCTATGAATTTTTTGATGATCCATTAGTTAACTGATATGTGATTTGAAAATAACATGACTAATATTATTTTTTTATTGCAGAGGACAAACAAGGTTCTTAAAAGAAATCTAGAAAAAATAAAGCATTACCAAGATACTTATAGGGCGGTTGAAGCTAGAGATATAAACATTCAAGAAAAAAACTTAGTGAAAGTGAACACTTTTTCATCTCTCACTACAGTATGCATGATACTTTTCGGATGTTTGCACCTTTTTATATTAAAAAGCATGTTTAATCGCAAAAGTTTTATTTATAAAGTTCTCAAAATTTTGTGCTCATAAAATTTGGAAATTGATATCTGACACAATGACCTAAATCAGGTCCTCAAATTGATCGATATTCAACCCCCAAGGATATGACATTTAAAGGGGTATATTCAGTGTCGATAGGAAAGAAAGTGTATATGGTTGAATTTGGTTTGATCCATGTTAATTCTGTCCTTAGAAAACAAAAATGAAATTTTGATATTGAATTTTGTGATGATTTATTATCTTGTCAAGAACATTCCTAATCTTGCCAAGAATCACCAACCGAATCCATCATATTCACAATGTCAATCAGTTTTAGGAACTTAGTAAAAGTATCCTTTCAATGAGTTTGATTATATATAAATATATTAAATATATGTCATATAAATTACTGTATTTACTTATGTATAATGTGTAGCGCTTTTATCGATTGAAAAAAAAGAAGAAAAAATGCCTGTCGTGTATAATGCGAACCATAGTATTTTAAAATCAGAAAATCAAGGAATTTAAAGAGAATTCAATAAAAATCCTGGTTCACAAAAAAATAAATAAATAAATAAATAAATAAATAAAAATCGAACGTAAATTTCCGTATTTACTCTTTTATATTTCTTAAGGTTGTGTTTGGGATTTAACTGTTATTTGCTTTATTATTTTATACAAAAATTTTCCATAAAAGTATGTAAGTGAAAAAGGATGACCATTATTTTCTTAAATTAATACCGATAATTGAAAAAAAAAAGCACAAAATTACCTGTTAAGAACTCCACAATGTTGTTAAATCCAAGGGAGAAGAGTAAATACAATCATAAAAAGAAATCTTACAAAATACCAAAATCTTAAAGGCAGCCATTGTATAATGGGGTATAAAATGTTCCAAAATATCAATTTTGTCGCTCTCTTATCATTAAAATATCTTGTTTTATGCTTTGTGATTTAGGTTTTAAATAGAGAGATTCGCGTATTCTTCTTTTCAGAGAAAAAGCAATATCAATATTAATATCAACATTAAGGCTAAATGCCCAAATAAAGCTGAAAAACAAAATTTAGCAAAACCCCACTTTAAATTTTAATTAACCTAAAACATCAAAATAAACATGAATTTTTTTTAAATAAAGTAATTCACGTCTATATCACAAATCCATGAGATACAGCAAACGAACACGTAATATAGAGAAGACAAGAACCCTTTCTAGTTACTTCACTTTTTAAAACATGAATCAAAAGTTTATTCTATTTTCAATTTGCTTATATTTATACTACTTTCACTAACTAAGTTGACATCATTGAATATTTATATATAGGTATATATATATATCAAAATAAAGAAAATTCTTAAGAAATTTGACATAAATGGATAAACTAATTTTAATTCAAATGCATTGATGATGAAAATATTTTCCTATCTTCAACTCATTAAATTCATACAAATGATTTACTTATTAAATTTATTTATTCATTTATTTTATATTTATCTGTACTAATAAAGCAAAGTTTCGTTCTGTCTCTCTCTCTCTCTGTGTGTGTGTGTGTGTGTGTGTTTGTCTGCCTGTCTGTGTGCGATCGCTAGCAAAATCTACCGCACGTAGAAGTCTGAAAATTTAGGTGAGGTTAGACCAAGACAGGTCCTCATGCACATGAGGTTCATATTTTCAATTTTTTAGGGGCCGGGGCCCCTGAGCCCCTTGAAATTTTTATGCACTAAATTGTTAATAACTTGCCCTCTTTTTATCCAATCTTCTTTGTTTTGGGGGACATTTCTTCATTTAGTTATTCTCGCCTTTCTACTCTTCATATAAGACCCTGGCCCCTTGGTGCCCGATACAGGACCCCTTGAAGTTACTGATATATTCAAATTAATTGCTTAGTTAATTAATTGAATGGTTAATAAATTGCTTCCTTTTAATCTGATTTTCATTTTTGAGACCCTTTTTCCATTTAGTTAGTCTCACGTTTTTACATTTCAATTTAGATCCTAGGGCCCGGTCCACGGCCCCTTGAACTTTTTGTACGGCAAGAATTTTTCACGCCCTGATTTTCTCACCTTCTCAGTACATAATTTTAAAGTTGAGTCTTGGATTCTTCTTCCTGGATCAACACCCTCATATTTTTATTGGGGCCCTAGGGCCCTTTTTTAAACATTTACCCAATTTTTTGTGCATTTCTTTAAAATATTATTCTAATGAATAATTCATACCCTATGCTTAATTTTGACTAATTGAAGATTTAACGCGCTAAGTACTAAGACCATTTTAACATGTTTTTATTTTAATGCCCTGTTTTTAACTATCAGTGGGCCCCTTTTGGGTCCCCTGCTATAGCTCCCTTAAAAATGGTCCGATTCACTAGCTTTTTTTTTTTTCTAACAACTTCTTAGGCCTTCCAGCTACTACATGAACGACAAAAATTTCAGACTTCAGCTACCACCAATTTTGAATATTAATCGCCTTCTTGGGGCCGTTGGTGCAGCTTCTTTAAAAATTATCCGAATTGCTTGCAAATTTTCTTTAACATAGTTCTAGCGTCCTCCGATTAATTTAATTTTGAGTACTTGAAGATCTAAAACGCCAAGTACTAAAACATTTTAAAATGTTTTCATGTTAGGGCCCTGCTATCAACTATTAGTTGGACCCTTTTGTGCCCCCTATTATAGCTCCCTTAAAAATGATCCGATTCACTAGCTTTTTTTAATTCTAATATCTTCTTAGGTTCTCCAGCAACTACATGAACGATTAAAAAAAAAAAAAAAAAAATCAGACTTTAACTACTATCAATTTTGAATATTAATCGCCTTCAAGGGGACTCTTGGTGCAGCTTCTTTAAAAATGATCGGAATTGCTTACAATTTTCTTTAACATATTTCTAGGATCCTCTGACTATTTTGAAAACTACTAAAATATGTTTTTATACGCAGCTGCATGCCACTTAAGTCCCTGGCACCTTGGGGCCCGGTACAGGGCCCCTTAAGGTTTTTGCACCATTGATTGTTAATAAATTGCCTTCTCTTAATCCAATCTTCATTTTTGGAACTCTTTTTCCATTTAGTTATTCTCCCGTTTCTTTATTCCAGTTAAAATCCTGGGGCACCCTAGGGTTCCATAGGGCCCGGTCCGGGGCCCCTTGCACTTTTTATGCGGCATGCATTTTTCACCATCTAATTTCCTCGCATTCTCAATGCAAAATTTTAAAGTTGAGTCCTGCACTCTTCTCCCCGGACCAACACCCTCTTATTTTTACTGGATCCTAGGGCCCTGTTATAAGCATTTCCCCCCCCCCCCATTTTTTGCGCATTTCTTTAAAATTTTATTCTAATGATTAATTCATACCCTATGCTTAATTTTGACTATTTGAAGATCAAAAGTGCTAAGAACTTAGACCTTTTAACAAGTTTTCATGTTAGAACCCTGCTCTTTACTATCAGTTGGCCCTCTTTGGGCCCTTTGTTATAGGGCCCTTAAAAACTGCAAGATTCACTAGCTCTTTTTTTTAAACAACTTCTTAAGTCCTCCTGCTACTATATGAATGACAAAAAAATTTCCCAGACTTCAGCTACCATCGATTAATCAATACCCATATTAATCCCCTTCTTGGGGCCTTTCTTTTAGCTTCTTTAAAAACTATCCGATTCTATTACAATTTTCTTTAACATAGTTTCAGCGTCCTCTAGCTACTTTAAAACTACTAAAAATTTTTCTTATACCCAACAACATTCCAGTTAAGACCCTGGCCCCCAGAGCCCGGTCTTTCTTTATACCTCAGCTACCACTTTTTTCAAACATTAATCTCCTTTTTCAGCATCAGCTTACGTTTACAAACTAGAGCCGTAAATTAAAAATCGCGTTACTTTAAAGGTAAATTTAGATAAGGGATTTCACCCGTTTATTAAATATCGTGTTAATGTTAAAAGTAATTCGTGAAATTTACAATGGGAGGGGGCATTTTCCACCGTTTGGGGGCGCATTCTTTCCTCGGATTCTAAGGACCCAATTTCAACGGGATTTGGTTCATTCAACTAAGATTACAATTCGGCTTCTTTTTGTATTATGAAATTTTACCTTAGACTTAAGTTACCAACATTTTCTAACATTAATGATGCATTCTTTTTTTGGATTCTTTGGGCTTGATTGCTACGCTGTTTGGCTCACACAACTTGGCTTCTGATTGTCTCCGGAACGTGCGGAGCACTTCAGGTACATGTTGCCGTAGGTAACGGGGACCCAGGTTACAGGTTCCCTTGGAAAGAATTTTGTTGGGAACACTCTAGACGCTGCGGAAGGCAATGGGGGCCTCCGAAATTAGGTTCATTTAAAAGAATTTTAAAAGATATAAAATCATACAAACTTGAGTTGCGTTTAAGGTTATTATTTACGGACCCCGGGCAACGCTTTGCGAGTCTGCTAGTTTGTAATAGTAATAATGTTAATAATAACATTAATAATGATAATTATTATTATTTACAATATTATATATAATTAATTTGCCGGTAACAATATTTTCAATAATAATTAAAAAAAAAAAAAACTTTAAATCCTACTGCTCCAATTTTTAGTACAAGAGCATTTCAATTTGAAAGAAACTCCCCTTTGTTTCAGAAAATTAATTTAAAGATTAACTTTTATTCATATAGAAAATTTTAGAACAAAGCTGAAGAACTTCAATTTTTCTTTGATTTCTTTAATCATATTGAGACCAGATTTTTTATTTACAATGTTCATCAAATAATTCCAAATTGCTAGATAACAAATGAAACACAATTTAATACCAGATTCTCACTACAAATGTTTCCAAGCCAGAACATTATGGAGGGAGAAAAAACTGACAAGGACTCCATCCTAGAAATTGGGATTCAGTAATTTAGTGAAAGCATGTATGATTTTACATACACTGTAAAAAAACCACTGTAGATTTGCCATAACAAACTCGATCACAGTAAATGTGCTGTATCTTTCTTTGGTTTCCTGACTGTATTAACATGGAAAATACAGTAGTTGCGTAAAATTAACAGCACAATGTGCTGGCAATTTGGACGCAAAAACAGGACAGCACAAACTGCTGGCGTTCAAATTGCCAGCACATTGTGCTGTTAATTTTACGCAACTACTGTATTTTCTATCTTAATATAGTCAGGAAACCAAAGAAAGATACAGCACATTCACTCTGATCGAGTTTGTGCGCGAGATGAACTGTAAACTTTGTACTGTAAAAATGTCGTTTTTTTTTTTTTACAGTGTAGTTTTTACAGTGTAGCGAAAATATCCTTTGTATTATAATATGTACCCCGCTTCGTAATCTGAAAATTCTGGAAAAAGTGCGCATTATACACGAATATGCGCATTAAATATTATAGAAACTAGATAAAAATTTCAAAAGGCATCTTTTTTAGTGGCTTATTATAATTAGGCAATAGTAAAACAGTGAGAGTCAATAAACCATTCAAAAACTTTTGACGGAATTGACGATCAAAATAGCTTGGCGACCCCTGGTCTAAAGCATACAAGAATATTTAATCGTATAAAAGATTTATTTACAAGAAAATCTCAATATTTTTATTGACAAGAAGCACCTAATATGCCAGTGAAAAACCACGGTGTGCTTTACATTATATAATGTAAATTTTATGCATTCTTAACACGAGTACAAGAACTAAATACGCATGTAAGCTGAAACTCAATAAAATTTCTTTCAAAAACAATAAATATTTTGAATCAACCAGTGTCTTTTTTAATGAACAATGCTAAATTTGTTGTAAACTGTTTAACATTATATAACGTAAATGTTATGTATTTTTAACACGATTACAAGAACAAAATACGCATGTAAGCTGAAACTCAATAAAATTTCTTTCAAAAACAATAAATATTTTGAACCAACATATGTCTTTCTTAATTCAAGCACAAGCTGTATTCAAAAGGACCCTGAAGTTTAAAATTCAATAATTTATTACCTAATAATTTACGAGTGAGGCGTTGCGGATATTAACACTATCCGGGCCGCTGACGCATTTATGCGTCATTTATAATACTATCGTTAAAAAAATCTAATTTCCCCCTGAAAGTTTGAATAGTTATTTTTGGTTATTATAATGATAGATATTTCGTGAATAAAATAAATGAAAATTATTATTAAAATTTTTCTGGTGTGAACTGTAAATTTCTCAGTAAAAACCCGCCAGATTTGACAACACTGTTTGTAGCATGTGTAGTGTTAACCCTTAAATGCGCGATATTTTATTTTGTTTCGAAAAAATTATAATTGATTCTTTGAAAGGTTTATTACACAGGAAAAATAAGGAAAAAAATCAGAGATACATTTTTCATATAATACGTTAATCTTTTCTTCTTTTGCACATTTGGAATACAAGTAAAAATTACTGTCGTGTGGCTGTTTTACGCTAAAATATTGCAAATTAGTAAATATTTTAACAAGTATAGCCCCAAATACCTTATTTTATATAATTATTTATTTTATAAAACATACCTTTAACCCTTTAATTCCCATGATAGAATATGTTCTAGAAATTACGTAGTTCAGAGAATCTGACTTTACACCAGAAAGTTTCAATGGTTAATTTCGCTCTATTTAAATACGGAATGCCTGTTATTAATTAAAGCAAATATTACTATTTTAATTTTTTGGTGTAAATTAGGTATATACGAATAAAAAAATTTATTAAATTCAAAACACTGTTGTTTGCATATATGGAAAGCTGCGCTCTAAAGGGTTAAGTGAGAACACGCAAAAGTCGATTATATATATTTTTTAAACATGTTAGATTTGCTTTAGAATGGACAAATCTGCAATAATGATTAATGAAATTTTTTAACTGCAGCCTAAACTTGTTTTTGCGATCAGTATTGCCAGTGCTCTACTTTATTGAGATTGTTTGATTGGTACCACTTTTTTGAATTAGTAATATTCACCTTAATTAATGGCAAATTAAATTAGGCGAAATTAAAGCGAATTATACTATCTCAAAAAAGTTGTAGCAATCAAGTAATCTGACTTTTTTTAAAAAAAGTAGCGGTCTGGCAACATTGTTTGCGAATTCACCCTAATATCCGAAACGCCTCAAATATAAAGATTACAAATTTTCGTCAATAGATAACGAACACTGTGTACTCTTCTATCCTTTAAGTTTGCTCAAATTAGCTTCAAATTTTTCAAAACCCAAAACCCTTTTTTCAAATTTCAATTGCTGAAGTGAAAATTGCTCTTTTAAATTACACCTACTGGCACGCAATTTTCTGATAAAGTCTCTCGAAACCGTAAGAGCATTTAATATCATAAAGCGTGTCAGGAAAGATAACCACTGTAAAGATGACCTGAAATAAAGATGAGGGTGGTAATATAAATAAGGTCACAATTCCTAGACGAATACATTGTGGTCCACGATTAGGTAACCCACTACAAATATTTTGCAATCCCTTATATTTTAGCATAAGACCACTCGTGAATTGCCACAAACTTAATACAATATAGCCTTTATACCGTCTCTAATTTTCAATCCATAAATTTCTATCTCTAAATCTAATCCTATAACCTTTAGTACAAAATTATAAATCAAATCAATAAATTCTAAGGATTTCGCACCTGAAAATATCACAGTGCCTAAATGTGCTCTCATTCGATTCAATATCAATAATGACTCGTAGAATAAATTTCAGATAGTAGATTTATTAAAATAACATTTACGAAATCATGCCGCATAAATGCAATTGACATACAGTTTGTATTTCTCTTGAAAAATATTCACCATTTTCAGCTTTTTGTTGATTCAATAATTAAAGTATTTTACATTTTATGAATATGCACGAATGATTTTGTATTTCATTTTAATAAATAATTCTTAGTATTTTTTTTTTTTTTTTTTTTTTTTGTAATCCTGCTTAATCATTGACAACACATTAAATATTTCTCAAATTTCTGTATTTATAGATTCGAATAAACACAATAGTAATTTTTTTTAAATCCTTATTTACACAATTCGAAATGACGAGATAGCGAGGTGTCCATTATAAATTTGTGATTCACTTAAATATAAAAAAATTATAATTATTCTACATATTAATTAATCATTCTGCAATATATATCAATCATTATGCTTGGATCTAAAATTGCAATCTATTAATACCAAACACAATATATAAATTAAAATAATAAAATTTTGTATAAGTCACCATAAAGCCAAAATAACACACAGGACGCGTTTCGGGCTGGAAAAGATAACAGCCCATCATCAGCTAATGTAAATACGTGTCCGTAAAGAGACAAAGTCACAAATGAACAGAAAGGGGAAAGAGGAGAGCTTCCAAATAGTGCGACAGGTGGCCATAGGTTAGCTGTAAGGTAAGCATCAATCACAGAGGAGCACAGGCAGAAGAGGAAAAATTTGCCACAATGATAGAAAAATTAACAAAAAAAGAAAAGAGAAAATAAAATAAATAAACAAAATTAAATAAGTAAATTAAATAAATTAATAAATAAAAATAAATAAATAAATTAATAATAATAATAATAATAATAATAATAATAATAATAATAATAATAATAATAATGAGAGAGAAAAAAAGAAAAGGCATAAAATATTTATTTTATTTATTTTTAAAGAAATATAAGACTTCTTTTATTTATTTTCTTTCTCTCTCTCTCTCTCTCTTTTCTTTTTTACAATTTATTATTATTATTACCATTTCTTATTTATTTATTTATTTTTGTTCATTTATTTATTTTTAATTAATTAATTTATTTTATTTTAATTTTGTTTATTTCCTTTACTCTTTACTCTTTTTTTTGTTAATTTTTTCTATCATTTTGGCAACACTTCCTCTTCTGTCTGTGCTCCTTACAGCTAGCGCCACCTGTCGCACCCTTTGAAAGCTCTCCTCTTTCCCCTTTCTGTTTATTTGTGACCTTGTCCCCTTACGGACACCTGTTTACATCGGCTGATGACGGACTATTATATTTTCCAGTTCGAAACGTGTCCTGTGTGTTGTTTTGATTTTATGGTGACTTACACAAAGTTTTATTATTTTAATTGTGAATTATCGCCAGTTTTTTGGTCCTGTTTCAACAATATATAAATATTTAGACTAGAACTTTTCTTTATAAAATTAATACAAAGTTAATATGACGGAACTATTTGCAAATTTTCGTACGACCAATAGTTAAACAGAATGAAGAATAAAACTGAGTGCGTTTTGATCCAGGTTTAGACGTTCATTTGAGCGTTCTTTATGGGTCGAAAGCATTCTTATGGTGTCGTCTTATGGCGGAAATCACTTTTCAGAAACCTTATGCACAAAATTTTTTAGCTTGTTGGGTCCTTTTTTTATTTGTTGCTTATTCAATTACCAAAAGTCCTTCCGGCCAGTGCCGGGAGGAAGAGGTAGCTTTCATATTCCTTATTTTTAAAAAGCCAACTTATATTATTCAAACACACGAAGCTCAATTAAGTGGAAACCGAATGTAGGAGATTCAATACTAATTTTTATCAGTACTAAATCATTATGAATGGGAATTTCGCGAAATTAGTCAGCTTTATCCAAGCTGCTTTTATTTAAAGTCACTTATATTTGGCTGCCAAATTCGGCGATTTTTTAAAGTGCCTGCCATTTTAAGACAACATGGTAGATGAGGCTAACCAGTGAACTTGGTCGAGACCTTAGTAATTGCTGTGCACATGCTCACTCATATCGGAATCGGTTGATATATACGAGTGCTGTCGCAGGCAAAAAATCAGATTTTTCAAAATGTCACCCACTTTAGAAATTGAAACTGCTATATCTGAGCCATTTTTTAAGATAAAGACAAACAAAAAATGCTACTGAATCCTTATATCAAGGTCAAATACTTAAGACAGAAACCTTTTTAAATTTCTAATTTTCTTACACCTCACTTTAAATATAATTTTTTTTAATTTAATGGCCGCCATTTTGAAACAAGATGGCTGATGAAGCTGGCCAGCGAATTTGGTCGAGATATTGATGTGTACTATCCACATGCCTTCTTCCATCGAAATAGGCGAATACGTGTGGTATCGCGTGACAAATACAAGATCGTTTCAAAGTGTTAGCCATGATAGAAATTCAAAGTGCTATAATTCAACCACTTTTTAAGATATAAACAAAAGAACAAATTTTCAGAAACAAAAACTGCTCCAGAATCTTTGTATCAAGGCCAAACACATAAAAAAAATCTTTTTCATTTTCCAATTTTTTAATACCTCATTTTAAATTTTAAATTACATTTTTTTTTTTAAATGGCAACCCTTGTGAAACAAGATGGCGAATGAAGCTGGCCAACGAACTCGGTCGAGACATTGGTATGCACTATGTACAGACCAAGTTACATCCAAATCGGTTTATAAATACGCCTGTTATCGCCTGACAAAAATCAGGTCGTTTTAAAATGTCAGCCGCAATAGAAATTCAAAATGTTATAACTCAGCCATTTTGTTAGATGTAGACAAAACAAAACCTGTTCCGGAATCTTTGTATTAAGGTCAAACACATACAAAAAAAATCTTTTTCATTTTCCAATTTTTTGGTATCTCATTTTAAATTTAATTTTTTTAAAATTTTTTAAATGGCCACCATTTTGAAACAAGATGGCAAATGAAGCTGGTCAACGAACTCGGTTGAGTTATTTATATTTACTATGTGCACACCAAGGTACATCCAAATCGGTTCATAAATACGTCTGTTATCACGTGGCAAAAATCAGGACGTTTCAAAATGTCAGCCACGCTAGAAATTCAAAATGCTATAACTCAGCCATTTTTTAAGATATATACGAAACAAAAACTGCTCCCGAATCTTTTTATCAAGGTCAAACACATAAGAAAAAAAAGATTTTCAATTTTTTGCTACCACATTTCAAATTTCAATTTTCAATTTTTTGTTACCCCATTTCAAATTTAAATTTTTCTTAAAATTTTAAATGGCCGCCATTTTTAATCAAGATGGCGAATAAAGCTGGCCAACGAACTCGTTCGAAACATTGGTCTGTACTATGTATAAACGAAGTTACATCCAAATCGGTTCATAAATACGCCTTTTATCGCGTGACAAAATTCAGGACGTTTCAAAATGTCAGCTTCGCTAGAAATTCAAAATGCTATAACTCAGCCATTTTTTAAGATATAGACGAAACAAAAACTGCTACGGAGTCTTTGTATAAAGGTCAAATACATAAGAAAAAAATATTTTTCCATTTTCAATTTTTTGGTACCACATTTCAAATTTTAATTTTTTTTTTAAATTTTAAATGGCCGCCATTTTGAAACAAAATGGCGGATGAAGCTGGCCAACGAACTCGGTCGAGACATTGGTATGTACTATGTACACACCGAATTACATCCAAATCGGTTCATAAATACGAGAGTTACAGTGTGACATAGGTCAGATATATATATATATATATATATATATATATATATATCAATTTTGAACGGAGGGTGGTTTCGGGGTCTGGGGGTCATGATCGATGAAAATATACCAAAATTTTTTGAAATCGCTTTCCTCCGAACGGCTGCAATAGGTAGCTTTTTGTAAAGAAAGCTACCTAATAACTTAAAATCCCACCTATAACAAACTATTTAAGCCTGTTTAACTATTTAACTATTTATTGCGATACAGTTTTCAAACAAATTGCGATGCGATTTTCAAACACATTGCATTTGACAGTATATTTTTTCCCTATTGAAAAATTGAAAAATCCCCAAAAATTGAAAATGTGTGGTAATTAGAAGTTAAAAAAAATTGCAGTAAAAGTTAATAAAAGTTAAATATAATCATCTGCTGCTGCCAAAATGACGTCAGTGTTACGCACGAACACGTTTGCTCTTTCCTTTATAATGTAGTATAATATTAATTTACGATTATGTGTTGATAAATCAATTTAGAAATCCTAAAAGGATAGTTTAAATATGTTTCATTTTTTTTCTTTTCCGTTGCCAAGAAAAACTACATTTATTCATTTATTTTTTCAAAATAGTATCAACGTGAAATGAAGTTCAAATCCGATGAATGTATCTCACTGCAATGTAATTTTTTTTTTTTTTTTTTTTAAGTTGTATGAGCAATTATCCAAAAAATCTTTCATAGCGCAATAATGACAAATGCTGAAGTTATAATTAAAATGGCGGATTTCTCAACTCTCGCGATGCGTTAATCTCCAGTCTCTCTATATTCAGGGTCACTAGGTTCAAGTAGAGATCCTACATTAGAGATTAGATTCAAGTAGAGAACCTACAACTTACTAAGATGTAGGTTCTCTAGACTCAAATGCTTCAATACGCCATTTAGTGGAGAAAAGATATAACTTCTAACCAAACATTTGTTAATAAGAAATTTCAAGGCAACATTCACAATTAAGACAATGGGGTTAATTAATCGACCCAACCACTTCTATAAGATTTTGAACATCATGCTATTTCAAAGACAGGGAATTAATTCACACACTTCTTAACTTCACCTTGCACCTTCACGATTAAAAGGAAAAGAAATCGGGGGAGGGGAAGATAACATACATGTCATAACATAATAGTTATCACTAAGGCTACTAAATATCTAGTTATGACAGTCAAAGGCTTATATAAGAAACATAGTTCGTATAATGAAATGTAAATAAAATTCCATTAAAATATTTGCGTTGTGTATTATTTAACTATCTTTAGCTGCTTGATATCTTAGTAAAATATCATTAGATTAATTAAAACCACCTGTAGTTTTGAAACAGATGAAAACAAAGAGTCACAGGAAACAAACAAGCAAATATACTTACACAGAACAAAACTAAAAGTTGACTTAAATCTAATTATGAAACAAAATTGCTATAACATGTGTGGTTTGGGTAATACGTAGTCTTGTTTGATTATCTACGGACAGCCATATACTCAATCACGCGGGCCGCATGTGACCAGGAGACCTGTTATGCGTTGCCCGACTTATGCAGGGGCATGCGGGGCAGCTGCCCCGGGTCCACCCTTTATAGCCCCCCGCCCCCCAATGAGAGTAGTCAGGATTTTCAGTGAAAGGTGCCAAATGGTTAAAATTAGCCAAAAATGGCCAAAATTAATATATTTTCAAACATTTAGGAAGGGAGTGGGGTCCCTCTTCCCCTCTCTGTTTCTCGTACCCTCTTCATCCATGCAAAAAACAAACATATCATTAGAAAACTAATGATTAATATTTTATTATAACAACTTAGTATTCTATTGTTTTCAAAAGAAATTCTTTATTAACGTTTTTCTCGTAACGAGGCAAGTTAAAACCATTATTTATGACCAATTTGATGCATTATCTTTTAGCCATCTTATAACGTACGTAGATAAGCGAAGTAAAAGTTAGCAATGAAATACTCGTATAAACCAATCTATCATTTTTTTTTCTACAATTATCCTACTAATATTTTTTCTTAAAATTGTGACCATCTCTTTGTGACACTCTGTATAGGGGAAGGTGGCCTAAAATGATCCCCTTAAGGAGAAAACTTGTGTAAAATAACATAACTGTTTAAATAAAACTTTGGATATATGCTAGTATGTTTTATACTATATTTTGCATTATAAACATATTTTAATAATAATTTAAATTCAAATTGAGTAATGAAAAAAAAACTGGATTTTTGAAAAAGTGTCCAAAGGATCATTTTACCCTCACCAAAGGGCAAAATGATCCTTCATTTAAAAATAACTGTAAATTGTTTTTTATCGGCAAAATAAAGGATATAAAAGTAATTATGACAATACACAAAGAAATAAAATAAGTTTTACAATCAAATAGCATACATAAATTTCCAAGCTCAATTGATTCTTATAAGGACTGCTCGTTAAAATGGCACTTCCCATCAATTTTCTTTTTCTCGAAATGCTTCATTCTGTTTTCTTTGGTAACGGCAGGATAACACGGGGGCTTCAAAAGAAAGATTTGGAACAGTCGCACATTTGGCTCCCATGATGGCTAACACCCGGTACCGGATTTTCTTCAGCCAATGAAATAGTAGTTAAACGATCCACATAATGGATCATTTTACCCGGCAACATGACCGCCCGTTTTAGGTCATATAACTGGATGACGCCGAGAAACATAACAAACTTAGCAAGTGTAATTCACATCGAAAAACATACTCTATTAAGTAAAACAGGTCATATTTCTGTACATCAAAGACTGTATATCTAAATAAATATGAAAGTTAGTGCTGATCTTATAGCAGATTTTATTAAACCCACTTTTTCAAAGAATTCTATTCAGACGCGTAATACTGCGATCGTTTGAATACTGCCATTACTTCTTCTTCACTTGGCACAACTAGTTTATGTGTTACCCTGTAGATAGCGCGACCTGTCAGGAAGAAAGCATATGTGGATCATTTTGCCCGCTAGGATCATTCTAAGTCACCTTCCCCTACAGATGTGATCAGTACTAGGTACAAAATTTATGCATATAATACAATATGCATGAGGTTTAGTACTTAGTCACTTCCACATTATTCACAAAAAATCTATAAATGGATAGAAGCCCCCCCCCCCCAGAGTGATTCTTGCCCCGGGGCCCACTATAGCCTAAGTCGGGCCCTGTTGCCCGAGATACACAATCATTAAAGCATATTTATAAACATTTTAGATGCGCATAAAAGTTTTTAAAGACCTTATTGTTTATTATTTTATAAACTTTTATGGAAAGGTTCCATCTGCTCAGTTATTTAATTTAAAACTATATTAAAATATCTTAAATATCATTTGCTTAGTCAAAAATTCATTTTACATGCAGCCCAATTGCATGTGGTGTATATATCGTATATACTCGCATATAAGCCGACCCCAAATTCGAGAGGAATAACAGACTGAATGCCAGTATTTTTTTTTAAGTTATCTTCGACTTATCTAACTTCAGAATTTGCAAAAAATTTCTGATATTAAATAAGGCGAAGATAACTTTTTTAAATATTGGTATTCAGTCTGTATTGAATTTAAGGTCGTCTTATAGGCTAGTATATACGATGCTTCTTAGTCTTCAACACGAATCGAATATTATTTAAAATTAACCAAATTTACCCCTTTAACCCTTTCAAGGGCGGTGGTTCATTTTTGGACCACCTAATTTTAATTCCGAAATGCCACATTGGCACTAGAATATTGGAATGAAAATTTCCCTTTTATTACGTACGTGAACAAAAACTTTCCCTTATTTTGAAATAAATTTTTCTGTAAATTCTGGTGTCAGTCACTCATTTCAGCATTTTACGAATAGAACCTTGTCCCTGAAAGGGTTAAAATATAAATATATTTGTACATTTTAAAAAGATAAAAAGTCTTTTCATTGAGAAAAATCTGAATTATTAAAGAAATGTTCTGATTTTTAATATTTAGATTTAGAAAATTCAGCATTAGTTTATTGCGTTTTAATCTTGTTATGTTGCTTATACTGATTAAAATAATTGTGTTATGTTATTCTTAAATTCAACTTTGTTTTTTTAATGTTTTAATCACTCTTTTTTTTACATTTTACGTCCCACATTCCACCTAATCTAGCAAATATTTGTTTGCTGCCCGTGAGATAAAAAGGTTTAGTATGGCTGATTCGGACAGTCCCAAAAATGCTTCATCTCAAAATTATACGTTATTTTTAAATTACCGTATATACTCGTGTATAAGTCGATACCCCCCCCCCACCCCCCAATTCTTAAGCAAAATTTTGAAAAAAATTTAATTTTCGTGTATAAGTCGAACCACATTTCTGGTAGTATGTTGAAAAATTATTTGTAATCGAGGATAAAAAAAAATAATAAATTTTCATTAAAATAGTAAACTTTTTTACGTTTCTAATCAGACTTTTTTCTTTTAATTCAACGTCTTAAAACTGTATAATTATGTAAAACCGAAGAAGCTTAAACTATTTTGAAACCTATTCACATCAATTCAATGATACTTAAAAAGAAAAAAAACTTTCAAAAATCTATTCAAGCCTTATTTACAAGGGTAAACAACTTCTTAGACTGCTAAAATATAGTACTTCTTTGTATTGTGTAGGACTTTTAACAGAGATATCTAGATGTATTCTCAAATTGAACTTTTTTAAAAAGGGGATTAAAATGTTGAAAGGAATGCCCCTGTATTGAAGGGAATTCTGTCCCAAGAGAAAATGGGGGCAGAAATATTAGAGGGACATTATTGTCGAGCTTTTTTTGTCAATCACAGGGAAATGACCATTGCCCGCTTTTACCTCTCATGTGATTACTTAAAAGACTTGCCCATTCGCCGATTATCTGTGAATTATTATTATTTGTTTTTTTACTACCTCGTGTATAAGTCGACCCCCCATTTTCAACTCGCAAATTTTGTCTAAAATTCTTCGACTTAAACACGAGTATATACGGTATTTTTTTTAATCAGAAATTTCCTTTTGCTAGTTGGTATGAAAATTATACGAATCTTTTTTTATTATTATTCAAAAGTAGGGGATGCGTAAATTGCGCGAAGTCGTAAATCATGAGAGTAAACACGGCATTTCTTTCATGACGTTGTTTTATACGAAAGTGACACGAAGTCAACAGTTGAACAAACAAAATATAAAACAAACTGTAAATGTTGTTTTGAGCCATCATTTTCAAAAATAATTATGGCAAGGAAGGATGTTTTAATGCTAGACTATGTGCCATACTTGAAAATTTGAGTGGAAGAAGATGGTAAGTAACAAAAAATTAATTTTGAGAAATTTTAAGTGAAAGCTTTTTTATGTAAACTTTATAGAATTATTTTCTTTTTGGTAGCATATCTTAAAATGCCTACAGGTGGTACTGAATTCTTTCACAAAAAGTTATTTACATTTAATTTTTAAATATAAAAAAATATTAATATTATTTAAATAAATAAATAAATAAAATAAACATTAAAAATATTAATATCATTTAAATTATTAAATAAAAAATATTAAATATTAAAAAATAATATATCATATTTTCAAGACTAATTGGAATCTTAGTACCGTAAAAGATCCTTGGATCGGAAAAGTGACATTTTTGGTGCATTTCTTATAAAACTTTAGCCTTAAAAACATTAATTGTGCACCGAATTTTTGTTAAGACTTTCGACTTATTTCAAGATATGATTTTAATTTTTTATGTATAATAAATTATTGAAATTTGGGTTACTTGGACCCAAACTATTTTTTTTTTCATAAAATAAACCATTTAAATGGGCAAAGGGCTGAAGCAGGACCTAAGATCCCGATATAATAAACATAGCGTCATTTAAGCTATAAGAATGTTTATTTAAATTTGAAATTAAATTGAAAAACACATTGAAAATACATCACAAATTGTGTGGTGCTGAATGATATATTTTAGCAGCCCTGTGTCTTGCTTACTAGTCCAAATAAGAAAAAATAATACACGAAAAAGTTATTTTACATCGAGGGTATAAAGTAAAGTCGGGGGTAAAAAGTTATTTTACAACCAGGGCTCATAAAGGAAACGAGAAGTCCTTGGTCTTCTATTCATCTGACCCCATTTCTGTGTACTGTTATAAAAATGTAAACATTTTCAACGACTTAGAACCCTTATATCGATATATAAATACATATTTAGATAAATAAATATACATTTTAAAAATCTTATCCTCTTCTAAAAAATATAAAATATTGATTATAATCAATGCTGTGTTAAAACAGACGTAGTAAAACATCAGCTTTACGAAAAGTGCCTACCGTATTAGGGAGGGGCAAACGAAAGGGGCTCCAGGGCCACGTCTCAGCAGGCCCATGATTATAAAGGCTCTTGTTAACACAAAAAACCCTTTTCATAAGTGTCAATTGAATAATTTTACTTTTTATACCACATCATTTATAGTGCAAAATATCCACAGACTTACTTATTTGTCAAAAAGCTGATGCATCTTTAGGCCTCTCTCCTTGCTGTATGCCATTTAAACATTCTTTTAAATTTTCAACAATAAAAATTAGAAACTTTTGGCTTCCAGGATAGCTTGTGTAATATTGCAGAATTTCTTGTTTTCAGATCTGGATATACATGCACGAGAATGGTGGCTAAACCATTTAATGAAATAAAGTTAACAAAAAAAGTAATGATTAAAAATTACTTTTACAGAGAAATTTTAATCAATTTAATACAAATTTTTGGTTAGAGATTATTTGGAATCAGCCCAGAAGTAGGTCCAAGTAACACCATTTTTAGCTTATTATCATGCTATTCATTACTTATAAATTTAATAGTGCAAAGTAATTTTCTATTTAGCAAACACTGTTGTTATTTTCTTAAATGACTGAATACGAATGATCAATTTCTATTTATTTTTTTGTAGGACATGGCCAAAAACTTCAACGTAGCCCCACGTTATGTGATCTAAACGTCTGCACGGGTCGGGATTTCCAGGCTCGGGTCCGGGCCCGGCCCAGTCCTTGCAAAAATCAATTAAATCAGGTCTGGTCTGACCCGAGTAAATTTCTACAAAAAAATCCAATTTTTCTTAACATACAATTAAGATTCTTTTAAAGAATACTGCATACATATTTACGGGAAGAGGGTGAAGTATATTTTTAATTATTATGTGTTTGAAAGACAGAAAATACACTATAGCAACATTAATGATTAATTAGACTCTTGTGCTTTTCAACATTCATATAAAGATTCATTAAGCAAATTAATGTAGTTTAGAATAAAAGAAAAAAATGGGAGTTAAAACATCATAACTTTTAAAGATTTATAATAAAAGTAGATTTTTGAAGATATTTCTCTGTAATATTAAGGTATATTTCCAATGATTCCGCTAACAGTTGTTCATTATCGCTATTACTATTTTTACAAAACCTATTGCATACCCGACACGTCCTGGGAACAATTAAGTCTAGTCCTGGCCCAGCTCGAGTACGTAGAAGAAAAATGCTAGTCTGATCCTGGCCCGGCCCGAGTCTGCTGAAAAAATTAAGTCCGGGCTCAGACCCGATGTAACTGTCGGATGCCGATCTCTACGCTGGACATGTTATAGTTTTGTATTGGTGTTGTCAAACAAGCATCGGATTGTGCAGCATATTTATACTTATTATCGCGAAAGTCATATCCATTGAAAATAGTTCATATTTTATCGGATTCGTTTAAATTTTTATATTTGGCCGTTCGGCCTGCTTGATTTTTTTTATCGGTCCGGCTGGCCCGTTCAATTTTTGTGTCGGCCCGGCCCGATCCGTTTATTTTTTCATCGGCCTGTCCCAGCCTGTTTGAAAGTTTGTCTTCCTTTTGTCGGGCCCAGCACGTGCCTCGGACCAAGCCCGGGGAGGGGAACGCCCCTCATTCTCCATGTTTCTGACCTGGCCACTTGGGTATGGAAGGCGACCGGGAGCAGAGTTTCTCAGAGACTGGGTGCTGCCGTGTTTTACAAACACTTGGCACTTGGTGTTACTGACAAGTACATGAGTAATCTGAGGCAGTCGTTCAACGTGTATCGGCCGTGGTGAACCAACACCTACTTGATATTCTTATAAAGCCATTTGGCGCTCATCCTGAATCCCACTGACGTCATTAACAGTGGACCGTCCAGTCTGACCATCCCAGTCACCCTGTTGAACTGAACTGGTTTTGAACAACCTTCATTTCTCTTCCTCCCTTATGGCAATACGAGTTAGGCTGGGATTACGGTGCCTCACTTAAGATCAACTTAGAGACTTACGATATAAACAAAACGTAAACGGCATTACGGTGCCTCGCGATCTTACGACAGCTTGGAAGCAGCCGTAAGTTAAGACAGAAGTGGATGCGCGCGCAACCACAACAAATGTAACTGCAGCCTCTGATTGGCTGACTGCAGGAGGACTTACGCCGAAGCACGAGGACTTGCGCCGAGGCACCGTAATACCAAGTTACGACCGATCGCAGGAACGCCTATCCTACGATCGAGCGTAAGATAGGGTAGAGCGAGGCACCGTAATCCCAGCCTACAGCTTTGCTTGTTTGTACTTGTACTTGTTCCAAAGCGTTGTTGGATAATTGGAAAATCAATTTATAATAAGGTAAGAGTTTTATTATCTTGATAAATCTTAAATCTTGTGTGCATTGTATGCATATGCACTGTGTGTGTCAAGTAGGTGTTGGGTGAACACACAGAACTTTCTTGTATATTCACGTTCGAACGCAGCCACTCAGTTTGCGATCAACGAGGGAAATGCCCATCCTACTCTGTGATCCTGACTCGGCCACGTGGATGTGGAAGATGATTAGGAGCAGGGCACAGACTTCTAATATAAGACTTCTTATATTAGAAGTCTGTGGAGCAGGGTAGGTACCCTAAGACTCCTATAATAGACTGGCGTCTCGGTGTAGCTCCGCTCCCTATGGAGATTTTCTCTCCTACCTCTTGGCTATGGAATTGGCGCTAGTTATTTGAGGTTGCTGCATTTAAGATGTGTTTAAGTGGTTTAAGAAGAAGTGCTCGCGCTGCTGATGGAAAAGTCTCTTTAGATTGTATGTTTTGATCGACGATAGCACCTTCGCTTTTCAAATGTCTATGTTGGCGATTTTTACATGGTCACATTTTAAATGATTTATTATGCTTAAATGATTAATCATAATTATTAATTCATAATTAATATATTGCATAAAACTATTATTAACATTATATTAATTAATATATATTAATAATATTATTATTATTACAATACATTTATTATATAATAAATTTAATATAATAATATATAATTATATTTTATTTTATTATATATATATAATATAATATAATATATATACAAGAATACATGTATAATTAAGGATCGACCGAAACAGGTTCTTCAGACTGAAACCGAAAATGAAAGCGAAGTTCGGTAATCCTCCTATTTTCGGTCGAAAACGAAAACGAAACCGAAAATGTAAAAAAATAAGAAATTAATATATACATAAATATACATAATTATTAATTAATTACACGTCTAATAGCACGCATGGTCCAAGTTAGCTCTCTGAGCCTCTAACCAAAACTTTTTATTTTCATATAAAATTGTAATTCATCAACGGCACAGAAGGATTTTCTAATTACAGTAGAACCTCGATTATCCGAAGTAATTGGGACCGACCCTCTTTCGGAAAATCGAAATTTTCGGATAATCGAGAATGCTTCAATTTTAAGATTAAGGAGAAATATATGCGCTATTTCTTATCATGGTAACAAGTGCTTAATAAAAATAAAAATAAAATAGCAAAATAGAAACAAGAATAAATTATACTTAAATTTTAATTTTTAAATAAAGTATCTTTTACGTATTTCACAAGGGTTTGAAACAATGTTTTGTTTGTCGCAGTTTCGATTGTCTTTGCTTTGAAGCTCATAACAAAGTTTTTTAATATTATCAGTTTACCAATATTACAGTCTTTCTGCTGCTCCAGCCATGCCAAACCTTTTGTAAAACATTGAAAAGCTTCAGAAGTGCTAATTTGTTAGTTCTATTCCGCAGCTTACAGGAACTCAAGTTAAATTCAAAGGAATTCTATGCCAGGGGATCAAAAATAATTATATGCTATCGTGGTTCGGAAAGGCCCGCTTGCACACAAGGAATGTAATAGTTTTTTAAAAAAAGGGGGGATTTTGCACACAAGAAATGTGTTAGTTAAAAAAAAACAAGCTTTAAAATTGGATTTAGGTTAACAGAGGGTTTCGGATAAAAGAGGTTCTACTGTATATGAATTTAATCAAATTAAAAAAATTTTAGGTATACATATCTCGATTTATCTTTTATAACGATTTTTGTTACACTAGAGCTTTCTCAAAGTGTATTCGAAACATTTCTGCTGTTTCAAACTAAGAATTTGCAATTATTATTAAGTCTGCAGCTTTTAATGAGCAAGTGAAAAGCGTCTTAAAGGTTTAGTCATATATGCATTTCTTGCTTTATAATTTGCACTCACTTTTCGAGTCAGTCATGACTGCTAATTATAAACAGTGAAGTTTATAGCAATGAATAAATAGTCTCATTTGAGCCGATACATCTCAAATCAATGATTAATGTTGCGAAATTACCGAAGGAAGAAATGTGATTTTTAGATTACAGATGGTTTCGGTCCGGCCGATTTTTCGACAGCATTTCTGCCGAAAACGAATTTTCGGTACTCAGATTTTGACCCGGAAACGAAACCAAATTTTCGGTCGATTTCTATATATAATATATATATATTATATTATATATTATATTATATAATATATTATTTATTATATTATATTATAGATATATAATATATAATTATATAATAATATTATATTAATTAATATATTATTAATATATTTATTACTAATAATGTAGTTCCATATTATTATAATATTAATAATATAGTATATTATATTATAGTACAATAATAATATTAATAATAATATTATTACTATTATTAATAGATAATATTAATATAAGTAATTAATATAATATTATATTAATTAATATATTATTAATATATTTATTACTAATAATGTAGTTCCATATTATTATAATATTAATAATATAGTATATTATATTATAGTACAATAATAATATTAATAATAATATTATTACTATTATTAATAGATAATATTAATATAAGTAATTAATATAATATTATTATAATTTATTAATATTATTATTATTGCATTAATTAATATGTATAATTAATGTATATTCAATTTTGCATAATTATTAATAGTTATTATTTATACACATGATTATTAATTAATATATTTATTACTAATAATGTAGTTCCATATTATTATAATATTAATAATATATTATTATATTATATTATGGTATAGTATAATAATAATATTATTAATAGATAATATTAACATAAGTAATTAATATAATATTATTATTATTGCATTAATTAATATGTATAATTAATGTATATTTAATTATGCATAATTATTAATAGTTATTATTTATACACATGATTATTAATTATGTTTAAATGATTTATTATCAATTTTTACTCTTTTCAAATGGCTATGAAGGCGATGGAGATTTTTACATCGTCACATTTTAAATGATGGCGATTTTTACACTTTTCAAATAAATAAAAAAAATTGTTGACTGCATTCCAGAAAAATAAATAAGTAATGAAGCTGATGTTATTTATTAAAATACAACCATAATTCAGTAATTTGTTTTTATGCTTCGCCAAACTAGTAATATTTCGCCAAATCTAGCTTCGATTGGACTTAACTGAATCAACACCTACTTGACACATAAGAATATCAAGTAGGTGTTGGTTGAATCCAGTCACTACGATCTCCATAGGGAGCAGAGCTACACCGAGACGCTAGTCTATAATAGGAGTTCTAGGGTACCCGAAGGGACAGGCCGCTGCTGCGTCTCTAGACTGAAGCTATCGTCGTGGTGTGCTTCAGACGTGGTGACCCTGACCACACAGTGTTTTAGCCTTGTATGTAACGTCCATTTCGGGTCACCTGCTCACAGTCCTCCCTATGCATTATGGTCGAAAAGAACTTCTTTAATAAATTTTAATAAATGTGCATTTATTAAAATTTTTATGGTGTTTTTAATAAGTTTTTTTAGCTTATCATTTCACACCAGCTTATTTAATTATTTAATGTTATAAGTTTTAGTTTTACCATATTGATTACCTCATAACATCTTCCTTCATAAAATAAAGCCATTTTTTAGAGAAATTTTTTCCTAAAACATAACACCTTCTTTACTCAAAACGTCAAAACGAATTAATAAAGTATTATGTTACTTTTTTATAAAAGTTACATATTTAAAATGAATTCAAGGAATTTTTCCTTTGAATGCCAGTAATGAATTCAACTTTTGGGCAAAGTTGAATTTTTTCAGGATTACAGGTAAATAAGAATATTTACTTTATTTGGTTTATGACGCCGCAGTTCTATGGAAGAAAAGGAAAATCAACAATTGAAATAACCTATTATAAAAGAAACTGCGAGCATTCTTTTGAAACATAAGCATAAGAAGGCCTGTTTATACCATCTTTGGACAATGCACCAGAAATGCAAACGATTACACTGTTTGTTTGTGAAATTTATATTTTTAAATGTACGTCAGGGGTTGTGTCCTTGAACTTCACTGATACGGATCACTGCATCAAAACATCTTATATCAGGGACCTCAGTTTTTCATGATTATAACGAAACTATTTAATAATATTTATTGTACATTGCTTATGACGTAATTTTACGAAAGTGACTCTCAATCAGCGTTTAAATCAACAAAATATAACAAAAACCTATATTAAGGCATCCTTTACAAAAATAAGCATGAAAAGGTCGGATGCCTCAATGATGGACTATACACCAAAATTATAAACGATTACAGTGATTGATTATAAAATTTACATTTTTAAATTGACTTGGAGTTGTACCCTCGAACGTCACTGGTAAAACGGATTTTTCCACTGGACTTTAAGTTTGGGAATCACAAATTTTTATGATTATAGGAAACACCCTAAAAAATTAATTTTGATTATTACATATTTTGATTAAAGTCTTGAAAAATCAATAGCTGAATCACTAAAATCTAAAGCTAACTGTTATCATTAATTTCAAGCAGTCTTTATAAAAATTAGCATGATCAGTCCGGATGCCTCAACGTTGGACAATGCAACCATAATTTTAAGCGATTATTGTGTTTGTTTATAAAAATTTACATTTTTAAATTGACTTCAGGGGTTGTGCCCTTGAACGTCACTGATAGGGATTCGACTGTTGGATTTCGAGGTCAACTCATCTGCGTCCTTCAAATGCTTAGTATAAAACAGGTGAGATTTTCAGACGCAGCGCGAAACTCTCTCTGTCATCGGTAGGCACTCAGATAGCATTATGCAGTTCAAACGAGTGAGTGAACTTTATTTTATAATAAATTATGGAAAATAATACAGTGGGGTGCCATATATATGTTTCTTATTTAAACGGGTTTTTTCTTTTCATTTATACGTTTTTACTACTAACAGTCATTTTAGGGCTATTTTTAGTTTATATTTTTTTACTAGAAATTTGAATTTTATGATTTTTTTTAAAACTTAGAATTGTAATTTGTATAGCAATTTTTGGGGTAGTTTAGAATAGTGGAAATGAACCCGCGTGCCAGCAGGGCAATTGTCACACCTATTTTCGAAGTCAACTTCGTTTCTTTTAATCTTAGAATTTCTAATATGTCAAAGATTACTGTTCGGAAATAGTGGTGAAATTGGCCGGCTGGTAGGCGGGCTGATAGGAGATATAATTTCAGCCACAGGTGAAGTCGATTTTGCAAACAAATACTCGTTCCCTAAACTAATTTATGATATAAAAAAATATATCAAAATCAAAAATATATCGTTCGCATGCCTGAAGATGGACACTTGCAAGGTTAAAGCCTGTCTCAATTTATCCTCATGTCTTTTAATGATAAAAAATGTTTTATGTATATGACAGAAACAAATTTCTAATTTTATTCATTCAATTTCACTTGACAATTTCAAGCTAAATATATCATCTTCAGTAACAAATTTGATTCTAACTTATATTTCCTATGTGCCTTTCTTTTAAATGTTTTCCAGTAATGACTGAACTTTGTTATATGCAAAGTGTATGTTATTTAATCTTGAGATATGAGGAAAATTTAATCGAAATTTACATTGAGAATAATGTTGAGGATTTTAAAGATTGTTGGTAGTAATTAAAAACTGATTTCAATTATTTAAAAATTATTTTTTAAAGTATTTTAATTGCATGAGTAAAAAAAGAAAACTTAAGGTATCTGTATGCCTTCGAAGCATTAAATTTTTTTTTTAATTTTTAAGTTTAAAATTGCAAATTATTATTAAAAATGTGACATAAACATACAAATAAGTAATTAAAAAATTTGTTTAAAAATTTTTATTTAAAAAAAATGTACAAAATTCCTCGAAAATTTGCTATTTTCTTTAACCTATTTAAATTTAAACTATTAAATATTAATACATTTTATGAATTCCATAATAAATATTATAATGTTATGCAGGAACTAGACTATTTTTATGACAATAACATGAATATTTTAAAAGTTATAGGCATAACAAGACAAACAATGCTGAAAATTCACGAAAAAAGTTAATAATTTGTAAATTAAAACTGCGTAACTGATAAACTTCAATAAATCGGCATAAGAATAGTCTACTTTCTTTGAATATATATTTAAAACATTATATCAAAATTTTGAGGTGATTGAAATATTATTTATTGAGTTATATGACAATTTTTCCACACACACACACACACACAAAAAAAAAAAAACTTTGAGAAAAATCAAAAAACAACTTTCAACTTAGGTATTTTTAAAAGTTTGTAAAACCATATGAATACTTAAAAAGCTTCAGGATCATAAAATTCACTCTCTTTTTTATTCGAAAACAGTGAGTTTTTGAATAGAAATTTTGATCGAATTAAAGTTTTAAAGACAAACAGATGCCTTAAGAACATGAAAAAATATTATTTAAGCTTATTCTAATATTCTACTTCTTATTATGCATTATTATGTCAATTTTGAATTATATATTTTTTTGGTTTAAAATTTTAAAGACGATGAGAAACGAATGAAAATATCGAATAATTTAATAAGAAACGATGTTTCTCTTTTTATTAAGCAATGCAAATAAGTAAATTTGTGTCAAAAATTCTTATTCAATATTAATGCAGCAATGCTAGGTATTTTCTTATTTAGTTTACGCTTATTTTTAATTTGATTTAATTGGTGTTATTTTTTTCATATATATAGTGTTCTTAACGACTCCTTGAATTTGAGTACCATTATTTCCAAATAGTCGCCTATTAAATATTCAATTTAATATTCGCCTTATTTAATGACAGAAATTCCGCGATTAAATAAAGTGAAGTTGACTTTTCGGAAGTAGTAGAACCCATGGGCCTGTTACATATCTATAGATATTTTTGCAATGAAATTGGTTGTACGAGTAATATTTTCCAACACTTCAGTCAAAACCTTCTTCTTTATCTTTATCTTTTTTTTTTATTATTAAAGCATGTATCCTTTTATAAAGTTAATGTATAAATTTATTATTCTTTATTATTTTTTCCTCAAAACTTAATATTCCTTAATTTAAAAAGATAAATATAAAGGAAAACGAATAAATTACAAATAGTAGTTAATTTCTTTTGTACATTTTCATTTGATATTTTTTGTAAGGCCATGACGATATAGATGTCAACACAATATATATTTTTATTGATTAAAATATGAAATTTAAAAATTTTATTTAAAAGTTTCACTTTTCAGTTATTTCAAAAGGTTGGAAGAAAAGATAAAATTAAAAAAAAAAAATTAAGCGTGTTTATAGAATCTATACTGGACTGCTCTTTCATTTATTTATCATTACAGCGCGTTAAGAAATTATAAGACCACTGAACAATTGGTTAATTGTTGAAGAAAAAAATAATTTGAAAATTTTACTTCGTATATTTCAAACTGATAGTAAAACACTTTCTGTATTTAACTCGAAAATAAACTTAATTTTGATAAAAAATTACCCATTTTTCAGTAAATTAAACAAGAGATCTTTTAAGAAATTATAAGACCACCTCAGAAAATTTGCATATTACATGTCTATTCATAATTTTCATAAGGCATAGTACTTTGTAAAGCCACTAACAGAGAAGTAAAGTATCAGATTTTGATTGTGGTATTCACGATTTTACTTGACGATCCAACTGGCAGTGTTGCCGCATCTGGCGGATTTTTTATTTAGAAATATTAAATTCACAAAAGAAAATTTTAAATAGCAATTATCTTTTATTTTATTTCGGGAATGTCTGACATCTTATAAAGCAAAAATAACTTTTGAAACTTATTGGTGAGAATTCTAAATGCCTAAATAAAAAATCAGCCAGATGCGATAACACAGTCCGCGGGAGAAAGAGTTGGGTACAAAGTGGGTAAAATTTTATTTTATAACTAGCAGACCCGCCTGGCGTTGCTCGGGGTCCGTAAATAATGACCTTAAACCAAACTCAAGTTTGTATGATTTTATATCTTTTGAAATTATTTGACATGCACATAATTTCGGAGGCACCCATTGCCTTCCGCAGCGTCTAGTGTGTTCCCAACAAACTTCTTTCCGAACGAACCTGTAATCTGGGTTCACACTATCTAAGGCAGCATGTACCGGAAGTGCTCCGCACGTGCTGGAGACAACTGAAAACCAAGTTGAGTGAGCCAAACTTGTAGTAATCATGCCCATAGAATCCAAAAAAAGAATTCATCATTAATGTTAGAAAATGTTGGTAATTTTAGTCTAAGATAAAATTTCATAAATACAGAAAGTAGCTGAATTGTAATCCATGTTGAATGAACCAAATCCCGTTGAAATTAGGTCTTTAGAATTGGAGGAAAGAATGCGCCTCCAAGCGGTGGAAGATGATCTCTCCCCTTGTAAATTTCATGAATTACTTTTAACATTAACACGATATTTAATAAACTGATAAAATCCATTATCTAAAGTTACGTTTAAATTAACGCGAATTTTAATTTACGGCTGTAGTGAGTAAACGTAAGTTGATGCTGTAAAAGGAGATTAATGTTCGAAAAAATTTCTAGCTGAGGTATAAAGAAAGACCGGGTCCTGGGGCCAACGTCTTAACTAGAATGTAGTTGGGTATAAGAAATTTTTTTAGTAGTTTCAAAGTAGCTGGAGGACGCTGAAACTATGTTAAAGAAAAATGTAATAGAATCGGATAGTTTTTAAAGAAGCTGCAACAAAGGGCCCAAGAATAGATTAATATTCAAAATTGGTGGTAGCTGAAGTCTGAGAAATTTTTTCATCAGTCATGTAGTAGCAGAAGGACTTAAGACGTTGTTAAAAAAAGCTAGTGAATCGGACCGTTTTTAAGGGACCTATAAGAAAGGGCCCAAAGAGGGCCGACTGATAGTAAAGAGCAGGGCCCTAACATGAAAACTTGCTAAAAGGTCTAAGTTATAGCACTTTAGATCTTCAATTTGTCAAAATTAAGCATATTGTATGAATTAATCATTAGAATAAAATTTTTAAAAAATGCGTAAAAAGTAGGGGGAAAGGCTTAAAACAGGGCCCTAGAATCCAGTAAAAATAAGAGGGTGTTGGTCTGGGGAGAAGAATGCAAGACTCAATTTTAAAATTTTGTATTGATAGTGCGAGAAAATTAGGTGGTGAAAAATGCATGCCCCACAAAAAGTTCAAGGGGCTCCGGATCGGGGCCTATGGAACCCTAGGATGCCATAGGATTTTAACTGGAATAAAGAAACGGGAGAACAACTAAATGGAAAAAGGATTAAGAGGAGGCAATTTATTAACAATTTATGGTGCAAATATTTTAAGTACCCTGTACCGGGCCCCAAGGGGCCAGGGACTTAAGTGGCATGTAGTTGCGTATAAAGTGACTTTTTAGTAGTTTTAAAGTAGTCAGTGGATGCTAGAAATATGTTTAAAAAATTGCAAGCAATTCCGATCATTTTTAAAGAAGCTGCACCAAGGACCCCAAAAAGGCGATTAATATTCAAAATTGGTGTCTGAAATTTTTTTGTCATTCATGTAGTAGCTGGCGGACCTAAGAAGTTGTTAGAAAAAAAAAGCTTCTGAATCGGTCCACTTTTAAGGGAGCTATAGTATGGGGCCCAACAGGGGCCAACTGATAGTTAAAAACAGGGCCCTAACATGGAAACATGTTACATTGTCTTAGTACTTAACGATTTAGATCCATAATTAGTCAAAACTAAGCATAGGGTATTAAGTTTTCGTTAGAATAATATTTTAAAGAAATACACAAAAATTGGGTAAATGCTTCAAAAAAGGCCCTAGGGCCCAATAAAAATATGAGGGTGTTGGTCCTGGAAGAAAAGTCCAAGACTCAGCTTAAAAATTCTGCGCTGAGGAGGTGAGAAAATTAGGGAGTGAAAGATGCATGGCGGACAAAAAGTTCAAGGGACCTGGACCGGGCGCTACGGGACCAGGGTCTTAATTGAAATGTAGAAATGTGAGAATAACTAAATGGAAAAAGGGTTCCAAAAATGAAGATCGGATTAAGATGGGGCAATTTATTAACAATTTATGGTGCAAAAACTTCAAGGGGCCATGTACCGAGCCCCAAGGTGCCAGGGATATAACTGGCATGTAGTTGGACATAAAGATATTTTTAGTAGCTTTTTAAAGTAGTCGGAGGACGCTACAACTATGTTAAAGAAAATTGCAAGCAATTCGGTTCATTTTTAAAGAAGCTGCACCAAGGGCCGCAAGAAGGCGATTAATATTCAAAATAGGTGGTAGCTGGAGCCTGAGAAGTATTTTTTTTTGTTGGTCATGTAATAGCTGGAAGACCTAAGAAGTTCTTAGAAAAAAATGCTTCTGAATCGGACCATTTTTAAGGGAGCTATAATAGGGGGCCCAAAAGGGGCCAACTGATAGTTAAAAACAGGGCCCTAACATGGAAACGTGTTACAATGTCTTAGTACTTAACGATTTAGATCCATAATTAGTCAAAACTAAGCATAGGGTATTAAGTTTTCGTTAGAATAATATTTTAAAGAAATACACAAAAATTGGGTAAATGCTTCAAAAAAGGCCCTAGGGCCCAATAAAAATATGAGGGTGTTGGTCCTGGAAGAAAAGTCCAAGACTCAGCTTAAAAATTCTGCACTGAGGAGGTGAGAAAATTAGGGAGTGAAAGATGCATGGCGGACAAAAAGTTCAAGGGACCTGGACCGGGCCCTACGGGACCAGGGTCTTAATTAAAATGTAGAAATGTGAGAATAACTAAATGGAAAAAGGGTTCCAAAAATGAAGATCGGATTAAGATGGGGCAATTTATTAACAATTTATGGTGCAAAAACTTCAAGGGGCCATGTACCGAGCCCCAAGGTGCCAGGAATATAACTGGCATGTAGTTGGACATAAAGATATTTTTAGTAGATTTTTAAAGTAGTCGGAGGACGCTACAACTATGTTAAAGAAAATTGCAAGCAATTCGGTTCATTTTTAAAGAAGCTGCACCAAGGGCCGCAAGAAGGCGATTAATATTCAAAATAGGTGGTAGCTGGAGCCTGAGAAGTATTTTTTTTTTTTTTGTTGGTCATGTAATAGCTGGAAGACCTACGAAGTTCTTAGAAAAAAATGCTTCTGAATCGGACCATTTTTAAGGGAGCTATAATAGGGGGCCCAAAAGGGACCAAATGATAGTTAAAAACAGGGCCCTAACATGAAAACATGTTAAAATGTCAGTACTTAGCGCTTTAGATCTTCAATTAGTCAAAATTAAGCATAGGGGATAATATGAATTATTCGTTAAAATAATATTTTAAATAAATGCGCAAAAAGGGGGTAAATGTTTACAAAAGGGCCCTTGGGCCCCAATAAAATATGAGGGTATTGGTCTGGGAAGAAGAGTGTAAGACTCAACTTTAAAATTATGCACTGAGATGATGAAAAATATAAGGGATTAAAAATAATTGGCGCATAAAAAGTCTAAGGGGCTCTGGGCCGGACCTGCGCAGCCCAGGGTGCCCAGGGTCTTAACTGGAATGTAGAAACGTGATAATGACTAAATAGAAAAGTGATTACAAAAATGAAGATCGGATTAAAAGGAAGCAATTTATTAACAATTTATTTGCATAAAAACTTTAAGGGCCCTGTATCGGGGCCCAAGGGGACAGGATTTTAACTGAAAAGTAGTAATCACTAAATGGAGATAGGTCCTCTAAAACAAAGAAGATTGGATGAAAAGGCGGCAAGTTATTAACAATTTAGTGCATAAAATCTTAAAGGGGCCAAGGGATCCCGGCCCTTGAAAAATTAAAAATCTGAGCATCAGGTGCACCAGGACCTGCCTTGGACTATTCACATCTAAATTTTCAGACTTCTACGTGCAGTAGTTTTTGCTAGCCATCGCACACACGCAGAGCGATTTGTTATTTTATTAGTATAGAAGGTTATGATAAATATGGAAGAAAAATAGCGACTTTAATGAAACGTTCATTGCCATTTTAATTATGTTATTTAGTTTATTTAGTTATATTAGTTTTTAATTATGAAATTGCCATTTACAATTTCATAATTAAAAACGTATTCAAAGCAAAACAAAAGAATCTGGAAGGAAAGAAAATGTTGGCAAGACGTGATAACCGACAAGTTTTTCGGCTATCTACGAAAAACAATTTTAGACTCCTGAAATTTCAAAACGTTTCAACAAAAAATTAAAAATCACATTTCACGGCTTGGATAAATCTTAAGTCAATTTCTAATACGAAATTTAAGAAAATAAAGGAAAAAATCAAAGTTATTCAATTATTACCGAGCGGAAAGACTGAAATGTGCTAAAAATGTGATATCACTATCAGTTGAAAAAAAAAAATATTTTTTTAATGAAAAAAAATTGACCTTGACGACCCAGATGACGACAAATTGTCTTTAATTTGAAGAAAGAACCCAAAGACAGCCGACAAATGAGCAAGGGCTACATAATGATTTGGTTAGTGTTTGCCAGTGATGGAACAGTGTAGCACCAGAGAATCAATTGACACCACTAAATTTTAATTGTATTCTTCGTCTTATTTCAGGATAGAATTTGCGAGATTTATTCAAGGCGAAGAATACTATAAATATCTAGTGGTGACAATCGCAAAACTGCTGCGCCACTGTTCCATCACTGGTTTGATCATTCTAGATTGTGTAATTTACACCGAATTTCGGGACGTATGAACTCTGCAAATATCAAATTTTGTTAGACAATCATCTCTACCGTTTGGGCCTTTAATACGTGGTACTGAGCGGATGTTTAAGGAAGATGATAATTGCAATGCATCTAAATCCACGAAGAAATGGTTTTGAAAAGAAATGGTCATTTTTTGCCATGGCTCAGACTATGTCCAGATTTAACCCTTTCAAGGGCGGGTGTCACACGGCGTGACCACTTAATTTTAATTCTAAACTGCCAAACGGCACCAAGAATATTTTAATAAATTTTTGCTTTTATAATGAACGTTTAGAATAACAAGTTTTCATTTTCTGAGAAATTCGTTTTCAAATTGTGGTGTCAATCAATCATTTCAATATTTTACAAGCAGAATTACTTTGCTCCTGAAAGGGTTTTAAACTCCGTGGAAAACTTTGGGGTACTTTAAATCTCAGAATTTATACTAATAAATAAAGTTTTCTTCTGTGAATGAACTGAAAGTTGTCATTGTAAGAGAATTTTACAATATTCCCGACACATAACTTAAAATAACTTAAACTTCAATGAAAGACTGTTTGACGTTATAAGAAAAAAGTATATAATTTATTAATAAACGGTCAAGTGCGAGTATTACTCGCGCTCAGATAGTTCCGTACAACAAATATATGAATTATTAACTGTATTATTAAAAAAAAAAATCGTTGCTAAAAGAATAATAAAGCTTTGTAAAAATCTATACAACGTACGTCTGGGTACAGTTGTATATATTAGAAAAGTATGAATGGGTATACCACAAAAGTTCAAAGAGATATAACGCCTACTATTCTGTATAACTCTTTTTAGGGTTCCATACTTAAGAAGTAAAAACGGAACCATTATAAGATCACTCCTGTGCCTGTCTGTCTGTCACAGACATTTTTCTAGTAAACTATGGTACATGGAAAGTTCAAATTGGGGGAAATGATTACGACTGTTGACCCACATATTTACAGATTATTAAACATTCACAAATATATTTAGGGAAAATGTAGTGGGGCTTATTAAGTTACTTGAAAAAAAATCTTTTCTTTGTATATCGTGTGAAAGCTTTCGTAACGCTGAACTAAAAATTACACTTCTTTTAATTTTAGGTATTACATTTTCAGAGATATCGTCCAAAATGAAGTGCAAAAATATGTCCCCCACTCCCTCTATTTCCGAATCTGCTGAAACTAAAATTATGAAAAAATTAGAGGTAATAGATGTAATTTAAACCTTGCAGGAAAACTACAGCGATTTCTCTAATTCACATAGTTTTTTTGAGAAAATCGCATTTTCCAGTTAAACACAAATTTCTACTTGCGGACATTCAGCCAAGTTCTTCAGGAGCACTGGAGGTACCTATCGTAGCAGGAGTATAAACGCATTGTTGATAATGATTTGTGAAAAAAAAACCCGTCGGTAATTAGCCGAGATATTAAGCCAATTAAATACCAAATATTGCTATTTCGTATAACTCTTTTTTAAATCTTATCCTAATCTGTTTATAATGAACTTAATTCGGTACTGACAATAAAAGTAGTGCATAATAAAATTTATTTGACATTTCATAAAAATCAATTCAGCGTAATAATAATCTTTTATTTTTACAGTGTAGCTGAAACGAAACCCTTGTTCAAAGTTTAAACTTGGCATTGTGTTAAGCACGCTTCGAAAGGAGGTCGCAAAGTTGAATCGCCGCCTAGGTTCGGGCCGCGTTTTTCCAGATAAGTTTTTAATTAACTTTTAAAGACACGGGAGGCGCATTGAGAGATCCACTCAATGCAAACTAGTCGCGAATCCCACAGTATTTGTGTGATTAATTCTAATTAAATTACTCTGCTTTTAACAATTTGACGTTTATTGCTTTTATACTGCTACTGGGCATTGCATTACACAAATATATCATTAAAAGATGTTATCTGGGCTTTAAAAGTCGATAGTACATAGAGTATGCCACCCCTGACATTATTTATGTCCAAACCATCCGTATCTTTAAGGTTTAATATCTCGGCTAATTACCGACGATTTTTTTTTCAAAAATCATTATCAAGAATGCACTTATACTCCTGCTACGATAGGTACCTCCAGCGCTCCTAAAGAACTTTGCTGAATGCCCGCAAATCGAAATTTGCGTTTAATGGAAAAATGCAATTTTCTCAAAAACTATGTGACCTAGAGAAATCGCTACAGTTTTCCTGTAAGGTTTAAATTAACATCTACTACCTTTAATTTTTTCATAATTTTAGTTTCAGTAGATTCGGAAATATAGGGGAGGGGGGGAGGAGAGATATTTTTGCATCTTTATCGACGATATCGCAGAAAATGTTATACCTAAAGTTAAAAGAAATGCAATTTTGAGTTCAGCGTTACGAAAGCTTTCACACGATATACAAAGAAAAATTTTTTTTCAAGTAACTTAATAAGCCCTCTACATTTTTCCTAAATATATTTGTGAATGTTTAATAATCTGTACATATGTGTGTCAGTCTTTATTACTTCCCCAATTTGAACTTTACACGTCCCATAGTCAACGAGTAAAATGGCTGTGACAGACAGACACAGGAGTGATCTTATAATGGTTCCGTTTTTACTTTT
Organism: Maratus speciosus; assembly: GCA_963932465.1. Lineage (NCBI taxonomy): Eukaryota > Metazoa > Arthropoda > Arachnida > Araneae > Salticidae > Maratus > Maratus speciosus. The sequence continues at coordinate 478,349,724 of OZ010796.1, forward strand.
TAAGTACGGAACCCTAAAAATGATGTGTTTTCATCTTTTTTATAATATTTAAATTAACTTAATTATTTATCTCATTATTCAACTTTATTGAAACCTAAGCATAATAATTATGCTGTATCATCATATTTTATAAGTTTAAATTGAATTGGAATTCTTATTTATTTCATAATTTGCATAATTAAAGTGATCTTGTAATTTTTTATTAGAATGTATTAGCATGTATTAGAATGTATTAGAAGGTATTAGAAGGTAGTACTATTACTATTAGTCTTTAATTACACTTCGTCAACTCTATGTGTAATAATTCATTTTGAAAGATACAACGTAAAGCTTTTTTTTCGATTTTTGAAGTGAGAAGAGAATCGGCATTGGTTCAACAGAGGGTCGTTAGTGGGTTTGCAATTACTTTATTACGAGTAATTTCGTAAACTAAATTTCTTCTTGCTTAATTGTAGAACATGCCATGATTAAATAAGTTTAAAATTTACATACTAAAATTTTGTTAGTAAAGGGACTGTGAACTAACCTCCTGACGAGATGGCTACTGAAAAATATTAAAATAAGCGTTCCCTTCAGAAACATTTGTTACAATTTTTGTGAAGTGAGGCTTTTTAGAATTATGGAATTTAAGAGTTGCGTAATTAATTTTATTGTGCTACTTTAAATTATTGTAATAATGATTATAAAATAAGTATTGTATGGTAATGCAATAGATACCGCTTATGTGCTGTAAATTTTGCTTCAATTAAATAGTTGATTCCAATGCCTGGACAAAATAACATGATTTACGTTTGATTCTCAATTATTTGATTCACACAATCGGCTGATTGCAGTAATAAGAAATTCTATTTTTTTTTTCTAATTTCAGAAAATGTGTTCATATCTGTATTATCTGACTGGAACTTCAATAACATTTTATTTATATTAAATATTATATTAAAATTTTATTTTTAACAAATTTTATTAATATTTCCTGCTAGATGATTAGCTCGTAAACGGATTTAACACTAAACATACCGAGAATTTTACTTTATAAAAATATCACACACAAATATTTTTATTTAAAACTATTTAACTTTTTATTTAACTTATTACTGTGTAATTTATATTTTATTTAGTTAATAAAGAGATTTCTGATTCAAGTCGAAATATTGTCATTTGGTACCGGTCAAAGGACCGGTTTTTGGTATATTTAGTATTAAAATTGCTCAGTTTTAGAAATACTTTCAATACAAAGATACGCTTTCAATCAAGTACAATATACTTAAGGGGACAGTAGACTTTGAAAAGAGCAGAAACATGTTTTAGGTAGCTCTTATTACAAAAAGTAAAAAGCTACCTATTGCAGCCGTCCGGAGGAAAGCACTTCCGAAAAATTTTCGTATGTTTTCACCGACCATGACCACCAGACCCCAAATATATATATAGCCATTTACTTTTTTTAATTTAAAAATTTAAAAAGCGGTGTAAATAAATTTAAAATTGAAAAAGATTTTTTCTTTAAGCATTTGACCTTAAAACAAGGGCATTTTAAGGGCATAATTTGGAGCATTTTTTGCTTCGCCTTTATCTTTAAAAATGACTGCGATACAGCAGTTTAAATGTCTAAGTTGTTTGACATATTGAAACAATCTAATTTTTGTTATGCTGTACCTTTCGTATTTATTGACCGAAGTATCGTCTTTAACTTAAAAAATAACGGAGATAAAGCAGTTTCAATTTTTAGGATGGCTGATATTTTGAAACAATCTAATTTTCATCATGCGATTGCATGCGTATTAATTAACCAATTTGGATTTCACTACGCATGGGTACAGTACGTACCAAGGTCTTCACCGAGATTGTTAGCCAGCTTCAATCACCATCTTGTTTCAAAATGGCGACCATTTAAAAGTATAAAAAGCGGTACAAAAAAATAGAAATATAATTTTTTTCTTTGTTTGAACGTGAAACGTTGTTTCGTCTTAATCATTAAAAAATGGCAGAGATATAGCAGTTTGAATTTCTAGGTTGGTTGATATTTTGAAACAATCTGATTTTTGCCATGGAACAGCATGCGTATTTTTTAACCGATTTGGATGTGACTAAGCATGTGTACAGAACATACCAAGATCTCGACCAAGTTAATTGGTTAGCTTCATCCACCTCGTTGTTTTAAAAAGGCGGGCATATCAAGATATCGCCAAATCTGGCGACGAAACATAAATCACTTTAAATAAAGCCAACGTGGATTTAGCTCACTAATTTGGTGAAATTCCTATTCATATTCAGTTTTAAAGAAAATTTTTATTGAATCATCTGTGATCGAATTCCATTAATTTTAGCTTCGTGTGTTTGAGTAAAATAAGTTATATTAAAAACAAAACAAAACAAAACAAAACAAAACAAAACAAAAAAAAAACGAAATATGAAAGTTACCTTTTCCTTCCGGCATATGCCGGAAGGACTTTCTTGCTGTTCTCCTTTTTTTCTTGCTGTTGTTATTGCTAAAATTTTAAAAATACCAATATTTTGCCACATTATGTGCAAAAGTGTAGCTAGTAATGAAAATAATGTATCATAATGTATTTTCCGCAGTCTATACGTCTTTAAAATGTTATATGCGTTTTAATTTTTATTCAAAACTATTAATATCGCTTATGAACAATCTTGATATATACTACTAGAAACTTCTGCATCCGTTTTGGAATGTTGGTCTTCAATTATTAACATACTAATTTTTCATAAAAATTCGATTTCGTGCCAGTTTTTTTTTAAATCTTAAATCTGTCTATCAGATTAAAAGTTCGATTCACAAATTTCTTGCAGTAATGTATCTCGATTTTCTCTAGCGATAGATAATATGCATGTTTGCCAGCAAACTGTCTTGTTGCGTGTTTACTCAGCTAAATGTAGGCAAAACTTCGAGCTAAATTGATCGTAATTTTCACGTTATTAATAATACATTATGAATTACCAGCTCTGCGAGAATTGCCACTTGCTGTCTACATACAGGCGAGAAGTACGTCTTTACTTGGGTGCGTGATGTCATATGCTCATTATCTATACTGAAAATTTCGAGCAACAATTAAAACGCATGGAACATTTTAAAGAACTATAGAGTGCGGAAAAACGTATTTTAAGGCAAATGCATTTGAAATATACATTATTTTCATTAATTAACTTTATAAGAAGTATAAAAATATGCGTTGCATGTTATCGTTGACCGGTGTAGTTTTAATTGAAAAAGTTTTAAATGTCGTCATCATTTTTCGGCATTAAAAATGTTAAAGCGCTTTTTAACTTGGTACGCTTTGGTCCAAAATATCGGAATTCTTTTGTGCAGTCCTGTATATGACTTATAGATTTGTATATATTCTATATAATACGCTGAAAAATAGTTCAGTTAGGAAACTTGCAACATAGTTGAAAATTCCCCTTTAGCAATTTCCGTCAATAAGCGGAAATGTACTCGAATTATTTTGTGCAACCATGCATATGATCTATAGAATTCATACACACGAAATAATATGCAAAAAAAAATAGTAATTAAATTTAAAAACGGATACCACAATTGAAAACGCACTTGCAGCAATTATTGTTCATTCGACAGTATTGCAACTGCATTTTCTTGTGTGTCCCTGTAAATGAACCACAAATGCTATGCACAAAATTATTTATGACAAGTAGCTTATTGTGCATCTCAGTTTTATATATCTATATCAATTTTAATATGTTTGAAATAGCGTAACATCATTAAACTACACTGCAAAAGTTTTTTCCCATAGACCATAATGTAAGGGATTTCTTTCGAGTGTTCGTGTTTAGGAACTATAAATGCTGCACTCTTTCCTTTTCAGTATCAAACATACCATGGTAAACCTCAATAACATATATGAATTACACGACAATCCGGGTATATTTACGCAAGTTAGAGTACGGGAGGATAGCCAGACAGACGGACAGACAAACCAGATTCATAAACACTTTTCAACTACGTTGGAAAATGTTAAAAAATACAAAAACGAAGAAAAAAAAAACTTCTTCATGTACGTTACGAAAGTTAAAATGAATTAAATTAAGTTTTCAAAAGTAAAAATTATAAAGAACTATCAATTTTTGTAAATTATTTAACATACTCAGTTTTTGCATATCATTCTTTTATAAACTAAAAAAGTCGTCTCTGTGTATATGTAATAAAAATTGGAATATGTCAACAGACATTTTTGAAACAGAAAACTAATATTCCGTTTCAATAATATAATTATTAGCTTGTTTCATACTTTACTTGTTGATTATAATAGAAGCCTGTACAGCGCATCCCCAAGTAATCTTACTACAGAATCATTTTCTCCTATATACACAATATTGACGAAACTGTAGCAACGCTTTTCATTTTGCGGACTCTGTGATTGGTTACTTGCGAGCAGAGCTTCCTAAAGCTAAGACTTAGTCAAAGTTATGGAACTATTATTTAACAACAAAAGGATTGAATTCTCTACACTGTCAGAAAAATTCGTCTTTATACACTAAATTATTCGTCAGTTTTAAACAAATAATTTCCGTACTTCTAGAAAACATGCTTTTTCCGTTAATTCTTCCTGGAAATCTGAAAAAGAGCGGAAAATTCCGTTTATTCCTTGCACGCATGCGTATTCAGTGGTGTAGTCGTAAAGAAAACAGAGGGTATACGTTCTAAGCAGAGGGTATACGCTCAAGGCAGAGGGTATACCCTAGTGTATATATAATATAGCTTTCTTGAGAAACAGAGGGTATACGGTGTTCCTTAAAAGAATCCAGAGGGTATACGGCGTATACCCCCGTATACCCTCCACTACATCCTTGTGCGTATTGGCTGTATTATTTAATACCCAAGTTCGGATTTATTTTTTAAATAAAAAACGAAAATTCAACAAATTGCGAAATTTCTAATTTATTTTATAACAAACAAACAAAAATAATGCTGTCGAATTTAATAAAGTAGGAATTTTCTCCTTCATTTACACTTATTCGCAATTTATTTTTTAGAATATTAAAAAAGTATTCGCATGTAAAACATATTCTAAACAAACACATTAAAAATCTATATAGTAGTTCAATCAAGTTAAAAAATCGATTTTATATAAAAAAAAAAAAAAAAACATTTCTTCTCGAATTCAATTCAAAATATAATATTCATATTTTACATCTAACAGTCAAATTATGTCTTATTAAAATATGTCTAATATGTAATAATTTTTATCCTCTATTATTCTATAAGTGTTAAAACACCAACCATTATTTCATAACGATGAAATGTCCCTGCAATAAAGTTTAAATTTCCGAGCTTTCTGAACAAGAAATTTAACAAGTTTTACCAATCCCCCATTTGAAGAAAATTCTTATCTTCATTTTAAACTCATCCTCTACCAAGTGCTCGCTGGCCGAATGGTTGAGATGATCGAATCTGAAACGCGTGGTCCCGGGTTCAAAACCAAGTGGATCGACGGAAGAACGAGAGACGTATTTAAAAAAAAAAAAAAAAAAAAAAAAAAAAAACTCCGTTTTTGAGATTACGGAAATTTTCTGTCCTAGAACGAAAAAAAAAAGATCTGAAATTTGTTCAATTCTCGGATGGAAGTGACTATTCGTCCTACCAATCGGACTTTTATCTATTTAGGCAGAACGTCCGACCATCATGTACGCATGCGCGTCAGCAAATGATCGGGCGAAATCGCTTCTCATAACTCCGCCTTTTAAAATATAATTGTTTATTTATTTTCAATACACATTAAGTGCATTTATGCACATTAGGTCATTTTCTTTTTATAAGAGAATTACTTAGATTTCTAAATATTAATTTAGTAATATTTTCTTCAATTATTTATTTTTTTAAACGTTATATTTCGTTAAGCAATTAAGTGTACTAAATATTTGTTTCTACATTTATATTATTAATTATTTAATATATTATTATTAATTTAATAATTTATTATATTATAATTAATTTAATAATTAATTTATTACTATTAATTTAATAATTTATTATATTATAATTAATTTAATAATTAATTTGATAATTAATTTATTATTATTAATTTATTATTGTTAATTTAATAATTATTATTTATTAACTAATATTAAAATATTAACAATTATAAATAGTTGTAATTTTTTTATATTACACAATTAGTTTATTTTATATAAACAATAATAAATGTTTGAATATTTGATATTTCTTAATTGTTAAACTTATATATATACATAATATGTTTAAAAAATATCTAGGAATTCTGACAACACAAATTGCAGTTTAGATTATTTCATGTTGATATTTTGCATCTTTAATAAATATCAAGCTAGGTTGGGTCAAAAGCAAACATGCTCTAAAATCGTCCCCCTCCTTGGATTTCTTTCTGTCGGCGCCTATATCTCTTAATATTTCAATTTATATCTTATTATTTTCGAAGATTTAGAAAATTGGGGGGGGGGGGGGGATCATTTCATATTCCATGAAAATAAGCAGTACTTAATTTACGTAGTCTTTTTTTTTTTTTTTTTTTTTTTTTTGTACAAATTAATTTCACCCAATGAGTAATTATTTTTTGTTGATTAAGAAACTTTTTTATGAAACAATAAATTTTTAATAAAGTAATTTAACAATATAATAAAGTGATAAGTTTTTCAATGTTCAAAACTTATTTATTATTATATTAAAGTTATTTTTAAAAAAAAACTTATTTTAAAATTTAAAATAACTGTTTTGTATTAAATTATTCAATAATTTATTCATATGAAAATGAATAGTAGTTTTTTCATAAACAAAACATTCTAAAGGCCAAATGTTGTAACAAAAGACAACTGGGAATGGAGACTTTAAAAATACAGTAGATTCCATTAAATCGGCATATCATGCACTGTTAAAAATTTTGCAGCATTCTGGCAGGTCATTCGACCGTTTTTTGAAAAAACGGTTTCATAACCATAATTTAACTATATTCTGACCATAAAATGGCCAATAATATGGTCAGAATAGTGTTAAAATTACGGTTGTGTAACTGTTTTCGGAAAAAACGGTCAAATGACCTGCCAGAATGCTGCAAATTTTTAACAGTGTGGAACCAGAAATTATGCAGATTTTAGAATTTAAAAAATTTCTGGTCACTGTTTTGTTTATGTTTTCAAACACTAATTTGAATGCAACACTGCACTCGAAATTATTATGAATGTAAAGTAAATTAAAGTCATGTAAAATAAATTTTTTAAATATTAAGTAAAATAATAAAAATTAAGAAAATTTAAAAAATGTATAGAAAAAATGAAGGTCAAATAAATAATAATGCATAACCTATATTCATAAAAATAAAGATAAATTTTTCTTGAACTATTCAATGAAATTTGTCTCATAAAAATACAATAATAATTTATTTAAAAACTTAATATACAAAAGGTTTCTTTCATGTTTATTCCGACAGACAAAAATATCTTCATTAATAGATAAATACAATTGTTAATTAAGCATGCAATTGTTAGTAATATCAGCGCTCCTCTAACTTGAAATATTTTAGCTGGACAAGCTGTAAACAAACATGCATGCATGCGCAAACGATGGTCGGACTTTCTGCCTAAATAGCTAAAAGTCCGATTGCTCGAACGAATAGCCACTTCCTTTTCGGATATATACCGGTAGCAGTGCTGCCAGGAATATTTCCGTGAATTGAAGAAAGTATTTCTGAGAGTATAAGGAAGCAATATTTGACGATCCAGAAAGAGAAGATTATATTAAATGTAAAAATCTGAGAGCGCCATTCCGATCGATTACTCTTTATTTACCTCTCTCTGGATGTTTGTTGCACCCATTCCTCATTAGGTGAAACTAGAAAAAATATTGTAGAATAAAAGAAAAAGCCAGTTGCTAATAATCCCCTCGGAATACAACCGCCGTACTCCCTTTGTGGAAGACTGCCGGGAAGATACCCTGAGTATATAGCACCGCAAAAATTAAAAATTTATTTTAAAAAATATATTTTTTCGAAATAGTTATTAATTGTAACCTATAATTTTTTCAACAGAAATCGATTTCTAAAAGCCATGAATATTAGAATCTAAATTTATAGCTCAATCCGCCAAGTAATTTTTGAGTTATACTTAAAGAACTAATGCATTGTAAAATGTTTTGCGATGATTACGAATGAATTTAACATTACCAAATTATACTCGTAAATCTTCATAATTCCTAAGCAATTTAATTAAGTGACTTTTCGTTTGGTATCCTAAGGTAAAATTTACCGGAAGAGCTAAATATGGTGTTAAAATTAGGTGTTCATATTGGAAATTTAAAAGTTTGGTACAATTTCAGTATGAAGACGACCCTTTGAGCTAATTTTATTTAGCATAAATTGAAAGAAGACATAATTTCAGTAGGATGGCTGTTTCTATTTATTCTGAGATAATCTAGTGATTAAAATGTATAACGTGTCTTTATCTTCCTTTTTTTTTTTACGACTGTACAGTCGTGGGAAAAAAAGTAAACACCCCTACTAACTCTGCAAAAAATTATTGTACAAGAAAGTTACTGGTACCAAACGATTGAAAATAAAGTCTACTTTTAAAGGATGTATAAAAAATTTGCTTAGGGGGCCGTTTACATATCAAAACAAACCTAAACTTTGTTTTTTTTCAAAACCAGTACCCAAATTTGGCACCATAAATAAATCCTACACCCTTCAATTAGCCTGAAAACAAACTTTCATGAAATTGGTACACTGTAAAAAAAAATAATGCCAGTTTTCCGGTAGGAATCGGAAAAATAGTTGCCCTTATCGTACAGGAATAATTTTCAACCCAGCTCGGAATAAAATCTGTAAAAGCATAATAAAATCCGTAAAATACCGTTTTACTGATTTTTTCCTTATTTTTACGGATTTTATTCCGAGCTGGGTCGGAAATTATTCCGGTACGATAAGGACAACTATTTTTCCGATTCCTACCGGAAAACTGGCATTATTTTTTTTACAGTGTAGATAAAAATATTTTTAACTGAATTATATTTTAAATTATTATCAAAGATAAGGATGAATGGAAGATATTTTAGCACTAAATCACACAGGAAAATATAAGATAAACTAAATTTTATAAGCATTTATATATAAATGAATGAAAGCCCTCAGATGCTAAGAGGGCTAAAATTTTCTAAACAAACCTGTGTTTCTGATTTTGTATCCGGACCCTGGATGTTAGAAGTTCAAACAGGGCAACTGCCTATGGAGCTCACTTCTAAGAGGAGTCCCAAATCTAAAATCCAGTTTTTTTTTTTTTCTTTAAACGAGCACAAAATGCAGTACAAAAACGTTATGGGAACCCTACAGGCCCGAAACTAAGGGGGGGGAGGAGGGGGCATGTGCTCCGGCGCCAGAACGGAAGGCGAAGGGGGCGTCAAGTGACGATTTTGTTTGTCAATTTTTTTCACGTATATGTTTACCATGGTATTGTTAAAATCGTCCTGTATGGGGTATGCCAAAACATAGAGGAATCTAAGGATGATATGATATAAGGATCCTGTATAAAGCGGAATTGTTTTCTATTGTATTTTCAAGATTTTAATAAATCAATATTTGACAAAGCTGATTACGTAATTCAGTATTACGTATTTTATTATTACATATTTTAATTTTAAAATAAGTCGGCTATTCGAAAAATTCTCTTTGTAAATTTACTTTGCAGAGGAGGAGGTGGGGGGTTGCCAAAATCCATGTTTGCCTCGGGTGCAAAAAAGGCTAGTTTCGGCCCTTACCTACAACTGGAAATTTGACCCAGAACCCACGTAGATTTGGCCGGGCCATTTGCATAACACATTGAAACAATCTTCAAACAAAAAACAAAGAGACGGTCAGTAAATATAGATCCTAAATTACATGAAAATAATTAAAACATCATAGAAAAAAAAACTCTTTTTGGGAGTCGAAAACCCATCTACTTCCCATACGACATTCTAACTAAAACGCATAAGGCATCAAAACTTTCATAACCTTCAGTAATAGCATTTACAAAATTGATCTTAACTCTAATAACAGTATTCAAAAGAAACAAAGGGAAAATCTGCATAGCTGTCTTATAAAAAACGAAATTATAAAGAAGGAAAGAAAGTCAATTTATAACTTTTAATCATAGTCATTAGAATGCTGAAATAAAGATCTTATACTATATATAGAAAGAGATAAAGGTAATCTTTAATACTAAGGTATTATGATATTTAACAGTAAACTTTAAAACCGATGTATTTAAATAAGCGTAAAACAGAGTTAAAAAAACAAAGATAAGAATAAATTTAAATAATAATTCTGAAAATAAATAAGACAAGTTACAAGGGAAATTTTCAAAACATTTTGGATATATCTCCTTTACAGTTTTTATGCAAGAGTGAATTTTTATTTATGTTTATTAAATACAGTCGTACTTCATTATAACGACTCTCTTCGGCCCTCAGAAAAAAAGATTCTACTGAGAGGTCACTGTAATGGCACCTTTAAAAGGAGATACAGGGTGTCCATAATTAAACGCCCCTACTTTAAAGTTGTCTACAGACGAAACTATTGTTCATAAAGTTGTGAAACTTTGTGAAAGACATGATAAAGGGATGGGCATTTGTTTAGGCAAAAAAAAGTTCAAAATTTCGCAACCAGAGAGCGTTTATTAATGAATTACACATTTAGCATACATTTACGATAGTTAGAAAATTTATTTATTAACTTTGCCTGATCTTAAAGACAGTATTTCACGACATGTTCTTAGCATTTCCCAGAACACACTGCGGTCAACTGTGGAACATGCTATCTTACGATTCCAGATGGTATTTGAAAACGATGAACATGTGGAACATGTTTGTTTCCAAGAAAATTTGTAAACTATCGTAAATGTATGCTAAATGTGATATTAATTCGTTAAAACAAGCCCTCTGGCGGAAAATTTTTGAACTATTTTTTTTCGCTCAAATTCCCTTACCTTTCTTATGTCCTCCACAAAATTTCACAATATTCTGGACAATAGTTTCGTCTGTAGACAACTTTAAAATAGAGTCGTTTAATTATGGACACTTTGTATTTATTTTCTTATAAATTACCTCAAAAAAAATAATAATAAAGATTTACATCTAAGTGTAATAAATGTAAATTTTCTTAGTTATCGGCTCTTTCTTAACATCTTAAAAAATGGTAATTTTCTATACATACGGATTTTTGACGTTTAGAAATTATGTATATTAATACCTAGAATAAGGGTCGTTTTTACAATAAGACGATGTGGCTGTCTGTGGCGGCAAAAGAGCAAAATAATATTAATTTTAAATCAAACAATCATGGTAGTAACAAAGAGGTAGTGATATTTTCAATTGTCGTCTACACTGTAAAAAAAAATGCGACCAGTTTTCCTGTAGGAATCAGAAAAATAGTTGCCCTTATCGTACCGGAAAATTTTCCGACCCAGCTCGGAATAAAATCCGTAAAATCGGAATAAAATTCGTAAAATACCGTTTTATTGACTATTTCCTTTTTTTTTTGAGGATTTTATTCCGAGCTGGGTCGGAAAATTTTCCGGTACGATAAGGGCAACTATTTTTCCGATTCCTACAGAAAAACTGGTTGGATTTTTTTTTTTTTTTTTTTTTTTTTTTTTTTTTTTTACAGTGTATGACGGCATAATACTTACGATAATCTAGAAACGCCACTGTCTAGAATGTCTGTTGAATGTACAGTGGTGGAAAAAAAGGAAACACCCCCTACTAACTCTGCAACTAATTATAACAGAAGAAAGTTACTGGTACCAAACGATTGGAAATAAAGTATACTTTTAAATGATGTGTATAAAATTTGATAAGGGAGCCATATAAAAATAAAAACCATACTAAACTTTGCTTTTTCAATGGCAACATCCAATTTTGACAATATATTTTAAATCTTCTGTTAAAACTATGCCTGAAAACGAATTTTCAAGTCGTTTGAATGATAAGTTTTTGAATTACAAACATTCAAAAATTAGAGCTTCTAATATTAAATTACATTTTCATTTTTTATTATTAATAGCTCCTGAAATTATAATCCTAATGGGATACTTTTTTGTGTGGTTATAATACTAAAGAACCAAAACATAAATACACTAAATTTGTAATTTTAAAATTTTTATAATATGAATTATGAAATTACTATTCGAAAAAAATACACTGTAAAAAATATACGACCAGTTTTCCTGTAGGAATCGGAAAAATAGTTGCCCTTATCGTACCGGAAAAATTTCCTACCCAGCTCGGAATAAAATTCCTAAAATACCGTTTTATTGACTATTTCCCTTTTTTTACGGATTTTATTCCGAGCTGGGTTGGAAAACTTTCCGGTACGATAAGGGCAACTATTTTTCCGATTCCTACAGGAAAACTGGCCGGATTTTATTTTACAGTGTATGGCTAATTTAATTCGTTTTCTGGAAACGGAAAATTAGGGCACACTCTTTAGAGGGTATTCATTTCAATCATATAACTTTTTTTTCCAGATATGAAGCACCCATAACACCATCACAGCTTTTACATATGTTATTTTTGTGAAAACTATAGTAAATCATGCCTAAACACTGTCGTATGAGTGCATCATATCGAAATAATAATATTAATAAAATTGATATAAATGAAATACATTAAAATTTCTTAAATAAACGTATGTTTGTGTTCTTGTATAACGCATTTAAACAATCTTCAAACTGAAATCAGCCAGAGAGCTAATTAATATAAACCCTAAATTATAGGAAAACAGTTAAAACAAATTAGAAGAACGATTTTTTTTACCCTATCAGGGAGGGAGAATGTCAAAATTCAATGCTTATCAATCTATTTTATTTACGAGTAATTTTTCTAAATTAAACTCCTCGCACTACAATACAAGAAGGATCATTACTTCGGTGCCCAACTCTGCTTTCTTGGCAACGGGTCCTGAGGGGATATATAAATATCATATCGCTCACCCGCACGAAAAGTGACACATCTCGCAAAAATTCATTTTGCGTTTTATTCCACTAATAGGTCTGTCATAAGTTTGTCTTGCTACATTAAACGCTTCATAAGTGTAGCTATCCGGAAAACCGCTTTATTACGCTATATTTCCATTCGTGACCACAGAAGGGGGGGGGGGGGATTGAGTGGGGAGGTAAAATGATTCAATCCTCCAATCGTCATCTACGTCTTAATTGTTAAGGGTTTTATGCTTTTATGCACATTTTTAGCGCTGCATGCATGCAGAGCTAAGTGCTATCATTTAATGTTACAGTAAAAACATGCAAATTTTCTTTTGCTTCTCCTGTGAAATTTACTTTTGTCGAGATATGTCACTTTTATTGCAGGTGTATATTCGGTATACTTGTATAGTGCAGGTGGCGATACGTTCGGAAGTGATCAGCCTGACATAGAACCTTCAGTGTTCAGTTCCCAAGCATGTTTAGTACAAGAGTTCGGCATCGGGTCGAGTTATCCGATTTTACCCGAATTCGACCCGACCCGCGGTTCGTGTCGGTTTGATGCTAATTCTTTTGTGAGTCGGGTTCAGTTTAGGTTGAATTTAATTGTTTCAGTTTCGTATTGGGATTTGACTCTTGAGGGTCCAGTTCGGCTTGACTTGATTTTCCAAAAGGTCTAGAATATTTTTCCAAATAAAAAATTATATACTTGCGCATTAGTAAGCATATATGTTCCTTTTTCAAGATAAAATATAAAATTGGCATTAGAGATATAATTATAAACTGATTTTCCATAATTTTATTAAAACATGGATAATTTTTTTTTTCCATTTCGGGTTTGGGTTGGGTATCGGGTTGACTTTAAACAGAATTTTCGGGTATAACCCAACACTCGTAAAACTCGGTACTCATTGTAACGACCCAAATGAGTGAAAGGTTGGGTGAACCTTGCCCAAGTCAGGTTGAAAACAGCAGACCTCTAGTATTGGCAGCGCAATGCGCTAACCACCAAACTATCGGAACTCCTACATCTTTAATATATATATTTATATACATTAAAAACCTTTATTCTAGTTTCGCTGATTTTATATCTGAAATTAAAAGAATTGATTTTTTTCGTTTTACAACAATAGAAGATATATTATAAATCAAAAACATGTCCATGATGCTGACGTCTTATTAACATTGACAAAACATGACCAATAAAGTTTGCTTTCAAGGGAATTTTTTTAACGCTTAAACATTTGACAATTACAAATTTTACACCTTTGAATACTGAAACAATTTTCCTTTCAAATGCAGTTTGTTTGAAAACTGTGTCTCAATTTACTGACATTTTTATCGTTTTGAAAATAATTTTCAGGCCTAATTTTTTTCAAAATCTACCTCTATCATATGCAGCCCCATTACGAAAGATTAACCCGTTTACACTTAAAAAAGTCCTTCCGGCCAGTGCCGGGAGGAAGAGGTAGCTTTCATATTCCTTATTTTTTAAAAGCCAACTTATATTATTCAAACACACGAATCTCAATTAAGTGGAAATCGAATGTAGGAGATCCAATACTAATTTTTATCAATACTAAATCATTATGAATGAGAATTTCGTGAAATTAGTCAGCTTTATCCAAGCTGCTTTTATTTAAAGTCACTTATATTTGGCTGCCAAATTCGGCGATTTCTTAAAGTGCCTGCCATTTTAAGACAACATGGTAGATGAGGCTAACCAGTGAACTTGGTCGAGACCTTAGTAATTGCTGTGCACATGCTCACTCATATCGGAATCGGTTGATATATACGAGTGCTGTCGCAGGCAAAAAATAAGATTTTTCAAACTGTCACCCACTTTAGAAATTGAAACTGCTATATCTGAGCCGTTTTTTAAGATAAAGACAAACAAAAAATGCTCCTGAATCCTTATATCAAGGTCAAATACTTAAGAAAGAAAACTTTTTCAATTTCTAATTTTTTTGAACCTCACTTTAAATATAATATTTTTTTTTAATTTAATGGCCGCCATTTTGAAACAAGATGGCTGATGAAGCTGGCCAGCGAACTTGGTCGAGATATTAATGTATACTATCCACATGCCTTCTTCCATCGAAATAGGCGAATACGTGTGGTATCGCGTGACAAATACAAGATCGTTTCAAAGTGTTAGCCATGATAGAAATTCAAAGTGCTATAATTCAATCACTTTTTAAGATATAAACAAAAGAACAAATTTTCAGAAACAAAAACTGCTCCAGAATCTTTGTATCAAGGCCAAACACATAAAAAAAATCTTTTTCATTTTCCAATTTTTTAATACCTCATTTTAAATTTTAAATTACATTTTTTTTAAAAATGGCAACCCTTTTGAAACAAGATGGCGAATGAAGCTGGCCAACGAACTCGGTCGAGACATTGGTATGTACTATGTACAGACCAAGTTACATTCAAATCGGTTCATAAATACGCCTGTTATCGCGTGACAAAAATCAGGTCGTTTTAAAATGTCAGCCACAATAGAAATTCAAAATGTTATAACCCAGCCATTTTTTTAGATGTAGATGAAACAAAACCTGTTCCGGAATCTTTGTATTAAGGTCAAACACATACAAAAATAATCTTTTACATTTTCCAATTTTTTGGTATCTCATTTTAAATTTAATTTTTTTTAAATTTTTTAAATGGCCACCATTTTGAAACAAGATGACGAATGAAGCTGGCCAACGATCTCGGTTGAGTTATTTGTATGTACTATGTACACACCAAGGTACATCCAAATCGGTTCATAAATACGTCTGTTATCACGTGGCAAAAATCAGGACGTTTCAAAATGTCAGCCACGCTAGAAATTCAAAATGCTATAACTCAGACAATTTTTAAGATATAGACGAAACAAAAACTGCTCCCGAATCTTTTTATCAAGGTGAAACACATAAGAAAAAAATATTTTTTTCAATTTTCAATTTTTTGCTACCACATTTCAAATTTAAATTTTTCTTAAAATTTTAAATGTCCGCCATTTTTAAACAAGATGGCGGATGAGGCTGGCCAACGAACTCGTTCGAGACATTGGTCTGTACTATGTATAAACGAAGTTACATCCAAATCGGTTCATAAATACGCCTTTTATCGCGTGACAAAATTCAGGACGTTTCAAAATGTCAGCTTCGCTAGAAATTCAAAATGCTATAACTCAGCCATTTTTTAAGATATAGACAAAACAAAAACTGCTACGGAGTCTTTGTATAAAGGTCAAATACATAAGAAAAAAATATTTTTCCATTTTCAATTTTTTGGTACCACATTTCAAATTTTAAATTTTTAAAAAATTTTTAAATGGCCGCCATTTTGAAACAAAATGGCGGATGAAGCTGGCCAACGAACTCGGTCGAGACATTGGTATGTACTATGTACACACCGAATTACATCCAAATCGGTTCATAAATACGAGAGTTACAGTGTGACATAGGTCATATATATATATATATATATATATATATATATATATATATATATATATATATATAAATTTTGAACGGAGGGTGGTTTCGGGGTCTGGGGGTCATGATCGATGAAAATATACCAAAATTTTTTGAAATCGCTTTCCTCCGAACGGCTGCAATAGGTAGCTTTTTGTAAAGAAAGCTACCTAACAAGATAAATAGTTCAGCATTTGTTTCTAGCTACTATTACATGACGAAATTAAAACTCCATTAATAAATAAATAAAGCAATAGAATAATATAAAAAACACAAATTTAATAGAAATGTAATCGAACTATACATCTAAGCTACTGAAATTATCGGAATAATTCTTCGCCTATTATCCCCTAGCAGGTGACAAATAGGAATAGCTTTTAATAAATTTCAAAACTTTATTTGGATATCTTATTGTTTATTTTTCATATTAATATGGCTTTGATATTTTCAGAGGGCAATCCAAAAAAAATATACTCAATGTAAAAGAGATTTCAATGAAAAATAAAAATGGTTTTCTCCTATATTCTGTAATCCGATGAACCTGGGATGGATTCTTTAGTATACTTAATAATGGAAATCCATGCTTCATTTTGCATAAGTTTTCATCTTTAATATATATAATTTTACTTTAACTGATTTTATTATCTGAAATCTAAAGTTATGAATTATTTTGTTTTTGTTTTTACAATAATTTAAAAAATGTATTTATTTATGGCTGTACTTTTGATAGATATTTTGATGAATACAATGGCAATGTATAATCTTCAAAAAAAAATTAAAAAAATTAAATTAAATTAAATTAATGAATAAATCAACAAAAACTGTTTGACGACTAAATCGTCGCAGAGTGATGCAAAAGGCACTATTATAATAAAAAAGTTGACTCCTACAGGGTGTTCCTTTTTTTTTTTATTTATTTATTTTATTTTTTTTTATTTTTAATAAGCGGCTCTTAGTATCCATCACGTTGAACAATTTTTAGCTCACAGGCTATCAAAGCCTGAGTGCTAATGTGCCCGCCGTTTCTGTATTATGTATGTACACTGTAAAAAAATCCAAACAGTATTCCTGTAGGAATCGGAAAAATAGTTGCCCTTATCGTACCGGAAAATTTTCCGACCCAGCTCGGAATAAAATCCGTAAAAGAAAGGAAACATTCATTAAAACGGTACTTTACGGATTTTATTCCGATTTTACTGATTTTATTCCGAGCTGGGTCGGAAATTTTTCCGGTACGATAAGGGCAACTATTTTTCCGATTCCTATTGGGAATCTGGTCTTTTTTTTTTTTTTTTTTTTTTTTTACAGTGTATGCATGAACAGTCGTGGAAAAAAAAAGTAAACACCCCCTACTAACTCCTCAACAAATCATCGTAGACGAAAGTTACTGGTACCGAACGATTGGAAATAAAGTCTACTTTTAAATGATGTATATAAAATTTTCTTAGGGGTCATCTACATATTAACCCCTTCGGCCCTGGCGTCCTACTATTAGAACACATCTTTACATTGTTCTACATTATTCATTTTTAAGAATTTTAAGTTTAAAACCCAGTGTCCTACTAATAATATATTGCAGATTAACAATTTAATCTCATTTGTGATCACACATGGCAGCACATGCCTCAGTAAGCAGCAAGATGGAGGCTTCTACCAATTTACGGGCAAAACCTAGGTACACATTTTTAACCTTTTCAATAAAAATATTAATAAAAATTTAGTGACGTTTTGTTATTATATTTTATAAATTAGGGCATTTTCTACCTAAATTAATCATCTAACTTAGAAAATAATGAGAAATTGCATTATAACTAAGTACCAAACATTTGTTCCAGTATTAGGACATGGGGCCTTAGGGCTAACAAAGTGCGTTTTTATTTCTGTCCTATTATAATTACATTCTGTGTACAAAGTACCCAGTATTGCTATATAGAACACAAAAAAAAAAAAAAAAAAATTCTTAAAAATTTATTTTGCCACTTTCAAAGTAGGCCCTACTGAGTTCAATGCAACTATGCCAGCACAGCTACCAGTCTTCCATACTCTTTAGATAGGTAAATTGAGGTACGGCCTTTAGCTTCTTCTGCAAATTTTCTTTTATAGCCTCGATGTCTCAAAATATTTTCCTGGAAATGATAATTTTAGCTCCGTGAAAAAAAGAAAAATGTTACATGAAGTCATACCAGTCGAGTACGGTCCTTGGTTGATGACATTAGTTGCGTCTTTGGCTAAAAACTCTTGCAGAACAATAAGAGAAAACTGAGCTCTTTCGAAACCAGTCGTGTCGCGATGCGTTTCAAGTGCAAAATATTAGTCATGGCGTTATGAACGGATTAAAAAGATATATGAGATATCTTGAGTAAACTCTCTAAGACACATGCGACGCTTTTCAAGCACCAGCGTCTTGATTTCATTGCTGCCAGCTTTGTGCGCAGAAATAGGCTGACAAAATATCCATTAAAAAGTAATGCCGAATTAAAAAAAAATATGGACGCGGTAGTTGCGACACTTGTGTCATCAAAGATGATAAAATCGTTGTTGTAAAGTGGTATCACAATAAATTTGTGACAATAGCATCTACATTTCTGTCAGGTAATGCGAAGGATATTGTTAAAAGAAAGAGCAAAAAAGATTCCACTTATATTGATGTAGGCCAGAAGTTGTGAAGTTCTACAGTAAAAGCATGGGGGGAGTCGACAAACATGACTTCTTACTATCATTGTATCGAACTGCTATAAAGTGTAAAAAATAGGCACTTTGAGTAATATCTCATTATTTTAGTATGGCCATTATTAATTCTGTTTAGAGTATAAAAATAATGCAAAATTCTTGGAAGTTTCTTTGCAAAATCAAATGGATTTATTGGATTACACATTTGAAATAGCAGAAGCTCTATCACTCAAAGACCAGTCAACAATCCGTATTAAACGAGGAAGGCCGTCATCAAGAAGCTCTGTTTTGACAAAGAACAAAATGAATACAGCTGTTAGGACTTCTAAAGATATTGGCTTTGATGGAATGAACCATATGATTGAAAGGAGTGAAAAGCAACAGAGATGCAAAATGGAAGGTTGTGCATATAAAACTACCTGTGTTTGTGAAAAATGTCAAGAAATTTTTTTGTTTTCACACACGTTTTAAAAGATTTCATATGAAATAAACTCATTTTGTTCATTCTCATGTTATTTATATCTTACATAATCTCAAATGTGCACAGAAAATAAAATTGCTCAATTTGTGTAATTTAAGCCTGGTGTCCTATTATTAGAACACTTTTTAATTAGTTTATTAATTATCGAAATTATATAATACTTCATATTATAGTTATTCTTACCTGTTCAAGCTTATTTAACCTGCAATTTATTTTTTATCTGTTGCCCAAATAAATCAGGGCCGAAGGGGTTAAAATGAATCTAAACTTCATTTTTTTCAATAGCAATACCCAATTTTAACGAGATATTTCAAATCTTCCGTTCAAACTATGCTTAGACACCAAATTTCAAGTCATTTGAATGATAAGTGTTTTAATTATAGACATTCAAAATTTAGTACTTCTAATGTTAAATTACACTTTCATATTTTTATTTATATCTCCTGAAATTATGCTCCTAATGAGCTAATATTTTGTGTAGCAATAATACTAATATAACCAAACATAAATACGCTGAATTTGCAATTTTTATAATTTTATGATATGAATTATGAATTATGAAATTAATATTCGAAAAAATTATGAATTGCAACCTACAATTTTTTTGATGGATTTAGATTTATTAAGTCCTGCTTTATGGAAAACCAAAATTTCACATTTTTCTTCCAAATAGTTTTCAAATTATGCTTAAAAAACGGCAAAATGATGGTTTAAGGGACCGTCTATGATGGAAGTGGGTAGACATTTTGAAATTTATAAACCTAACAGGCTTCATTGACTCCTTGAGTGTCGCTTAAGGTGCCTTGATCAAGAAAGGGGCTCTCTGGGTTAACAATCGAGTACGGAACTTCAATTTGGATACAGCCCATAAAATACGCTAGTTTTAAAATAATTAATTTTTCGGAAACTTATGGTACGACTTGCATAAAAATTCGTTTTTAGGCTAATTGAAGGGTGTAGAGTTCATTTATGCTGTCAGAATTGTGTACTGCCATTGAAAAAAACAAAGTTTGGGTTCGTTTTAATATGTAGATAGCCCCCTAAGCAAATTTTATATACATCATTTAAAAGTAGACTTTATTTCCAATAGTTCAGTACCAGTAACTTTCTTCTACAATAATTTGTCGAAGAGTTAGTAGGGGTGTTTACTTTTTTTTTCCCACGACTGTACGTACGTAATGCGATAACTCTTGATGGAAATATTAGATTTTCTTCAATTTTTTTTCTAGGTCATTCTGATAAGGCGCTTCCCTGATTAGTTTTGGGGGTTCATTGGTTAAGTATAAAGGGGGAAACGGGGGCTAATCTCCCCTTAAATTAGATAAATGGGTTTTCATGCAGAATTATCAGATTTTCTTAAAATTTGGTTTACCGGTTAATTTTGATAACGTGATTTCCTGATTAGTTTTGAAGATTCATTTTTAACACTTTCCAACAAAGTTGAAAAGTGTTTATATGCATTCGGTTTGTCTGGCCGTCTGGCCGTCTGTACGCACTCTAACTCCCATATACTCGGATCGTTCTGAAATTTTTGGATGTTAGTGACCTCTACCATAGCACGAACCCTATTGCAAATGAAGTTTGTAGCATGTTTAGTTCATTTACAGGGACAGTCAAAAGTTTTCCATTACATAACGGCCTATGGGAAAAAATCGTTTCAAATGATTTTTAATGATGTTACATGCTTTCAAACATAATAAAATTGATATGCATTTATCAAGTGCACTAAAATATGCATTCCGTAGAATATGCGGTGCAAAGAATAAATATTATTTATTTACAGGGCCACACAAAAGAATTCCGTTACATAATGATATACGGGTGGAGGGAATTTTTTCCGGCGTATTTTAATTATGTTAAATTATTTCATGTATAATGAAATTGATATACGTCGCTGAGGTTTACTATAACTTATTTCATGTGTGCATAGCATTTACAGGGACACACAAAAGATTTCAGATACTATATTGTATCCGAAGTACTGTACGGTAGCGATGATTGCTGGAAATGCATTTTTAATTATGTTATGCGCTTTTATGTTTCACTATATAAATGCATTGTGTACGGTGTGTATAAATGCTGTAATTCATATACAGGGCTACACAAAAGAATTCGTATATACAGAGTCACGCAAAGAATTGGATACATGGCCGTCTATAACAAGAGAACATAAAAGTTTATTTCTTCACAGAACAGACAAACAAGAATTCAGACAACTGCTATAAATTCTCCAATTATATTTCTGCCCGAACTGATTGCGTTAAAGAAAAATTTCTGATAACGTCGCAATTTTACACCAAGAATGTGTTGCGTGAGTTAGAGGAGGCGTGCAACCATGGGCACGTAAATTGATCGGGATAGCAGCGTTTATCGCCGGCGAGGAATTTGAAGGTTATGTCAGCACAATTCCCTTTTGTGAATGAGTTTGTTGTTGTCATGAATTCCGTTTATGGAAAATCTTCTAACGTATATGATGTTGAATTGTAACATAATATCGTTCATGCACACAAGTAACTGCTGAGTTGTGGAAGAATATCTTCATTCGCCATTGCACTGCATTTCAACAATGGCTTTTCGTTCCGAAATAACTAAGTTATATGCATTCCGTAAAATCTCAATTCCTGTACTTTTTGTTAGCTTTTAAGTCAGCGATTCCACTAAAATACTGTTTTGAGAATGCAAATAAAAACCAAGTGATCGTTTTTTGTAATGAAAACATTACTTATGCCACATTGGGACTAAAATCGAAATATGATGTTTCGACAACGTCCCTACGCGCTGACATAAAAATGGCAGATGTAAGCGGATTTTTTTTCCGCGTTTGTACGGTCTCTTGAGGTTTAATATCAGTAAATTCTAAAAGTTTCGCTCACCTTATTTTTAAAAATTAAATAAAGCCCGAGAAATCTTTAAGAAAATACCGGCGTCAAAATTCTATGGACCGGACCATACAAACTCTGGAAAAAATTTGCCTACGACAACCGCCATTTTTGTGTCAGCGCGTAGGTCTTGTATTCAGAGGGCGATGGTTTCGTCGCTGGTGGCGAATAAGGGGAATAGAGAACTGGGAGGAGACGCGCTGCTGGAGGGAATTATGTGAATATGTTTTCCTGCTCTAGTAGCTAATTTTATAGATCTTCAGTGTAGTATGGACGTCCATCTTCTTTGTGCACAAGTAATTAACGTATTTCTTTCATTCTGCTAAAATGGCCGAAAATAGAATTTCCTCTAAATGAACCATCTAGGAAAATAAAATATTGAATTTTTTTTATTTCAAATCGTGTGAATTTAATGTATCTTAATTATTTTTAATAAAAATTTCATACACAACTCTTGAACTTGCTGTTTTAAGATGTTACAGCGAATGAGGGGCTTTATATATTGCACACACTTTTTCAAACATACTCAAAATTGGAAAAATACCATTGGGTAAATGTTTTCATTACAGTCGTACGTACCGTGACAGGCTTTTTCTTTCATCTTTTTTTCCCAGCATTTATCTCTTTTGAGAATGTTTAGTGATTAAAAATAAAATTGTAAAATCATAATATATTATTATTCTTCTTGCAAGTACACCTTGAAGCATACGTTCGCATAAATTCATATTTTTCAACGAAGAATGAGAAGAATGAGGTAAAAAATCTTTTGGTTCATTCTCCATAAGAGGTAAAAACCTGGTTAAATCAAACTATTTACCTTATTTCATCAAGCTTTCTTATTTCTTGAATTAAGAATTTTGTTTTCTTATTTTAACGCCAGAGTGAATCAGTTTCTAAAAATAGTATTTTTTAATATATAAAATAGTTGAGCCTTTAGAGCAGGACAATTCTTCAACATTTTTACTGTTCTTCATTTCTTTGAAACAGGAAGGTCAAATTAACGCTTCCATCTCCTACTTAAGTTCGTTTCCATGGTAGTGTATGAATGCAAACTCTTTAAGTATATTTTTCCATAATACTTCTGTTTAGTGTGTTTAGATATTATTATGCTGCCTTTCAGTCTTTAGTTCTTATTTTAACTTTGCTGCACTCATAAATTCCGATTTGTATCAAATTTCGATGATTCGTTTATGGATCATCATCAATTAATTACACAGGTGGCACAAGAATTTTTATTACTAGGTTGAGCAAAAAGTTCTGAGAAATTTGTGAAATTTGCGTTGTTATGCGCAAATTAACAACAAAAGCAACAAGGACTATTCTTCTATAAAAGTAGAGACCATCGTAGTCCACGACTTTCGGCCATCGTTCTGCCAGATTCTTGATTTCTTGGAAGTACCAAGGCGGCTCCTTGGAATCGAAAAACTCGCGACATGCTTTTTCAACTTCATTAAAGGATTAAAATCGACGGCCCTAGAAAAAGTGTTGCATTGATCGAAAGAGGGCATAATCGAATTCCTGAACTCCTATAGATATACCAGTAGTACTCCTATATACGATACAAATTGAGGTAACTATTTGATTAAAAATTTCCCAGTACTTTTTGCTCAACCTAATATTATTATCACAAAGAAATGGGAGATATATCGAAGGAATTTGCAAGATAGGAAAACAAAGCAAAAATATTTCCAAACGATAATAGGGAAAAACAAAATATGCACTGATAATTGAAACCATGCTTTCTGAAAAGCAACTTGAGAAAAGAAAAAGAAGAAATAATGGAAGGCAAAAAATTTTTTACCTTCCAAATGTTGTGGATTTTGTTGTTGATTCGAAAACACAATCTTGCATTTTTGAAGAGTTTCCTCGAAAAGAAAAAAGGTATCTGAAAGCTTAACTACACTTCTCACAATTTTATAAACGTAAATATTTCTCTTGTTCGTTATTATGATAAGAAATTTGCAAATTACATGAAGAGTATGCAGAGAAAAGTAAATTTACTCTATTTTTGTGATTTTAGATTACTAAATCGACTATTTTCTTGTACAGTTTCAATAGAAACTGAGTATAGTGTAATATCAATTCAGTATTTTAACACATTCACGATGGGAAACGAGAATTCTCGTTTTCATTCAAAAAACATTGATAAAAATCGCCCGTCGGCGATGTGTTAAGAATGTATAAAGTCAGTTTTCTTAGACAAGAAATCTCTTCCCCTGCCGATTCTTTTTATCCCAAGTGTTACAAGAGTAATAAGAATTATATTCACATGTAAATGTTATTTTCACATGGTCATTCAGTTATTCCGATAATATTTGGTACTATCGTAAAACAATAAAAACATGCATGATAGTTTTGATTTTAAATTTCCGAACGGAAATTCATTTTTGTTCTAGACATCATTTTTATTATTATTATTATTTGCATATTAAATCTTCTATGTGCGTGTGGTTAAGGAAACATCTACAGTGCCAAAATTTAAAGATATTATTTTGCTCTTAAAAAATGTAATAAAGAAATAGCATTTAAGATCTGAACAGAAATTGCATCTATCACGTTTATAACTCACTTAACTATTTCCTATTAAGATTAAGAAGTGTATTTTTTAAGAGGTTGAAACGCTTAGCACATGTCGAAACGTTATTAGCAATATTAATATTCTTAGAACCACCATTAATTTTAAAATTTTTGATAGAAAGTCAACAAATCATTTGAAGTTCCAAATTAAAATGGGATCAATTATTAGTACAATTTATTGCTATTATCATTAGTGCGATTTGACCGTTTGAAATCCAACCATTAGTCAATTAAAAATTGGGATCTTTGGTTCAATGATCAGCCAACCATTGGCTCAGATGCAATTCTAGCCTTTGACTCAACCAACAGCCAACTGTTAGCATGAAACTACACTGTAAAAAATTTTCAGAAACGTTTCCGAAAGTAACGAAGACCTGTGCTGCACGATACTAACGCAAAGGTTTCAGATTCGAGCAGAAAACTGTTTCGCTTATAATACGGAACATTTCCGATTCGCAATGAAAGGTTTCTGAATATGTCGGAAACCTTTCATTACTGATCGGAAAGGTTTCTGAATATATATGGAACCTTTCTGAAACGAGGATTATTTTAAAATTTACATAAAAAAGCACAAATAACTGTACTAAAATTACTTGCAGGTGCATACATATAATATAAAATCATTTAAAATACATTAGAGATATCTCAAAAGTACCTTAAAATTTTTAATGTATTTTTAAGATATTTCTAATATATTTTAAATAATTTTATATTATGTGCAATGCACCTACAAGTAGTTTTAGTACATTTATTTGAGCTTTTTTAGATGAATTTTAATTATTTACTCAAGTTGAATTTAGCACTAGTATTTAAACATTCAATTATTGAAGACTATTTTGTGAAAGGGGCTTAGTTTAGTAAAATTGATTATGTGAAGAAGCCAGTTTTATTAAATTAACTTTTATGAAAGAGAGACGGCCAAACTCAACCGTTGGCCACCGAAGCTAGAAAACAATGGACTAATAATTATGTGATGCTTGAGATTCTGCTCCTAAACAAAAAAGAATTCTATAAAAAAAGGAAGAAGCATTCAATTCCTATCTCACTGCATACTGACGGTTAAAAAAATCATAAATATCGCCAGTCTTGAAATCCAGGCTGAAATTGCTAAGTATTAAAAATTTGTAAGTTTGGGTTAATGGACACAACGGCGGATATGTAAAGTTATTTCCAATGTGTTAATGTATCAGGTATCTATTAAAAAAAGTAAAATTGCAAGTTCTAACATTGGTATCTACAGCTGGGTATCTATCTATTACAAGGTAATCTCTGTTTAACTAATTTCTGAGGGTTTGAATTGAATACCAATGACACGTTACAGAAAATTGTGTAGTATAGTAAATGACTTTGATGGAGCTTCAAACATGCAGTGGGTATATAGCAGAGTTTCTTATCTAGACTCAGAGGTCTCATACTAAGATTTTTTTTTTGGTGCTTTCCGAATGTGTTAAATCTTGTAGAGTCAGATACTACACAAGCAGGAAAAATGAGTAAAAATATTTGTGCCCCAAAATTCAAGATCTGTGCTCTTTTCTCTGGTAAAGCCGACCCTGGGTGGAAAAAAGTGAGTTCGAACTAGTCATCGGGTTCGGTGTTGCTGTAGTTACCATCCATGATTGATAGATGAAAATTTAGCTCTGAAATGTAGATTTTGCGAAAACAGATTACAGTCAGATCCATGACCTGTCGCATCTTGAATTTTAACATGATTTTTGCATTTTAATCCCTTCGCGACGAGCATCTTTTACATAATTTTTAATATTTTAACACCGATTTTTCGAAACAGAAATTTTTGCCTAATTTAATCCGGAAAATGCTCTGATTAAATAAGGCAAAATTTACAATAAAAAATAACTGGTGCGAATAATCAAGGACTCTGAGCACCTTATGCGGCACGTATATGTGACCCTCATCCCCAAAGGGTTAAACCAACAGCTGTAATGTTGTTATCACAAACAGTGCTATTTTTAAATTTCCTATTTATTAAGTTAATGAATATATATATATTTTTAATTAACCTTTAATATCATATATTTCATTCAAAAGAATAAAACAAAAATACACTTTTATTTTCCTTCATTTTATTTGCGGTTTCAAGAAAAGCATTACTTTTCTTTAAACTCTTTTAGTCATTTCTGTAATATATATATATATATATATAAACAACACATACTTTCCATTTACATTTGTCAACCAGTGGGCTTTGTCGTTGAACTTAAATTTAGATACTTACCTGAACTATGCGTAGTGGATGTATATGTATATGTAATAATGTGATATATAAAGTATCTTTTATATCAGGCTATTTCCATGCTACTTGTAGTATAAGTCACATAGGTGCAAATTGCTACGATGTTTGACTACCAGTATTTTAGAACGGAAAAATGTGACTCATTTTATCAGAGATATCTCATCAATTGAATAAGGCGAAGAAAACTTTTCGAAAATAACGGTGGCAAAAAGCATAGCAGTTATCAGCTATGTGACTTACACTACAAAAACGCATGGAACTAGCCACCAATGATGAATTCAGTGGGTAGTGCCGGAGGGAAAGGGAAATTTCTCTTCCCCAGAAAACTATGAGATTTAATGCTTATTAATAGTCAAAAAGTCCAAATTACTTTCCAAAACTCTTTAATGTTTCAAAATGCCGCAAAAATTCCTCCTGGAGAAAAATATCTAAATTTAACACTGTTTTATATGGATTTGTTTGGTATGTAAATACTCCAAGACTCACTGCAATTGAAAAAAAGATGTTGTCGGATTCGATTCGAAAATCTCTTTACAATAACCGATCTTATTTCCTTAATAAGATGCTTTTTCTTTAATAAAGTGTTACTAAGATAACTTCTAAAAAATGTGAACTTATAATTTTTATTAATATAATGTATTTTTTCAATTAAAGAATATTATCTCACAAATGTCATCGTGTCTGTAGACAAAATACATTGGTTTCCAAAAATTAAGGAAAAACAACAAAAATGGCGATTACTCAAAATGTTACACATGAATTTTAATAAAAGTGAGCCACAATATACAACACATAGTAAGGTAAAAAATAACATGAAAAGAAAGTACCATACGATTGCGGTGTTTCAGAAATTAACCCAATTATAAAATAAACAAAAGAAATGTGTCAGTTTGGTATAGGAAAAGTACCTTTAATATGGAGTATGATAATCCCTAGAACAGTGGCTCCCAACCTTTTATTGGCCACGCCCACCAAAGCATCTGTAAAATCACTATGCCCCCGCTCCCCCCCCCCTTAATCTATAAATTCTTATTATTTAAAAAAGTTAACTCTATTCACACGTTGGAAGGATAATAGAGCCCTAATAGTAACTATTCATTTCACTTATTTAACTTATCAAAAAAGTTAATTTTGTGCCACAAATATGTTTTTTTAACATAATTTTATGAAAGCAATGAGATTATGCATCTTCGTCATTGTGCCAAAAAGAGTTTTGTTGTTCTTTTCCAACTTACCTCAAAGTTTAAAAAAAAGTGTTATACGGTTTTCATTTTTATCTTCACAAAATATCTTGAACAGAGACTTACATTTAACACTAAAATTGATAACATTAACACATTTTATAATTCATTTTCGTAACTTATTAAGAGTTGGTGGAAAAGCTTTGGACATTAAATTTTCTTTCTACGAATAACACAATACACAAGAAGTATTTCATTATTTTATCAAATTGAAGTATCCAATATTCCCCATCACGACGCATTTTCTCTCTTTTCCTTTTCCCAATATCGTTGTGTTCCATGTATTGACTGATTTTAAAATGTATCACCATGCAAATTTGTTTACTGTGCAGGATGACTGCACTAGAGCAATAGATTTTTACTATTTAGTCATTTCCTTTTCTAATAAAATTTAAGATTTGTCAGTTTTATGGTAGTACCTCGTTCAGATATTTCATATATTTTTTAAGTTAAATATGTTCAGGGCAGTCAAATTTATGTATACTTTTAAGTAATTTCACGTGTAAAAGTATCTTCGGGGAACATTCAGCATAGCGAATAGAAGTAGAAAACTCATTCAACAAGTAATCGAAAGCGTTTCGAAAAATTGTAAAACACAGTCCCTGAAAAATTATAGTGAGATTTAGTACTACAAAAAGATGTCAAAATATTTTTGAAAATTATTCGTATAAATATTCTGGTGTTAAATTTATTTGAGACTTGTCATTGGGAACATTTTAAAATTTCAATAAAAATCTATTTTTTAATTTTGGTTGTATTCCATTTATTTTTACCCAATATTACTTTTAAAAAAGACAAAAGAAACTGATAGCAAATGAGTGAGTAACAAATTTGGAATTGGCCCCCTAGAAAGTCAAAGTGCCCCCCAGTGGGGCGTACGCCCCACGTTGGGAACCACTGCCCTAGAAGAATGCAAAAAATAGAGCAATGTATGATACTGTCAATTATGCGATCGATAAGTTCGCTGGGAAGTGCGAGCCATTTGCTCTTGTAAAGCAGTTGTAAGCGTGTCAACGGTCTCAGGAGGGGGATTGAGAGCAGCAACACATATTCCTAAAGCATCCCAAACGTGCTCGATGGGATTCAAGTCTAGTGATCGAGCTGATTATTCCATGCGCTGAATTGTTTGGTGCTGAAGATAATCTTTCACGATGCGAGACATGTGCGGTATAGCGTTGTCGTCCTGTTACGGATATCATTACATATTGCGCCGGCATAAGGGTGCATATAAACATCAAAAATGAGCTCTATATACGTGAGCATTCACAGTTCCACGTCGAAAGACATGGAGGTCTGTACGTCCTCCCAAAGTGATACCACCCCAAGCACAGACACTGCCTCCTTCGTATGAATCGTTTTCACGAATGTTTGATGGATGATAGCGTGTTCCCCGTTCTCTCCAAATCAATCAATGCCTACTACTGCTTTGGAGGCTAAACCTGGACTCATCCGTGAAGGGAAAATGCCTCCATTGATCAGCCGTCTAGTGGACATGTTTACGTGCCCACCTTAAACGTTCAATCCGGTGACGTGAGGTGAACGGCAAACAAATTTCTGGTCGGCTTGCGTAAAGACCACCTTCATGAAGCCTTCTACGTGCAGTAGACGTTGATACCAACCTTCCAGTGGCTGCATCAAGGGATGATCTAGGATGAGAAGTGTTGCTGTTCTATTCCTTCGTACACATAACAGCAAATAACGGTCATCCGTGTTTGACATACCTCTTGCCCGTCCTTGGCTGAACCTTCTGGAGGCCGAACCAGTGGTTTGAAATTGTTGTCAAAGCCTATGAACAACAGAAGGACTCACATTTAGCCATCTGGACACCTCTTTCTGACTTTCACCTGTCTCTGATCTTCCAATAGCTCTATATCGCAGTTCTGCGGACAAATAATACCTCGAGGTCATACTAATGAATTGGATATCTTAGTTTTCTTATGTCATAATCACAGAAACAACTGCCGCCGTACTCAATCGCATGGTACTCTGTACCATGCATTTTTATGCTCCTCACAGATGACGCAATCCTATTGCAGCGCCACTAATTTGCATTTTGTAATTTTATTCCGCATCTTTCAGTTAAAGGTCTACGCAAATTTCATACGGATATGTTTGTTTCTGAACAAGTTATCGCTCTGTGTACCAGCTCTGTAACCAGTGTAGTTGAGTGCAAAGTCAACAAATCGAAAGAAGCATTCAGCTGTGAACATTTAGAGGATTTAGAGAGCAATCTTAAATATTTTCTGAAATGGTTAATTTCTTTCTAATTAAAATTAGAAATTTATTTTCATGTAAAAGTAGAAATTGGGAATTGTAAAGTTCATACCATCATATAGCAATTATTAAATATGGGATCCTCGATTAATATAGTACAAAGTATATAAGTCTATTACCTATTGATTGGCGAATATTGCCGACTTGGTGAGAGAGGCTAGAGAGTTGGCCAACGTTGTGAACATTTTTTCAAATTTTCGTGTTTTTCAAATTTACGCTTTTATAAAACATTAAATGTTGTACTTAATGTAAATGTTTATCGCATGAAATCAAATTTGATACTGAATTGAGAGAAAGAAAAAAGAACTGAAATACCTTTAATACAAAAAAGTTATCTTCAATGTAATTTCAAAAAGCATCCAGAATTATGACCATCTCTGTATATTTTAACGTAACATCATGCTCTGACATAATTTTCGATTGGATGCACCTTTTTTGGCAACTCCTTTTTCTACACAATCACGAAGTTATTTTATAATCCTTGGGATTTTGGGAGAGTTTATTCGCAATCCCGAGAATCAGACAACGACAGTTTTTCTACTGTTTCATTTATTTTCTCCTCTAATAACTGAAGGTTTTAACCTTATTGAAATGATAATTAATATGTAGTTTAAGTTCAAACCAACTGTTAAAATGAGCTAACTGTCATTAAACATAATGAATTTAAAGTATTCAATGAAGGTCATGCCGCAGTTAAAAATGTCATCAGCTACAATGTTTGTTTTTGCAAGATATTATCACAGAATCAATCACAGTAACATAACCAAACATCGTCATGCTCCAAGAATTTTTACAGCAGAAGGATTTTCTCCTTAAAGAAGACCGCATGTAAGAAACGTTTTGCAAATTCTACATGATTTTTTAAAATAAAAAAGGGTAACAATTAACCACTTTCCTTACCAATTTTTTTTTTTTTAATTGCAAAAAATTATCATATTTTTTTGTTCCATTATTAAATATAAGGAAATGAAACAAAACATGATATTCAGGTTTTGAGTTGAATATTTAATTTTTTACAGGCGTAAAACCCTTCAGTTTTATAATCAGTTTACTATCCCGAGTTATCTCGGGTAAATGAATAAAATTAAATATTAGTCTTCGTATGATAGTTTTTGAAAAAAGGGACAGCACAAAGTGGTACCTAGCATTCGGTACACTGGTATCTTGTGTTTTTCCTTACTGCCTTACCTCTGGAATCTCTTTTGCGGGAGCATAGAGCACACTGTTTTGTTGGATTTTTTTTTTTCAGTAGCAGGAATAACATCTGGAAAATGCCTTAAGATTAGACTGAGTGGCGAAGGATTAATGCTGGGTCTTCCTGATATGGCAGAAAACTCGTCACAATGATTTTCTGCAAATAGTTTTTCAACAAGTTCAATTCTAAATTGTCTAGGTGATCGAGAACCTCCTGATTTGCAATACAAAATTCCACAAAGCCAAATCCAATAAAGGAAAGAAAATCTTCTTATAATATTTTTGCCAATCAAAATAGAATATTTTCTCCCTTTTTAAGCTTCAGTCCGAGTAAAAACGTGATAAAACAAATCGTACTGATAAATTCTCCAACGTCCGAGTTTTCTCGAGATAGTAATTAATTTCAATATATGCGAACTCGAGATAACTCGGGATAATCAGGGAAGCGGTTAACAATAAAAAAAACAATCAATCAATAAGTAGATAATGAGAAGAGCTTCGTTGCTTATGTCAAATAAAGTTGTAAAAGATAACATCTTGCTATATTAAGAATTGAGGGGCTCACAACCATAGTAGACCAAGTCCATTTTGAAAAAAATGTGATAGTCCGTTTAGAAAGCGCATAAAATCTGTTTTATCCCCTCCCACAGTAAACCAAGCCTGTAAACAGATGACATATATGAGAAAGTATGTGAAAACAGACTTTGTTCACGCTGGGAGTGGATAAAATAGATTTTAAGCACCTTCTAAAAGGACTATTTCATTTTTTTTCAAAATGGACTTTGTTTACTATGATTGCAAGCCCCTCAATTCCGGTGTGTATTTAATATACGGGAAAACTTTAAGAACTCTATCTATTTAAAATTTTAATTTATTTCTCATTTTGCTTGCAACAAAAACTATATAACAAACGAAAGCTATTTCGGGTATAGAATTTGTTTTTCATCAAATTGAAAATATGCCCCACTTTAAAACGCGTTACTATATCACTGAAGTCTCGACATAATGACGCCTTAAAAATATAACTTGAAAAAGAACAACTAAAAGCAAAATCATATAAAAAAATAGCTAAAAACAAAAACACATTTTATGCATGCAATTCCGACAAAAAATCATTTTATGTTGCTATGTTTACATTTAATGGGGTACTTTAATGTTCTTCTTTAAGTCGCGTTCATTAAAATGAAACTATAAAATGTCATTAAAAAGAAAATTTATAGTAACCGCCCGAGCATTAAAAACTTATCTGTGAAAGCTTGAAACGGTAATATTATTTAGGTTCGTTTATTTATTATTTTAATGAGGAATTTTTAATGATCATTTGAGGACGTGTGTTTAAAAACGTGCCTTATCCAAAAAGAAAAGAAATCGTGTCTTCTCTATCCGTCTATTTTTATTTAGTCAATCTGCACTGAAAACATTACAATCTGCAACAATACTGGTTTTATCATGTATTTCTGACTTTGTAAAGTTTTGGTTTACTTTCAAAACTTGCTTTATATACTAGGGATTTGGGAACAAAAGTTGGTCTAACAAAATTTCTTTTCCTGGATAAGGTGAGTTTTGAAACTCCCGTTGTCATTTGTAAAATGAATATAATAACATATAAACATATTAAAAATATTTTTGTCTTACTTATTTAAGGTTTTAAGTAGCGATTTTAAATTAATAATTCGTTTAAAATATGGCTCATAGTTGCTCCAGTTTTTCACCTAAGCAGTCACTTACAGAATAGTGTATTTTAGGGAAATCTTAACCTAACCTTGAATCTTTATCTCCTATTGCGAATCTTTTTCAGAAACAAGCTAATATTCAGAACTGAAAATTGGGTTACTTGCGAAATAACTGAAGGATCTGTATTTTATTAAACGTTGAGTATATGGTACTATCAGGGCCGAAACTAGTCTTTTTTGCACCCGGGGCAAACATGGATTTTGGCGCCCCCACCCCTCTTCCACAAAATATATTTACAAAGAGAATTTTACTAATTTTATAATAGACGACTTATTTTAAAATTTAAAATATGTAATCATAAAATATGTAATACTGAGCTACGTAATCTACAGTGGCGGATCCAAGGGGGAGGTCCCTCTGAACATGAACAAAAATATTCTAAAGATAATTTTTAAAATGACATATTCAGTAGAGTCCCGCCTAACCGAGTTTCCGCTTTCACCGAGTTATTTTCTTCTGATGGTCTGATGGCTTCCATTATTATGAAACAGCCATTATAAATGAAGTGTTAAGTGAAGATGAAAGAGCAGCCATAAAAAGTTGAACTCTGATTTTCTGGTCCGAATGGGGAAAAAAAATGGCCATAATTTTTTTTTTTTTTTTTTTTTTTTTTTTGCAAAAAAAAAAAAAAAAAAAAAAAAATTATGGCCATTTTTTTTCCCCATTCGGACCAGAAAATCAGAGTTCAACTTTTTATGGCTGCTCTTTCATCTTCACTTAACACTTCATTTATAATGGCTGTTTCATAATAATGGAAGCCATCAGACCATCAGAAGAAAATGATCCTTTCCAAAGGTATAATCCTTTATTTGTCGCCCCTTTGTTCTGGCGCCCGGGGCACATGCCCCCTCTGCCCCCCCCCTTAGTTTCGGCCCTGGGTACGATATAGTGTAATTTTGTGAAACTCAGTGCAAAATTGAACCCGTGGACTCCACACTTCGGTTATAGCACGTAGAATATATAGTATGGAAATCGGCTATCCCTGTAATACTTAAAAAAGCGCTCAAATATTGTATCCCTTAAGTGTGCAATGATACTGCTGCAATATGCAGATCGCAGCGACATCTGCAGGATATTTTCTACAACTGCAAGAAATTGCTAGTCTATACAATGTAATACTAGTAATACGAAAATCCCGCAGATGTCGCTACGATCGACACTTGAAATTTTAGCAGTATCGTCGTACATTTAAGGGATACAAATTTTTAGCACAGTTTCGAATGGCATATTTCCAACTAGATGTATTCTAGGTTCTGTACTTCGGTTCAGCATACGCGCACTCCACACTATGAGATTTAGGATTCCGTAAATGTAACTGCGTATAGCTTTGATGCCAGACTAATGAAAATGAAATTGATAATGAAATATAACACGGGGTTCCTAATTCGAAATTTAACGAGACATTGAACTGTGATACTTATTTTGTATCAAAAATTTCAATTTGTTAATGAAAAATGGGAATAATGAAAGCGTGTTTTCAAAAAACGTCGACATTTGAAATTTTAGTCTGGACGTACGTGCACTGGTGTGAAGTTCATGGTTTAATCAATCGTGCATTCAGGACCGAAACTAAGGGGCGGGGGCGGAGGGGGCATGTGCCCCTGGCGCCAGAACGGAATGGGAAGGGGGCACCAAATGAAGAATTCGTTTGTCGTTTTTTCTTACGTCTATGTTTAGCACAGTATTGTTAAAATTGTCCTTTCCGGGGTATCTCAAAGCACAGATCAATCTAAGGATGGTATAAGATAAGGATTCTGTACAAAGCGGAATATTTTTCCATTGCTTTCAATTGCGTTTTCAAGGTTTTAATGAATCAATATTTGGAAAAGCTGATTATGCGATTCAGTATTATATATTTTAAATTTTAAAATAAGTCGGCTATTAGATATTTAGTAAAATTATCTTTATTAATTTACTTTGCGGAGAAGGGGGGGGGGGGGCTTCAAAATCCATGTTTTCCCCGGGTGCAAAAGAGCTAGTTTCGGCCCTGCGTGCATTTATTATGTAAAAAAATTTAAATAATAAAATTAATTTAAAAATATTAAAATAACTAAACATTGTTTAACGTCTGATATACAAAATTTAAAAATTAGAAATATATTACAATTCATCAGACATACAAGTAAAAATTACATAAATACATATACAATTAAAAATGCAAACGTTTCGGGCTAAGTTTTAACTCCTCATCAGTGCAATAACATTGAAATGACCAGAAAACTATCATGTTTACATTTGAATGTTATTGCACTGATGAGGGGTTAAAACTTAGTCCGAAACGTTAGCATTTTTAATTGTATATACATTTATGTAATTTTTACTTGTATGTCTGATAAATTGTAATATATTTCTATTTTTTAATTTAAAAATAGTTAAAAAAAAACAACCTTTTATAAGCATTCAATGTTTACCTTAAAATTCACGCCTAATTATCATGACTGGAATTCGTGTAGTTCCAAAAAATTTCTTCAACAATATGTTAATTTGGCGCGGGCCTCGATTATTAAAAATTAACCACTTAATTTACAGTTAAAAGAAGAGTGAACTATTCAATTTATTAAAAAGGTTTTTAATTTTTGCTCTGCTTTTTTCAGGACATGACAACAGGAGAAAAATGCATTGTTCTATTCGATATGTCTAAATTATTATCTCCACGTTTAATCCTAATTTAATTAATCTTAAAATATTAAATGATAAAAGATCATTTTAAAAAATATTATAGTCCTTATCTTTTATTTTCCTTTTTAGTGTTCAAAATATTCCTTCGTTGCAGCTTCACAGAAAGTTGGCATACTTTGGAGAACGTGGCTTAGTGCAATATTAACTCTATTGATTTGCAACTCGTAAATGCAATAACCATAAAGGTTATTTAGTGGCTTATCACCTGCCGCCGGCTAACGGAATAATGGCCTAAAAATAATTTATTAATTTACAATTTTAAAATGTCTTATTGTCATCGGAAACACATTTGTGTACATACTTTTTATAATTCTAGCATATCAGGAAGCTAGTGAAAATTCCATCTTTGTATACAACTAGTTGTGTGTGCCAATCCTGAAAATTTCTTCTATCTCATACATCTTAATGTTTCAAAAAGTAGTTACAAATGTTAATGCTTCAATATTATTAGTTCAATACCATGCCAACTTTGATTTTTATCTTAAATTTCCACTTCAGTCAATTTATCGGAGTAAAAACGAGTTAATCTTGAACATGACATTTATTAAAATCATTAGTTTTTCGTTATTCTGTTGTACATCAACTGTTTGCGAATAACCGGTTTAGCAAGATGCGAAGTTCCCGTCGCTGCACGAGCCGCCGATGGACAACAGAACTACGAAAATTTGTACAAAAATCGCTATTACAGCCACCCCTTCCGGTGGAATATTTCCAAATTCAAAGAGGACCTGCTTGCCGTAGCTAAAAACATACACAAAAAATTTGGTTAAATTCTATGCATAACTTCATGTACTTTTCGAGGGCATAGCATGCACGAAATTCGCTATTACAACGCCCCCTTCAGGTAGAATTTTTTCAAATTCAGGGAGGACATGCTTGCCATAGCCAAAAACATACACAAAAAATTTTATTCAATTCTATGCATAACTTCATGCGTTTTTCTATGGTACAATGGCGACACACGGAAACACGGACTGACAGACAGACATTTTGTATAAAGATGCTTTTGGGGATCTCTGACCCCTAAAACGTGTAAATCCGTCGAAAACCGGAAGTCGAAAAAAATTTCGTTTTCAATACTTTCTTCTATTGACGATAGAAGAAAGTTAAAATCAAGTTAACCCTCTGTGGCTCAACAACTCCGACTTGAAAAATATTTACTCAGATGTTAGAGTACATCATTTTAAGTATGCAAAAAATAACTAAAAAAACATTAGAATATAAAAATAAGAAATTTTTGACTAAAAGGTACTTTTTCACATCTGCAATAAACAGAAAATTATATATTTCTCATAAATATCGTCAATTTTTTACAAAATTGTTAAGTATACGAAATTACCTTAGTAAAAAATCTATTTTGGGACGTCTCCAGCCTTTTTAGTTTGACAAAATTTACGTAGTTCATTTAGCAATAACGATATGAAGCTGCTCAAATAATAAATAAAGCTGTAACGCCAATAAAATCTAACTTAAGGAATTTCTCTTAACTAAAATAAAAAGAACTTTGACTTCATTTTCTACAGTTTTTTTATTGACGAAACACGGACACACACATCAGCAAACAAACACAGTCTTAACATAAAAAAGAAATTATCCTTTAGGAGCAAATCGTTCCTCCAGCAGAACCGATAACTGACCGCCTTGGGTCGTGTCACAGCAGCATCTCTCCCACGGGGGCCTTTTTCGAGAGAGTTCAGTCTATCTCTTAGCCCACCCACGTGGTATATTAAGTCATCTTAGTCAAAAGTTTCAGTTCTTACAAATTGCTACGCAGCACTTCTCAAGATATTTACATCATTAAATCTGTTTACACGTTACATCTGGATTTTGTGAAGCATTGACATGTAATTTATAGTTAGGCATCTGGAGGTCCCAATTAAGAATGTTTATTACGTTATGGTCATCTGGTCTCTGCGTGATCTCAGATATAACGTCACAACCCCTCCATGCCCCATATAAATTTTCCTTTAAGGGAAAAAATTTTCACACTAGGGGGCACAATCACAGTGAAATTCGGAGTTAATGCTACCCCTAACAATGCTATCTACTCCAAAATTAATAAAATTTAAAATTTCAAAATCAAAACATTTATCAGAAAGTACTCAGTTACCATGGAAGGGATTCAGCATAACGCACAATAAACATAATAAACACAATGCAATGACACACAGTTATATAATAATACTAAGATTAATAATACGCACTTCAACAATTTTATAACAAACCAGTACCTTCATTAAAAATCTTCGTTTAACATCATCTGAATAGATAAAATTTGTAACCATCACAGGTACTTCCAATAAGAGTTCGCTCTCTCACGTTCACATGGATAAACATCAATAATTTTTATATATGGATAATTTCTTAAGAAGGAATTCTAATACACTAATAAACAAATACTTCTAAACCTTTTAAATTCGTATAAGTTACTTAAAAGAATTTTTAATACAATAATAAAACAAACACTAAACTATTCTTAATAATATATAGCATCTGTATTCTAGACAGACATATAGCAATTCAGTCCCTCATTAACTGATTTAAAACCTTTTTTAACATAAATCAGTAAACCAAAAATTTCAGTACTTCTATCATAAGGTTCTTCTTAACCTTTACTTGTTCAAAACAATAGGTTTTTTTTTCTCAGTTTAAAGTAATTTAAAAGAATAATATTAACAATTTTAACATTAAGAACCAAAATGTATATTCTAACTATTCTGTACAAAATAAAATTACTAACTCAAATTACAAGTTCTAATTCAAATTACAATTTTTAAATTTCAACTTATTTACTTTCTCAAATTAATTTTTTTTCTATTTATCAAGCCAAAATAAACATCATTTATAATATAATGTCTAAGACATCCAAGAATAGTTATATTTTTAATCATCTTACATCTTAATACTGAAACAACAGTCTTTCATAAAAACAATTAACTCTTCTTTTTTTAATATATTAAATCCTTTCACTTTTACTTTATAAGGTTCATACAATGGACAATTTTTTTAATTTGGTGTATAAAAATCACTTTCCAAATAAACACATATTCACACACTATAAAACTAAATAACACAATATGCAATTCACTCTTAGCAAAACAAAACAAAACAAAACAAAATAAAATAAAATAAAACAAAACATCCCTAATCTCTAATCTCTGCTTATCTCTTATAGCTCTGATAACAGAAATTGTTTCCCGAAAAATCGAAAACAGATACTGGATTTCTCTCCTCGTTTTTCTCTTTTTCGTACGGGAAGATTTGACCTACTTCCACGATCGGAACCCATTCTTTCGATTTCCCTTCTAGTTCTCTAACCGAGCGTTTTTCCGTAACAACTCCAGAAAAATCCTTCTCTTTAACCAAATTAAAGATCTCACGGGTGTTTTCGGGTGATCTGCTACTCGATTGGTCAAGTACTGGAAAATTTAAAATTTATTTTCCTTCACCAATTTCGTCTGGAATAACCTCTAAGTTATTCATCTGTGCAATGGGAATTTCACTTACACTTTTTTGAACATTTTCTTCCAAACCTGTTAATTCGGAATTAGCGTTTATTCTTTTGACCTTCACGCGATTTCCTAACGTCTTATTTATCACTTCGGATTCATTCTTCTCACTGCCTTTAAAACTCTCTCCAGTTTTAATTTTACATAAACCTGCGTTCTCAACTGTATTTTTTTCTTGCACCCTGGTATTTTAATTACTCCACCTCGCGTACCTGTGATCCGGCTTTCTCAATTTAAACAATCGCCTACAAATACAAGGTGTCAGCAAAGCTTCACAATTTAATTCTGGTACAACCGCCGCCGTTATAAAAATCCTGGGTGAATTTTTCTGGTTCCCGTTCCACAGAGAAACTGGAACCTTCTCCAGGTCTGCTCTGCGAATTTTTCCGATGGCCGGAACTAACTCAATCTGTTCACCCGTTTTATATTTATCTGGAATTAATTCGCTTCGAAAAATAGATAATTCCATACCCGAATCATTTATTCTTTTAACTTTTCGGCCCAAAATATTGATATCAATGAGTGGTAATTTACGTTTGCCTACGGCCTTCCGTTGTGTATCCCAGACACATCTAGAATTTAATCTCTCCACTCCTACATAGCTCACTCTAGCTTTCGCCCCCGCTTCAACCTCTTCACCCAAATTCCTAAATCCTGAATTTTTACTCAATTCTGGACAAAAATTTCGTAAATGGTTCCTTGAGTTGCAATGGAAACATCTACGCTCCACTCTTTTTTCGAATGCCTTCTCCCGACTCATGGTACCGCGTTGGGCTGATGCACTAGGGAGGGGAGTTTCATTCTTCGTTTCCGCCTGTTTTTCATCCGATTTCGGACGCGTATTTCCATTCTCTGCGTACCGAGTTTTCTTTAAACGACGCTCTGACACTCTCATACCCATCTAACAACTCAACTATCTCGGCTTCCGTCTTAAGCAGTGGCCATTTGTCAATAAAATGTTCACACATTTCAAACTTTGCACGCCGTTTAATTTGATCGGCGACCAAAAGGTCTTTTAATTCGTCAAGGGAAGTTATTGATAAGCCCGCTAACCATTCGTTTAAGTAATTTCGGATTTCGAAACCGAAGTCTTGCCAATTTAAAGTTTGCGATTTTTGATGGCTCATAAATTTTTGTCGGAAACTCTCCGGGTTTAATTTAAAATTTTTTAACAAGATACTTTTAATGTTATCATAATCCTCTGAATCTGTCTCGGGTTGTCTAGCAATAATTGAAATGATATCCACTGGTCGGAGCCCAATTAAATGAGAAACCCAATTTTCTTTCGGTATTCTAACCCGTTTAGCGTGGCGTTCAAACAAAACCAAATACAAACTAATGTCTGTTTTTCAGGATTAAAATCCGGGATTACTTTTTTTTTATTCTGTTCCGAGGAACGCGAAGGTATACTATTTGCTTTTGCCGGGGCCGGGGGAATTCCTTTCTCGATTCTTAGTTTTTCTAGCTCATATTTATTTTTTAATTCCTGTTCTTTTAATTCTCTTTCTTGCTGCAATTTTTCCTTACGAATGGCCTGATCGCGATCCCATTGCTGTTGACGCAACATGTCCTCACGTTCGATTTCCTGCAACCGGGCGCGCTCACTTTCTTGCCTCTCTAATTCTTCCTGGGCTGTCGTTAGTATACTTTCATAAAGAGCCTGAACGTATTCTTCTTCATAATCCTCAGATTACAGCACTAAATGCTTTAATTGAATCCGGGTTGCGTTTCCCGTCCTGGCAAGTTCTAGTTCATCAACTAATTTCTTCAAATTTTCTTTTTTCCTTTACCCAGGAAAGCCATATCTCCCTTTTTTCAACCCAAATTTCTGTATCTAAAAGGTACTACTCTACTTCAATACAACAAACAAAAAATATATACTGTTTTACATACAATATAATCAAACATTTATTTCAATAATAATATGTAAATGCTGACTCACTCCCATGTCTAGATCCACCTTCAAATTTTGTTATAAAAATTTTAAAATTTTCAAAAGATGAACAATTTTAAATTTAATTAAACACAAAAAAATCACCATACATTAACTCCAAATTCAAAATTGTGACTTACCCCACTTGAAGCTTTCAGACACTAACGAACGGTAATCCAGATCTTTCACTGATTTCTTCAGCCGGATGGCCCACCGAACACAGCAATCACTTTCTGACCCTAAGGTCCACTTCAACGAAATATATCCACCGGGAAACAATTCACTTTTCTCTTCGCACCAAAAGATCCACCAACACCCTCTTCTTTCTCCCTCCGGCGTACAAAGTCCGAAAATCTTTTCTCTTCAATCTTTCGCAACCCTTTTCTCACCGAAAGCACTTTCCTCCGATTCAACGACCTTCTAGACGACTAGACGATCCTCTCTTTTTTCCAACGGCTGATCCAAAATCTTCTTCCTTCCTTCATCAGGGAGGGGGCGAAAGGAAACACCCTTCTACTCAGTTGACCGCGGGTGAAAATCCGAAACTAGCTTTCTTTCTCCCAGAACCGAAGCCAAGCTTCCTCCTCTTTCTCTTTTCCGGCTGGACAAAGATTCAGATTTCAGAACTTCAGGGTAATTTCACGGTTTTTCTCTTCCAACAGGACACTTTCCTTTATTTTCTTTTTCCTGGTCAGGACAGCGACTTCTCTACTTCTTTAAAGAACAATCTTCATCTGATGATCATTCCGTGGGTAAAAGTGCAACTTAAGCTAGCTAAGTTTTTTTTTGTGTGTGTGTGTGCCAAACTGTCTTCGAACAACTCGAATCCCGAATTCTGACACCAGCTGTAACGCCAATAAAATCTAACTTAAGGAATTTCTCTTAACTAAAATAAAAAGAACTTTGAGTTCATTTTCTACAGTTTTTTTATTGACGAAACACGGACACACACATCAGCAAACAAACACAGTCTTAACATAAAAAAATTATCCTTTAGGAGCAAATCGTTCCTCCAGCAGAACCGATAACTGACCGCCTTGGGTCGTGTCACAGCAGCATCTCTCCCACGGGGGCCTTTTTCGAGGGAGTTCAGTCTATCTCTTAGCCCACCCACGTGGTATATTCAGTCATCTTAGTCAAAAGTTTCAGTTCTTACAAATTGCTACGCAGCACTTCTCAAGATATTTACATCATTAAATCTGTTTACACGTTACATCTGGATTTTGTGAAGCATTGGCATGTAATTTATAGTTAGGCATCTAGAGGTCCCAATTAAGAATGTTTATTACGTTATAGTCATCTGGTCTCTGCGTGATCTCAGATAAAACGTCACAAAGCTTTGACATGAAAAATTAACTCGGTATCGTAATGTGTTGAAAATTCTATGACCATTTTATATTAACTGGTGTGTTCGAAGATAGCAGCAATAAGTAAAATCGACTTTTAAAGCACACTGTATAAGTAATATCGACTTTTGGGTATGTTGCAGATTTGCAACGCGATGATACAAAAAGTTAAGTTCAATAAAAAGGTGCGATAAAGTGGCAGTGTTTTCTCAAAATAGAAAATAAAATTAATCATTGTAAAGTTAATATTGCAAACTGTTTCTCTCATTTATTAATTGATTGGATTCGGTAGAATATCAAACTTTTATTTTCTCAAAGATATGTAAAACTAGTTGGATGTGCCAATCCCAAAACTTTCCTCTATCTCATACATCTTAATATTTCAAAAGTAGTTACAGATGTTAATACTGCAATATTATTAGTTCAATACTATACCAACATTGATTTTCCTCTTAAATTTCTGCTTCAATCAATGAAGCGTAGTAAAAATTAGTTCATGTGGATCATGATATATATTAAAATAAATAGTTTTTCGTTATTCTGTTGTACATCAGCTTTTTGTGAATAGCCGGCTTAGCGGGACGCGAGTTCCTGTCGCTGCACGAGCCGTTGTTGGACAACAGAACTACAAAAAAACCGAGAAAATTATACAAAAATCGCTTTCACAGCACCCCTTTCCGACCGAATATATCCAAATTCAAAGAGGACCTGCTGGTCATAGCCAAACACATACACAAAAAATTTAGCTCAAATCTATTCATAACTTCATACACTTTTCGATGGTAAAATAAAGAAAATGGCACAAAAATTTCTATTACAGCAACCCCTTCGGGCAAAATATTTTCAAATTCAAGGAGAAACTGCCGCCCACAGCCAAATACATCCACAAAAATTTTGGTTCAATTCTATGCATAACTTCATGCACTAATTGATGGTACAATAATGAAAATGGCACAGACATCACTATTACAGCGCCCCCTCCCGTCTGAATATTTCCAAAATAAAGGAGGACCTTCTGGCCATAGCCAAAAACATACACAAAAAATTTGGTTCAATTCTATGCATAACTTCATACACTTTTCGATGGTACAATAATGAAAATGGCACAAACATCACTATTACAACGCCCCCTTCCGGTGAAGTTTTTTTCAAATTCAAGTAGGACCATAGCTAAAAAAATACACAAAAAATTTGGTTCGATTCTATGCATAACTTTATACACTTTTCAATGGTACAATAATGAAAATGGCACATAAATTGCTATTACAGCGCAACCTTCCGGGAGAATATTTCTAAATTGAAGGAGGACCTGCTTGCCACAGTCAAATACATACACAAAAAATTTGGTTCAATTCTATTCATAAC
The DNA here is from genome assembly GCA_963932465.1 of Maratus speciosus. Lineage (NCBI taxonomy): Eukaryota > Metazoa > Arthropoda > Arachnida > Araneae > Salticidae > Maratus > Maratus speciosus. The sequence continues at coordinate 478,394,275 of OZ010796.1, forward strand.
TTCATACACTTTTCGATGGTACAATGGCGACACGCGGACAGACAGACAGACATTTTGTATAAACATGATTTTTGGGATCTCTGACCCCTAAAACGTGTAAATCCGTCGAAAACCGGAAGTCGAAAAAAAATTTCTATTACAATACTTTCTTCTATTGAAGATAGAAGAAAGTAAAAACTGGAAAATACTCATTCTGTGGTAGCTTTATCGAAAATTCCGAAATTCTTAGGATCAAATCCTACCAATATGTCTTTCCTAAAACGCAGTTCATTGTAAAACACTAATAAAAAGTTATCATCAGAAAAAAAAAATATTTTTCAGTGTATCGTTTTGAACAATGAAGATCATTAATTTTTTAAATATTCTGTATCACGATGGTATAAACTAAAATAAACAGTAATGCTTTTACTTGCATTAATTAAAGGTGAACCAAACATATTTTAAGGACATTGATATACAATTTGGCATATTTTTGCACGCTTTCCTTTACGGGTTTTCGGTATCAGTTTGAGAAATTTGGCCAGAATGCATCATGCAAATTTCATCACAGAAAGATCGAATTTTAGTGAAACAGAACAATTTTAACTACATTCTATCTCTAATTTTGTAAAATTAAATAGATGTGGTCCAGAATAGTTCAATATTAAAAACTTTCTTGTTAGGTAGATTTCGTATGAAATACTACCTATTGGCGTCGTTCCTATGTTGGAATTTCTGAAAAATTTTTGCAGATCTACACCGATCATGACCCCTAGTGCCCAAAACCACCCTCAGTAAAAAACTTTATATCTATCTATCTACCTATCTATCTATGTATGTATGTATCTATCTATATGTATCACTTTCTTCTGGACACGATAACTTCCACAATTCTGCACCAATCTCTTCCAAACTGATACATAAAATCAAGGGGCATAAAATCTCGGTCGAGTTCGTTAATGGGCAAAATCGGACCAAGGGGATGGAAATAGGCAGGGGTTTTGTGAAAACCGAAAAACCCCTATAACTTCTTAAATTTCGTACATATCGAATCAGTTTAAAGTTTTATTACTTCTAAAAATAGGGCCAAAAATTTATGTATCACAGATTTTTGATAAAGTTAAAAATGGGCTCAAGGGGCGCAAAAAATAGGGTTTTTGGGAGAAAAAAATTCATAACTTCGTCAATTCTCAAGATGTCAAATCCAATTAATTTTATCATGAATCTGCTTAACATTATCTGCAACTTTTATATTCACAAGTTTTTGATAGGACCAATTCGTACCGCAAAAAAAAAATTAAAAACGAAAACAAAAAGGGCGTTTGAAGAAGAAAAAAATCCATAACTCCGTCAATTCAAAAGATATAAAATCCCCATGAATTTATCATATATCTTCTTAATATTGTCTACAACATCTATATAGACAAGTTTTGGATAGGACCAATTCTTACAGCAAAAACAAATTAAAAAAAGTCCTTCCGGCCAGTGCCGGGAGGAAGAGGTACCTTTCATATTCCTTATTTAAAAAAAGCCAACTTATATCATGCAAACACACGAAGCTCAATTTAGTGGAAACCGAATATAGGAGATTCAATACTAATTTTTATCAATATAATGAATGAGAATTTCGCGAAATTAGTCAGCTTTATTCAAGCTGCTTTTCTTTAAAGTAACTTATATTTGGCTGCCAAATTCGGCAATTTCTTAAAGTGCCTGTCATTTTAAGACAACATGGTGGATGAGGCTAAGCAGTGAACTTGGTCGAGACCTTAGTAATTGCTGTGCACATGCTCACTCACATCGGAATAGGTTAATATATATAGGAGTGCTGTCGCATGCAAAAAATCAGATTTTTCAAAATGTCACCCACAATAGAAATTGAAACTGCTATATCTGAGCCATTTTTTAAGGTAAAGACAAACAAAAAATGCTCCTGAATCCTTATATCAAGATCAAATACTTAAGAAAGAAACCTTTTTCAATTTGTAATTTTTTTGCACCTCACTTTAAATATATATATATTTTTTAATTTAATGGCCGCCATTTTGAAACAAGATGGCTGATGAATCTGGCCAGCGAACTTGGTCGAGGTGTTGATGTATACTATCCACATGCCTTCTTACATCGAAATAGGCGAATACGTGTGTTATCGCGTGACAAATACAAGATCGTTTCAAAATGTTAGCCATGCTAGAAATTCAAAGTGCTATAAATCAACCATTTTTTAAGATAATTACAAAAGAACAAATTTTCAGAAACAAAAACTGCTCCGGAATCTTTGTATCAAAGCCAAACACATAAAAAAAATCTTTTTCATTTTCCAATTTTTTACTACCTCATTTTGAATTTTAAATTTAATTTTTTTAATGGCAACCCTTTTGAAACAAGATGGCGAATGAAGCTGGCCAACGAACTCGGTCGAGACATTGGTATGTACTATGTACAGACCAAGTTACATCCAAATAGGTTCATAAATACGCCTGTTATCGCGTGACAAAAATCAGGTCGTTTTAAAATGTCAGCCACAAGAGAAATTCAAAATGCTATTACTCAGCCATTTTTTTTTTTAGATATAGACGAAAGAAAAACTGTTCCGGAATCTTTGTATTAAGGTCAAACACATACAAAAAAAATCTTTTTCATTTTCCAATTTTTTTTTTGGTATCTCATTTAAATTTTTTAATTTTTTAATTTTTTTAAATGGCCGCCATTTTGAAACAAGATGGCGGATGAAGCTGGGCAACGAACTCGGTCGAGATATTTGTATGTACTATGTACACACCAAGGTACATCCAAGTCGGTTCATAAATACGCCTGTTATTACGTGAGAAAAATCAGGACGTTTCAAAATGTCAGCCACGATAGAAATTCAAAATGCCATAACTCAGCCATTTCTTAAGATACAGACGAAACAAAAACTGCTCCCGAATCTTTTTACAAGGTCAAACACATAAGAAGAAAATATTTTTTCAATTTTCAATTTTTGGTACCACATTTCAAATTTAAATTTTTCTTAAAAATTTAAATGGCCGCCATTTTTAAACAAGATGGCGGGTGAAGCTGGCCAACGAACCCGGTCGAGACATTGGTCTGTACTATGTATAAACGAAGTTACATCCAAATCGATTCATAAATACGCCTTTTATCGCGTGACAAAATTCAGGACGTTTCAAAATGTCAGCCACGCTAGAAATTCAAAATGCTATAACTCGGCCATTTTTTAAGATATAGACGAAACAAAGACTGCTCCGAAATCTTTGTATAAAAGTCAAATACATAAGAAAAAAATATTTTTCCATTTTCAATTTTTTGGTACCACATTTCAAATTTTAAATTTTTAAAAAAATTTTAAATGGCCGCCATTTTGAAACAAAATGGCGGATGAAGCTGGCCCACGAACTCGGTCGAGAGATTGGTATGTACTATGTACACACCGAATTACATCCAAATCGGTTTATAAATACGCCTTTTATCGCTTGACAAAATTCAGGACGTTTCAAAATGTCAGCCACGCTAGAAATTCAAAACTCTATAACTCAGCCATTTTTTAAGATATAGACGAAACAAAAACTGCTCCGGAATCTTTGTATAAAGGCCAAATACATAAGAAAAAAATATTTTTCCATTTTTAATTTTTTGGTACCACATTTCAAGTTTTAAATTTTTTTAAAATTTTTAAATGGCCGCCATTTTGAAACAAAACGGCGGATGAAGCTGGCCAACGAACTCGGTCGAGACATTGGTATGTACTATGTACACACCGAATTACATCGAAATCGGTTCATAATTACGGGAGTTACAGTGTGACATAGGTCAGATATATATATATATATATATATATATATATATATCAATTTTGAACGGAGGGTGGTTTCGGGGTCTGGGGGTCATGATCGATGAAAATATACCAAAATTTTTTGAAATCGCTTTCCTCCGAACGGCTGCAATAGGTAGCTTTTTTGTAAAGAAAGCTACCTAATACATAGCGGTTGAAGAAAAAAATCATCTTAGTATTTGTGTATTCAAATCGAAACTGCTTATTTTCTGACTCATTTTGCAATTCATTTTTACTCTCAAAGGCTTCCAATTGGTACCTTTTCTTACTCAGAAACTATATAATGTACCGTAATGGTCAATTTTTTGATAGAGGCAGAATATATTTTAACACATGCTGTCAAAGTGAGCCTTTTGAACCGAATTTCCCGAAGCGGATTGTGTTGGAAAAGGAAGTATTCAAATCCAAAATGCTTATTTTTTGACTCATTTTTAAATTCATTTTTGCTCTCAAACGCGTCCAATTGGTAGATTCGCTTATTCAGAAACTATATAATTCACCGTAATGACCGATTTTTTGACAGAGGCAGAATGTATTTCAAAAAATGATGTCAAAGTGGGCATTTTGAACGGAATTTCCCGAAGCGATTGTGTTAGAAACGAAAAATATTGTCTTACTGAGAAAACAATTGTTTATGTATCAAGTTTTAATTAATTAAACGGAAATTAAAAACACAGGTCGCTTATAAATCTCTTCAAAAATCACGTCAACAAGTTTCATGTTTTTCCTATTAAAAATGAATCTGGAGTTATGCCAGCAAATTTCGAGTTGTTGAGCATGGAAAAGTATTTTTTTGAATACCGCCGTAACATGATTCTGATAAAACCAGTTATTATATAAAAATAAAATAAAAACTCGTCAAAAGCGGCCAGATAAAATTGTTAAAGTGGGTTTATCTCTAATCATGATTTGGTTTTTGTTTGTGAAATTAGTATACTTAACTTCGAAATCTACCTCCGCCTGTAGGCCGGGCTGGCAGGGATTTTTAAAAAAATATATTTTGAACAAAAATTAACTAATTATAGTTTAATATATATAATTGTTTTAATACGAATCTTTGTAAAAGTTTATTTATAGGATGCCATCTTGAACGAGCACAATTTTTACATAAAAATTCAAAATGTTCAGCTGTTTAAAAATGAGTTTTAATTGTCTTGATGAGAAAACAAAAATAGTTTGTCGGTGCCATTATATTGTTTCAAGGTGATTATGTTATTTGCTCTACAACGCAATACCTCGATGTAAATTATACAATTCGGAATGTATAATTTCGTAAAATTACACGTATATTTAAATAAATGAAATAGCGTTTAGAACAAACTACAAATCCTGTAATTCATTAATCATTTTTTTTACATATTCATATTTAACACACCCAAATGATACATATATATACAGGGTGTCTCTTTTTATCGCTGACCAATAGCTAATTCCTGAACTGTTAGTTTTAGAGGTATAATTCCAACTGGAAAAATGTTTCAAATGTTACTCTTCATAATCATCATATAAATATCTGCTTTCGTCAAAATAGTTATTTTTTTTTTAAGTTACAAAAACTAAATTTTTATACGGTCCGTGGATCCTATAAGTTACATTTACAAAAAACGTTTCAAGCTCTAACAGGTAAAACAGTTAAAATTCCATTCTCCGACACCAAAACTTACCAAGTTATGATACATTGAATATTATGAATTTTCGGCGTATTCTGGCAATAAAAACTGAAAAGCACATTTTTAGTCGTACAAATATGAAAATGAAAGATAATAATGATAATTTTTTTATATAATCATTCATGAATAAAACTGAAAATAACTAAATAGTTATCACGGATTAGTCCTTCGTTTTATTATCATTGCCTTCCCCTTCCCTCCTCAAGCAACGTTAAAAAAAAATATTTACCTTTCTTTAACTTAACTATTGCTTATTTATTATTAACATTTTGGAAGTATGAACCTATAAATTATAATATTTTCTCCGCTTTTTCTTATTACATATGCAAGGTGCTTACATTTCTACCACAATTTTCGTACAGACGCATTCGCCTTATTTAATCGCAGAAAAATATTGCAAATTGGTCAATTAATCAGAAAAAGACTTTTAATCTGAAGAAAAAATATTTGGCGAAAACTGCTAATCTAAAACAGTGTTTCCATACTCCTTTGAAATCCTAACGCGCGTATGCATTTTGTATATGCATTCAATAAACTTGGCGTAACATCTGCAACCATAGATAGCAGTAATAAGAAAACTGTATTAAATATATAAATGATCAGTATCAACATTTTTATTTAAATGGTGGTTGCTATCGTCATGGTAAAATAACATTTGAAAGTGATTTTTTAAATAGCATTCTTACTGAAAATTTCTGAAAATGGATATATGAAAAAAATCCTTTAACAATATCTTTGAAATGGCACCAAAGGTTTCATGGATGAACAATCTTTATCGGTGAACGGTAAGTGTAAATACAGACATAGAAAAAAATCTTAGAGCCTGAAATCACAATTCAAAGGACAGACTAGATAGATGACCGTGTCAGGCATTGAACTGAAGAAACTCAATAACGCTGTCTACCACTGAAACAGTCAGTGTCTCCAAAACTGAAACAGGAAAATCGTTTTAAATTTCAGTGGACGCGCTTTTTTTTTTTCTGCTTGTTGTTTCTTTGAAAGGGTAAACTTTTGTGATTGGTATCGTGTACATTCTTTATTTATTTATATATATTTTTTCTTTTCTCATAAACAATAACATGGATCTCGTTGACTGCTGGAATAATATCTGAAAGTGACGCTCAATTTTTTTTTTTCAATGTATGCTGGATATTATGATCTCCAGATTAGCAAATGCAACCCGGAGCCTAATTTCTACTCGGATTTTAAGATTGCTTAAATGGAGGTCCCGAGATTTACCGAATAAGAGTTTAATATTAATAGTGCTGTTTTTTCTTTCAAAAACTAAACGATATATTCTTATATTAATGGTAATTCCTATAGAAATAAAGTTTACATTTGTAACCCTCCGTTAGTCGCATTTTTATATCTGTGTACAAGTTTACCATTTTTCATCTTGCACGTTTTGAACCGAGTTGATTCGAAGCCTGTGGATCCTTCTACCTTCCTTCCACCAGTATCAATGTTTCTTCCACCACAGTTGCTCTCGAACCAGCTAATGCCTTCATAACTTACAGGAGGAAAATGGCGGATTCTATATATACAGATGCGACTAAAGTAAGGTTAAATGAAAAAAAAAAATACTTTTATATATTGTTACATAATACAAATATTAAGTTGTTAAAAGTTTACTATAAAATGCAAGTATTAAAATTGAGTAATATTAATATAAGTAGTTTTTCAAGTGTTATAAGTAGATTAAAAAATTTTATAAGTAGATTTTCGCATAAAAAAGTTCATTTATCGAATCTTAAAAGTCTCAGGATTTGACATTGTGTAATCCGGAAATTTTCGTTATGGAAATAAGCCAAAATCCCACGATTATGCAGTCCCTTCTCCAGAAACTGTTTAGTATTGTTATTATTATTATTAGTATGTCGTATAAAATGTTTTAGACGCGTGTACTTCGATATTATTAAGTACATATAAAAGCACAAATAATTGTATTTTAAAACCACAACTTTAAAATCCTACTGATGACGGCCTTGTAATGGTTGTAAACGTTCTAGGTTTTTCTAATGTATTTTAAGATATTTTTAATTTGCATTTTAAATATCTTTATATTATATTTATGCACCTGAAAGTAATTTTTGTACAATTATTTGTGCTTTTATATGTATTTAATTATTTAACTCAAGGTAATATAGCACTAGAATTTTAACTTTCATTTGTATTATTAAATACGTTAGTGCGTTAGTCACATACTGCTTTACATCAGATAATGTTTTAATACACATATCTGCTAACTTTTACGCTTTCTTCTTACCACTAAAGTTTTATAGTAAATATTGTTCTACACTGTAAAAAAAAATCTGTAAAGTTAGTAAAATTTTTCTAGGAAACTGGGATTCCGAGAACTTTTTATGTAACGGCAACGAGAAAAATTCCTGTAACATACGCTGTTACAGGAACTTTTGTTGTTGCCGTTACTTAAAAAGTTCTAGGAATCCCAGTTTCCTAGAAAAACTTTAGTAACTTTACAGATTTTTTTTTACAGTGTATTTAATAGTCGAAATCTCATGATTAAACAAGGCGAAAATCTCTAATAAAATCTAGTGGTAGCAAAAAAGCGTAAAAGTTAACAGCTATGAATACATATTCTATATGACGGGCTCACAACCATAGTAGACCAAGTCCATTTTGAAAAAAAAAATGATATAGTCCATTTATAAGGTGTATAAAATCTGTTTTATTCACTCCCACACAATGTAAAAAAAAATCTGTTAAGTTACTAATTTTTTCTATAGGAAACTGGGATTCCTAGAACTTTTTATGTAACGGCAACAACAAAAATTCATGTAACAGACACACTTTTGCGCCAAAAATAAAAATGTCTGTAAGGTTACAAATATTTTAGGAAACTGGGATGCCTAGAACTTTTCATGTAACTGCAACCAGGGTTACAGATAAAATTTTAGTAAGATTACTGTAATTTTAGCAGATTCATATGTAAAGTTACAGATTTCTGTTGCTTTACAAAAACTAGTTTTGTAGATTTGCAGCCTTTTTTTTTTTTTTGTACAGTTACAGATGAAAGTTTAGTAAGCATGTAATTTTATATCTGTAGAACTACAGATTCTTTTTTACAGTGCAGTGAACTAAGTCTGTAAACAGATGCCATATATGAGAAAGCATGTGAAAACAGGCTTGGTTCACTGTGGGAGTAGATAAAACAGATTTTACGCACCTTCTAAGTGGATTATCCCATTTTTTTTTTAAATGGACTTGGTCTACTATGGTTGTGAACCCCTCATATACACTGTAAAAAAAAAAAATCTGTAAAGTAACTGAAGTTTTTCTAGGAAACTGGGATTCTTAGAACTTTTTATGTAACGGCAACAACAAAAATTCATGCAACAGACACACTTTAGCGCCGAAAATCAAAAAATCTGTAAGGTTACTAAGAATTTTTTAGGAAACTGGGATGCCTAGAACTTTTCATGTAACTGCAACCAGGGTAACAGATAAAATTTTAGTAAGATTATTGTAATTTTAGCAGATTCCTTTGTAAAGTTACAGATTTCTGTAGCTTTACAAAAACTACTTTTCTACACTGTAAAAAAAAATCTGTAAAGTTACTAAAGTTTTTCTAGGAAACTGGGATTCCAAGAAATTTTCATGTAACGGCAACAAGAAAAATTCCTGTAACAGACGCTGTTACAGGAATTTTTCTTGTTGCTGTTACATGAAAATTTCTTGGAATCCCAGTTTCCTAGAAAAAGTTTAGTAACTTTACAAATTTTTTTTTACAGTGTAGATTTGCAGTTTTTTTCGTACAATTACAGATGAAAGTTTAGTAAGCATGTAACTTTACATCTGTAGAACTACAGATTTTTTTTTACAGTGTAATGTAGCAAATTCGAGAATTGCATTCAATTTGGAATTTATACTTATGATTCTATAGATTTCGATTTCGTAAGACATAACCTAACTTTGAAGCATATTTTAAATTTAAGAAACGGTAAAACTGCCATATCACTCAATACGGGATTATATAAATTAAAACGGAAAAAAGAATAATACAGAACTACAAACTGAATAAATAAAAATAAAACAAATTTGGTTTTTAAGAGAAACTTGTGAATTAAAAAGGACAGTCGAAGTACTGAGATGATAATTATTATTACGATTACAACAAGTAACTGCATTAAATCTTTTACAATTATTTTACTTAAGTATATTTAAAAAGTAGGCATGAACAATGTTACTGTAAAACTGGTTAATATACGAGTAATAGGGGGCAAAAGGAAAAAAATTCCTGCCGGCCCGGCCTACAGGCGGAGGTAGATTTCGAAGTTAAGTATACGAATTTCACCAACAAAACCAAATCATGATTAGAGATTTATCCACTTTAAACATTTTATCTGGTCGCTTTTGAATTTTTATTTCATTTTCATTTTTATATTTGAGTTTTTATTTCATTTTCATATAATAGCTGGTTTTATCAGAATCATGTTAAGGAGGAATTCAAAAAAGTACTTTTCCATGCTCAACAACTCGAAATTTTCTGGCACATTTTCAGATTCATTTTTAAAAGAAAAAATATGAAACTTGCTGGCGTGATTTTTGAAGAGATTTATAAGCGACCTGTGTTTTTATTTTTCTTTCAGTTAATTAAAACTTGATTTATGAACAATTATTTTCTTAGTAGGACAATATTTTTCGTTTCTAACACAATCGTTTCGGGAAATTCTGTTCAAAATGCCCACTTTGACATCATTTTTTAAAATATATTCTGCCTCTATCAAAAAATCGATCATTGCGGTATATTATATAGTTTCTAGATCAGATAATCTACCAATTGGATGCGTTTGAGAGCAAAAATGAATTTAAAAATGAGTAAGAAAATAAACAGTTTGGATTTTACTACACCCTTAATACGATGATTTTTTTCTTGAACCGCTATGTATTTTTAATTTGTTTTTGCTGTAAGAATTGGTCCTATCAAAAACTTGTCTATATAAATGTTGTAGACAATATTAAGAAGATATATGATAAATTCATGGGGATTTTATATCTGGTGAATTTTTAAGTTGATCAAAAATCTGTGATGCATAAATTTTTGGCTCTATTTTTAGAAATAATAAAAACTTTAAACTGATTTGATATGTACAAAAATTAAGAAGTTATAGGGGTTTTTCGGTTTTCACAAAACCCCTCCCTATTTCCATCCCCTTGGTCCGATTTTGCCCATTAACGAACTTGACGGGGATTTTATGCCTCTTGATTTTATGTATCAGTTTGGAAGAGATTTGTGCAGAATTGTGGAAGTTATCGTGTCCAGAAGAAGGTGATATATATATATAGATAGATAGATACATAGATAGATAGATAGATGGATAGATAGATATAGATATATAAAGTTTTTTACTGAGGGTGGTTTTGGGTTCTAGGGGTCATGATCGGTGTAGATCTGCAAAAATTTTTCAGAAATTCCAACATAGGGGAGAAGGTAATAGGTAGGGTTTTATACGAAATCTACCTAAAAGGATGCAAAAATTCCTCCAATGTAAAAGTCAAACTTTTTAAATAAATATTGCAATCACTTTGGTAATTAAGATTAAACTTGACGCAGAGTACAATATAGGCAGATAAAATATTTTAAGCACCAGAAAATCTTAAATAATTCTAGAGTTTCGGTGGCATTCTGCGTAGCGGTATCAGAACAAAGACTGTGGGAAATTTGCTCATATACATTATAAATCCATTACCGATCATTTTCAATTTTAGACATTTTGTCGAATATTTAAAAATATTCTTCAATATTAAGAATTCTTCTGGAACTTCAGGATTATAAAAAATGTGTTTGACCTCAAATTTATTAACGTCGATTTGATAAAGAGTACAATTAGGGGGTCAACAACAAAAAAAAAAAAAAAAAAAAAAAAAAAAAAAAAGAAAAATAATAATATTTGGGATTACCCTGTAAATTAAAATTCACGAAATGATCTATTGTTGCAGAATACAAATATGTGGATACTGTACAACATGTTTACTGATCTTTGAAAGAATAGCACGTATATTCATGGAGATGTAGCGATTTATTTTAAAAGTTCAAATAATTCTTCCATGATTTTAGCTTATATAATGCAGGATTTTCCACCAAATTTAACGACAGTTTCAGAAAAATTGGCAAAATGTAATAAAAACAATATAGTGCAATTGGAATATAAATACACTGCTCAAAACAATTAAAGGATATTTGAAGTTTTATATAAAATAAAGATATAAACGAAATTTTTTTTGCCGAAAATAGAAGAAGAGAATCACAAATGCAAATTTTTCTGGTTTTCAAACTGTGGAGTATGCAAATTTTGAGTTCGACGTCAAAAACGTCGATTCAGCGGCAGCGAATGAAATTTGACTTTCAACTGGATAAAAGAGAATGAAGACAAGGATGATCGGCATTCAGTGATTGCTTTGTTTCGATGAGTACGATGTCTCAGCGAAGTCATTTGACAGATTCAGAAGCTTTGAGAATTGTTGGTAGGTTAGAAGGGGGCCAAACTCAAGCCGAAGTAGCGCAAGCCATTGGAGTGTCACAAAGTGTCATTTCCAGGATCTGGAACCGTTTTTTGGAGAGTGGATGTGCAGGACGAAGACCAGGGCAAGGTCGTAGACGGGCAACAACGCCCAATGAAGATCGGTATTTAGCGTTAACAGCTCGGAGACACCGAACCATGAATGCCACTCTTCTCCAACAACACCTTCGCTCGGCTACAGGCACCACGATTTCAACTCAGACTGTCCGAAACCGGCTCCATGCTGTAGGTCTGTATGCTCGCCGACCGATGGTATGCGTTAGATTAACACCAAGGCATCGTCCGGACTGCAGGGAGTGGGCAACCGAGCATGTCAACTGGAGGAGAAATGAATGGAGCAATATTCTGTTTTCTGACGAGTCCCGTTTTTCTGTGCATCCGGATAATAGGCGTATTTTCATCTGGAAGGACCGTGGCAGTAGGAATAATCCTGCGTTCGTGCACGAAAGTGTCAGATTTGGCGGTGGAGGAGTGTTGGTGTATGGTGGCATCTCCATTGACGGGCGCACTGACCTCTACATCATTCGAGATGGAGCTCTGACTGGTCGCCGATATAGGGATGAGATCCTCAGACCTATTGTAGTCCCTTACGCTGCAGCAATCGGAGATAACTTCATTTTAATGGACGATAACTGCAGGCCACATCGTGCAAACCTGGTGGAGGATTTCCTTTTCGAGGAAGGAATCGTTCGAATGGAATGGCCAGCGTGTTCTTCAGACATGAATCCAATCGAGCACGTTTGGGACGCTCTAGGAAGACGAGTTTCTGGCCACCAACAACCCCCACAAACTCTCCAAGAACTGGAAAGAGCTCTTCTGGAAGAGTGGGGCAGAATACCCCAACTCGTCATTAATAGCCTCATTGAGTCCATGCCTCAAAGGTGTTCAACGTTGCTGGCCGCCCGTGGAAACCATACCCCCTACTGAAAATGATTTTCTTTGAAGAAAACACCTTTTCTTATTCTTTTTTTCTCATATGCACAAATTGTGTTTTTTTCCTTTAGTACACAAATGCGCAATAAAATGCATTTTTTTCTGCCAAACATGTGTAATTTATTCTCATATAACCTACTATGTCTGTCGACCATGTATCAATCAGCTAAACAGTTTACCAGATACAAAATCCACCTAAAACTGCAATGTCCTTTAATTGTTTTGAGCAGTGTATATTAAATATTTTATGAAATATGAGCACTTGTATGAAATAATTTTTATCTGCGCATGTGCGAACGATAACAAAGATGTTTTTAACATAATTTAATAGTCAACTCTATCGAACAACTCATAGAAAAAAATCCAGTCAAATATCGTAGAAATTCAGAAAGATATCGTCGGTTAGAGTGAGCTGATTTTTAGTTACTCTCTAAAAGCAGCTGAATGATAAGGGATATTCCACAAATTGTCATTTTTTATTAACTGACTTTCTGAAAAATGTTAGTATTTAAGGAATATCAACGAGTAGATTTGGAACAAATTCTTCGATTTTTATTCTTCTTTTTATCATAGAATAGGCTCGTTCTGGTGGTTATCCAAGAAGAACTAAAGCATCAATAAAAAATAAAAAATAAATAAAATAAATTGACAGTTAGTGGAAAATCCCTTATCATTCAGCTGCTTTTAGAGAACAACTTAAAATCAGCAATCAGCTCACTCTATCGCCGATATATTTCTGAATTTTCACGATATTTGACTGGATTTTTTTTTTTTTTAAGTGGCTCCATAGAGTTGACTATTAAATTATGTAAAAAAAATCTTTGTTATCGTTCGCGCATGCGCAGATAAAAATTATTTCTTACAACTGCTCATATTTCATAAAATATTTAATATATTGATATTCCAATTACACTATATTGTTTCTACCACACTTTGCTAATTTTTCTGAAATTGGCGTTAAATTTGGTTGAAAACCCTGCATTATATAAGATAAAAACATGCAAGAATTTTTTGAACTTAAAAAAAATCGCTATATCGCCATGAATATATACGTGCTATTCTTACACACATCAGTAAACATGTTGTACAGTATCCACAAATTTGTATTCTCTAGCGACAGAGCATTTCGTACATTTTAATTTAGAGGGTGATCCCAAATATTACTATTTTTCTTTGATTTTTTGTTGGCCCCCTAATTGTCCTACTTTTCAAATCGAAGTTGATACACTATTTGGCCAAAGATGATCGGTCACTTGCGATTTTAGACGTTTTCTTAAATATCTAGAAAAATACATGAGGAATTATCCTGAAACTCAAGGAGTGTAAACAGAATAGTACAGGTCATATATTTCCGTGAAGATTTTTTTCCAGAAACTCGATAGGGGACCGCCAACAAATTGAAAAATAACTAATATCTTTTGGATAACCCTGTCAAAACTAATGTAGCAAAAGCGTTCAAACTGTAGATTATGATTGCGTAGCTTATTGTAATAATTTGTGCTCATTTTTATGGGGATAGCATCTATACTCGAAGAGAAATTCAGGTTTTCATAAAACCAGTCTCAAATTTTGCCAAGTTTTTTGCTTATAATTTACAGGGTTCTTAATATAAAAAAAAAGTTATTTTCAGAAAATATGACAAACAACATTGTACACAATACCCTGCAATCAGAATTAAAATACAGTAAAAATTGTATGGAAAATGAGCAGGTATACTAAATAGTGTTTCACTGCGCATGCCCGAATGCAATCATAATATAATGTGCATAATGTGTTAGCTAAATCTATAGTGCAACTTTTGTAAAAGTCTCAAAAACATGGCTTGAAAATTCTGAAAATTATCGTTGATAGAATAAGCTCAAAATCCGTTGTTCCCAAAATGAAGCAAAAAGATGAGGGGCTGTATCCATATATCCATTGATTAGTGCCAATATAGCATATACAATATTGCACGTACTACTGTGTTTGGATACAGCCTCTCATCTTTTTGCTTCCTTTTGTGAATAACGGATTTTCAGCTTATTCTATCAAATATAACTTTCAGACTTTTCAAACTATGTTTTTGAGACTTTCACAAAAGTTGCTGCAGTTTATTACAATAAGGCATTTAATCATAATCTACTGTTTGCACGCTTTTGCTGCATTAGTTTTGACAGGGTTATCCAAAAGATATTTGTTCTTTTTCAATTTGTTGGAGGCCCCCTATGGGGTTTCGGGAAAAAATCTTCACGGAAATATATGACTTGTACTATTCTGTTTACACACCAGGAGTTTCAGGATAATTCCTCATGTATTTTTCTAGATACACTATATGGCCAAAAGTCACCGGTCACTTGCGATTTTTGACGTTTTGTTAAATATCTAGAAAAATACATGAGGAATTAACCTGAAACTTCAGGCGTGTAAACAGTGTAGTATATTTCATACATTTCCGTGAAAAGTTTTTCTCGAAACCTTATAGGGGACCGTCAAAAAATTGAAAAATCACGAATATCTTTTGGACAACCCTGTAAAAACTAATGCAGCAAAAGCATTTAAACTCGAGATTATTAATAAGTGAATTATTGTAATATACTGTGTTCATTTTTATGAGGATAGCATGTATACTCGTAGAGAAATTAAGGTTTTTATAAAAACAGTCCCAGATTTTGCCAAGTTTTTTGTTTATAATTTGCAGAGTTCTTAGTGAAAAAAAAAGTTCTTTTCAAAAAATATGACGAAAAACATTGTACATAATACTCTGCAGTCAGAATTAAAAAATAATAAAAATTGCATGAAAAATGAGTAAGTTTACTAAAACATGTTTCATTGCGCATGCGCGAATGCAATCAAAATATAAAGTGCATAATGTGTTAGCTAAATGTATTGAGCAACTTTTGTAAAAGTCTGAAAAACATAGTTTGAAAAGTCTGATAATAATCGTTTATAGAATAAGCTCAAAATCCGTTGTTCCCAAAATGAAGCAAAAATATGAGGGGTTGTATCCAAATATTGTAACAATAATATAACAATAATATGCAACATTGTGTATGCTAAATTGGCACTAATCAATGGATATATGGATACAACCCCTCATGTTTTTGCTTCGTTTTGGGAACAACGGATTTTCAGCTTACTCTATAAACGATTATTATCAGACTTTTCAAACTATGTTTTTCAGACTTTTACAAAAGTTGCTCTATACATTTAGCTAACACATTATGTACGTTATATTTTGACTGCATTCGCGCATGCGCAATGAGACATTTTTTAGTAAACTTACTCATTTTTCATCTAATTTTTATTATTTTTTAATTCTGACTACAGAGTATTATGTACAATGTTGTTCGTCATATTTTCTGAAAAGAACTTTTTTTTTTCATTAAAAATTCTGCAAATTATAAGCAAAAAACTTGGCGAAATTTGGGACTGTTTTTATAAAAACCTTAATTTCTCTACGAGTGTACATGCTATCCTCATAAAAATGAACACCGTATATTACAATAATCTACTTATTAATAATCTCGAGTTTAAATGCTTTTGCTGCATTAGTTTTTACAGGCTTGTCCAAAAGTTATTCGTTATTTTTCAATGTTTTGACGTTCCCCTATAGAGTTTCGGGAAATACTTTTCACGGAAATGTATGACCTATACTATACTGTTTACATGCCTGAAGTTTCAGGTTAATTCCTCATATATTTGTCTAGATATTTAACAAAACGTCAAAAATCGCAAGTGACTGGTGACCTTTGGCCATATAGTGTATTTAAGATAACGTCTAAAATCGCAAGTGACCGGTCATCTTTGGCAATATAGTGTATATATGAGGTCAGACCTATTCTTTATAATCCTGAAGTTCCAGAAGAATCCGACAAGTATATTTGTAAATATTCGACAAAATGTCTAAAATTGAAAGTGTCCGGTGATTAATGGCTACATAGTGTATATGGAGGAGAAGCGGATTCGGAGGATAGGTTTATTGACCAATAAAATTACAAGGAACAGCTAAAGGAAAAATTTATAGGGACATAAACTGGTAATATGGAAAAATGCTAGTAGAAATTAAGAAAAGGATATTTTTATATGCTTCCGACAATCTGAGAATGGGGGAATAGAAAAGTCACAATTAAGAGTAATTTTATGGTTTTTATAGGTACGGAATGCTTCAAGAAACTTAAGTTCAAGTAAAGACGTGGGTTTCGAGACAATTTTAACTGAGTTAAAGTCAAAGGTATTTCTACTATTATTTTTAACACAATCATACTGATTGGTAAAGTTATCATACGAATTGAATTTTTCCAACTGAGTGAAAAAATGCTCAAGCCGAGACTCGAACCCAGATCCTTAATTTACATTGCCGATGCTCTACCGTTTAAGCTATCTGGGCTGACAACCGGTGAGCATATTTCGCTCAGATAACCTTACTGGTCAATAACATCTGGTCTTCCATGTAGACAGCATAACAGAATAAACTGCAGATAAAGGAACTCCATATAAACGATGGCTACGGATATTTATATGGAGTTACCTTACCTGCGGTTTATTCTGTTCTGCTGTCTACATAGCAGACCAGATGTTATTTACCATTAAGATTATCTGAGCGAAATATGCTCGCTCGTTGTCAGCCCCGATAACTTGAACGGTAGAGCATTGGCAGTGTAAACCGAGGATCTGGATTCGAGTACCGGCTTAGGTATTTCTTCGCTCAGTTGGAAAATTTTAATTCGTACAAAGGTATATGGTTCTTCTCCCCAGTAATATTTTACAAAAGCAGATTAGTTAGTTTTCTTGTTTTATATATATATATATATATATATATATATTGCTACTTGACATTTTAGAGCATGCTTGGTTTGCACCAGTTTGGTATAGAAATGGCCATGCAGGAAATTAATGCTGTAGATACTCCAGGAATTAGCTTATTTCAACAGTATCTTTTAGTTTGGAGAGGCTAAGTTTATTGACAGGGGTGAAAATTATTTTGAAGTCATGCTGTTAAAGAATTTTAGCAACGGGAAAGCTAGGTTTGGGAAAATAAGGTAAAACAATGCCAATAATTGAAAGAGAAGGTAAACATGACCATGAGGAACGAGGATGCTGTAGTTTAAATAAAGCAGTAGCAATGATAGAAAGGTTGCTACCTCTGTTATTCTTTGCACTGATTATTATATGCTGAATGCTGCCGAAGCTAGTCTGCAATTGGTTAAAAAAGTGTTGGTGCTTAAAATTTTGTTTTTTTCATTAAACACATTATATCATTATGCATTTAAACACATTAAAAAAGCAAACTTGAGGACAGCTGTCTATAATTTCAATTTCGTAAAAATATGATTTTTGTTATAAAGATATAATTACACTAAAAATGTTATGATAATAGAAATCCGAACCAAACTCCTGTATTGAAGCAAACGCGGTATTACATTGGTCTGAGAGCAGAAAAAAGAGGCTAGTTTGAGAACAGGGATACCCCTTAGAATAAGTAATCGAATGATAAAAAGCTTTCAATTGGACGAAGACATTTAATTAGGAGGATACTTCACCCACGCCGCGAAAACACACACTCGCTAATGTTAATCCTCAGGAAGAATTTTTTTTAAACATCTCGTTTACTTTTAAATATTTTTAAATATTTTTTTTTTTTTTTTTACATTAGACATCTAAGACCGATCTCTACAAAGCCTGTTTTTCTTTTTTCGATTTTGTTTAAAGGTTTTCCTTTTTTTAAATTTTTTTTATTAGGATACTTTCACTTTCAGAACCGGTTTCGAAAGTGAAAGTATCCTAATAAAACAGCCTTTGTAGAGATCGACCTCAGCTATCCAATGCAAAATGAGTCATTTAAAAATACGGAAATGTATACGAGATATTTAAAAAAAAATCTCCCATAGGATTAACATTAGCGAGCCGGTGTTTTCGTTTGAGTGAAATAGCCTCTTAAAAGCTAGACGCTAGAGCAAGACGGAAGAATATTTTGCACGCTTATAATCAACATCGTCTCGCGCAATTTGCAGCTTTCATCCAAAATACAGCCTGAAAATTATTGCAAGGGTTGCAAATGCAAACATACTGCGCTCAGTGTTGCCAGTGGACTACTTTTTTTTAAATTCAGATTTCTTGATCACTTTTCTGAAATGTTAACATTTTCCTTGTTTTCGCTTTAATTAATATGTCATTAAATAAGGCGAATTTTACTATTTCAAAAAAGTGGTGCCAGTGAAGGAATCTGAATTTAAAAAAAGTAGCCTACTGGCAACACTGACTGCGTTAGTCTTTCGTTGGTGTATTGGTAGAGTTTTGAAAGATGTTGGTTATTTTAAAAGGGTCCTCTAAAATGTATGAAACATAAAATATCTTGGTGGTCATGGAATTCAACATTTTAATGGTCCCTAAACTTCCCAGACTTCAGTCCTAATGAACTTTAGCGAGTTATCCTTGAGGAAACTGTTTCTTAAGAGAATTCAACGAGAATTCTGTGTTATGGAATGGGAATTAATTTTTGTGGATTTATGGTGATGTATCCCATTACTTTCGGAATCTTTTTTCGTTGATTTAAAAAGAAGATTATAAGAGTGTATTTCTCAAAATGATGAAAATATTAAAAATTAAAGATAATATATTTTGTAAATTAGAGTATCTTTAACAAAATATTGTTTATATAATAAATTTTTCCCAACAAAATTATGTTTATTTACTGTTCGTTTCAAAATAACGTCCACATCAAAATTTTAATGTTTCTATGAATTATTACATTAGAATAATAAACTAGAATACACATAATTTTGTAAAAACAATGAAAACCTTATAACAGCAAATTATCCCAAACAAAATGTTATAGAAAATATATTTACAAAACTGAAAGCAATATACGAAAAATGGATGTTACAAAAAGATAGATCCTCCAAATGAAATATAGCTTTAAAATTAGTTTTAATAGAATTTTTTCTCCTTTTTTCAGAATCATTTAATTATTTTTTTTTATCTTTCAATTAATGGGTTTCTAGAAGTAATGCAAGCCAGTTTCACGTCACTGAGAATAAATTGTTTATTTCATTTCACTTGTGGAATTTCTTTCTCACCAGTATATATGGACATTTCCAGCGTTTCCCATAGGTTTTCTTTATCAAGTCGAGTTAGGCGAGTCAGAAATGTGCCCACAATTGTATAGAAACCACTCAAACATAGAATTTACAGTATGGATCGGAGCATTGTCTCATTAAAATATAACACGGTGTTCCTCCAATTTCTTCAGAAACTGATAATAAGTGGTCATTAAGTGCATTTTGGTAATCTATAGCATTCACATGATTATTTAAACATACGATGTATTATTTTCCATACTATCCAAAGCCTGTCCAAAATATCACAGAATCACCTACTCCTTGTAGTTTGGAATAAAAAATTATTCTTATCTTCGCAAGTCATGCCAGTAAAGATGTCAACATGTAATGATGTTTTTCATCGATAAATATATTACTCTTTTCGAATCTTTTTTACATGACATTAAACTTGTGTAATCTCTTTTTATTTATTTATTTATTTTTTTTTTTTTTTGGAGGGAGGGATAGGGGGGATCAGTTGATTTTAAAACTGTTTTCCTTTCTTTGTTTTTTAAAGAATTCAATTTTGACTTGGAGACTGTAATTTCCTTTGCAAAAGATATCTAGGAACTTTACTCAGAATTCACCCTAGCGTCTTCCTTGTTTGATTAAAATATATTATATATATTTTGGCCTTCCAATTTCAAATGTTTTGCTGGTACAATAAGACTTTTTTAATCGAAAAAAAAATGTTCGCAATATTATATCATCCATTTAAAATTCATTTTATTTCTCTGTTAGATTTACCCCATCCCTTAAAAAAGTGTAATTTCACCCTTCCTTTGTTACGTAAGTTGTTTTCTGTGACCCATTACGTCCGCAGTTTAAAATTTCATAAAGTTATATGTGGTATTGCATTTTAAAGTCAAGGTCATTGAAGAGCCATGAATGACCTTGATTTTAATAAAAATTTGCATAAATCAAGAATAGCCTTGCTTAAAGTTTAAAAAAAAAAAAACGAAAGTGTACCTACTATTTTTCAACACCATATAGTTAAAAAAAAGTGCTTTTTTAATATATTTTTTTAATTCCTAATGAATAGAGGCAACATTTTATTTCAACTGGATAAATCATATTCAAGGTTGGGGTAGCACAGTTGAGGTTTATTCCAACAGAGTGAAAAATCTCCACACCAGGGGATAGCCAGACCAGTCATGTCCAACAAATAAGCGGGGCCCGACTTATGCAGGGGCATGCGGGGCAACTGCCCAGGGCCCCCCTTTTTAGGGGGCCCCCATGAGAGTAGTCAGGATTCTCATTAAAAGGTGCCAAATGATTAAAATTAGCCAAAAGTGACCGCGATTCCTATTTTCAAACCATTAGGAAGGGAGTGCGGTCCCCCTTCTCCTCTCTGCTTCCAGTACCCTCTCCATCCATGCAAAATACAAACAAAAACATTAGATAACTAATGATTAATATTTTATTGTGACAACTTACTATTCTATTGTTTTCGAAAGAATTTCCTTATTAACGTTTTCTTCGTAACGTAACAAGTAAAAACCATTAATTATGACCCATTTGGGGCATTTTCTTTTAGACATCTTATAACGTACGTAGACAAGCAAAGTAAAAGTTTGCAAAGAAATACTCGTATCAACCAATCTATAGTTTTTTTTTTCCTACTATTATCCTATAAGCATTTTTTCTTAAAGTTGTGACCATCTTTTTGTGACATTCTGTATACAGATGTGAGCAGTGCCGGGTACAAAATTTATGCATATAATACAACATGTATGAAGTTTAGTACTAGCCACTTCCACATTATTAAAAAAAAAATCTATAGATAGATAGCAGGCGGTCCCCAGAATGATATTTTCCCCGGGGCCCCCATAGCCTAAGTCGGGCCCTGCAAATAAGAGTGAATTATGTCAGCCAGCTATCATCCCAATAGCTCAAAAGCTCAATGGCTCATTGGCACGTCAAGCCAAGGTATCCAGGTTCGAGTCCTTGTCTGTATATTTTTCCCTCTGTTGGAATAAATCTCAACTGTGTTACTCGAACCTTGAATATAATATTTTTTAATTATTTATAAAAGTTATTTTTCTCTCTTACTCTTACCAATTTAGATAAAAGAAGTCTAGAATTTGCACGCAAAAGATTTGCATGTTTTTCAGTAGTTTAACCCCTTAATTCTCGCTCCCGTGATAAATTCAGATTGCTTGATTCCCACCAGTTTTATAAAATAGTGTAATTGGCATTATTATGGTATCATTTTACCTGTCATTAAATAAGGCGAATATTTCTTTTTCAAAAAAGTGGTGCCAATAAGCAATTTGAATTTTTAAACCGTAATTTAATGCGATCGTTAAGGGGTTAATGGACTTTTAAAATTAGACCTATCATTATGCAACGCGCTGTATATATTTTCCATTTTTTTTCACTATAAAAACAAATAAAAGTATATCATGTTTCCTTTTCTAATTTAATTTTCTATATTGAAAAAAATCTGAGCATTTAAAATATCGACACAATCTGTATCTTTTTTATAACGGGGAACACCGGGTGTGGTGCAAATCCAAACTTATCCTTGCTTGATTCTGTATGTTATATGTTGTTCTATATGTTGCAATATGTTACATTCTTCTTGGTAAGGATTTGTAACTCTTATGGAAATATGACTTCATAAATTTCTTGAGAGATAAAAGGTGATCCAAATTTGGCTGCTTAGAGAATGCAGTGGAAGTTTTATCAGCTAGCGATCGTTTTGTAATTTCCTTTTCAAGTTCTGTGTTCACATCATGGTTTACGTAGGCCCATTTACCTACTAGCACGACCTTGCTCTTTTGTATTTCACTAACTTTTCATTTCAATATGAAAACATCAAGATGCTGGACCACGCTTCTTTAAGAGGTATGTGGTTTGAATTTCCACAGCTGAAGGTCACTTTTTTAGTAGCGCTGCCCAGTGCTCCAGATCTCTTACTGCGGCGTAGAAAAGCTGTGAAAATGACCTCTAAGTGGTTAATCATAACAAAATTCAGGAAGAAACACAAGTATGTTGAAATACCAGCCTGAGGCTTGAATATCGTTGTATTTTGGGGAAAAAAATTGTAGGCGTTTCCGATATATAAACGAGGTTCAAGGGCATGGTAAAAAACAGGAGAATATTTGGCAAATGATGAGTTAAGTTTTGATAATAGAAGCAATTCTCTTCAAATGTGTATATTAGAGAAGTTTTTTGAACATATTTTTTTAATCTTGTTTAAATTTTCAAATATAATTTAGTTTTCATGTTAAATATGCAGATGCCACAGAATTTAAATAGAAACAGTTTATTACATGCATGAATGAAGAGATAAGCATATACATTTAAAGTTATCGACGCTTGTTTGAGAAATCATTTGACATTGAGCATCAAGGTAGATATGAAATGATAAATATAAAATGTGAAAAATGTTTTTTAAAAAGGTGGTGTCCAATAGAAAGCGAACTATTTTTAATCTGAAGCAGTAGCCCCCGTAAAATGGAATACACAAAGTTAAAAAAAAATATTTAACACATTGCAGACAGTTCAAGATTATTGTGTTTATAATACGCTTCTTATAAAAGTACATTTCCAACCAGAAATTTTATTTACTAACATGTAGCTAATTTCTGAGAGGTATACGTTTGATTTGTTTTATGAAATAAAAATTCTGGTTTAAAATAATATTTGACCAGACCACGAGATAAAGCAGTTGATTCCCAAAATGCTACGATAAGGTAAAAATAATTAACATATAAGTTATTAACATATAAATAAGTAAAAATAGTACAAAATAAGAAATATTAAATGTGTCTATAATCTGTAAGGAATATCTGTATATTTTAAGGTATTTTTAATAATTACAAATGCAAAACAAAATTTGATTAGCGAATGACAGATTACACTGAATGTTTTATTTACCACTGATTATGATTCTTCTGTGAAATGAAAAAAAAAAAATATTCTACAGTGGTGTAGTCGTAAAAATACTGAGGGTATACGCTAGAGCAGGGGTTCCCAAACTTTTAGAACGACGTACCACTTACTAGAAGTTCATACTTCTACGTACCACCAGGTGACAAACTCAAAAGCTGATACAGAAAACCTGTGTAAACAGAATATGTCTAAAATGAAATATTTTTCCGTCTTTTGTGCTTCCGTCTGACCAGATTTTACCATATTTAATTGCATGATTAGATTATTAAATTGATACTTAGATGGGCTGCTTTATATCCACATTCAAATAAAAGGTAGTATTATCGCCACATTTTAATAATAAATACATTATCAAAATACAGTATTTTAATAGAAAAAGGCTACAATACTTAATCACATATTGGCATAAATTGATACATATAACAGTAGGATGACTCTATTAATTGCCTTGTATTACTAACGAGAAGGGTGCGCTTACTTTATTAAGCACAGCTTCCTCATGTCTGGTTGAATCTTACTTAGTTTTAGATGCAAGTCAGATTCGATGTTTAGTTTATTACTGTATTTGTGTTTCATATAAAGAAGTGAAGAGAAAGCACAATCACAAAGATATATTTTGTGCTAATATCAAGCAGGAATTTTAGAGCTTTTACAGATATCAGAGGGTCTTCTTCTTCCAGTATCCGACTTTTGCGTACCAGCAAACAGAGCTTCACGTGCCAGTACTGGTACGCGTACCATAGTTTGAGAATCCCTGCGCTAGAGAGTATACGCTATATCTTTATTTGAGAAACGGAGGTTATACGGAGTTTGTGAAAAAAAAATCTAGACGGTATGTGACGTATACCACCGTATACCCTACCCTGCACTACATTCTTGATTTGGAATGAATGTTATAATAGTTCTTATGTTTTGGACATTAAAACCACCTCTAAAAGGTACTGTCTGGCTCAGACAAGAAAAACCTTGAGTAGATTTCCTGCTTTCGGAGATTCCAAAACTCGCAGGGAAGGAACTTCGTCCGTAGAAGGGGAAGGGCAGAAAAGGCTATGATAATTCTCGGCATGATCGATTGAACGGAGAAAACAAAATACTAGACTTCCCTAAAATAAAGTCAATTGACCAGTTAAACTGACAACAGGACCGAGTCAAAACCATTTTCAGTGTTTTTTTTTTTTTTTTCTGAGCCAGATAGTAGGAAAGAAGAAATAATACAAGTGTTTGATTAATTTTAACATTGATATTTATGATTTAAAAAATATTAGATTAATCAGGAATGGCTATATGTAGTTTATGAACTAAGGTCTAAATAATACACTTAGTGCCTACACTTTCTAAACTAATAATTTACATTTCGTAAGAAAAAATAATAGTAAGATACTTTTACCGAGTGTCGCATAAACTCGTACATATTTTAAAAAATCATAAAATTTCGCAAAATTATGGTGCGTTTCTAATATAAGAATTGTCAAAGAATCGGATTTTGTTTATTGGTTCAGGGCCGAAACTAGCCTTTTTTGCACCTGGGGCAAACATGAATTTTTGAGCCCCCCCCCCCCCCCCCCTCCTCTGCAAAGTATATTTACCAAGAGAATTTTACTAATTTTCTAACAGCCGACTTATTTTTAAATTTTAAATAAGTCATCATAAAATATGTAATACTTAACTACGTAATCTGCTTTTTCAAATATTGATTCATTAAAATCTTGAAAACGGAATAGAAAAGAATAGGAAACATTTCTGCTTTATACAGGATCCTTAAGCCATATTATCCTTAGATTCTTGTATGCTTCGACATATCACAGACAGGACGATTTTTACAATACCGTGCTAAACATAGACGCGAGAAAAATCGACAAACAAAATCTTCATTTGGCACCCCTTCGTTCTGGCGCCCGGGGCACATGCCCCCTCTGCCCCCCCGCCCTTAGTTTCGGTCCTGTGTCGGATCATTAAGATTTCGTAGTCATCTTCCAAATTTTAAGAAAATAATGTTTTTTCTTCCACATTTATTTCTTCTGAACCAACATAATGCACCTACTGACCGTTCTGAGGTTGCACAAGCTGCTTTAGTAAATTGTGGGGTTACAGCACTTTTTTATCCCCTTTATACGCCTGAACTGGCTCTATCGAACTTTTATCTTTTCCCTAGATCGAAAAATTCGCTAAGATTACGTCACGTCATCTCGGATGATAAGGACATTATGGAGGTTCCGAGTCTAACGAAAAAGACAAGCTGCCGCTGTGTGTTAAACCGTAACCTTCGAGATACTCAAGGCCGTGAACCCCCCCCCCCCCCCAAAAAAAAAAAAAAAAATCAGAGGGGCTATGCAACTTTTCCGTCCAGTGTCCAGCAAGGGAAGATGCTCTATTTTAATTTAAATAATCACTAGAATTTATTTTTTGAAATTTTGGGAAATTGTACTTTAATGAATGTAAAAAGCATGCACGGGATTATTGTTGTATTATTATTATCGTTTAGCTTCATTCTTTAATATAAAAAAAAACAACCCTTAATTTATACTTTGCTTGCTTAAGACAGGAATAAATGACATAAATCTTTAAAAATATGCCTAAAAATTCTGTTATACAAACAAAGAACAAATAAGAGGATTTTTTTTATTTTCAGATATTAATTGGGCAAGTAAAATCATAATAATTAAATTATTTCATGTAAGTTTTCAACACTTAATTCTAAACATGTTCTTCAAATTTTAACATAATAAATTCTTGTGACTATTGCAATAATGGTGATTTATGCAATTTATGAAATTATGCTTAATATTTAAATAATTTACATTTGTATGTAAAAAACATCATTATAGAAATAATCAACTAGAATTTAATTACTGAAAATTTTGGAAACAAATTATATGAATGAATATAAAAAAGCATAAATGGTATCATTTTATTGTTATTATCATTTTACTTTCTTCATTAATACCTGAAAATTCTCTAACTTCTGCTTTGAGTTGCTTAAGGCTCAAAGGTATGATATAAGGTACTAAAAAATGCTTTTAAAAATGTGTAATATAGTTATATTTGTAAATAAAAGTCATCATTATAGAAATAACCTCAGAATTTGTTTCTTAGAAACGTTGGAAAAAAATATATATACATGAATGTTAAAAACATACATGAAATTAATTAGTTATGAAAATTTTACTTACTTCATTAATAGTAGAAAAAATAAATCCTGAATTTGTACCTTGTCTGTTTAAGACTCAAAGGAATGATATAAAGCACACAAAAAATTGCTTTATAAAACTGTTAATATAGTTATATTTGTAATATTACAAGCTAATATAGTTATATTTGTAAATAAAAAATTATCATAATAGAAATAACCACTAGATTTTTTTTAAATTTTGGAATATATATATATATATATATATATATATATATATAATAAATTTGAAATCACAAATATATGAAGAAATTGATAAAGTTATATATATATTCTGCTTTCATCTTGAAACTATTCTTTTGGTTATATTGGTTGTTTGGGTACAGGAGAAAAAAAAAATTCAGCTTTTAGCTTTTTTTCTCACAGAAAACAACCGATTTGCTTATATCATTGAATTCTGTACTCTTGAAAACGTAATTCAATATATAAGTTTTTAAATTTTTTCGGAATCCATATTCTTCTTTTTTTCTTCCATATTAATTCTTGTAATTAAGTATAAGGCACTTTATTTTATACATACAGTTCTATATTATAGGTTTGTGGCATCCATTTTTATTGTCAATTCATTCACAATATTCCGGTTTTTGATGATGGTCGGTAATGTTTAATTAATGGTTATATATATATATATATATATATATATATATATATATATATATATATATATATATATATATATATATATAAATTAATGGTAAAAACATCGATGAAATTATTTAATTATTATAATTTTACTTGATTTATTAATATCGAAAGAAAAATTATTAATTTTTACTTTGCTTGCTTAATATTTAAAGCAATGACATAACATAAAATATTTTTAAATGCTTAAGAAATCTATATTTTAAATCACCATTATTGCAATAGTCACAAGAATTTATTATGTTAAAATTTGAAGAACATCTTTAGAATTAAGTGTTGAAAACTTACATGAAATAATTTAATTATTATGATTTTACTATTATGATCCCCAATTAATATCTAAAAATAAAAAAAACCCCTCTTATTTGTTCTTTGTTTGTATAAAATTTAAACCATTGATATGAAAATGTTTTGCAAAAATCAAAATGAATATAAATAAATTTAAAATCATATATGTAAAAATGAGGCTACTGTTATTTTTTCATTTACTGTTTTAATGCTGAAATACTTAATGAATTTTCTGAAATTTTTCTCATTTATTTTCATGAGAGTAAAATTTGCATTAAAAACATAAATGCGAAAATTTGTATATTAAAATAAAATCATCTGAAGAAATTATAACCGTGTGAAAAAATTAATTGAGCATGTTAATTAGGGTACACATGAAGAACACAAAGGAAAATATTTGAAGATATGTATTATTGTTATTACATGCTTATTAAAAGTTATTTTGTATAAAAGTTTGTTTTTGAGAGAAATATTCATGTCTGTTTGTGGTGCATTATAGGACGGAAACGTCTGCCATCTTTATTTAGTGTCACGGCCTTGAGTATCTCGAAGATTACGGTTAAACGTATATCTTTTTAAAGACAGTTTGAGTCACGTGATACTCAATTGCAGGTACACGAAAACAGCATCACTTGACTTCAGCGGTGTAACGTGAAAGGTAGTGAGGCAGCGTGAGGATCTTAGGTGGTTTGGGGCTTAGGAAAAAAACATTGTATTCGATGACTGTTGGCAAATTGCAGCACCTAATGCAGAAGTGCATCGATATAGGGAGAACGAGATGTATAGAGAAATACTACTGTACCAATCCAGAGTTAATGGTACTTCCTTGTGAATTTCCCAAAACTTTTCACCCTTTCATGTTAAAAACTGCTGGCAAAAGAGGGAAATACGGCGGTTTTTTAACCTAAGTAGCCCAGTACTGCATCTAAAATTGGGGACAAATAATCAAGCTGTAAATGTTGATATTTATTGCTGGTTCACTGGTCAGTGTCCATTGTCTGTACTCTGATGTTTTATTGATATCCTAAGCTAGCTTAAAAGTCCAAATAAACGTATAATTCCACTGTCTGTGTCGTTTTTGTGGTTAGGTCAGGTGGTTCATTTAATTTTTTTACTGCTTATGAAGGCTCATTCTGAAGGACGGAAATCTTTCCTTTAAATCCCCATCCGCCTCTTCCATTGTTGTGTCTCCCCGTCCTTTTGTCAATAACCACAAAACGGTTGGAGAAGAAAGGGCGATAATTGCTCCTGAAGAAGAATACTTGAAGAAAGGCGAAAACGTAGCTTTAAGGTCCGAATAGACGTATCATTCAACTATTTTCAATATCTGTGTCTTTTTTGTGGTCACGTGGTGTTTTTCATCTTTAATAGCTTTAGAATGAAACGGGCGGACATTCTGTAGGAGGAAAAATTTTCCTTCAAGTCGATCTAATATTTTTATCTCCTTTCCATTGTTGAATCTATCTTCCTTTTGTGAATAAGCCACAGACGGGTGGACAAGAATGGGTGTTAATATCTTTCCTGGAAAAGTGTTAAAGGAAGGCAAAAGAAGCATTTAAAAGCAGCCTTAGAAAGGGAAACGAAGAATCTCTCCGATTTCTTCTTCTTATACCCCTTTTTCTTTTGTTAATTCGTTCCAAACTCTTCTGAAGAATAATACAATGTCTCTATGGTTTGGTATATAATGCCAAGCATACAGCCAGGCGCTGAGCCAGCGGCTTAGGTACGTACCGCACGGGTCATCTTTAACAATAGGACCCCATTCTTAATTTTACTCCAACTTGGAACCCCGATGGGTTACATTTGTGTGAGAAGATACAGCGTATGAGTTTATCGCTCGTTTGGCTGTCTTTCTCTCTCCTGATAAATAGTTCATCTCTAATAACGTAAAAATAAACTGAGAAAGAACAAGTTCCAAAGAAGGTTTATTTAAGATAGCCTGTAGTTAAAAAATGTTATTGTTTAGATGTAGTAATCTTACTTGGAGTTCTGGATTTAGAATTGTAAGCAATCAAGTAAAGTACTTATTGATTAGCATTTTATTAAAACTGAGTACTTACTAGAGTTTTCTGTTTTTAAAATTTAATACATCTCAAATTTATAATATATATATATATATATATATATATATATATATTGTATATATATACAATTGAAAAGAGAGTAAAAAAGAGACTTAAGTATTTTAGAAAACGAAATCATTTTTTATTACTTTTGTTTTTGAGAAAAAATTTCAGTCTGATTTTTATAACATATATAACTGTTTTATATATAATTGATAAGAAAAATATGTATAAAAGAGATTAATGGGGAGGTGGGTATTAACTGAATGTGTTAAATAATTTATAAGCTTTAGTAATTTTTTTAGCAATTCTGTTTTTGAAAATTCCGTTTAACTCATTTCAATTAATTCCATATAACATATGTACAGTATGTTATATGGATTCATTTTTTTCCACATTAAATACGAGAATAAGTAAAAAGTAAGTATGCTAAATAGTTTTGAAATTTTAATATTTTTTTTTATTTTATTTCAATGTTGAAATCAGGTATTTTTCTGGAGGAAGAATTTTTAAGCTCCGGGAAGTATTTGCACTTAACAATATTAATAAGCGTTAAATTAAAAATTTTCCAGTGAGGTTACCCCCCCCCCCCCCCACACACACACTCAAACCAAGGCTACCTCCTGAATTTATCATTGAGCACCTTTGTTTTGAAATATTTTAAAAATATGATTTACATTAAAGAGGCAAACAAAATCTTATGCGCTGTAATAAAACAGTTATGGGAACCGTTGAAAAGTTAGGGCTTGAGGAGAGGACTTTTATATTTTTAATTTGTATTTGACATTAGGGATGTTTATTTAGTAGAAATTAAAATTTAAAGCAAGTGCCTCCCTTTTTTTAACCTGCAGACATGTTTTATGCTATTACAAAAATATTGATTAATTAAAAAATATGTGGGTGGGTGAGGGGTGGGGACTGGAAAAAGGTGGTAATAAATTTTACATGTACTCTTTCATATCTGTTGGTGCCATGTTATTGATTGTGTAGTATTTCAGTTTATATAAATTTATTCTTTTTATTAGATATACACGGATATTTTTTAGAAGGGCCTTTTGTTAGATTTTTGAAATGCAAACGGAGCAAAATTTTAATTTTTTTCATCAGATAAAAAGTAACAACCATTACTGAAATAAAATATTGCAGTTTTAAAAACTTGTAAACTATTTATGGAAATAATTTTATTGAGGTTGCAAGTAATCTTTAAAAATTCTAAGAAAATGGATGTTTAAAACTAATTTTTGAGATATGTTTGTCATGAAAAGGCAGCTTTACTCTATGTTCTGGGCCTTACACAATAAGGCCTTATTCTAGGTATATGTAAGACTTCTTTTCCCTAAATGAAATGATAAAAATGATTCATGGCTGAATCATGAAAACTTTTGTTCATAAAAAATATACAGAAATTAAATTAATACTTATTTTAATAAAATTGCTTTGAATTGTTTTTCATCATATAAGACATTCACCTTCATTTAAATTCTCTTTGAATGAATTTCAGATTAGTAAGTCAGAAATAATAAACATAATGAAATTAAGGAAGCAAACAAACAAAAAAGGGAGGATGGAGGAGGTATAAAAAGTTCCAATATCACAGAATACGCGAGTAACTTTTATATAATTAAAAATTAATTTAATTTCAAAATATTATGTTACATAAGCAATTTGCATTAATAATTTAATGAGAATAGTAATTTAGTAACATAAAATAAAGTAACGGACTACTGCTTTAAGTATCATTATTTAAATTACGATGCATTATTAACATTTAAATAATAAAAGTTATCTTATGTATACAATATATGATAAACAAATATTATATTGCATAAAAAGAACTTTTTTTTTTTTTTTTTTTTTTGTACAATAAAGAAACATAAATCTATATTTATAAAATATTATTTAAAAGTTAACAGGAAATTTTCACTTAAAATTTCAATTACATCCAGCGACAAATAATTACATATTGGATTTAATAATTATTGTTTGTAAAGTTTTAATGAAATAAAAATATTATAATAAAAGTTATATTAATTATATTCTACATGCATATTTTCATACCTTTCTGAACAAAAATGAATTGAAACTTGTGTCATAAAGTTGCCCCTTTAGATTTGAGAACAATCATATCCATGTCATATCATATCCAACTCATATCCATGACAAAAGTTTCATATTTTCAGTATTGTCAGTATATTCATATGTTCAGTTTCATATTTTCCGACTTATGCAGGGGCATGCGGGGCCGCCGCCCGGGTGCCATGAGAGTAATCAGGATTTTCATTAAAAGGTGTCAAATGATATAAATTAGCCAAAAGTAACCAAAATTCATATATTTCAAACATTTAGGAAGGTAGTGTGGTCCCCCTTCTGCTTCCAGTACACGCCACCCCCCCCCCCCCACACACACACACACACACACACAGAACACCCATGCAGAAAACAAACTACATCATTAGAAAACTAATGACTAAAATTTATTAGTATGTAATTGTTTTCAAAAGAAATTCTACATTAAGGTTGTTCTTAACTGCTCTGCTCAACAAGCGCAAATCGTTTAACACATTTACAAATTCCTTTTTTAACGGAAAGCTATAAAATTGGAAAGCCCGACCATGGAAGCGATTCGGAATTGAACTGTGTTTTTTATTATATTTTTTTTAATCAATAAATTACCTATTGAGTTATAAGCTATTTTGATCACGTGACAAACACGTTTTTGGCCCGCTCTTGGGTGTTTTTTCTCCTTTCGAGCGGATATTCGGTTCAAAACGGCCACTTTGACTCTATTTTCTGAAAAATGTATTGAGTTTCCAAAAAAATGAAAAAAACAGCTCATAGTTTCTGAACAACACAACACCACCAGCTACTTTCATGCATTTTCGAACAAAAATAAATTAAAACTTATGTCAGAAAGTTGCCCTTTCGGATTTGAGAACATCCTTAACGTTTTCCTCGTAATGTGGCATGTTAAATCACTAATGATGACCAATTTGTGGCATTCTCTTTTAGACATCTTATAACATACAAGTAAAAGTTTGCAAACAAATATTCGTGCCAACCAATTTATCATTTTTTCTACTATTGTCCGACTAGTATTTTTTTTTTTTAAGGCTGTTCTCAAATCCAAAAGGACAACTTTATGACATAAGTTTTAACTTATTTTTGTTCGAAAATGCATGAATCGGGTAGATGTTGTTGCTCAGAAACTATGTAATTAAGCTGTTTTTTCCGTTTGTTTGCAAACGCAATAGATCTTTCAGAAAGTAGTGTCAAAGTGGGCCAGTGGGCGTTTTGAACCGAATTTCCGCGCGAAAGAAGAATAATCACTCATGAAAGGATGAAAAGCGTGTTTGTCACGTGATCAAAATCGCTTATAATTCAATAGGTAATTTATTTATCAAGAAATCGAAAACACAGTTCGATTCTAAATCGCTTCCATAGTCAGGTCTTCCAATTTTATATCTTTCCGTGAAAAAACGAATCTATAAATGTGTCAAAATGTTTTGCGCTTGTTGAGCAGAGCAGTTGAGAACAACTTTAAAGTTGTGACCATCTTTTTGTGATACCCTGTATGTAGATGTGAGCAGTACCGGGTACAAAATTTATGCATACATATATGTATGAAGTTTAGTACTAGCCACTTCCACATTATTCACAAGAAAATTCTATAGATACATAGAAGCCCCCCTCCCCCCCCCCAACACCAGCAGAATGATGCTTGCCCCGGGGTCTTCTATACTCTTAGTCGGGCCCTGCATATTTTATCGGTTTCGTTTAAATTTTTATGTCGACCCGACTCGTTTAAAAAATTGTCCTTTATTCTGCTTTACGGCCTATTGGAAGGTTCAGTGCTTTGGCGAAGCCCCGTTCGCTGACCGCCAAAGAAAGAAAAGGCAGCAAGCCGCGAATGCGCCATATCTGTCCCTTCAACTTTCACACCCCACCCCTCTTGACCTTTGGGGAGGAAAAGGTAATTAAAGCGTGCTCCTTAAACTTTTGCGGAGCCAGCATGAGTTTCAAACTTAAGGCTGCGTTTAAACGCTTGTTTTGCCATCCTTCAACACTTTTCCAGGAAAGCTATTCTTCTACACCTGTCTGTGGTTTATTCACAAAGGATGGGGAGATTCAACAATGCAAAGCAGATAAGTAGATTAGATCGACTTGAAGGAAGCTTTTTCTTACTGCAGAATGTGCGTCAGTTTCATTATAAAGCTACTACAGATTTAAAAAAAAACACCGCGTGACCACACAAAAAGACGCCGATACTGAAAATAGTTGAATGATACGTCTATTCCGACCTTTAGAATGGTACGGTTATGACAAACTACAAAATTATTTTACACCTTTTCGGAGCAGTTTCAAAGGAATCAACAAAAGAAATCGGGTGATAAGATCTTCCCTAACGGTTCAGTTGGGACTTGATGTTAAATCAGACTAAGTTTTTGCTAAGCAGCACCTTTTATGTGGTTAGGAACTCTTTTTCATGTGGTCAGTCTTCAGAAGTTTGTCTAAGGGTCAGAGGTCAGCAGATGACATCTCTGAAATGTTTATTACCGCCTCTTTTTTTTTTGTCGGGAATGCCCTTTCTTTTGTTAATAACCACAGAACCTTTGGAAAAGAACGACCAGAGAATGTTTTAAGATTTTTTGTCGGGGATTGTTGAAATACAGGTATAAACGCAACATAACGGTCTGGAGATAAAATCTTTCCGAACAGAGCAAGAGCTACGCTTTACACCATTTTAAAGCTCCGTTTATAGCGTGTTTTCAACAATCCGCGACAAAAGTCGTAAAGTATTTCCCTGACTTTTCTTTTCCAAAGGTTCAGTGGTCATCAGCAAAAGAAAGCACAGAGTCTCAACTAAAAACAGAGGCGATGATAAATATGTCAGGGATATCTTCCGCTGACTTCTGACCTTAAGACGAGCTTATATAGACTGGCCACATCAGAGGTTCCGCTGAATCAAAACGCAATCTGGTCGAACCTGAAAGTGTCATAGAGTGAATAAAATGCGTGAAGTTTTACCATATATTTTTAACTGAGTGTTTTGCTTATTTAATCGCAGAAAATATCACAAATTCTGCGACAAAATAATGCGTTGCAAATTCTGTGATTAGAAATTTTATAATCTGAAATGGTTACTCCATACTCAGTGGAAATTCTAAGGGGTGACGGGCGCATTTTGAATGAAAAAAACTAGATGAAACGATTTTTGATTTAAAAAAAAAAAAAACCCGCATTTATAGATTGATTTGTGTCATCATGCTTAATAGATTTCGGTGTGAATTTTCGATTATATAAGTTACGACAGCTCTAATAATTTGGACTGTAAATTGAAGAAAGAAGGTTCCGACAGGCGTTCGGATTTTCCGTTCTGATCAACGTGCGTGCTATATTTCTACAGAGGTCATTTCGTGTGAAAATACATTAATTTAACTACAACAGTGAAACGCAATAACTTGAACCCGATAAAGTCTGCGCACAGGTTCAAGCTGCTATCTGTAAATTCATTTAACCCCTTGAGGGGCACCGGTATATATATTATATACCACCTACGATTAATGAAGTTTTACACCAGAAAAAATTTATTAAATTTTACTTTTCTAACTTTGGTGGAAAAAAGCCGTAAAAATGCTTTTACTTATTTTGAAATAGAATTTTTCAAAGATTCCGGTGGGAATTCAGCATTTCACAAACGTAATTGCTTGCCCCTCAAGGGGTTAAAACGGGGACTCAGTGGCATATAGTACATAATAACAGAATCGTTGGCCCGTACAGCAAGGCAGAAATAGAAACCAGCATCACAAAAGACTATTGCAGAAGTTGCATTGCAACTGCGATCTTTAACCGCATACAGAAGAGCGTTTCTGATACAAGCAGCTTCGTTTAATGACAATCGCATTTGAATTATTTCACGATGTGCGATGTTTGACGCTTGACGTATGTAAGTAACATTCGCGTTTACGAAATGAAATACATTTATTATTAAAAGCGATTGGTATTTTGTCTGACTGGTATTTGGTCGGTATTACCAGGCTACAAATTGATGATGTTTGGCCTTAGAAAACATTTTGGAGACATAAGGCCTAACAGACACAAAGAGATAAGGTCTGTCCACACCGATAACTATGCAATATCTTGAAATATTCGAATAAAAACTGACATTTTCCAGTATCTT
The DNA here is from genome assembly GCA_963932465.1 of Maratus speciosus. Taxonomy (NCBI): domain Eukaryota; kingdom Metazoa; phylum Arthropoda; class Arachnida; order Araneae; family Salticidae; genus Maratus; species Maratus speciosus. The sequence continues at coordinate 478,430,568 of OZ010796.1, forward strand.
TAGCAATTATTATTATTATTAGCCATAATCTGTCTTCTAATATCCTCCTGTTACCCTACTAAATATCGTGCTAATGTGTTATGTGAAACGGAAAAGTAATGGGGAAGTAATTTTGAATCGCATCAGTTTGTTTACGCCTACCATGTACATATGTACAGGGGTGTCAAAATCTAGGCGCCAGTGGACAGTCTCTCACCACTAAATTTTATTCGGTATTTTTTGTCTAATATTTCGTCTAAATTTTTTGTAAGAATGCTATTAAACTTTAAGCGAAGAAAACTAATAAAATTTAGTGGTGAGAAACTGCCCGCTGGCGCTTAGATTTTTACACCCCTGCATATGTATACATTTATTTACAGAGTTTTTCAAAAAGACTTTAAGAGGTGGGAAGTAGGCCGCACACCGAGGCAACACGCGACTTGGGAGACAAATTCTGACATTCAAATTTGTTTCTTCTTTGTTTCAACCTGTTTCTTCTCCTAAGTCGCAAGTTATGACGCTTGTCACATCGGCATGCGGTCTGCTGTAGAGCACACAACTGCAATTTTTTCTTAGGAAAAAAGTATCGCAATCCATTTAATCAATCAAAACTATAAGGTGTCTCAGTTCAATCTCAACATAGATTAATGTTCGTGGAAACTATAACAAATAGGGAGGTATTTTAACGAAACTTTCAACATATACAGTAGCAGAAAAGAGTATATATACATATTGTCATATATTATATAAAATTAATTTTTGAACAAAAATATTTGTAATTTTTTAACAGAAATCGATTTCTAAAAGCTTCAAATACGAGAATCTAAAATCGCAAATCTGTGCTTCTTATCTGCGTAATTCAGCCAAGTAGTTCTTACGTTATGCTTAAAAAACTACCCGCATTGCAATCTGTTTTAAAACGATTATAAATGAAGACGACCCTCCAAGCTTATTTTTAGGGTTCCGTACTTAAAAAGTAAAAATGGAACCATTATAAGATCACTCTTGTGTCTGTCTGTCACAGCCAATTTACTCGTAAACTATGGAACGTGGAAAGTTCTAATTGGGGGAAGTAATAAAGACTATCGACCCACATATTTACTGATTATTAAACATTCACAAATATATTCAGGAAAAATGTAGAGAGGCTAATTCAGCTACTTGAAATAAAACTCTTTTCTTTGTATACCGTGTGAGGTATCGTGTGAAAGCTTTCGTAACGATAAACTCAAAAATACATTTCTTTTAATTTTAGGTATTATATTTTCAAAGATATCGTCGAAAATATAGCGCAGAAGTATGTCCCCCCCCCCCCACACACACACACACATCTAATTCCGAATCTACTGCAACTAAAATTAAGAAAAAGTTAGAGGTGGTAGACGTTAATTTAAACATTGCAGGAAAATTACAGCGATTACCCTAGGTCACATAGTTTTTGAGAAAATTGCATTTTCCCGTTACACACAAATTTCGATTTACGGGCATTCAGCAAAAGTGTTGAGCAGTGCTTAGGTACATATCGTAGCAGAAGTATAAAAGCATTGTTGATAATTATTTTCGAAAAAAATCGCAGTAATTAGCCGAGACATTAACCCTTAAAGATGCGGACGGTTTGGACATACATAATGACAGGAGCGGCGCACTCTATGTATCATCGGCTTTTAAAGTCTTGTTAACAACTTTTAATGATATATGTGTAATGCAATGCCCAGTAGCAGTATAAAAGCAATAAACGTCAGATTTCTAAAATCAGACTAATTTAATTAGAACGAATCACATAAATACTATGGGATTCGCGACTAGTTTGCATTGAGTGGATCTCTCAATACGCCTCGAGTGACTCTAAAAGTTAATTAAAACCTATGTAAAAAAAAAAAACGCGGCACGGACCAAGGCGGCGTTGCAACTTTGCGACCTCCTTTCGAAGCGCGCTTAACACAATGCCAGATTTAAACTTTGAACAAAGGTTTTGTTTTAGCTACACTGTAGAAAGAAAGGTTATTACTAAGCTCAATTTAGTTTATGAAATGCCAAATGAAGTTTAAATATACACTAATTTTATTGTCAGTACCGAATTAAGTTCATCATAAACAGATTAGGATAATATTAAAAAATGAGTTATACAGAATAGCTATATTTGATATTATTTAGGTTCCATGCCTGTTTGAACTTTCATGGTATCCATTTACACTGTTCTAGTATATACAGTTATACCCAATCCTACGTTGTATAGTTTTTTACAAAGTCTATTAGTATTCTTTTAGCAACGATTTTTTTAATAATACAATTACTAATTCATTTATTTATTCTACGAAACCCTCTGTGCGTGAGTAATGCTCGCGCTTGACCGTTTATTTTTAAATAAATTAAAAAAAGACATAATTTGCAGTCAAATGGTTGTTTCCGTATTTTTCTGTCACAACTTGGAAATTAAAATTCATAAGATGTTCTCGTTTTATTATTTTTTTGACCGACTGTATCTTGCTTTGAATGAAATGCCATAATATCATGGACAAGTACTGGAGGTATACAGCAACTCGATCAGTGACACCCATCAGTACATATTGTGTATTACACCGTATGTAATACCAACTGCATTTAAAAATGTAGAGCGTTTATTTCAAGTTCAACACTATTTTTTGCGGATGATGTCTATTTTCAACACTTCTCGTCCTCTTGTTACATTTCCCACAAAGCAAGATAAGCCCATTAAATATTTTGTTAAAATATCTTCATTATTGTTAGTTCGAATTGAAATGAGGCATCCTACATTTTTCTCTCAATAAACGGATTGTGATCCTAGTTTCCAATGTAAAAAATATTTAGTATATAATTTGTTCAACCATACTTCTTAAGTTACACGCATCTTTATTGATATGCACTAAAAAATAAATTGATCTCAAAATTTATAATAAGCAAATGCGGAAAATAATAAAATATTTAGACAATAAATAGTTCTAAAAAACCGAATGAAAATTGAAAAATCATTTATTATACATAAATAGTGGTTGAAATAGTTGCAAAAAAAAAATATTCTGTTAAGTAACTCATTTAAGGTAAAAGCAACAGTAGTGGGCCACTTCAGCACATTTATCTAATTATTATTAAAGTATTAGTGAATTTCAAAAGATATATATATATATTTAGTCTAGTCCTAACCTTGATGTATCATAATAAACATTCAAAGTTTCAAAATATATTCTTCGCAAAAAATGAAAAATAAAAAACATTACCTTCCTCTACGCTAGTGGGCCTAATAAATTTCGGATGCATGAATCTTTAAGTTTTTGGCTTATCCACCGATTATTTACAATTTATAGAGTGTATCAACAGTCGTTTAATTTAAAATAAAACATAAAATAAAAGAAACAATGTTTTAAATAAAAACTTATCTCTTAATGAAATCTAAGAATTTGCCAAAAAATCTGTTTTTGAAGACACTCTAGAAAATAAACATATGTACAGTCGTGGAAAAAAAAAAGTAAACACCCCTTACTAACTCTGCAAGAAATTATCGTAGAAGAAAGTTACTGGTACCTCACGATTGGTAATAAAGTCTACTTTTAAATGATATATATAAAATTTGCTTAGGGGTTATTTGCTACATATTAAAACGAACCATAACTTTTTTTTTCAATAGCAGTACACAATTCTGACAGCATAAATGAACTCTACACCCTTCAATTAGCCTAAAAACGAATTTTTATGCAATTCGCACAATAAGTTTCCGAGGAATTATTTTAAAACAAGCTTATTTTAAGGGCTGTATTCAAATTGAAGTTCGGTACTCGATTTTTGACCCAGAGAGCCTTCTTGATCAAGACATCTTAAGCGCCACTCAAGCAGTCATTGAAGACTGCTAGATTACAGGATAGCATAAGAAATTTCAAAATATCCAGTCACTTCTATCATAGACGGGCCCTTAAACCATCATTTTGCCATTTTTTAAGCATAATTTGAAAACTACTTGGAAGAAAAATGTGAAATTTTGGATTTCCATAAAGCAGGACTCAATAAATTAAAATCCATCAAAAAAATTGTAGGTTGCAATTCATAATGTTTTTTAATATTAATTTCATAATTCATATCATAAAATTATAAAAATTGCAAATTCAACGTATTTATGCTTGGGTATTTTAGTATTATTGCTACATAAAAAACTTGCACACTATGAGTATAATTTCAGGAGATATTAATGAAAATATGAAAATGTAATTTAACATTATAGAAGCACTAATTTTTGAATGTTTATAATTCAAAAACTTATCATTCAAATGACTTTCAATTTGGTGCCTAGGCATAGTTAGAACCGAAGATTTGAAATATCTCGTTAATTTTGGGTATTGCCATTGAAAAAAAAATGAAGTTTGGGTTCGTTTTGATATATAGATGGCCCCCTAAGAAAATTTTATTTACATCCTTTAAAAGTAGACTTTATTTCTAATCGTTCGGTACCAGTAACTTTCTTCTATGATAAATTGTTGAGGAGTTAGTTGGGGGTGTTTACTTTTTATCCCACGACTGTACTAGCAGAAAAAAACAAAAAAACAACAAAAAAAAAAAACAATGAATTCCAAACAGTTTATGAAAAGATAACATTTAAGGATGTTAGTCAATCAGATTTATTTATTTCAGTCGTTTTCAAGAAATGAATTTTGGGCTTCTTACAAAATGGGCGATCTTTTTTTTTTTTTTTTTTTTCCCGTCTCCAGCAAGAAGGATTCGAAGAAGCTTTTCAAAAAATTAGAATTCCGCAAACAGCATTTGATAGATATATAGACCCATGTATCAGTGGAAGTACGCAAGTGCACCGAGGATTAGAAAATCAAATTTTAATTTACCGCAAAATGTATAAAAACTATTAAAAAAAAAAATGTGCAATTGGCAATTGATAAGTATTCCCTTAAATAAATTAAAATGTATGTAAATATGAAGTAATACAACTGTATTAAAATTAATTTAAATCAAGTTATGTTATTTTTTTAATCAATCCAATGATAGGTAGACTAAGATAAATAACCTAAATAATTGTAGTAATTAAAATTACAAAGACTAGAAAAAACACGGTTTAAAGCTGGGAATAAACCGGGTTTTTTTGGGAATAAACCAGATATTTTGGAAATGAACCTGGGAATAAATTGCGTCTATTGAAATAATTCGGATTTTTGCAACTCTAGTAGTAATGCAGAATTAAAATTAAAATTGGCTTTGCAATATTTCTTGATTATTACTTATTAAATTAGCTTACACCTTTACGTTAATGGAAGTTCATAAAAATTACATACATCTTTTAAAAAAATTCAAATCAAGGTGTAATATGTTACTTTCTAACAATAATACACATACATTTTTTATTTGTGTATATTGGGTTTTTGAGAAGGTTGGTTGTTGATCTATTGCAGTTTTTCCCATTCAATGTATGGTTCGATTAGTGCGGTGATATCACAGGATTAATTAACAGCACTAATCGAAGGTAACCTGTAGTTACATTTCACACAAAGAAAGGTAAGTATGTTACAAATTTCGATAAAATATCGTTATTATTATTAAACTTTTACTGTTAAAATATCTTTATTACTCAAGCTATGAAAAAATACGAAATTGGATTGGAGTAGTACACCATATGTATTTTAAATTAGGTAAATAGAGTATGACTCCTATATTAAAACTATTTGTGACAAAGTGCTTTATGGCTCCTTAAAGTTTGTACAAGTAATTTGGATCACCCTGTATTGTATGTGAAATAAGCCTGTATAAAGCCACTTTCAGCTCAGGGTCCAAAACAACTGTTCTGTTATAGAATATTTAAAACTACATCAACAGTTCTCTTTGGATTCCCTTGTACACACCCCTGACGAATTAGCAAACAAAAACTCTATATCATAAACATTAAGATTTCTAGAATAATAAAATATTATATTTCATGAAAGTAACATTTTGCACAGACAAAACATGAATGCATTACGTTATTCAGATGATATCCCTAATGTTTGAATAAGCTGAATAATTTATTGTTAATAATAAAATGGAGAGGAAATAACAAAAAGAAACCGCCAAGGATACATTTCATTCATTTTTCATAACGCTCAAATGTATCATAAACAGTTTTTCATATCTTCCCCAAACAAACAACATTTACGTTGGCATTACCTCATGCTATGTAATTAACTCAACTTTTAATCACTTATTCCTATAGTTTCCGTTAGTGTCTTTCACCCCTTAACCTCATACTTGCAAGGTCGTTTATTTCCCCGGTTGCATTCAGAAGCTATGCGTGCTTTCTAAAATACTTTTCACTGGCATATTAAATTAGAAAAGCAAGAGTAGAATACCCGTTTACCTCCATTCCATTATTTGCTTTAAATGGGATATAGGACATGAAGTTTCTCCAATTCCCATAGCAATGCGAAGAAGTAAACAAGAAATTTGTTAGTTGGTTTATTGTGCCACATAATAAGGCGAAATTGATTTAAGCATGGGAATCAAAAGTATTACGTCCATGAAATCTTAATTAATTATGGTAATTATCTACAAGTAACATATGAAGAAGACGTGTATTTAGTTACCATATCATTTTAATAGAGTGAAGATGACGAGGCAACAGAAGAATAAAGTAAGTTTGAGTAGCAATGAATTTACATATTTTTTTTTTATTATTATTATCTATGTTTGTTTAAAAGGACTGATCGATAAGACTGCGAAATAGTCTCTTGAAAAGGTGAACATAAAAATTTTTGGCTAATTTGTTTTTATTATAATATTTTTATTGTTTATTATATCTATTCAATGTTATATAACATTTAGGTTTACTGCAATTTTTAAACAGATCTTTCTTCGTAGCCAAACATGGCTATTTTTACATTTTTGCTATTTTTTTTTTTTTTTTCATATTTTATCCATTTTGTACAGAGCGAAGATAGGTACAATTTTGATTTTGATATATGTTCATATTAAGGGTATCAGGATTTATAAAACATTAAAATAAAATTGGTACCTGAATTCGCTCACATAAAAAAAAAATATAAAAAGGGGCGCAAATATATTTTGCCTGTTTTAATTTCTCCATAATACACACAAAGCGAATGAAGGTACAATTTTGATTTAGATATATGTTTATGCTAGGGGTATAAGGATTTAGAAGACATTAAAATGAAACTGGTACCTCAATTCGCTCATACTTGAAAAAAAATCTTTTGCAAGGTAAATTATATTTTATATATTTATTTCACGAGTTTTTATATATTTATATAAAATTATATTGTGCAATATCCTTCAGTAAATTATTTTTCTGTAGTGTCAATAACTAAATTATTTTACATTACCATTATATTTTTATATTACTAATATAGTTAAGCTCGAAAGTTAAGACATTTTTAATACCTTATTATATAGAGAGTTCTTCCTTATCATTGACTAATAGGTAATCCCTAAATCGTTAGTTTTAGCGGCATAGTTTCAATTGCAAAAATCTCTGAAATGCTGTTTTTCGTCATATGAAAATTCATTTATGTAAAAATAGTTCTTTTTTTAAAGTTATGAAATTAAAAATATAATATACGTTTCCTGGATCCTCCTATAAGTTATTTCTAGTAAACTTTCTCCGTGCTCTAACAGGTCAGACAGCAAAAAATTCATTCTTCGACGACCAAAACTTTCCAAGTTGTGATACTTTGAATTTTATGAATTTTCTGCAACTAAAACCAGAAAATACGTTGTTAGTGCCAAAAAACATATTTCATAAAATGCATTTTTTCCCCATAGAGGTAGAAGATACCAAAGTTTGAGGATGGTAATCCCCCCCCCCCCCCCCAAAAAAAAAACAACAAAAAAAAAAACATGCGATTGAAATGTTTATTCTTGAATGGGATACAATGAATAGACCGAAACATAAACAAGGGAAACAAATATACCCAATCCTAATCTTTTCTAATCAGAATAATATAAATATTAATGCAATTAATCTTAAGCGGATTGACTAGGGCGTAGCGTTGTAGTTTTCCAAATTTAAATATTTGTGAAAATGGCGCCATTAAAAAAAAAAAAATCAATTTGGTCTTATAAAATTAGCTTTTAAATGCTTGTAAAAACTCGAAAAATGAAGCTATCAAATAAATTCGACGTAAGCGCCACAGATAATTCAATTTTGAACGTTTATATTAATATTCAAAAGAAATCGATTGAGCGGTTCTCGAGCAATCCAAGTTTGCCAGGCAAAAAAGTCCTTTATAAAAAGATGTTTTAAGTTTGGTTTAGCGGGAATATAGTGACACATTTGTCGTTGCCAGGGCCGAAACTAGGAGAGGGGAGGCGAGCAGTACATATGCCACGGGTGCCAAAGTAGAAGAGGTCGCCAAAAGAAGATTTTGTTCGTCGTTTGGTACAAAAAACGAATAACGAAATTTAGGTAAACGTGTCATGAAATCGGAAAACCCAAAGTAAAGATGTATTCGTTAATTTTACTCTTTTCTTTGAAAAATGCCGGATTTTCCATTAGATGACCGCCTAGGACGTCATAACAATACTTTCATTAGCGAATTCATCCAAGGTACTTGCAAGATCATTGCACTGTCCCAATTAAGTTTGAATTGGTCCAAAATTTCGGACATACCATGATGACAAGTTTTGCATGTTTTCATTTGGTGTGTACCTATTAACATTTATTACACACTATTTACTTGATTTACAAACTCATTCAGGATACTTGCAAGATCAATACGCATTGTTCAAATTAGATTTGAATTGCAAGGCTGCCATTGGCGACTATTTTTATATTCTATACGCACGACTATTTAAAAATATATATTGTAGTATATTTCTCATGCACATGTTGTCAAAGTGTATATCAGGGGTGTCAAACTGTGGCCCATCTGATATTACTAAAATTTTATAGTAATCTTTACTTTATCTAATCATCGAATCTCTGCGATTCAAGAAGTCGACTATTTCTTTAAAAAACTTAGTGGTGTCAGGCGGGCCACAGTTTGACACCCCTGGTGCATATGAAAGTTTTCTGTTTTGAAAAAAGTGGTGCGAGATTGAATTAAAAAATAATCGCCAGTGGCAGCCTTGGAATTGGTACAGTTTTTCGGACGCTATCACGGTGACAAGATTTGTATTGTATATAGTAGGTAAATATATTTAAATATAATGATTGCAATAAGTCGATTTCTAAATAAATCCACCTACAAAATCTTAAGATTAATATATTTCCTAACAATTATTTCATACTTAAAATAAAAATTAAGGGAATGGATTGAAATTGTTTCTTTATAAATTTATTCTGGAAAGGAAGAGGGGGGGATCAAAATTAATGTTTGCTCCGGGTAAAAAAAAAAAAAAAAAAAAAAAAAAAAAAAAAAAAAAAAAAACATAGTTTACCTGGTCATTATAACTTTCTAAAAATTCGAATTTCAGAAAATCGCTTTCGGTCTATATTCTAGGCACTATAAGCTTAAAAAAAAGAAGAAAAAGTAGATATTTTGATTATTTAACGTCATGCCAGTATAGTCTTAGATAGTCAGAAATATTTTATAAAAATTACATTTTTCTTTGTCCACGGACATGACTCAATTTCTTGGGACAGTAGTTATTTATCAAATAAGCCTATAAATAAGATTAATCTTTAAAATTGAACGTGGAATTAGCTTTACAAAGCACTGGATTAAAAATAAATAATGTATCGTATATTTTTATAGCATATTATAATTATTTGTTAATTTATCTTTGGTCGATTTTTCTCTTGATTTATGGTGAATAATAACAAAAAGTTTTGTTACATATATACAAATTAAATAAACTTTATAGGTGCAGTAAATGGTACAAACTAGAGCTGTTTCGTGCCACGGACATGATTTGCCAGGCTTTGTGGACACATTATTGACATGAAAAATTAACGTTCTTTATTATTTAATTATTTACATGTATTGTATGAATATATTTCACCATATTTCTATCATAACATTTTTTCCAATTGCAATTATTCCTTTTTTAATAAAGATTCTGTGGCATCGTTTTGTTCGTTTCTATGATATTGACCCATATGCACGAGCCGTTAATTCCCAAATTGGCTCAGCCGAACTCAGCAATCTGACTGTTCGTTAATATTAATATTTTGGATTACTTTACTGTGATTTTGATCAAATTTAACAAAATAAATCAATTTAAGTCATTATAATTGCATTCTATTTTCCATAACACTACTTCATAAGAAAATAAATATAATTTTCTACTATATAAATATCAGTTTTAGCCAATCAGATTGCTAAGCTCGGCTGAGCCAATTTGGGAATTAACAGCTCGTCCCATACGCGATGAAAATGTAAATCTTTATTAAACATTTAACATAGAAAAATGTAAATGAAGGAATTTGAAAAAAATAGTTTGAAAATGTAGCATTATTCAGGCGTAACGAGAACGATTTTACAATAGTGCTTTGATTACATTATTTTAGTATTACATAATAATTAAACTTTACATAATTCACTTTCTGACAAATTTTAAGCTTTAAATTTTTTACAAAACTGAAATGCTTCACGGGCCATTGCTCCAGACGAATACACGATAATTGCCACACTTTCCTTTTAAGCTGCAACTCGTGTAACAGAAAAGAATATATCTCTGTTTAACCCTTTCAGGGGCGCCGTTTGAAGACTGCAAACGCATTTTCAGGAATTTTTTGCTTTTAAAGGCTGGAAAATACTTTTACTTCTTTAATCTGATAACAGATGGCAGCACTATAGTTTATGTGATTGTTTACATTGAAAGAAATGAGAGTAACTTAAGGCTGTTTCGCACAAGTTTATATTTTTAATTAATTCAATGATTAAAAACTTAAAATTTTCCAATTTTTTACATTAAATTTTATAAATAGGCCTCAATGACTATTGACACGTCCTTTATTCTTTAAAAAAAGGTTTTATTCGTTTGTATTTTTGCGTTTATACATAGCGTTTGCACCCTGCAAACGCCGCCTGTCTAGGACTTTAAAATGCAGACTTCCTGGGACGACACATCACTATTTTTTATGTTACACAATATTTATGTTTTCTGCCCTAGCCCTAGAGGGTTTGATCTTTGGGGGTAAAAGGGAATAAAAATTTGATGACTATCTGGAATTGAGGGTGTTTTTTTTTAAAAAGGGGGACATTATCTTTCCTTTTTTCCTGTGGCTTCAGCGAAATGTGTCCTGAAAATTGATCATACTGCTTATCTGTTTTCTGATGAGTTGCGCTAATTGTATTATTTGCATATATATATTTTTTTTAATTTCTTTTTAACATTTTCCTGATATTTTAAAAAATTCCTCATATTTTCTAAATATTCTCACTTTAAATTTTTTTTTAATTTTAAGTATATAATTAAACACTTTTTGCTTAGAATTGTTTGATAAAATAATAATTATCATAACGACACGTGTTCAGTTTTTTTTTCTGCTAAATTTTTATATTTTTCTGATTTTTAATTTTTGTTTATATATTTTTTTAATTTTTAAAGTTCTCATATTTCTCAGTTATCCTCCTTTTTAAAACTTAAAGTAAATAATTAAAATATTCGTTGAAAATAACAATTAAAATATTTGAAAATTGTTTGATAAAAGAATTATTATTCTAATGCTTTGAGTTCAGTTATTTTTATATATTTAAAATTTTCATATAAATCTTAAATTTTCTAAGTTTTTAAATTTTTAGTATACAATCGAAATTTATGTTTATTGAAAATGATTTCGTAAAATATTTATCATTATAACACTATAAGCGCAGTTTTTAAAATATTTGCTCCTGTAAACAAGGTAAGTGAGTGTTCAAACTTAATGACCTACACGGGCGCCGTTTGCAGTCTGCAAACGTCCCCCTTTCTGTAACGGGGACCGCGAAAAATATTTTAAAGACATTTCTGTGGTCTGTAGGACCAGTATATCTCCTTCTGCATGTTTTTTCAAAAATAATTAATAATTTTAACATTGCGCCCTTCAAAGGGTTAAACAGGTTTCGTACGGGTGCTGACTTTTCCCTTCTTAATACTAGTATTTCTATAAGGGTCAATGTCTGAAAGTTGGACAATTTCATTCCAGAATTTTCATTTTTTTTTTTTTTTTTTTAATTAACGTACCAACTACCAAATACAATTATATACTATGATACATGTTTTGTCATTTAAATGCTGTAGTGCTTTGGGATCAACGATGTATATTTTCTGCGTAGGATAAATTTTTATAGAAGAAAGTGTCTGTTAACATCATAATCAGTGTCTAATAATTGGGACTGAGATGGGGACTGAGGTGATGTTTTTGTCTTAACAGCTGCACAGCCATTTTGTTGAATCACTTTGCACACATGTAAATTATTAAATATGCCATGTGACATTTGTGTGTTACATATATAAAGTTGCAATAAGATTTTTTTTATATATATAAATAAAAAGTTAAATATGTGGACATGAATGATGCTATAAAAAAATACTCATCCCTATTCAGAGCAAAAACTAAATATTTCTAAATATGAAGCAAAGAGAAGAACAACTTACCTTCATCCATGGTGGCTAGCTGAACTTTAGTTGCTGTTGCAATGGAAATAATTCTGCCAGCGACACCTAGTATCTGTTAACCTAAATGTGTATTTAGAGGGACTGAGGTGATAGTCAGCCTCAGGGACAAATATATTTTCTACAATATTTTATTCTACACTCTATACTAATAAAGAATAATTATATTTTCCCATACTGTATATAGGGTGACCGCGCCAGTAGTTGATCAAATTTTTGAAATATTACGCCATTTCAGGCGGAAATGTGTTTTACATGTGGCACTAGACACAGTATTTTTGTTTGAATGTTGGAGCACTTGTTTTCATATTGTTGTCAGCTGCCTGCTTTAAGAGAAGCAATTTTATGAATATTTTTTTTTATTAAAAAATGTAAAAATTTAGTTTTTGATGAGTTGGAGACAATTACGGTAAGTTAAAATAATCCACTTCCATCTTGCTTATTTCAAATAATAGTTTTATATTAATTATTGTTAATCACAGCTTAAGCAAGATATTCTAAAGATTAATTTTTGAATTTCCGACTGATTTCTTCGATGGATCAACAACTGGAGAAATGGCAATTAAAGAAACTATTTACTTATAATTTTATTGCTATTTAATTTCAGCAGATTTCATTTTTACCCATTATAGGACATTCATTAAGGGTTGTAACAATCATGCGAGTTTACTTCTAAAACTTAAAAGGAAGGAAATATAATAAAAACCCTGTAGCACTCACCTTATTTGATGAACTACTGGCTCGGTCACCCTATATAGGTATAAATATATAATAGCAAAAGTTTCGTCTAATGGCAACTAAAAAACACGAATTTCGTCAAAAGTCAGCAGAAGAAAGGCGAATTTCGTCTAACGGCCGCTGAAAAAGCACCAATTTCGTCAAAAGTCCGCAGAATAAACGCAAATTTCTTCAAAAGGTCGCGGAAAAACGCGAATTTTATCAAAGGATCGCGAAAAAAACACGTATTCCGTCAAAGGATCGCGAGAAAATACGTATTCCGTCAAAGGGCGCGGAAAAAATGCGAATTTCGTCAAAGGATCTCAAAAAAGCGAATTTCGTAAAAAAGACGCGGAAAAAACGCGAATTTTGAAAACGGAAAGCAAAAAAAAAAAAAAAAACCGCGAATTTCCTCAAAAAGCCGCGAAAAAAATGTAAATTTCGACAAAGGATTGCGAAGAAAACGCAAACCTCGTCAAAGGGCCGGAGAAAAAACGCTGATTTCATCAAAGAATCGCAGAAAAAACGCGAATTTCATAAAAGGGCCGAGGAAAAAAACGTGAATTTCGTCCAAACGCCCCGGGAATAGACGTGAATTGCGAAAAAGGATCGCGAAAAAAATATGTATTCCGCAAAAGGGCCGCGGAAAAAAGCGAATTTCGTCAAAACAACGCAAAAAACGCCAATTTCGTCAAATGGCCGCGGGAAAAAGAAGCAAATTTCGTCAAAGGATCGCTATTCGCTAGAAAATGCGAATTTCGTCAAAGGGTCGCGGAAAAAACACAGTGGTCTCTTTAGAAAACAGCATACATACAAACAACTTTGTTTATTATTATAGATATAGTTTTAAAACTGAAATAATATACTGAACTAACTTTTTAAAAATCTGGTAACACAAACCCAAGAACCCAATTTGTAGGGAGGGGGGGGGGTGGCACGGGTTTAATCCCAAGACCGTCCCCCGCCGAAATAAGTTGAAAAGTGCTAATTTTTTTTTTTCTTTAATACGCCTTCATTTAAAAGAAAGTCATTGTAGTTTAAAATCTACAAAATTGTTCTCCCGCACCCAAAAATAAATTCTGGCTACGATTCTTGTTTAACAATGAACTACGAGATATTGCTTTGGACAATTTCAAATAAATATTATTTTTCATCATTTTTTTTTTTTTTTTGCTTTTGAAGACACTATCCCAGAATCCACAGAATTAAGCGGCCCAAAAATTTCTGATGCTTCAAAAGAATTTTACTTTAATCAATCTTAATGGTATAAGAAATTAAAAATTTATAGATTCATTGCAAAACTTATGTAAGTTAAAATTATCAGTGACATCGTAAGTGTATTTATGATTTTTCTGCATATTTAAAATTTTAAGTCAATCGTATGTATTTCTGCTGCTCTATGCATAAACTTTCAGATGTATGTTTTAATTTTATAGACTATCTTATCCATAAAAACATTTTTTTTTTTTGGGGGGGGGGGGGATGCGCATGTTTTTCCAAGTTCATGCAGCATTAGTTTATGTTTATTTAACATACATTTGAGTCTGCCAAGTTATCTTTTATGAAGAAATTTCAATAATAATAATCCAACTTCAGTTCATAATGATTCTCAGTCTTTAAATGTGATATTCTATGATTACATTAGGGTTCAAAATATTTTCTGTGGCCGAGGACCAAAATTTTGATAGTCTGGCTAACCGAAGCAGTATAGTTCACCGAGTTCAGCATAACCGAAATTTTTTTGCTTAATCTACTTTTTTAACAGCAACGAAAAGTTAATTCAAATTCCTAGGTGGATAAAACATTCCTTATTACTCACTCCCACACCCTGTTATACATGCTCATGGGATTTTTATAAAACATGTGGCTATTAACATTCGAGAAATATTTATAAAAAAAATAAAAACATGAAATTGTGAAGAAAGGGACACATTAAAAATTAATTGGACACTATAGATGTTTTTTTTTTTTTTTTGAAGAGTTAAAGATATGGAAATATTTTTTTCCCATCACGTCTTGCAACTTTACTGGACTTTTATGTTTTAAAACCCAAAACAAGAAATATTCCAAAATTTTCAATAAACCCGAATATTTCGAAAAAAACAATCGGTTATATATAAAAATACCTTCAACATTTTTCGACCACAAGTGGCTTACCTTCACAGAAGCGTTCCCAACTTTAAAACGAAAACAAATAAACAGTAGCAAAAATTAATTTAAATAATGAATAAAATTCGACCACTTCTCGAATCAGAACTTAAAAATAATCATTCTGCTCAGAAAAAGGAAAAAATACGAAAAATAATATCTGAATTTTTTTTATTGCCCATATTTTTGTTGATAGCGACTTATTTATTAATTTGGAGATCGTAGCAGCCCTTTGATTTTGGGGCCCCTTCGAACACTTTATATATTTTTTAATTCTGTATTTAAACGTCTCTGGCTTTGTAGACCTCCCTTGAGGAGCCCGTCTTATGTGAGGGTGCAGGGAATTAAAAAAATATTGTAGAAAATATTTTGAATTATATATACATGGATTTCTAAAATATATGGGGCATTCTCACAATCTTTTGACCTTTTAAGTCCCTGAATAATAATTTTCATTTTAGTACATATTCTTGTGTTTTTTTTTCTTCATATACTGGGGAACATACCATTGAATGATTGCATAACAATATTAACGAGATAAATAAGTTTTGGACGATGTTGAGATTCCAAATACCAGGAAAACTCTTATACCGTCCCGTGTCTTTGATGCTGATTTTTAAGTTTGGAGCTGTCTGTATAAAATTGTTTCAATAAAAATAATTCGACGTAATTTTTTTCCGAAACTGGGACAATTGTTTTATATAAATATGTAGCAAAAAATTAACCTGCACACATTTTTACGATGTTGATATTATTTTTTGAAATCTGTCCCTGATTCCTTACCATCCCTCTTGCTAAACTTATACAGAAAATCACTTCAAATGCAGCCACAGAATTTTTTTCAAGTTTTTTCTCATGCAATTTGAGATAAATTAATTTTTTTTCATTTAATCCAATGTAAATAACTGTTTCTAAAAATCAATGAACATTGTGGCTATCACTTAGTCTTAACATGATTTGTCTAAAAATATTGGTACATTTCCCCTATCGTCCCATGCTTACCATCCCTTTTTTGTCCATTACCGTCCCCTTTTTTCGTATACCATCCCTTTTTTCCCTTCCGTCCCTTCTTTAAGACAATATTATACCAAAATTTTGTTCTAAAAATACTACATTGTTGTTATTTCTTAATTGAATGTCCTGTGGGTACTATGCAAATTCATTATAAGTAAAAATTTAGAAGAAAATAGAAAGTTATAGTGGTAAAATGGTAAGGAAAATTAAACTCGCAAGCTTAACTTAAGCCTCAGTTAAATAAAAAAAAATTTCGCTGCTGACCATTTTTTGTTTATTTTGAATCATTAAGGCATTCGTCTATCAGATTACAATGTTATTTTAGCAAGTTTAATTTCACCAGATTTTTATTCCCGAAAATCAAAAGATTGTGAGAATGCCCCATATATAAGAAAAATAACCTGAAATATATAAATACCACTGTTAATATCTATCTATATATATATATATATAAACCCTTATCCTTCAATAACCGATGAATTAATTTTGCAAATTCTTCTGTGTAAGCGAAATGTCCGAAAATACCATTAGTGATTACATTTAATTCGAGCTGCATTTGATTTGCTTGAAAATAAAATTGTAGGATTTTTTTTTTTCTTTTTTTTTGCCAGTATTTATCATTAGATTTTTGCAATGACTACGAATTTTTTTAAATTTATTTAATGTTCCTGTTGTTGAATATAATTATCTCAAATATTGAAAAATAGAAAAAAGACCGATACTAGTGTATTATGAGAGAATAAGAGAGAATAGAAAAGAACATTATTTATAATAAGGTACTCTTATAGAAGAAGAATTAAGAATTTTTATCCTTTACTGGATCACTCAAATATTAAAAATGAAATATTTTTAAGTCTAAGAAAAACACTTAACGTAAAGAATACCAGTTGGCAAGTAGAAAAGATCAAGAACAAACAAATCAGCAGGAAATAATGTTTTAGTATTAATTCTGGGCATCTTTAAAAGGCCCTTCCAAAACCGAAAATCAATAATGAATGGCAAATCTTACTTGACAATGCCATTCACAAAACAATTCAGTACGCACGTTTGCTGATTTGGTGAAATTGTTTTAAAAGGATCAATTTAACACAATAAGTGTCGGGGGACATTACACAGAGCAATATAAATAGCACTAAATTTTAAAGAATGCATGGTAGATTCTTAAACTAGAATCCATTTGAAAAAAAGACTATCCTTTTTTAAAAGAGTAAAGAAACTATCATATTTAGCCATTATCTACAAAATGATTGCCTATCCTACATGTAAAGTGACATTGTATGGTGGGGCATCGCTGTACACTAATACATGTGGCTACCGATAATGGCTGTATGACAGAAAAAAATTACAAATTTATCTCAAAAGAAGGAAAAAGATCAGCAGTTTGTTTCATTTCATTTTTGGGGGGGTGGGGTGGGGGGAGCTGTAACCCAATCAGCCCCTTCCCCTTCTTTGGAATCCATTTAGACTAATATGGGACTAACAAGAATGGCTAATCCGCTGTATGACAGGAAGCTAAATTACAAATTTATCTCAAACAGAAAAAACAGCACTTTTCATTTCATTTTTGAGTATTTCAGGAGGTGGCAGTAACCCCATTCCAGCTATTTGGTTATGCTATAGTACACTGTGCACTAATGTGGGACTAAAGAGAAGAGTGTGGCTAGTCCTTTAAATGATATGGGGGGGGGGGGGATTACAAATTTCTCTCAAACAGAATGATTAACAAATCAGCACTTTTTTGTGCCATTTTTGATAATTTTGGAAGGAGAGGGATTGCACCCCGTCAGTCTCCTCCCCCTTCTTTGAGTATCCTGTAGTGTCAATGTGGATTAATGTGGGACTAAGGAGAATGGCTAATCCTCTGTATAAAAGAAAACCAAATTACAAATGTATCTCAAACAAAAAGTAAAAAAAAAAAAAAATCAGCACTTTTTCATTTCATTTTCGACTATTTCGGGAGGGGAGCTCTAACTCCATTAGCCCACTTCAACCTCTTTGGGCAACTGTGCACTGATATAGGACTAAAAAGAAGAGCGTGGCTAGTCTGTTGAATGATATGTGGGAAAAAAATACAAATTTCTCTCAAACAGAAAGGGAAAAAAATATCAGTGCTTCCCCCCCCCCATGCCATTTTCGACTATTTCAGAAGGCAGTGGCAGGATGCAACACTCTACCAGTCTCCTTCACCTTCTTTAGGTATGCTGTGGTGTCTATGCGGACTAATATGGGACTAACGAGAACGGCTAAACCGCGGTAAAACAGAAAACTAAGTTACAAATTGATCTCAAACAGAAAAAAAAAATGAGCACCTTTTTCATTTCATTTTCGACTATTTCGAAAGGGAGCCTGTAACCCCATCAACCACTTTCCTCTCGTTGGGTATACTATGATGTAACTGCACGCTGATATGGGACTAACAAGAATGGCTAGTTGGTTGTATTGCAGAAAACAAAATTACAAATTTATCTCAAACAAAAAAAGTCAGCATTTTTTTCATTTCATTTTGGACTACTTTTAGAGGGGACTGTAACTCCATTTTCCATTAGACCCATTCACCTCTTTGGGTATAATGTGGTGTGACTGTGCACTAATATGGAACTAAAGAGAAGAGAGCGGGAAGTCTGTTGAATGATAGGAGAAAAAATACAAATTTATCTCAAACAAAAAGAAAAAAATAAGGACTATTTTGTGAGGGGGCTGTAACCGCCACCCCTTCCAACTTTTTGGGTATAATGTGGTGTCACTGTGTACTAACATGGAACTAAAGTGAAAAGAGGAGCTAGTCTGTTAAATGATGGGGGGGGGGGGGATGAAAATTTATCTCAAACAGAAAGAAAAAATCAGCACTACTTTTTAATTTCATTTTAGACTATTTCGAGTTGAGGAGACAGTAATTCCATCCCCATCTTTGGGTATGCTGTGATGTCAATGTGGACTAATATGGGGTTTACGAGAATGGGTATTTCGCTGTGTAACAGAAAAGAAAGTACATGTCTATCTAAAAAGTAAGGAAAAAACACTTTTTCATTGAATTTTTTACTATTTCGGGAGGAGGGGGCTGTAATCCTATCTCTGTGCCTTTCTATTCTTTGGTGTCAATGTCAACTAATATGGGACTAATGAGAATGAGTAGTCCACTGTATAACAGAATTTTTTTTTTAAATTTTTCAAAAAAAAAAAAAAAAAGGGAAAAAAAATCAGCAATTTTTTCATATCACTTTCGAAAATTTTGGGAGGAGGGACAACCCCCACCCCCTTGGGTATGCCCACGGCTAAAACAAAACCCTTCTTCAAAGTATAAAGTTGGCATTGTGCTAAGCATGCTTCGAAAGGAGGTCGGAAAGTTGCAATTTGGGAATTAAAATTAAGTGGGATATATAATAAACCATTGGCCTTCAAGGGGGTTAAAAAATGTTGCCTAATCTGCATCAAGTTGCAATAAGTTTTATTTTATATATTAAAATTCCTCATCTAAACGAGTTTGTTTGAACCGCGGATTATCCGCCAGAAATTACGACCTGTGACTTACTGTGAGAAAGAGGAACATGGGAATACATAAAATAAAATTTAACGAATACTGCATACATTCAAAATACAATTACGAATTCTTAAGTTTTTGCCAAATTGAGACATATCATTGCCTGATTTGGAGCAGGGGCAAAAGTGTTTGCATTTAATCTTTAAAATAAGTACAACTGCCGGCAGTTGAGTTCTGAAAAGACGAACTCAAAAACAATTTATTGTCTCTCTTTTAATTGAAATTTACCTTGTTTCAAATATTTAGTGCAAATTAATTTAAACAGATTGAATAACTTCAGACGATTTATCATTTTACTTATTTATTTTCCATGTTATTGTATTCAATAATACTCAACTAAAAGTTTTACATTCGCAGAAACTACATTTGATTTGTTAACATAATCTCTGCCCAGGTAACTCTTTACTTAGATGAATTTAAGATGGATTCTTTACACTTTTTAACATATTTTTTATCTAAAAATGCCAATATCAATTTATATATGGTACATATTTTCACAGATGGAGTAACATTTTAAATAGTACAAATAGTGGGTATAAGTCAGCTTTTTTTCTTAGATAATAATTCAGTTAATTTTTAAGAGATCCATATGCAGTTTTTTAAAAATGATGATGATGTAAATAAAAGAAAAAGCTTCTAATTGGCCAATTTTGTCTATGGGAGAGGGAGAGGGAGGGGAGGGGAGGGGAGGGGGGGGGGTGGAGCACTAAAAACTTACAACTTTTTGAAAACTGATATCAGGACATAATTTTAACATAATCTTAATTCTTAACTTATTTTGAACACTTTTACAATTTGCTTTACCTACTTATGTCTCACAGCTAAAAAATTAAAGCATGTTTCAATGTTTTTGGGACACCCTATATTTTATCTTCATAGGTGTCTAAAGGAAATAAAATAGCAGATTGATAGCTATTTGGTTTTGATTTCACCTATTTTTCAAAACAGATATCTCCTTTTTTTAGGTAAACTCAATACCAAAAACTTGCACTACCAAAACACAAATACAAGCACCAAATAAATAAATAAAAATAATGTATCTAGGATTTGAGTGTATTCCTTTCTGCTTTTATATATTTATCTGTAAGCATACTTCAATAAGACCAAGTAAGCATACTTCAATAAGAATAAAACATATGATTTATTAAAGAAAATCTCAATTTTTTTATCTTTAGAATTTGGAAATTCTGAATTATCATATTACGTTTTATGCCTATTGAGTAGTTACTAAATACTGATTAAATTAATTTTGTTCGATTGCTTTTTTATACTACTTTTGTTATCTTACTATTTTAATTACCATTTTGATTTTATTCTTCTTTTCTTTTTAAACTGTTATATAAATATAACATGTTTTGGCACACCTAATATAAAAAACACACCTGTGCTCCATGAGAAAAAAAAAGGTTGAGTATGACTGCTCTAATGGAACACACATAGACAATGATAACCCAGGTTAACGTATGGGAAAATTTCAAAAGTGGATTATTCATTATTTATTTTAATTTGGTTTTCTGCATCAGAAAATTGACTCTTGACATCAACAGTTTACATTTTCAAATGTTATCTCTTAATTTTGAGTGTTTTTAAAAGTGCAAATAAATTTTACTTGATTCACTTTCTGTTAAAAGAATACTTAAAATTTAAAGAGAAAATATTTGAAAAAATAGAAACAGCTATCAACATTCTAATGGAGAAAAAATAAAATAAAAAAGCGCATTATGTCCATATAATGAGTAGCCCTGTTTTCATATTTTCCCATGGTTAAATGAGACATCATTATCTATGAAGGACAGGAAACAAGATTTGCAAAAGTAATCCTATAAAGTAGAGATTCTCAATTTTAGAATAATTTTTCAAACAAAAGTATTATAATTTTCACCTTAAAGCTTTTTGCAAAATAAAATAACACATTAGAAAGTTTCTATGGTAATGGCTAACTTATAATTTGTTTCCATTTGATTTCATCAAAAAAATTCCCTCAAAATCCAAGTGTAAGGACTGTTTGACTCCCTGAGCTGGGTGGGGTTTCTGTCGTTTCGACCAGACTCTAGACGTTTGGGCTCAGGTTGTGTGACGTGTGATGGGCAGTGCACTTCCTTGGATGAATGCAGGGCCATGGTGGCATCAAGTGGGGAAATCCATCCCATATGACCACTGCAAATTTATGCGCTCCACAGAGCCTCTATTATTGGAAGAAGGCTCACCGTTTTCTGGCAAGAGATGGTTTTTATACCACTTACAAGAAAAATCCTAACAGATTTATTTTCTTAATTTTGCAGAAAACTATCTTGAAAGTTATTTTTATTACAAATTTTGTAGAAATCTACCACAGAATGTTTTTAAAGAAAATACTGATATTCAAAAAGCTGACCATTTGAGAGCCCTGTTAATGTAAAATTTGATCACTGTTGTTATAGATATGCCTGTTTCTTTTAAACATTTTATGAGAAATCTTTCACATTTTGAAATCTATTACTTGAAGATAAGTCTCACACTGAAGTACTTTTGCTAAATGAAAATAAGAAATGATCCTCCAGAGAAGTTTGAGTTCAGTTTGTCATGCACAGATATTTCATTCTGACAGAGCATTTTTCCTGCTCCTCATACTTTACTAGAAACTTAATAGCTGAAGAATTTTTTTAAATTCAGCAATACGATTAAAATTTCTAACTTTCTTGTAATCCCAGCATCTTAATTTTAACAGAGTTTAGTTTAAAAAAATACTTGAAAATGTTGCTCTATTTACACAATACATATATAAATTATTTTTCTAGCTAATTAAAGAAAATTCATTTTCATTTACAATTAATACAATTTAACTTCAATTAACTGAATTATGCTAATAAAACAAAATATTCTTTACATACTTGAACATTTGTTATGTTATGATATCACTGGTTTACCATCATTCCTAATACTTTTTATAAATTATTGGAAAGAATACTACTTCAGTGATGAAGAAAACAATTATAAAGTCTAAAATAGATATTTTTTAAATATACATAGAATAATATATTTCTAAATATTTAATATTAAATTTTTTAGAAAATAATGTTTGTCAATATCTAGCCCATAAAATTTAAAGGGGAAAAAGGGAATTTCCCTGCAAACTGTAGGCAATATTTATAATACTTTTCTGAAGAATGATCGAAAGTGATATTTACAGTAAAACAAATTTTTTGTTCCAGGCGTTCACTTAAATATACCTTCAATAAAGGTGCCTGCTTTAACAGTCATAGTGTATATGCATGTACTTCTTTTTATTTTCCAACAAATTGTCCTTTTAGTGATATATTATTGTAGTCAGAAAGTAAAATGATCATTTTCTTTAAATTAGTAAACAGGGATGTAGTGTAGGGTGTACAGTGATATGCATCATATACCTTCTGGATAACTCTGTAGCTATAGTGTAAACTTTCTGGCTTATACCCTCTGGTTTTTTTTACTACGCTACTATTAGTGAATGATTTTGACTCCAGGATGAGATACAATGCATCAATGTAAAAGCATAGAAGCACAAGAAGGAATGATGGTAATTCAGCCAGTGATATGAAAAAAACTGAATTTTAAATTATGTATGTTAATCATAATATAAATTATCTTAAAAGAATATTATTTGAATATGCAGAATTTAGAAAGGTATTATAAAATTAAAAATTAATTCCATACAAATATGTTCATGCAAAGTATGCTCTTCCAATCAATATAACATTTTAGAGAGATTTTGGGTTGTGGTGTATTAGTATGGGCAATGTTTGCATAAACATTTGTGATAAAACACTGCTGTACAAAAGGCACAACAAATTCTATTAAGCTATAATGCATTGGTGTATGAGAACAGTGATTGATTTAAAATGACAACAACTGAATTTTTTTTATTTAACAGGATAAATTACATTAAATCAGATAACAATTTCAATATAACAAACATTTATGCTGCTTTTCATATTTTGAATTGTTGCATAACTCATTATCTCTCAATGGGTTTGTGGTTATATGAATAGACGTTCCAAAATTAAAAAAGTAACAAATATTCTTAAATTCTGTTGTACTCATAAATATATTAGACTCACATTTCAGGACCCTGTTGAAAAACAAATAATTGAGAATCTTGTTCTTACAATTATTTTTAATATAAAAAAATTCTTAGAGAACTTTAATAAAAATCATAAGGAAAGCAATTTGAAGCATGTAATCAACTAGTTCACAGAATAAATTATTTTTTAAAACACCACAGCAATATTTGTGTCTGCTAAATCTATGATTATAAATGGTTTTAATAAACTGAATAATTGAAATCTCTAGATAATGTATAAAGATCTATAAAATCAAACAATGAACAACTGAATATGTATTCGCTGTCTATTTTCTTAATACTTCAAAAGCAAGCTTAAAAAAAAGCAGAGAAATAAAACCTTTTTCTTTATGTTAAATTAATTTTGGACAGCTAATGTAATTCTTTTGAGGTAAACATATAATATATGCAAATTAAGTATTGAAAAATCACTTAGGTCATGACAAACTGGAAAATTAGAAACATTAAAAAATATTTCAACAGTTGAATAGTTTAAGTTATTTGAATTTGTTTCATTAACCACTTTGCAACAAGCAACACATATACATGCCCTATAAAGTAAGAAAAATCCTTGAATTTGTACACCAAAAATTTTCACTTTACTCAATCACAAAGTTTCTTCTATTAAATAATATAAAAATTTTCATTTAGAAAAACTGGTTCAAAAAAAATAAAAGAAATACATTCTATGCTCATTGCTAAGCAGTTAAATAACTATAATAATTAAAAGTTTAGTTGTTTTGTTTTATGAAGTGTGTCAGACAAAGATTAATTATATTGTCTGTGTCTCAAAAGATAGTAATCCCTTTTATGTTTTTCTACAAAATTGTGATATGTTTAATGTTTTAAATCACACTAAGATTAAGAAAAAGTTAAATAACACTCTTCATTGTTTCTATAAGTCTGTAAATTGTCAAATATGGATAACAAAGCATAAATTTACATTCTTCATGATGTATTTTTAAAAGCATATAAACATATAATATTAAATGAAGATAAATTATTCCTATATAAAAATTGTAAAATGTTTACCTTACATAAAAAAAATCAAAGATATTTATCTTAATAAAAAAATAAACGATGAAGAATTACAAATAATGCATTATGCAACATTTTTTTAAATCCAAGCCCTGGGAAAGTATTTACATGCCAGTATTTTGCAAAAACATACTACATCCATAATTACCTATAGAGCACATCCCAAAAAGATTAAAATGCACTTTCATTTTTTACCTGTTGGAGATAATAGGTAATGTAAATTGCAAAAGTCTTCAAAATAAATAGGAATTAGGTTTATGTTGATGAAATGTCCCAAAATTAATTTTCGAACATTTATACTTTTTAAATTACATATGGTTTCTGAGTCCTATAAATTATATTTAGAAACATTTCCTACATACTCTGACAAGTAAAACAGTAAAAATTCCAATCTTCTATGACCAAACCTATCCAAATTATGATACTTTGAATTTTATGAAATTTTGGAACTTTCTGGCACTAAAAATGAGTTTTCTATTCTTAGTGGTAGAAAGCTCCGAAATTTCATAAAATTCAGATTATCATAACTCGGTGAATGCTTTTCACAGGAGAATGGAATTTTTACTGTTGTGTTTGTCAGAGCATGGAAAAAACTGAACTTATATCTTAGGACCCAAGGACCGTATAAAAACTTAACAAGTGTAACAGTTTAAAAATTAATGGCAGGACTATTTCATCCACATAATCCTAATCCCTGCCTTTTTTTTAAATACTTCTGCAATTTACATTGCCTACGTGTCTTCAACAGGTAAAAAAATTAAAGCTTGTGTCAATCTTTTTAGGACACCCAGCACCTTGGGTGTCCTAACAAATTGGGTACAAGAGCAGATTCATGATTGTGGTCCCAAATATCAATACTGCTCACAGTACACATGCTAAGTATCTACAGGATAGCTCAAAATAGCCTACTACAAATTATATCATAGTTGGCATTCAATGTGTTAAAATATATGAAGGCCTTCTATGTACCATAAAACATACTTAGATAGTACATTAATTTAATGTATCATATAACAATTTCTTTTTCTATTTACAGATGCTATTGATGTGCAGTGCTTTGATAACTTTAGCATATTCACTTCCAACTGACACACAAAAGAACAATCCTACTACACAAGAAAATGATACTAACATCTTAAATGTCAAAGAAAATGAAAGGCCATTAGTGTTTATTATGGAAGAGAAAGATCCTAGATCAGACTCAGTAGTAGTGCAGTTTGTCTATACTAGCAATGGTGGTAATTCTATAGTACGGACAACAGGAAGTGAAAAAGATAAATATGTGATAGAAAATCCAGCTCAAAAAGAAAGAAAGAATCAAAAATTGAATGAAAATGATGGGAGAAAATTAATTCAGGTTTCAAGTACAGAGGAGCCTGCACAAAGGTACAACAACGAAAGAAAATCAGATGCTTTCAAAGCTCAAATTTCACCATTAACATCATTAGTGCCAGAAGAAATATCACCCTTATTAGCTAAATGGCCAAAGCATTTCTATGATGCTTTTAATCCAGTTAAGCCATTTCCAGAATTGCAAATCCAAAAGTCAAACCAAATAAACACAAAAGAAAATGACAAAAGATACATAATGAATAATGGAAAAGAAGAAAAAGAAATACCATACGTAGCAGGACCTCAGCTTAATCCATTATCAATTTATGATAGAGAGTTATATGTGCCAATATTTGATTAAAATTTTATATGACATGATTTTATTAGGTGTTAATATGCATATTGTATGGCACCAGAGAAGTTTACAAAAGCAAGACGTACAGGCACAGACTAATAATTCACAGAAAAGCAAATATAAAAAAAATGAGAAAAATTTATTACTTTTATAAGAAATTTTATATGTATAGATAATATAAACATACTAGAAATTTACTTATTTTTCTAAACAAATTTATAGAAATTCATTAGGAGAAATATAGAAATATTTTTCATTAAATCTAGTGTTTATATTTGTTATAAAACACAAGAATAAAGTGACTGAAATGTTTTAATACTTTTCTAGATAACTGTTCTCTTTATTCCTTTTCAATAAAATTTAATATTGGCAAACTGAGTTGGTTTTATTTATAATATTAAAAAACTGAGCCAACAAAATGTACAGAAAAAAGGAGAGACATATAATGTGTTTAATGGATACATTCTTGTCTATTTTGTATATTGAAAACATTTTATAAAATGACAGTAAATTATAAATGTATAAAAAAATTTAATAAATGTTTGAAAGTATTAGAAAAGAAATACAATAAAATATTGACATATACTTTACTTGTTCAAATATTTACTTGTAACTCTGTTGCTTGCTTGGAACAATAAAGAAGAGTTTAATAAATTTCATTAGTCTAACACAACACCTTTAGCCTTACTGATGTAAAGGTACATTTTGCTAATATATGCAAGATTGTAAATAGAGTACATGTGCAATGCATCATATATCTATTTATCTGTCTGCCTATTTATCTATATATGATATGCTGCAAATACAATTCAACCTATATTTAAGGAAAGTAATGAAGTAAATACATCTAAAAATGGTTGGTACATTTTTGAGAAAAGTTTCTAATAGCATGAAAGTGCATGCTTTTAGATCAATCTCATTTTAAAACAAAAGAATTTTTAAGCTATCAAAAGAGGTATAAAAAAGTTACACATACATATGTTTCTAAAATTTGAACAGAAATCTATGTACAAAACTAATTTCATTCATTTACAATTATATATATATAATTAAAAAAAATCACAGTCATAAATGATCTTATACAATAAATTTATAATCAATCAGATGTTGGTGATTCACAAATATCAGGTAAAAATGAACCTGTCCGTAACGCTTCCATTTTATCTTCCATATCAAACAAGTCATTAGTAAGCCTTCTGATGGTGTTCCTCAGTTCCTGAAGAAGCAAAGAAATAATCATGTTATGTAGTAACAATTGTCAGAATCAAAATACTGAATGAACTAAGCATCTGCTATCAGGGAGATGGGAGTAAAATCAAATTTTGTTATTGGATGTGAATTTCCAACTGGGTGAAAAATGTCCGGACCAGGATTTGAACCAAGGATCTCCTGGCTGAAGCCACCAGTGCTCTACCATCTGAGCTATCCCGGACGAATCTGGTGGAACTTTTTCACCCAGCTAACCTTAATGACCTTTATTTACCAATTAGAATAATTGTGTTAAAATTAATCTTTTGTTATTGTGTATGAGTGTAGAAGAGAGGATGTTTTGATTTCCTCTTGGATCTGTCCTTTCTTATTAATCCATAATCTTCAAGTTTCAAGTGAAAAAAATTTTAAAGATAGTACAAGCAGAGAAATCTAATTGTTTAAAATTTTAAGCAAATGTTAGAAAAGTTAGACCAAATTCTTAATTATTAATTTTAACTTTATGTCTCATTATGACAATGACTCATGACTATTAATAAGATGCATCCACAATGCAAGGTGCAGGGAAAATTATGGTGCATCCAAAAGTATCATTTTTCCTATTTAGATATTTAAATATTGACAAAATATTATATGATGACGTGAGTCTTTAGTTATGTGTTTCAAGTGTTACTTGATATTTCTTTCTTTTGTTAGGTAAAATCATGAATCAAAAAACTCTCTCACTGACAAAATTATCTCATGGTATTATATCTCATAAAAAAATTATCTCATAAAAGTTTTGTGCCAGATGAAAAGCTTTACGGTTGAACAATCATTTCACAAAGAAATTAGTAAGATATTAGCTCTTGTAGAATGTTTGCACATTCCACTTATGTGATGGTTTGAAGTGCAGTAACATTATTAAGTACAAACACTGTACTTCTTATTGTGAAAAATATAAATATCAATCAAAAATATTATGAAGAGCATATCCTTGAACAAACTGTAAAGATATGGGTCAAAATGTACTTCATTAAGAAAAATAATGACTTTAAGCTAAGCAGTAGTCTACACCAGCCCATTTTGTTTGTTGAATGACTGTTCAACTCTAAACAGCATTTTATCTTTTCACAATACATTTATGTGCATCCCATGAGACAATTTCTTCTTTTCAATTTTTATTCATGCTTTTACCTAATAAAAGAAAAAGAAATCAATGAGCACATGTAACAGATAACTAAAGACATACATCATCATATAACATGAATATATTGTCAATATTTAAATATCTAAATTAAAAAAAAAATTGCACCAAAATATTTTCCGTACCCTGTACATCACGGTATATGTGGTATAAGTGCATATTTTTGTACATCCTCAATCATCTGTATAAAAACTCACAATAAGGTTTGCCACCAGTGTTGCCAGATTGGGGACTTTTTGTCCCCAGATTGTTGATTGTCACCATTTTTTTAATTAAAAATATTCGACCTATTTAAAAGTAGATTAAAAATTCTGAAAAATAAGGCAAATTATACTATTTTAAAAAAGTGGTGACAGTCAAATAAATTGGATTAAAAAAGTCCCCAATGTGGCAACACTGTTTGTCACACACAACAGATTATACAGCTTTAAAAATGGATTACAAGCTGTAAAATAAAAGTTTAATTTTTAACTGCTTAGCAAGTTACTGATGACAATGATAGCATTCAAAATGATCAACTTTCATTGTAACAGAGTCAAACTTGAAAATGTTTTACTTCCAGGTCAAAATATATAAACAGAGACGCTACACACATATACACATTCTATTTTTCCAACATATTAAGGAAAAATTTATAAAAACTTAGAGTTTACAGATATACTTGGGGAAGGACAAAGAAGATAGTAGGTGAAAGCCTGATACTGCCTATTTACATCCCCTGGCTTAATATGGTTGCAACATTAGGCGATGTAGCACTCATTTCAGCGACATAAAATTAATTTTGAATTGCATTTGCGAAAACCTTATTTCAAAGATTTTTTTTTTCATCATTCTTTGAAAGATTAAATACAATTGGTTATGTGCAATTTATCACCAAGGCACATTATTTAAATTAGAATAACATACATTATTTTCCAAGAACATTTCACCTTTTAAAGTAATCTTGAGAATTGAAATAAATTGAAAGGAAAAAAATAAACATACTGTTGCAGTTTAACATCACCTATAATTTATTTATCACCTATAATTTTATTATTTTGTAAGGCAGTCATAAATTTTTTGTTGAGAAATGTTTTTTAAAACTAATGCAAATGTGTTTCTAATCAGATTTAAAGTGATATGTATGTAACACATAACAGGTATTGCTTATAATGGGCTCGAAGTAGCTAGGAGTCATTCAGTAGCTTCATCGCCCCGAGCCCGACCCTTCCCGCTTTTCGGTGTCTTTAATTTGTGTAATTTCCCTTTTAAATTTGTCCGGTTTCAATTTTTGATTTTTTTTTCTTTTTTTCAATCCTGGCTTTCGCTAGAGAGTCTTTCACTCGGGACGTGGCTGGGGACCTACGTATCTTGCTTCCGCAAAAGAGTTGGACTAGAGTAGAAGAATAAAGGGCTGCGGACGAAGATACGTATGTCTGCATCCATAACAGGCGAGCACATTGCTTAATGTGCAATTTTGAAGAACCTCATAAATTCACATTTGTATTTTATATAAAGTTTTTCATATTTTAAATTAAAATGAGAAAACAAACTATTAATACAAAAATTTTAAAAACTTTTAGCTTTAATCAACCAAAAATGAAAATCACTGGAATATCCTGAATTATCCACATTACAATACAAAGTTATCTCATCAACATACGTAAACAAACAACATATTTTTCCTTTATTTGTAATTCAATCCCATATTCATGCTAAAACTTCTGTACTTTATTAGCATAATTATGCAATTTTTTTCCAATTTTGCCTACAACTATAAATAGTAATTCATTGAATGGGTACCGGCATCACTAAATCCAGAGAGTGGAAAGATTTTAGAACATATATGACTGTGGTCCACAGCCTTGACCACATTCTTTAAAAATGGAGAAAACATAAGCTAAACTAATAGTTTTATTTAACCAAAACATCCGCACAAGATAATTTTTAAAACATACCAATATAAAGAGCAACTTAAAAATATAACAAATAAAAAATTTTAAATATTCAAAAATAAATATCTACTGGCAATCCACAAAAGAAAGAAAGAAAAATAAAAAGAAAGAAAGAAAGAAAAAAGGGCAATTGAATAGTAATTTCATTTTTGTTAGAGGGCCACACTTCCTGAAACCCCGTTTAAGATATATTTTAAAATATTGAATGTAAGAAGGAAAACAAATCTAAAGGGAAACAAATTATTGCATGTATGAGAATACACTATAAAAATATGTAAAATAAATGTTTAAGATTATTTTTATTATCAATATTTTCACTTTATTTGTAATTCAATTTCATATTCATGCCAAAAGTTCTGTACTACATTAGCATGATTATGCAATGTTTTTCTAATTTTGCCTATAACCAAAAAAATTCCTGTGCAAGACAATTTTTAAAACATATGAAAATAAAAACTAGCTTAGAAATTTAACAATTAAATAATATTTAATATTCAGAAATAAATTTCTATCTGGATTTAAAGAGAAAAGAGAAAAATAAAAAACAAAAGAAAAAAATATTAAACTGCAATGTTTTTAACAGTTCTTACTTCTTTCAAAGATTTAGACCCCCCCCCCCCCCTGCATATGCCTATGTTTCTGTTAAAAATGATTCGAATTTGCCGGTAGAAAGATTCATATTCGAGCAGAAAAACTTTCTTCAACTTTTTTATTTACAATCTCAGCATTATAAATAAATACCTTTTCATTTCTTTTATTTCGCATTTTTTATTGTTTTAAATATTTTATTGTCATGCTTGGTATCCATTTGAGGTAACATTTTCTGATATGTTCAAATCCACAAAAATTGTTTCTGTATTTAAAAAAAGTTTCAAAAATAAAAAATATATATTGCAGATTAAAAACCGCAAACTTCAAGTAATTTTCTCTTAACTCACCGGAAATTGGGGAGATGCAGGAGACATTATCTCTAATAGGTTTGCAATGTCTGTACAACACATGTTCATTAGAGCCAAAATTTCGCCAAAGCGAATAAATACATTTTTATAAAAATTTAATATATACATATCATAATAGTGACAAATTTTAACTTAAATCAGTTTCATTTAGTCAATGAATCGTTTTTGCATTAAAATTTTGGGGAAAAAAACAGACATAGAGTGAGATTTTACTAAAATAGTCAACGCACTTCTTGTCGCGGAAGTATAACGATTGCGGTACATTCAATACTATCAAATTCCTCGTTCCCCAAGTATAGTTTGCTGTGGGATATTAATTTTAGAACTTTTCAGGTTTTTATTTTTAGTTATTTATTTTTGTCTTGATTTTAATCTACTCTTTCTATAACTGTCAACACATTCTGTTTAAACCAAGAGTCCCTTACTTAGCATTAACTGTTCAATTTGTGTGTTTTTACAATTATTTAATTTAATTGAAGTATGAATCTTATAACATCAAAATTATTTTAGCTTGGTTACCATAATTATCATGAAAATAAACAGGAATAAATGATTTTTTAACCACTGAGTGACATCATATAAGCTATTTTATGAGAAAAGTTGTAATGTCACCACAAAATTTGTTCTCCCAAATAGCTTACATAAATTTATATGATTATTTTCCTCATCACTATTATTCCACAACATCTACTATATTTAATTTTAATATTTTATATACTTTACAATTTCTTCAAGACCTAAAAAAAATTTTAAATATCTGCAGAAAGATTTTATTCAGTGAAGCAGTCAAAAAATTATACAGGTTATATAAACAGCATTTTTTTTTTAATTAAAAATATTTTTAACGAAAGAGTACTACACAAATAGTAGCTACCTGGACCAACAGCTGAGATTTAATTAACTGCTGTGATATATTATGTATTTCTTTTGTAGCAGATTCATATGGCTGAGTAACTAATTCAACTATATCTCTTCTAAGAATCTGATTTTTTTCTCCTGTTAAAAAAATAAGTTATATTAATTCACACATTTAACCTCATTGATAATAAACTTAGCAGAAAAATGAATATAAAAATTACCCTAATTAGGAAACATAAATAGTCACAAATAAGAATACATTATTACTACTCTCTTAAATATATACTGATTTCCATCAGGCATTATTGTACTGAAAAAGGAGGTAGGTACTCATATACACTGGTGTGCAAAAAATAAGTAGAATAAGATAGTAGAAGTAGATAAATTAACATAAAAGCCAAACAAGGCAACAGAATGGATTGTTTAAATAGTTTTGGTTTCTTGTCCCATATTTTCACTTCTTGGAGATCTTATGGTATGATTTCGGTCGATGTGGGAAACTTTTACACGACAATACATTCGAAAAACCATCTCATCCTTAATTTTTGCACAACAGGATATGTCTGTGTATCCAATACTTTATTATTATAAAAAATCATAATATAGTTTTCAAGAAATGCTTTAATTCTACTCTTAAAAATAAACTTATTGTTTTATGGAAAAACATGTCATCTTCATTTTATAAGCAAATAAAAACTTTTGTGTTGTCTAATAAAATTTAATATACTACTAATTTTCATTTTATAAGCAAATAAAAACTTTTGTGTTGTCTAATAAAATTTAATATACTACTAATATACAATTCACATACATGCATCTGTTTTATTTGCTTATAAAATCAAAATATAATGTTTTTCCATAAAACAATAATAAGTGTATTTTTAAGGATAGAATTAAAGCCTTTCTTGAAAACTATATTATGATTTTTTACAATAATAAAGTATTGCAGATGCAGACATGCATGAATGCCATCTTTTTTGGTACAGTAATGCCTGACAGAAATAGGTATAGATGTAAATATATTGTATAATACAGGCATTAAACAAAACCACTTATGTTTATTATTTATCAGAATATTATTAGGTAGATTTCGTATGAAATACTACCTATTGGGATCGTTCCTATGTTGGAATTTCTGAAAAATTTTTGCAGATCTACACCGATCATGACACCTAGAACCTAAAACCACCCTCAGTAAAAAACTTTATCTTTCTGTCTATCTATATATATCACTTTCTTCTGGACACAATAACTTTCGTAATTCTGCACCAATCTCTTCCAAACTGATACATAAAATCAATGGGCATAAAATCTCAGTCAAGTTCGTTAATGGGCAAAATCGGACCAAGGGGATGGAAATAGGGAGGGGTTTTATGAAAACCGAAAACCCCCCATAACTTCTTAATTTTTGTACATATCAAATCAGTTTAAAGTTTTTATTCTTCTAAAAATAGGACCAAAATTTTATGTATCACAGATTTTTGATAAAGTTAAAAATGGGCTCAAAGGGCACAAAAAATAGGGTTTTTGGGAGAAAAAAATTCATAACTTCGTCAATTCTTAAGA
This sequence comes from Maratus speciosus, assembly GCA_963932465.1. Taxonomy (NCBI): domain Eukaryota; kingdom Metazoa; phylum Arthropoda; class Arachnida; order Araneae; family Salticidae; genus Maratus; species Maratus speciosus. The sequence continues at coordinate 478,465,022 of OZ010796.1, forward strand.
TATCAATTCCAATTAATTTTATTATACATCTCCTTAATATTATCTACAACTTTTATATTCACAAGTTTTTGATAGGACCAATTCGTACCACAAAAAAAAAATTAAAAACGAAAACAAAACGGGGGTTTAAAGAAGTAAAAAATCCATAACTCTGTCAATTCAAAAGATATAAAATCCCCATGAATTTATCATATATCTTCTTAATATTGCCTGCAACATCTATATAGACAAGTTTTGGATAGGACCAATTCTTACAGCAAAAACAAATTAAAAATACATAGCAGTTGAAGAAAAAAATCATCTAAGTAAGGGTGTGTTCAAATCCAAACTGCTTATTTTCTGACTCATTTTACAATTCATTTTTGCTCTCAAAGGCTTCCAATTGGTACGTTTTCTTACTCAGAAACTATATAATGTACCGTAATGGTCGATTTTTTGATAGAGGCAGAATATATTTTTAAAAATGCTGTTAAAGTGGGCATTTTGAACCGGATTTCCCGTAGCGGATTGTGTTGGAAAAATCATTGCATTAAGGATGCACTCAAATCCAAACGGCTTATTTTCTGACTCATTTTTAAATTCATTTTTGCTCTCAAACGCATTTAATTGGTAGATTCGCTTATTCAGAAACTATATAATGTACCGTAATGATCGATTTTTTGATAGAGGCAGAACATATTTCAAAAAATGATGTCAAAGTGGGCATTTTGGACGGAAATTCCTGAAGCAATTGTGTTATCACTTTCTTCTGGACACGATAACTTCTGCAATTCTGCACAAATCTCTTCCAAACTGATACATAAAATCAAGGGACATAAAATCTCGGTCAAGTTCGTTAATGGGCAAAAGCGGACAAAGGGCATGGAAATAGGGAGGGGTTTTGTGAAAACCGAAAAAAACCACATAACTTCTTAATTTTTGTACATATCAAATCAGTTCAAAGTTTTTATTACTTCTAAAAATAGCGCCAAAAATTCATGCATCACAGATTTTTGATAAATTAAAAATAGGCTCAAGGGGCGCAAAAAATAGGGGTTTTGGGAGAAAAAAATTCCTTACTTCGTCAATTCTCAAGATATCAAATCCAATTAATTTTATTATACAATCTCCTTAATATTATCTACAACTTTTATATTCACAAATTTTTGATAGGACCAATTCGTACTGAAAAAAAAAAAAAAAAAAAAAAAAAAAATTAAACGAAAACAAAAAAGGGGGGTTGAAGAAGAAAAATTTTCATAACTCCGTCAATTCACAAGATATAAAATCTCCATGAATTTATCATATATCTTCTTAATATTGTCTTCAACATTTCTATAGACAAGTTTTTGATAGGGCCAATTCTTACAGCAAAAACAAATTAAAAATACATAGCGGTTGAAGAAAAAAATCATCTTATTAAGGGTGCATTCAAATCCAAACTGTTTATTTTCTTACTCATTTTTAAATTCATTTTTGCTCTCAAATGCATCCAATTGCTAGATACTCTTATTCAGAAACGATATAATGTACAGTAATGATCGATTTTTTGATAGAGGCAGAATATATTTCAAAAAATAATGTCAAAGGGGGCATTTTGAACCCGAAGCGATTGTGTTAGAAATGAAAAATATTGCCCTACTGAGAAAATAATTGTTTATTAATCAAGTTTTAATTAAATGAAAGAAAAATAAAAACACAGGTCGCTTATAAATCTTTTCAAAAATCACGTCAGCATGTTTCATATTTTTTTAAAATTAAAAATGAATTTGAAAATGTGCCAGAAAATTTCGAGTTGTTGAGCATGGAAAAATATTTTTTTTTAATATCGTCTTAACATGATTCTGATAAAACCAGCTATTTTATAAAAAGGAAATAAAAACTCGTCACAAGCAGACAGATAAAACTGTTAAAGTGGATTCATATCTAATAATGATTTAGTTTTTGTTGGTGAAATTAGTATACTTAACTTCGAAATCTACCTCTGCCTGTAGGTCGGGCCGGCAGGGATTTTTACTACTTAGAAAAGTCAGCTTTAGCTCATTTTTGTAAACATTTAAATCTGGGTTTGTCACATGATGAGTGTTTTTAATGGTTTGCATCATAAAAAGATCAGTTGTCTGAAGATGTCAAAAGCTTGATCAACAACTTAAATTTGAAACAAGTTGGAAATTGTGCGTCAAAAGTGGCAAATAAGGTGAGTGTGTACTATAACTAGTTTTATAAATATTTAGATTTTGGTGCATTAGCTGTTGCACAATTATGCAAAAAATGCATGAATACAAAATTTATTATGATTATATATATCATATTCAGTAATACGGACATAATATGATTCTATCTTAAATTATCTATCATGGGATATCATTGAATTAATTATGTATGATAGGATTTAATAGAATGATGAAAACTTTTATTAATATCTTTTTAAATTTTGATTCGATTATCATAAAATTTTTAATGACTCAACAACATTCTACAATGATTATAAATATTAAATTTCTAACCATTCAGTTGAGTAGTTTTTACGCTGTTGTATGCAAACTGATGGACGGACCAGACGAGGACTGTAGGTGCTAGGTAGTTATACAATTACGACATTTCCTCATAGACTATACTGTAATAGAATACTTTTGAGTGTCTCTCTAAATAAACTATGAATGCTACATACTTTGTTTTTAATACCGAACATGGCACAGTAAATCTCAATACATATATCAATTACAGAGAAATCCAACTATATTAATACAAGTTAGAGTTTGGACAGACAGACAAACCAAATTCATAAAAACTTCCAACTATGTTGGAAAATGTTAAAAATGCATAATAGGTTGAAATTTGACTTTTAGAAATTTATACCAATAGACAGAAGCATACTTGAATACTTTTGTACAGCCCTGTATTTTATCTATCATTACATACATGGCACTATTTAGCTAAACTTTAATTAAGACTAAAACACACTTAAAACTAGTGAACTTGTCCACTTCCAGATATTATCATCCATAGACGGCCATGTATCCAATTCTTTATGTAATCCTGTATAACATTTTATCTATATTCTACAAACATATCTTAGTATACTAAATGTAGTTCAGCATAAAAATGCATAACTCAGTTAAAAACCACCTTTATGCTATTTTCATTCTTCAGTAACTCTTACAAATTCTTTTGTGTAGCCCTGTGTGTGATCTACAGCTTCTATACACACATGCAAAACTTTAGTTAAAAATTCATATCACAACTAAAAATGCACTTCCAGCAATCCTCTCTAACATACAGTATTTGGGGTACAGTATAGTATCCAAAATCTTTTGTGTGATCCCTGTAAATACTATGTATTTTCTATTATACAAAAAGTAACTAGTAGTAAACCTCAGCAATGAATATCAATTTTATTATGTGTGAAATAGTTTCATGTAATTGAAAGATGGCAGAATGTTTCCCACTATACCATTATGTATCGGAAATCTTTTGTGTGGTCCTGTAAATGAATAATAAATATTCTTGGCACTGCATATTCTACAGAATGTATATTTTAGTGCATTTCATAAATACATATCAATTTCATTATGTTTGAGAGGGTGTAACATCATTAAAGTGCACTTGAAACAGTTTTTGCCATTGCCCATAATGTAACAGAACATGTTTGACTGTCCCTGTAATTGAACTATACATTCGATTTTCATATAATTTGAAATTCCTTGACAAAATTCTGCAACAATCATATATTTAAAATTTCAAACCATTTGGTTGGGTAGTTTTTGCATAGTTATATGTGGACAGACAGATGGAAGGACCAGACAACGACTACTGGTGGTATCTACTTATATAATTACGAACGCACCTAAAAATGCACTTCCAGCAATCATCTCTAATATACAGTATTTGGGGTACAGTATAGTATCTGAAATCTTTTGTGTGTCCCTGTAAGTACTATGCATTTTCTATTATACAAAAAGTAACTAGTAGTAAACCTCAGCAATGTATATCGATTTTATTATATATAAAGTAGTTTAACATAATTGAAATATGCCACAAACAATGCTTCCCACTATACCATTATGTACCAGAATTCTTTTGTGTGACCCTGTAAGTGAATAATAAATATTATTTGTACCACATATTCTGCAGAATGTATATTTTAGTGCACTTCATAAATGCATATCAATTTCATTGTGTTTGAAAGGATGTAACACAGTAGACTCCCTCACATCCACACAGCTTGGGACCAGAGGTTGTGCGGATTTTAGAATTTTGCAGATTTCTGGTCACTGATTTGTTTACATTTTTGAAACATTAATTTGATTGGTAGTTAAGCAAGGGAAATTATAATGAATGCTTACAATAAAGTGAAACATTAAAATAAGTAAAATATTAAAATAATTTATTAGTTTAATCGTATGTAATTATTAAAATAATTATGTAAAATAAAAATTTAGAAAAATATTAAATTATTACCGATGAAATCGATTCAATTCGATTCCAAAAGTCCTATGCTGCCATCTAGTGGTAAAGCGATCATAAGATCGATACCTCATCATACAGATATGCTAATTTATATCAAAATCAAAAGTAATGTAAATTTATTTAGTAATAAATCATTTGTAATAACCAAAAGAGAATGATTAACAAAAAATTTCGTAAAAAAAACAAAACATTGCGGTAGTCGCGGATTTCGGCGCCATCTTGAATTTTGTTGCTGCAACTTAACTGTAAATTTCATTGTTTACATCAGAAAAAATACGCGGATTTTAGGCGTTCGTGGATTTTAGGGTCGCGGATTTAAGGGAGTCTACTGTATGATTAAAATGCACTTGAAACAGTTTTTTGCCATTGGCCTTAATATAATGAATACTTTTGACTGTCCCTAATGACGTGACAAAATTCTGCAACAATTATATATTTAAAATTTTAAACCATTTGGCTGGGTAGTTTTTGCGCTGTTATACGCAGACAGACAGGCAGACCAGACAACGACTGTAAGTGCTATGTATTTACAGTACAGAACCATTTATCCGGAATGCTTGGGGTCAGATGTATTCTGGAAAACTGTTTTTTCCGGTTAACTGGTTGTGCATTAAAGCAGCATTCATTTGATGACTTTTGTGGAATATGTGTGGTTGTGGCATTATTTCTCATTTTATTAGATTACTTGTATTAAAAATCAATGCAAGAAAGATCAAAAGTTAGCCAGAGTTTAAAAGAAGGTAATTTATGGGAATCCCTTAGGAACAAAAATTATTCTGTTTCCTCTGCATAAAATTTAAAACATCTAAAATACAACTAAATGTGATGACAAAAAATACTAGATGTTGTCATCAAATTACACAATTGTTTCAAGCAAAGCCTATGTCAAACTGGCAATGTATGACACCTTTTTCTGCAAAGATTCTGAAATCAGTCTATCAGAAATATCATTCCGGATAACTGGTTTTCCGGTTAACTGGTTTCGGGATAAATGGTTCCATACTGTATATAATTACGAACACACCTAAAAAAGAGAATATAACTTTTAAGCTTATAAAAGATCTTAATAACATTCCTTATATATATTTATAGAGATAGATAGATAGATAGAGATGGATAATGTTTTTATTCTTAATTAATTATTTTAATCGGTTAGATAGTAATTCAATTTTCTAAAGTTTAAGAATTTGTATCTCATTTTTTTTGTCCACTAAACTTACATCTGATATTAAGAACATAAAATAATAATAATAATATATAAATATATACATATATAACAGTAAGGTAGTTGCTATAAAATTAAGCACATAAGATTAATATAAAACAAACAGTATTTTGAATGCATATATCTTCAAGTGTATTAATAGTTCTTAAGACTTAAAAATGAATGAATGATTTGAGGATGGGATTTCCTAATAAAGTACGTGTAAAGCATCGTTTATACATTTTTCATTTATAAGTTGTTTGTACGTCCAATAATTGAAAAAAAAGTGTAATTCAAGGTGTGCAACTGATATAAGGTTTGACAATTCTCACTTTTATTTTTCAATTTTAGAAATGATTATTTATTTATTTTTAATGTTTTAAAATATATAGTGCATCTTAAATAACCAAAAATAGTAGCAAAATTAAATTTGTATGATTGCAGCACTATATTTCTACAGTCAAAGATTTTACACCCTAGGTCAGGGCTTGAAATTCAAATTTTCCTAGGAGGAGAGTTTCCCTACCAACTTTATAAATGGACGGGAGTTGAACTGTACGGTAGGGAGGAAAAAATCTTTAAAACCCACTGTTATTTTAAGTGGTATTTAAAGAATTACATAATACAGACATGACAAAATACCATTGAAGCAATTTAAATCAAAACAACTCAGAATAATTATGCAAAATGTTTTTTATTTAAAAAAGGAAGTAAGCCAAGTTTTTATACAGCCTACCTTTCAACTTTCAACCAAATGACATAGGTCCTTAACAATAGGGTTGTTAAATGAATTTCTGAATTTAGGTTTTATTCGATTTTGGTCCCTGAATCCTCTTTCACAAGGTTAACTTGTGACAGAGAGCACAAGATTTATAACATTGGATATTATCGAAATGATTATGCTCTCTTAATTTTTTCAGAAAACAATACCTGACGTGCCTTTATTTTTAACTACTTGTATGAACAATGTATATTGCGGTGATGGCATCATCAATATCCATTTCTGAACGAAATTGTTTTATTATATCCTTAATGAAATTACAGTCAAAACCTGACTCCTTGGTATTTTCTTTGATTGAACAAGCTTATATGCATTCAAGTTTTAAACATCTATTCAAGTACAAAATTCAAGTCCAAAGTTTGAAATGGATAAAATCGCAAAATTTGTCAATCTTTCATGGGATAAAATCGTGAAATTTATCGATCTGTCACAAGAAAAAAAAAATCGCAAAATTTGTCTATTGGTCATGAGAAAAATCTGCGAAGTTCGACAAACCATCACGAGAAAATATGGCGAAATTTGTCAGTCAGACATGAGGAAAAAATCGCGAAATTTGTCAATCTTTCATGGGATAAAATCGCGAAATTTATCGATCTGTCACAAGAAAAAAAAAAATCATAAAATTTGTCTATTGGTCATGAGAAAAATCTGCGAAGTTCGACAAACCATCACGAGAAAATATGGCGAAATTTGTCAGTCAGACGTGAGGAAAAAATCATGAAATTCGTTAATCTGTCACAAGAGGAAACCATAAAATCCGTCAATAGTCATGGAAAAATAGCAAAATTTGTCAATCGATCGGTCTCAAAAAAATATCATGAAAAAATATCTGCAAATCAGTCCCAGAAAAATATTATGATATTTGGCTGTAGGTCACGAGAAAATATTAAAAATTTTTTTGACCGGATGCAGGGAAAATAACTGTAAATTTCGTCAATCTGTCGCAAAAAGTAAACTTGAAATTCACGTGTGGTTCTGAGTAAAAAAAAATTCTGAAATTCACAGCAAATTTTCTGAAAGGTTACAGCAGAGGGGGGGGGGGGGGGGACTCCTCTCCTGGCGCTAATTATTTTGTTGTAGGGTCGAGTAAACTTTGTTTTTGATTTGGGTTCATTTCAGACTCAGTGTAGTTTCCTGGAAGTTGGGTATCTACAACCCAATTTTTGCCAATTAAAACCAATTTTTCAAAAGTTAGTTCAGTATATTTTGTCAGATTAAAAACTATACCTATAATAATAAACATAGATATTTGTGTGTGTACTGTTCTCTAAAGAGACCACTGCATTTTTCTCGTGGCCCTTTGAAGAAATTAAAAGTTTTTTTCTATGATCCTTTGACGAAAAACGTATTTTTTCCGTGATCCTTTGACGAAATTCATGTTTTTCAATGATCCTTTGCTGAAAGTCTCATTTTTTAGGTGCCCCTTTGACTAAATTTGCATTTGTTGCATCCTTTAATGAAATTCGTGTTCTTTCTGCGATCATTTGCAGAACTCGCATTTTTCTGCAATCCATTGATGAAATTCGCATTTTTCCCTGATCCATTGCCAAAAGTCGCGTTTTTTCATCGACCCTATGACGAAATTTGCATTTTATTTCGACGAAACATGAGTTTTTTCTGCAATCTTTTGTCAAAAGTCGTGTTTTTCCGACGATTCTTTGCCGAAAGTAACGTTCCCTTCCATCCTATGATGGAATTTGCATTTTATTCGCGATCCTTTGTGACGAAATTGAATCTCCCAGTGACCATTTGCCGAAATTCACAATATTTTTCCATAATCGATCGAATGAAAATATCACAAAATTTTCAAGGCGTTCGTGGGTGTTGATCATAGTTTCAAAATGCAAAATTTTCTGGAAAATGGTGAAATTTTTTGGACGGGAGCCACCCGCCCACAATATTCTTTTGGACAGGATTTCGAAATTTTGAGTGCGAATCTCACCCTGAAATTCAAGCCCTGCCCTAGGTAATTTCAATTGCATGTCTTTCTCAATTATATGTCGTTTTAGAACGGCCCCTGAAAGATGTATAATCAGTGCTTTACTGTATATAGTTTGCCATTTAACATTTTCAACAATTTAAGGTATAATTATCTTTCAAATTAAATGCAATTTAGCTTTGTAGGTACCTTTTTTATAAATGAAACATAATACAGTAGACTTTCTCAAATCCGCACAGATTGGGACCAGAGGTTGTGCAGATTTTAAAATTTTGCAGATTTCTGGTCATTGCTTTGTTTACATTTTCTATACAGTCATTTGAATGTAATAATACAATCAAAGTTATAATGAATGATTGTAATATAGTACAATATTAAAATAATTAAGTAAAGTAATAAACTAAAATCATAAAAATTAAGGTAATCTTAAAAATGATTAAATCATTAAAAGTAAAGGTCAAGTAAATGATAATAATGCATAATAAAAGATAAGATACATTTTCCTTGAATTATTCAATGAAACTTTCCCCATAAAGGTACCTTATTAATTCACATCAAAATCATAAAGTAAGGAAGTTTTATTTCAGGTTTAGCCAGTCTTAAAAACCAAAAACGCTTGATTAATACATAAATATATTTGATAAAAGGCTTGCAATTACCAATGATATCATCAGTATCTTGATTTATTTTCAGAAATAAATTTATATTCCCTTCATGAAAAATTACAAGTTCAGTCATATTATTGAGAATTACACATTCAAATGCATACGGAATGATACAAAACAAAAAAATTCCATAGTTTTGCCCCTACATCTGAACTGAAAGTTTCATTGTTTACATCTGCAATGATGTGCTGATTTCAGGTGTTTGCAGATTTTAGGGTTGCAGATTTGAGGGAGTCTACTGTACTATATTTTAGAAAAGGAGAAAATCTTTCAAGAAAGTTTTCTTTATTCCTAAAGAGATGAATGTATTTTGAGTAATCAGGGAAAAGAGTCAATATCTTTTCATTACATAACCTTTATCAGCATGGTGTTGTGTCAAAACATTTAAAAATAAAAGCTGAGTCTTTTTAAACTTAAATAAATTGGAATTGGAGAAAAATGTTTGACTACTGATTCCAAATGTTTTTCAAGCTCTAATATAATACATCAAACAGAAAATAAACAATATAAATCCTTGTGATATTACACATTAATATTATTATTAATTAACAATAAAAGGATTTCCAAAATACGAATAAATATAATAAATGAGTAGAATTTTGATAGTAAGCTACTGACAGAAATTGTTATACCAGGTACTGATCATACTATTAAACTGGTTATAATATTACCCACAGCAGGTAAGGCAAAAAAGTAAAACATAGCAAGGGATATGCAGTCTCATCAACCGCATTTATTTATAGATACAAGAAAACTTCTTTAGTTAAATATCAGTATGAAATTGCACAAATGTGTACTTTGAATATTTAACTTATGAGAGAAAACTTTAAAATATTTCAACTTTCACAGAAAATTTCCCTCAGAAAACATTTTTAAAACCTGGGGCCTAATTTATTAAAAAAATTCATTAGGTTGATTCAACACAGTGCAATTTCAGAGACTGCAACTCTCCTGTTATGGGTTAAAACCCTTAACTGCATTTTACACTTTACTTTTTTATATAGTTACAGCAATTATAAAGTTTTGTGAAAATTTTGACAGTTAACATTTTAAAAATTGCCTTTTTGCACCCCATATCATTCAATAACAGTATTCCTGCAATCAATAACTCTCTCGTCATTGAAAGTTATCTTTTTATAGAAAATGATTATCCTAATTATTTGTAGCAGAGATGTCCAACTTCTTGGTCTGTGGGCCACTTCATAACACCTTTTCCAAAGAGAAATATTGACTTCATATAATTACAGAATATCCTGCAACTGAATAAGTCAAAGATGTAATGGAAAGAAGCAGCCTGCAGACCTGCAATTGGATACCCCTAATTTATAGTTAGCAAATTTTAGTAGCAATATAATAAAGCTAGGCCAAGTAAAAAATGAATCTTAGACAATAGTTACAATAAACATTTTTTTTAAATTTTAATAAATAATGAAAACAGGTAAAAAGTATTCTAGTCATACATTTTAAATTCAGTTTATTTTTTAAAAAATACCAATCCTTAAACTTCTTAAGTAGCCAAATATAAGGAGGTTATATGAATAAAAATTTTACTACAAAAGGTTTCTTAGTCACCAAAAATGTATTTTAATTTTTATTTTACAGACATGTATAAAATAATATAACTTAAAACCATGTTATAACAAAGTTTTGTTTTTCACACTCACATATTGCCATTGCTTTCAGTTTATGATGTTTTAATACCCATAAATGCAAATATATTTTTAAAAAAAGACATTGCAAATTTAAGCTATATACTGTTTACAATATGGTCCTAACATCAAATGGCAATGTGAAAAAATTGAAAATTTACCCTCCATAAATTCTTTCACCCAACTAAGATATGTGTTTTAATGTTAGTTCAACTTGTACTATACAATTATATGTCAAAGAAGTTTTTAGTAAAATGTAATTTCAATATATCAGAGAGTTGTATAAGTATACTTACTTAATTTCTTATGCAGTAACCTAAAAAATATAGAAATAAATAATAATTAATATGATAGATAAGACAAAATTTGTCACATTATGTCTAAAATTACTTTAATTCTGAAAAATGAAACAGAAGCATTTTTTGAAAAATCAAAACTTTTCATGCAAGAGGGACATGGATTTCCTTTGAAAAGAAAGGCATTTTCACTTATTTGGTGTATATTTAACAATACATGTAAGAGTTTTGAAAGTTTCAGCACAGCATCAAAGAAGGTATAGTATGCAGGTATATATAGTATGATGAATATAATCTCAGTAAAGTCATAAAGTGATACAATGGGTTTTCATGTGAATTTCCAATGGAATTCTTATCAATATAATATAAAATACAACTTCCAGATAAAAAATACATCAACAATAATTTATACAGTAGTTTTTAGTAAATATGTGATTATAAAAATTGATGTAAATTCAAAGCACGAGCAGCCAAAATAAATTTAGTATTCAGATGTTCCACAACTTCATAAAAGAAGTCTTCAATCACAATAAAAAAAAAGGGAAAAATAAACAGCAGAAGCTCTAACACAGGAACTTTCTGCTATTGTTTTTCATTCATTTTGCACTGAAAAATGGTCTCCTAATAGTTGAATGCTAAAATATTTTTGGATATTTATGCTGAATTTTTAATTTGATTTTATACCATACAGGTTTGAAATAGCATGCAGGATTGTGCAAATCACACGCAAAATCAGAAAATCCCACATAATGAAAACTGGTGCAGAACGCCCCCCCCCCCCCCTCACCCCTTAAAATTTTTTTCAGGCATATGAATCCTCCTTCAATTATTTATTTTTTATGTAATGCCACAAAATCAATTTGTCAATATGTTGCAGGAAAAAAAAGCACGAATTTCATCAAAAGATCACAGAAAAATACATCGTCGATTAGTTGCAGAAAAAAATCACAAATTTTGTCAAATAATTGCAGAAAAAATTCGTGAATTTTGTCAAACAATCGTGCAAAAAATTTGCAAATTTTGTGAAACGAGTGTAGAAACAATGCAAATATCACCAAATGATCGTGAAAAAAAATTGAATTTTAGCAAACAATCGAGGAAAAAAAAACATGAAATTCAGTTGGTCACAAGGCAATCAGTCATGAATCTCTTCAACCAGTCACAAAATTCGCAAATTTTTTGTCCCACAGGGATAAGAAAATTTTCATTAATGATTTTCTGCCTTCTGAATGATTTCCTCTTCACTAAAATCATTAACATAGTGTAGAACAATGCCTATAATGAAATAGTTTTAAAATTCAGTTGCAACTTTCAAACAAATATGGCCACCAGCATTGAACCATGAACAAAAAGCATCCCTAATGGACAATGTTCATTGGCTGACTCTCAATCAACAAACAGATGATTAGTAGAAGGAGACTAGCTGAGTAGAACTATGTAACATCAACAATCCTATTTCAAACATTTTACAAGGAACAATTTTCTGAATCCAAAGCCCATTTTGTTAGAGGACTTACTACAGTATGTTCATGACTAAGATAAATCTTCAAACATGCAGCTATATCCAAGATGTTGGACATGTTTTAAAACCAAAACGCCCATTACATTTCTTTAAAAACTCTCATAAGCCTAAGTTTTAGATTTAAACTTAGGGGCCTTGAAAGTGTCATAATTTTTATACTACTGATTAACTGGGTGTCAGTTACAAGAGATTTCACAATATTAAGATGAGATTTTAAAATGTAAAAAAAGCAATAATCTAAAATGCATATAATTCAGAAACCTGCAGCCCTTGGTCTCAGGCTGCACAGATTTTTGAGAGTGAGATGACCAAACTCAAGCTTTTTCATGAAGAAAATATGAATTTATTTCAGAAAAAAATCAATATGATGCTAATATCAGTAGTGATCACGCTCTTTTTTAATTAATCAAGCTTTTTTGTTTATGAAATCTGGATCAACGGGACATAAAATTCGATATTTTACGATTCTAATGTAAATTATTTTCTTATCTAAGTTAAAATACAGCACAAAAGTAGCTTTTGCAGAATAACTGTAACTCTTAAAGCTGCATTGTTTATGTTTACTTTTTTTGTTCGATTCTTCAGTATTCAGTTTTGGTTTTAATCTGTAATGATTTGCATTTTTATTTTTTTGTAATTTCGTACATAATTCTGGCTAATATGGCTGATTCCAATACTTATAATGAAAAAAAAAACACATTAGTTTGACAATAATTCAAAAAGTAGAGATCATAAAAAAGCTTGATTCTGGTTCATCTACTCATTTTTTGGGAAAATCATATGGAATAAACACAGGCCCCGATCATGACTAATTGGGGCCCAGGGCAAAGATAAACTTGGGGGCTCCATTTGAATCGTTTCAACATTATCCAAATAGAACTGATGATCAGTCATAAGTGTAATGCATAAACAATGTTTTCGCACCTTGGATTTTAAATAAAAGGAAGTTCTCAGCACCATCATTTCTAAATTAAGTACCTTAATTAATAAAAATACTCTTTTTTTTCACAGAACAGAACAGCATTCTTAAAAAAAACTTTAGCAAAGTGTTATATTGCTATAAGATGAATTTAATAACTTCAACTTATGGAAAAGTATCATATATTCGAATATGAGTCAATCAAGATACTTTCTTTTACATCTTTTTAAGTTATACTACACACAACATAATATCAAATCAAATACATTATATTTCACAAGTAGAAAGTGTTTTTTCAATAAATCTAAAAAGATGGCAATTCTGGGTTTGTTTTTTATATTTAAATCAAAGTTAAAAGAAGAAACTTTGAATACGGAAGAAAATTTATCTCATAACAATTAAGAACTGATTAATTTCAACCACTAAAATTCAGATATGTTTTAAGTTCATTGCTAATACAATCTATTAAAATCAAAATATTATTTCTTATTTAATAGTGGTTGAGGTTAGCTTTGCTAAAGCTTTGAGCTCTGTGAATTCAGAATGAAATTTGTTTTTCAGAAAGTTTAGTAGAATCTTTTAAAGATGAAATTTGTATTTTGTATTTGAAAATTTTCAGAGTTGGAGTTGGGGAACAAAAAGTAAATAGTTTATAAATTAATATATGGATTTGGGGGCCCCTGGGCAAAGTCCCGATTTGCCCATGCGATAATAAGGGCCTGAATAAACACTAGAACAGTGTATGACATTAAAATACAAAAAGAAATTTTTTTTAATTTCTATATGAACAGGGACAGCAATGCTGTTATTGCAGAGAGAAAACCAATTTATTTTAAATATTTTAATCTTTTCCCAATTTTTATTATTTTATATAATTATTTTTTATTAAATTAATAAATTATTTTAAAATTTTACTTAATTACTTTAATACTTTATTGTAAGCAATCATTATAATTTATTATGCTTAACTACATTTAAATTACTGCTTAAAAAAATAAACAAAACAATGACCAGAAATCCACAAAATTCTAAAATCTGCACGGTTTCAAGCTGTGTGGATTTGAAGGAGTCTACTGTATTATATAATAAAGCAAATATTGCAGTAAATATGTAATGATTGCAATAAATATAATGAGATTGTAATAAAACAAAACAAAAAATTGAAATAATTAAGAACTTTAATAATAAATTCCCCTTAAAATTTGCCTAAAGGGGTATGACCTCCCTCCCCCCCCCAAAAAATAAAATTTAAACCCTGCTGTATGTACCTTATAAGATTTTAAGTTTTATGGGAAGGGTTTAACTACTAAATCCCCCTTCCCCTTTGCTGTACCAGTTTCGTACTGGCCTGTTAATTTCAGAGGTTTAAGCGGATAGTTCAATTACATGTTTTAAATTTGGTTTTTATTTATATTTTATTCTTTTATCTATTGACTGACGAATGTTTTAATTTTGTTATGGAATATAAGCTGGAGACAAATGCTGAGCTAATTATATTAATTTAAATGCAAATGAATTTAACTTTCGTAATTATCTGCACATATCAGAGATAAATTTGAAAAAAATTCATGCTTGAAAATTATTTTAAAAATTGAGTAAATATCGATGCTGTTTTGAAACAAATTGCAGTACAGTTTAAAAAAAAATTGTATTTGAAAGTACATTCCCCCCCCCCCCCCCCACTTGACAATGTAAAAATGAAAAATGTGCAATATTTAGAAGTTTAAAGAATTGCAGTAAAATGCAAATTTAATAGTCTGCTGTTGTCACCATCAAACCAACATCAGCGTTACAGACAGACTTGCTTGTCCTTTATAATAAAGATAGTGAAAATATGTCTGGACCAGATCATTATATTGCTCATTTCAAATTTATTTTTTGTAATAATAGCAATTTTTTTTATTAAAAAGCTCTGAATTAAGGAGATGAAATAATGTATCAAATTTAGTCTTCTAGAGAGCAGCAATTTTTCTATAATGCGGAAAGTAGGTGCTTCTTAACTACAAAATTCATTGTTTAAATCTGAGAAGTTTTGCATTACATAGAAAATTATATTGTAAATATTTTCTACTGTATTTACACAAAAACATGTGTATGAGTAGAAGGAGAAATCATGCTTTCTCATAACTTCAACAGACTAGATTCAGAAATCGACACTAATAATTCAGAGCTGATTAATCATACAGCATGTAATAAAGTTACCCAGAATGGAAGTGGTTGAAGTTTAAAAATTTAATGAAAAGAGTTTAATGCATGTTTCAATATTGTATTTTTTGAAATCTTTATATAAAACTTCATAGTTAATATGTTTGGATGTAAATTACGTAACTTTAATAAATCTTTAAACTTATTCCCATAATCATCCTGTTTCTTTATGTCTAATGTTATTCAAAAATCATTTTCCAAGAATTTGTATCCCTTGTATTATGGGCTGGCAGATTCATTGAAAATAAACCATGATATAGTCATTCTTTTAAACTTGCTCTCGAGAAAAGTTCAAATTTGTATATACATCAAGAATTTGAAACTTATCCGAAAATCAGTTAAAAACACAAAATTTGATGAAAATTTCTGAAAGATACTTTTATTTTATAGTAAAATGTTGTTCTTTTCTTTTAAATCTATTCAGAACATCTGCATATTTTATGCATCTAATGGTAAAAATGACTTTATGAATGTTTAAAAAAATGAATTCAGGCTTGAGAAAATAGATGTGTGCTAAAACATGTGCAATA
The DNA here is from genome assembly GCA_963932465.1 of Maratus speciosus. Classification (NCBI taxonomy): domain Eukaryota; kingdom Metazoa; phylum Arthropoda; class Arachnida; order Araneae; family Salticidae; genus Maratus; species Maratus speciosus. The sequence continues at coordinate 478,481,181 of OZ010796.1, forward strand.
CAAAATTTATCCCTACAACACCAGAAGTATGATTTGCATTAACCCTAGAATTAACTTTTTTTTTCTCCATAATGTAGTGGATTCTTCTATGGCCAGAGGCCAATTTACCAAAACTAGACTATACATGTATTTTAAACTTTACTACTCTGCCCACATTAATGAAATTTTGTACTTGAAGAGAAAGGAAATACCATTAAAGTCTCTAACCACAGAGAAAAGTTTTATTTCCTGATTGGTATAGTTAAAATTTTACCAGCCTTATCTAGGTATCTGCTTACCCTTTTAGTGAGCAATGAGTGCCAATGGCAAAGACTCATTATGAATGAAAATTAACAACTAATTTTAAATATGCAGCTTATACACACTTAAACCTAGAATTAAAAAGTAACCAACTATGACTGATTTTTTGTTGCAAGAAAGTAAAATAAATTAAAAACAAAGAATTAAAATTGATTTGGTAATGAATGAAATTACTTTTATTTATATTAAAGTACTACAGGTAAAAAGATGAATTACAAACAAAAGGTTTGTCAATCTTGTAGAAACATGTTATACATGTAAGAGAAGCACTGTGGCAATTTTAAATAATAGTCATCTGTTATAAAGAGTACATCTACCAAAAGCAAATTAATGAAAATACTACATTATGCTAAAATAAAATCATAAAACATACGTATTATATTGCACAGAAGGGCTTTCTTTTGATGCTTCCTTATCTGGGAGTTCAGTAGGACTTCGTCTCCAAGCATCACTGATTGAGAAATCACTAGCTGAAAAATCATGAAAGATGAATATTCAATAATATAAACAATTGAATAATATAAACACATTTTTAAAATCAAGAACTTTGATGAATGTTTCTTACCTGATTGAGGTAAAGCTTGATGAGTATCTATTTCCTCATCTGACTCTGACGCTTCACCAGATATGACAATCCCATGTGGAATTCTTGGAAGATTCTGCAATATTTGAATTGTAGAAAAGAACATTAGAGGAATTTAAATGCTTTAATTTTGAAATTTTAAATCTTTTGAATAATATTATACATAAAGATGGAATGGATAATGAAGTTATTGAAACTGTCAATTATTCCTCTGATTTTAAGAGACCTGTAACTTCATCTTAAGCTGCTATCAGATTCACCAACTTTTTGAGCAATTTTTGAGCCAACTCTTGATTTCATCCAACTTTTTACGAAATATTGTCTCAACACCCAGTGTGATAGCAAGCAGCAATATCCCCAACTTTTTATTCACAGCTCTAAAAAAGTCTGAGCTAGCCGCGACTTTTCCGCCCACCTTTCAACATTTCAGCCAATCAGAGATAAGCAATTGATACGAATAGGCGATAAATATTAATGGCTGGTACTAGTAGTACTGGTTTTCATCCAACTTTAGTAATGACAATTGTAACCTTTTTCTCCCTTTGAACAGGAAAATGTTGGGGTTAAAATCGGCTGAAAAGTTGGTGAATCTGATAGCAGCTTTATGAGGTAGCATTAATGGCCTTGACAAAAGAAAAAATATAAACTCAGTAACTTCAGAGGTATCTTTAAGGGCTGTAGCCAATGGAGGGATCAACATTGTTTGATTCCCCTCCAAAAATTCTAAAAGAATTATCGTAAATATGCCATTAATAAACAGGTAAGATTAAAACATCTATGCAAGCATCTCTATTTTGTTTGAGCCTTGAGCATATTTCAAAAATGAATGTAGTTCATTAGAAATTCATATGAGTTTCATGGAACAGGACTCAGCAAAAGCAAAATTTGAAAGCTGTTATTTTACAACACATAGTAGATATACATGGTTCAAATTTTATCTTGAACTCTTAAATAAGTAGCAAGTAGTGAAAGACTCATTTCAAATACCCACAGATTTTCAATCATTCTGACAACAAAAATATTAATTTTGTCGACATTAAAATCAATATATATCAGTGATATAGTAACATAAATGAGATTATAAATTTATTTGCAATGAAGAACACTTAAGGATAAATTTTTCTTTTTTGATAACTGCATTATTGAACTATTTGAACTCATAATAAAGCCTCAACTTCATAAACCTTTAAACTCCATTCACGCCCATTAAATTACTAAAAAGTGAATATAAAATAAGGTAATAAGAATAACTTTTATGGCCAAAATCCTCTCCAAAATATTTTTTTGTCTATGGTCTTGGGCCAGGGTTGCGAAGTCAGTGGGGGAAAATGGCCGACTAAAGAAATTTTAACACCTCTAACTCCGACTCTGGGCTGGATAATATACTAGTGTTGCCTGTTGGTTAAAACTATGAGGAAACACAAGAAAAATAAAGCGAAAATTTAACCATTTTGGCATTAATTCTATTTTTAGGGCTTCAAAAGAAAAAAATTATATTTTCTGCTTTCTTAATTTTACAATTTCGCGTCCGGGATATCCAACTATCGAAATCTAAAGAAGAAAAAAAAACAGAAAATTTTCTATTTCTGAAATAATTCGAGTTCTGTGGATTTTTAAGAAAAGGTGAAAAATTACATTTCCCACATGAATTTTACAATTTTGGCTTTATTTCGGGTTGTGCGGACCTGAAAAATCCGAAAATCAAACGAAAAAAATAACGAAATTTCACTATTAGGTAGCTTTCATTACAAAAAGCTACCTATTGCAGCCGTTCGGAGGAAAGCGATTTCAAAAAATTTTGGTATATTTTCATCGATCATGACCCCCAGACCCCGAAACCACCCTCCGTTCAAAAGTTGATATATATATATATATATATATATATATATATCCATATATATATCTGACCTTTGTCATACTGTAACTCTCGAATTTATGAACCGATTTGGATGTAATTCGGTATGTACATAGCAGATACCAATGACTCGAACGAGTTCGTTGGCCAGCTTCATCCGCCATTTTGTTTAAAAATGGCGGCCATTTAAAATTTTTTAAAATTTTTTTAATTTGAAATGTGGTACCAAAGAATTGAAAATGGTAAAGTATTTTTTTCTTATGTATTTGACCTTTATACAAAGATTCCGGAGCAGTATTTGTTTCGTCTATATCTTAAAAAATGGCTGAGTTATAGCATTTTGAATTTCTAGCGTGGCTGACATTTTGAAACGTCCTGAATTTTGTCACGCGATAAAAGGCGTATTTATGAACCGATTTGGATGTAACTTCGTTTGTACATAGTACATACCAATGTATCGACCGAGTTCGTTGGCCAGCTTCATCCGTCATCTTGTTTAAAAATGGCAGCTATTTAAATTTTTAAGAAAAATTTTAATTTGAAATGTGGTACCAAAAAATTGAAAATTAAAAAAATATTTTTTTGTTATGTATTTTACCTTGATACAAAGATTCGGGAGCAGTTTTTGTTTCGTCTATATCTTAAAAATGGCTGAGTTATAGCATTTTGAATTTCTAGCGTGGCTGACATTTTGAAACGTCCTGATATTTGTCACGTGATAACAGGCGTAATTATGAACCGATTTGGATGTACCTTGGTGTGTACATAGTACATACAAATATCTTGACCAAGTTCGTTGGCCAGCTTCATCCGCCATCTTGTTTAAAAATGGCGGCCATTTAAAAAAATTTAAAAAATTTAAAATTTAAAATGATATACCAAAAAATTGGAAAATGAAAAATATTTTTTTCTTATGTGTTTGACCTTAATACAAAGATTCCGGAACAGTTTTTGTTTCATCTATATCTAAAAAAATGGCTGAGTTATAGCATTTTGAATATCTATTGTGGCTGACATTTTAAAACGACCTGATTTTTGTCACGCGATAACATGCGTATTTATGAACCGATTTGGATGTTACTTGGTCTGTACATAATACATACCAATGTCTCGACCGAGTTCGTTGGCCAGCTTCATTCGCCATCTTGTTTCAAAAGGGTTGCCATTTAAAAAAAATTAAATTTAAAATTTAAAATGAGGTATTAAAAAATTGGAAAATGAAAAAGATTTTTTTATGTGTTTGCCCTTGATACAAAGATTCTGGAGCAGATTTTCTTTCTGAAAATTTGTTCTTTTGTTTATATTTTAAAAAATAGTTGAATTATAGCACTTTGAATTTCTAGTATGGCTAACATTTTGAAACGATCTTGTATTTGTCACGCGATGACACACGTATTCGCCTATTTCGATGAAAGAAGGCATGTGGATTGTATACATCAACATCTCAGCCAAATATAAGTTACTTTAAATAAAAGAAGCTTGGATAAAGCTGACTAATTTCGCGAAATTCTCATTCATAATGATTTAGTATTGATAAAAATTAGTATTGAATCTCCTATATTCGGTTTCCACTAAATTGAGCTTCGTGTGTTTGAATAATATAAGTTGGCTTTTTTAAAATAAGGAATTTGAAAGCTACCTCTTCCTCCCGGCACTGGCCGGAAGGACTTTTTTATTGTTATTTTAGGTACCGCTGCTTCAGAAAAAAAGAATAACAACTTCACCTTGAGTCCTGCAGACAAGAAATAATGCACGTGGGAGATTTACAATTTTGGTGTTACTTCTGGTCCTACAGACCCGAAGAATCTGGGGGAAAAAAAATTTCTATTACAATGTTATTTTGGGTTGCCTGGCCTCTAAAATTAGTAGGAATTTACAATTTTCACATTATCTCCAGTTAGAGATATGCATAGGCCAAAATTTCCAAGCCTGGTCCTTTAAAAGCTTGGCCCTGCCCGTTTATATTTTTGCAATTCACGCTTGGCCAGTGCAAAAATCAGTAAAAAAAAAGCCCCATGTGAAAATCAATGAAATCCGGCCTGGCCCGACTAAATTTCTATAAAAATATTTCAATTTTTATAATGTACAATTAGGATACTTTCAAAGAATACTGCATACATATATACAGAAATTTTTTTATCGTATATTTCAGATTACGATATGTTTACAAGCCATAGAATACAGAATAAGCAATATTAACCCTTAACCTTTATGTGAAAATCCCGTGCACAAACAGAACACTTAATAATTTACCAAATAATGACCTTAAACATTTAATCTTTAATAGTAATGCATTAACAGGACCAATTCTTTAATATAACAGCATAAAAATAAGTTTTGAATGTCGGAGAGAGAAAATATTAAGGCCAGATATGTAGATGCAACCGTCTCACAGATGGTATGTTTCCGGTTAAGGGTTAATGATTACTTAGACTCTTACACTATTAGCAAAACAGCACCAAAAACTGGTGATATGAAACAATTAAAATAATAAATCTTTGTAAAAAATCACCATAAAATAAAAACAATACATAAGGTGCGTTTCGAGCTAGAAATATTAACAGCTCGTCATCAGCTATAGTAAACACGTGTCCATAAGGGGACAAGGTAAAAAAATTGATTTTTGGTCAAGGTCAAACAGGTCAAGTTTTTTTACCTTGTCCCCTTACGGACACGTGTTTACTGTAGCTGATGACGAGCTGTTAATATTTTTAGCTCGAAACGCATCCTATGTATTGTTTTTATTTTATGGTGATTTTTTACAAAGATTTATTATTTTAATTCTTACAGTATTACATTCAAATGAAGACTCATCGAGAAATTTAATGTAGTTTAGAATAAAAGAATAAGGGTGGTTAAAACATCATAAATTTTGAAGACATATATTAAAAAAATGAAATTCTTTGAAATACTTCTTTGTAGTTTATTATAGTACATTTTTAAAGATTCCATTGACTAATATTCATAATTGCTATTACTATATAATACAAAACAAATTGCATCCCAGACATCTTGGAAACAATAAGTCCAGTTATATGTCGGCCCAGCTTGAGTACGTAGGGAAAATCCTGTATACTGGGCAGCATATTGGGCATCTTTGACATGGGTAGCCTGATATGTTACAAAAATAACAATAATAATTCATTTTATAAATTTAATATTACGTATAATTTGTTTAATTTCACTTCAAACTGTCTAACAAAAAAAACTAGAGTCAGAGTCAGCTTGTTCTTTAGCGACTCCCGACTCTTTTGCTCAAACATAAGTCTTACTCCGACTCTGCAGTCCTGCCTTGGGCACCTTAGCAGTTTGTGAGATCATATCAAGCATTTTCTAACAGTGACTGAAAACATAAAACTGAAATGAAATTTCATTAAGTGCATTAAATAAGGTTCCTATCTGTTCTGAATAAAGAAGAAACACCTGTTTGTTATTAAAAATTAAAGAAAGATTTATTCAAAGTGTACTTTTCATCAGAGGCTACATTTGCACATATTTCAGACAACAAACGATCTCTACAATGTAAGAAGCCTGATCATTTTGAAGCAATCCAGTCATCAAGCCAATGGGGAAATTGCCCATTTTTCAATTTAACTTGCATTTTATAGAGTACAAAAGTATGAGCATTTTGATACCATTTTTACGTTTTTTTTTAAACTTGGAAAATCCATTAAATCAACTTTAAAAATGCAGTTTTCGTCTTGGCGGGAAAAAGCCGCGTCACGTGACGAAAGCGGTTTTGACGTCACTGCACATGTAAACAAATCTTTGCTGTATTTTCCCCTGTACGTTTCTATGAGGATAGGCTTGGGTTACACTGAATGATTTCTTTCTTTTCTTAAAAATGATTAGTAGAACAAATTAAAAGCATTGTAAATTGTTGTAATGAATAAATAATATTGTGAATTCGAGTGAGATTTTCCCCCCTCATTTTACTAAGGATTTTCATTTCGAGATCTTGATGTAGAAATAAAATATCGGTGCAAGTTTATACTACAATTGTATTTTATAGAATGATGTACTTTTCTTTTTCATATTAATATTCCACAATAATTGATTTCACAAACTGGTTCAAATAGTATTTCTTTCATTACCGATGGGCGGAGGGCAACTTACAAAAAAGTTTTCGTATTTGTATTTTATATTTGAAATAAGAATTTGCCCTGCTTTCATTAAATGATTTATCTCTCCAGTTGTTAAATAAGCAATTTTTGAATCTAAAAATAGATAAACTCAGGAAGAGAGCAATTTGCTGAGGTAGCTTTAAGATAGCCTTACTGAACTTTTATATAAATATACCCAAAAAATTTTAATAATTCTTCAAAAATATTTCACAATGGCAAAAAATAACAAGTTGTTATTTTAAATACTATCAGTTTTGTGAACTTCATCAGACCTTGGGATTGAAAATTTTACGCTTTATAAAACTGCAGATTACAACTCACTGTTTAGTTTATGAATTCTATTTTTTATTTTTGTTATAAATTAACAGTATTTCAACGGAAGTTAAAAGGGACAAAAGAGAAATTCAGGCATCCCCTGACTTATGTAAGCAATGCGTTCTGTAAACTTTTACGTAACTTGAATTTTACATAAGTCGAATTTGTAAATTGCTTAAGCATAATTTTGTAAGAATGTGCAATATTTATTATATATATAATATTTACACAGTAATATTTTGTAAATGAAGAATAATACAGCAGTGCTTACTCGGATATTAGTATGAAAAAAAAATATAAAAGCAAACTGAAAGGACACTTTTCAAATAACAAATATTTTGTGGATTACGGAATTAATATAATATAAGTAATAAAATAATAAATATATTATAAAATAATTATAAACGTTTATAAAACATGCTAGCATGTTCACAATTCTAATGTTTGAGACTTATTACACTTGCAAATCTACATATGTCGCATAATGCGTAAGTCAAGGGATGCGTCAGATTGAAAGAATGATAATATGTTTGAATTTTTATACATGATCAATAAACACTTCCTTTATTCTTTGGCTTTATGTTAATTTTTTATTGATAAATTAATACTCAATTCATACCTTCTAAATAATTTAAAAAATAATAATCATGCAAATTCATGTCTTATTTGTGAATTGAATTTAGAAATCATTGTGATATTATAGCAAAGTATTACCATCTCTTAACGTTGCCCTTATGATACTAATGCCTTATCCAAACAAAGAATTAATCTTGAATGATAATATATGCTAAATTATTTATATGTCACTATATAAAGTTTATGTATAATGAGATGTCTGCTTTCAAAAGTGAAAAGGGTGTCTTCCACCTGAACAACATATTCAAATTTTGCAGTTTTCTATAGTATGATGCTTATTTTTTAAATGAAAATACTGCTTTCTTTAACAAGATATTCAAATCATTTTCATTCTTCTTCTTATTATTATTATTATTATTTTTTTTTTTTTTTTTTTTTTTTTGTTACGAAAATTAGAGCATTGAGGAAAAGATTGATGTAACATGTTTAGAACCTGATAAATATTAAATAGGACATTCTGAGAAACTACATTTCAAACAAACCACTCAAACAAACAAAAAGAACTACATGTGGCATTCAAAACTTATTCGTAAGCAAACAATATTAAAACGGTAATTAAATTATTTTTACACTTTTTTATTTAACTTAATTTGGTCTTTGCATGGATAGGATTTTGAATTTGATCTTTCACTCACTTTCAGATAAATTAAGAAATATAAAAGTTATGCACAAAGGTATGCTTCCAGTGACAATGCAACATTTCAATATTTTTAGAAGTTAATTATAAATTAATACATTAATTTTAACAGGTTTTTCCGTTAGCCCATCACAGTTGATAAATCATGAATACTCTTTGTCGTTACAAATTGTAACAACAGCGGATTTATTATACTCTAAACTACAGTCGCCCAAAAAAGGTCAAATGACTGTGCAGCTGCAATTAGTTTATACAGTAAAAAGGTAGAAAGTATAAGTAAAAAATAAAGAGTGTAATATATTTAAGAAATATGCTTGAATAAATTAATAGTTTAATATTAATTGAACAATGATTATACGTTGAAAAATCCATTTAGAAATTCTAAATGATAGTTTAAATAATGCTTTTCTTTTCTTTCCTCTTTCCATATATTAAAACAGAAATAGAGCAATGATTATATTTTTTTTCAAAATAAATTCACGAGCTTACATTTTCTACCAAATATAAAAAAAGTAGTGAATTTTATATAATCGGGTTCGATAGCTATGCCAAATTATCGTATTATATTGGACATTTTATGGGAAAATCATGAATTGCAATCATAAAATGAGGTGTGATTATTAAGATAAACACTGGATACTTATAAAAGAGTGTATTTTTTTTTTTTAAGTTTTTACTTTAATACTTATTTTTAAGTAAGCACATAAAAAAATAAATAAAAGGCAATACTTATAAATTTACTCACGTATGTTGTAGTAATTTTTTCTGATCTATGGATATGCACTTATTACAGACAGTTGTTAATTTAAAATTTTTATTCCATAAGTCAGAATTAAACAAAGAATTTTTCTGCGTTATTGCTCAAAATTTCATTTTCTCATATTAAATTCAAGTTAATTTTTTATCTGTAATATAACCTGCATTACACGAAATTTTATTCATAACAAAAAGAATTATTAAGCATTACAATGAATTAAGGAAACATTACATTTCAAGAACTAGATAAAAGCGATTTTACTCTACTTACGATTTATTTTTTAATAAAACTATCATTCTTTATTCTTTTAAGTAAATCAGAGTAAGTTAAAAATAAATGTGCCTTTTAGCTTTAGCTTCTTGGATCTTTACCCACATGAAATGCATTTTTTATGCCCATAAAATAAATTTGAGGGGAGGGGGGGTGACTAAATCTAGAAGGTATAATTTCATATTTTTCGAATCCAACAAACTGCAGCACTTTTCTAAATGAAAATTAATAGTACATTATATTTGGATATGTTAAAATAATCTTTTGACTCTAATTTGATTTTGTGTAAATGAGTCTTTAAAAGATGTTTATAGCAGATAACAAACAGAAAGCAATGGAAAACAGCCTGCATGCACAATGCAGACCACTACGGAGAATCCGCGTTTCATGTGTAGTGACGTCAAACCAATCTCGTCCCGTTTTCAGATCACGTGGTTTTGTTTTGCTTTTAACGGAGTTTAAAACTGCAATAACTAGTTATTTTAAATAATTTTTACAATTTCAAGTTGAGTTTCGAGGAATGCAAGACCATCTTCATCAATTAAACATAAAGAAAGCATAATTTAGAGTGAGTGCAACTTCCCCATTGTTTCTTTCTGCATATGAACTGAGCACTCTCCAGAAAGAATGCCCTGTGTAGAGAAAAACAATTGAGAATCTGAAAAACCAACTTCTGGTAAATACAGTGGGTGGAACAACAAATCCCAGTGATGTGCTCCTTGAGGTTCCTTGACTGGTCTTGCAACATGTGGATAAGCATCTGATGGGACCAAAAATGCATAGTCTATTATAAACTGTTGAAACTGCATCACATGACAGTGATGAATGTTACTAGCCACAATTAATACATTTAAAAGAAGAACTGAAGCAAAAATGTTCATAATAGGATAGACAAGCTAAGATTATAAAGAACAAAATAACATGATACAGTTGTTTCCCAACATCATAATGCTTTCCCATATATGTTACAAAACCAGCCAATAAAATTCAAAGCAACTCTAAAAGCACTCATCTAGGATATGGTAGCCCACGTGATGTTCAACTGATGTTGCTCTATATTACCAACTGTTTTGCTCCATGCAGAACATCCTTTCTTAAGCAGGAATCAAAAATTGGCTTGATGACTAAATTAGTTCAAAATGACGAGACTTCTTTCATTGTAAAATTCATTTGTTGCCAAGCACACAGGGAATGCAGCTTCTGGAGGAAAATACTATGAATAAATCTTTCTTTCATTTTTTACAGTAAACAAGTGCCTTTTCTTTACTCAAATACAGATGGAGTCATATTTATAAACTTTGTATCTAGATATGCTATGAAACGTTATGGAGTATGTGGAACAACAGTATCAGCTTTAGCAGTACAGTCAACTCTCAGAAATCTGCAAACGTCTAAAATCCACAAATCATTCATAATGTAAATAATGGGCTGAATCGCAAAACCCGAGACACTTGGCATCGTTCAATTTGGCGAGGCGATAAATGGATCTTTGTTGTTACCAGTTCGTTTCGTAAATTCTTTCCACGCCTTCAGTTGTGTTATCTTGAATTTGGATTGGTTGATTTCTTGTGTATTGGATGGCTATGCCTACCTTTGACAACTCAACTCCGCATGTTTTGTAATTTGTGTACAACGAGTTGCGTGACGAGGTGTAGAAGACAGACGTTTTGTAATTGTGAAATTAAATGACGGTAAGGTTAGAGTATGTTATTGTTAATATATTTTGCTGTTTTAAGTTGTAAAATTTGAAAGTTAAAGTACCTGTGTAATTTAGTTTGAAATTGTGAGTATTTGTTCATTTTTTTTTTGCTGGAAAGTTAAATTAAGTTTATCGATGACTAGAAATTTACGAAATTATGGCAATTCAACATTTTATAGAGTTGGTTTTCAAGAAAGGAGATGTTTGTTAAGGTATGTTAATAATTTTATGTATTTTTTAGTATAGTGTTTTATATTAGCCGTTTATTGTATATTTCTCATGTATGCTGACCTTACGAGTTTTGTACATTTTGATATTGCTATGCAATGTGAACTGCTGAATTTTGATATTGCTACGCAACGTGAAGTGCTGAATTTTGATATTGCTACGCATTGAGAACTGCTGAATTTTGAGATTGCTGGTAGCGAGAACTGCTGAATTTTTAGATTGCTGCACACCGAGAACTGCTGGTGACAGTGATTTTTTCTTTCGGTTAATGAACGCGAAGCGTTCATACATGTACGCTGATTGCCGCTTTAACGAGTTTCCTGCGTTTTTCAAATTGCTGCAGAACTAGGTTGCTGTATTCAGTGATAAATATTATTTTTTTATGAACGCGAAGCGTTCATACTTCTTTAAATTAGAAATGAATTGTTCAATGTTTACTATAATATAGGCACGTACTTTCAATATTAAATGACCCCATGATTTTTTCTAAAAGTTGTTGAGAAATGAAAATTTTAATCATTATATCGTTACTCTGATTTGGAAAGGTACTTTAAAAATAACACATTTTCAATAAACTTATGTTGAAATCGTTTGTTTTATTTTGAATCTCATAAAAATCAGCTTTCCTGTGTTTTCTAATACGTCGTTATTTATAAATGTTCTATTTCCCATGATTCCAGGGTGATAGCATAGTAAAAAACAGTCTGGAAGAATTCAGGAAAGTGGACCAATCACGTTAGTTTTCAGGTTGCCGCATTTTAGATTGGCGCATGTGGGGTAGTTAGTGCTTGTCAGAAAAGTCGCCAAATGGGGTGTCTCGGCTGTTTTGGGAATCTGTCAAATAATGAAATTTTAAGTTAAGATTCAGTGAAAATAATCAAGATACTCACATTTGATTAGTTAATTGATGGATTTTAACCTAAGTAAGGTGTGCTGATGAAGCTCTTGTCATCCAGCATCTCACAGATGAATAAATTATAAGCATAAAAAAATGTAGGATAAAACTCACTTTTGATTAGTGACTTTCTCGTGGGATAGTAAATATTTGAATTGTCTAATGGTACATACTTTTATGGCTGAACAAGGACTACTGACTGATTGAGGGTTACAAGAAAAGATTCTAAAGTATTAAAATGAATGTTTTTAATCAAACTACTATCGATCAAATGTTTAAGCTATAATCTGCAATAGTGATATAATTTATCAAAAGTATTCATTAACTATGTTGATGGATTTATATTTTCATTTGATACATTCATTTTTATTAGCCTTTATTATTTATAACATAAAGATTTGGGAAAATTTGTTGATTTGCCTGTAATTTAAAGAAAACAAAATTATCAATTAAAGCTAATGATAAATATATTTAATTGATGAAAGTACTCGACCATCCTGCTTCATATTAAGGCAGTTATGAATGTGAGAAAAGTGAAATTTTTGAAATATAAGATCAATTCTTTCTTTAATTGTACGTGTTTAAAAGATTTTAATTCACACATGTTAATATTTTTACTTGAATAAAATTGAAATATCAAAAACTCTGAAACAAAAATCATTTCCCAAAATTTTCATTTTTTAAGGAGGTTTTTCTTTAAAAAAAAAAAAAAAAATTAAACCGTTCATAATTTTAGAAACTTTAAATATTTAGTCTAGTTTCATAGTCCCCTTAGCTCAAAGGTGAGCGAGCCACAGTTAGTCAGTACTAAATTATTTAATACTTACTTAAATATATAATCATAATGCATTTAAGCCAGTGATTTATCATAAAATTTTTATTTCTGAACTGTTAATAAAGTTACTTTTAGATGTAAATCACCATTTCATCCAGAATTTGCGATTGATTTTTTTAAACATCAATAAATGCAACTTCTTGAAACATCCTGAAATAAATAACATGTGATAGAGTTTTTTTGTGATCCATGACATAATATTTATTACCTGAACATCTTTATAGTTTGATGAAGGCAAAACAATCCGGACTTCATCTTCTATTTCAGAGGCTACATCATCAGATAAATTTGACACAGAAGCCCCTTGATTTGGCAAAGCCATTTCTTTAAAATGATATTTTTTTGTGAAACAATGAAAAATAAACCATATAGTTTAATACCTACACATAAAGAGATTAATAATATAAAATCAAGGCACCGACAAGAATTCAAAACACAACTTGGTTTGCAGACGATAATTTACTTTCTTTATCACACGGTTAATCCAATAACCGAGCAGATAACAAGCGAATTCAGCATTCCAGCTTACTTACGCTATTTACAACTTGCAAAGTCCTATCTGGTGCATAGAAGTACCAATATCGAGAAGGTAGGTAAGCATATCTTTGCATTGCATCTTCCCTGCCTGCTGTTTGCCACCGGATAATTTCTCTTTCGTTAATCCCCATGAGCACTTGCGGCAAAAGGGGTGATAGTAACAAAGCCCAGGATAGTATATTGGATAGTAAGGTGAAGCGTTAGCGGGGTTTGCAAAACCGTCAGGTGAGTTGCCAGCAGTTCGTCTTCGTTAAATCCCGTCAGTCCCTGTACGCTTCAGAGCTAATCCGGTTTCTTGTCTTCCATCTCGTTATTGGTACTTCTATGATCTGGTGAGCAAAAGTTTAAGCTTGTATAAACTTTCTCGTGATGTTAGTGAGACATACGTTAGATGATGAGATAAATATAAATATCATTCAAAATTAAATTTTCTTGAACTGCCAAATAAGTTTATTAGAATTATTTATAAGAAATTGGCTAAAATATTGTAAATATTTAAAAAAGTGCTAAAGTATTGTATCCCTTAAATGTGAAACGATGCTGTTGAAATATACAGATCGCAGCGACATCCGCAGGATATTTTCTACAACTGCAAGATGTCGCTCCGATCGACACTTGGGATTTTAGTAGTATCGTCGCACATGGATAGATATTTTTAGCGTTGTTTGGATAGCATATTTCCTCACTAGACGCTGTACTTCGGTACAGGAAAATTGTCCCTTTAATGGAGGATATTCCATCTAAGTTATGATCACGTGGTCAAGGTAAAAACTTCTAGCGTAAAGAAGGGAAGACTCCGTAGACGTAATGTAAATCCCCGACAGCCAGTGAAACAGTTCATGTGGAAGGCAGTAATAGCCTCCCTTCTTATCACTCAGAAATTCTTTGGGTAAATTACCGGTATCACGTGACTTTTTTCAGCCTCGAACCCAGATTTGGAATATCCTCCATTTCCCTTTAACTAATGCTAAAGTGCCATGGACTTTACCCATGTGACGTCAGCCGCGGGTAGATAGAAGAAAAACACCAATAGGCAAGAAGAATATCTTAACACTGTTTCCCCTTCCTCCAATAAAGAGTCTTTTTCGGAGACTTAAGTATACTTACCCGCAGAGCTGTGGCTGTTGCCATTCGTGCGTAAAGTCCATTTTGAAATAATTCTTTATTGTAAATGCATTTGAGATCATTATTACTTTGCCATATAAAACAGAACACAAATGTCACAAGAAATCTGAAATAGAGGATATTCCATCTCCGTTTTGATCACGTGATCAAGGTAAAAACTTCTAGCGTAAAGAAGGGAAGGCTCCGTAGACGTGTAATGTAAATCCCCGCTAGCCAATGAAACAGTTCATGAGGCAAAGCAGTAGTATCTTCCCTTCTTATCAGTTAGAAGTTCCTTGGATAAATTACCGGTATCACGTGACTTTTTTCAGCCTCGAACCCATATTTGGAATATCCTCCATTGTGCAAAAGAATCATCATTCTGAACAAATTTAAAATACATGTAACGCAATGCGCTTGCACGGCACAGTCCTGAAGCGAGAAGTTACATCTTTTCTCCACAGGATGGCGTATTCGAGTGCTTGAATCGCCAAATTGCATAAAAGTTTTAATAACACTTTACGATTTGTTAAAAAGATACCTTTACTAGACTGCCAATGCCCTCTGTAGTCTGTTTTAATCACGACTTGATGAAATGTTTTCCTACAAAGTAGATCAGAGTGGGCACTCGATGTAACCATTTCTTGAAGAAAACATCAATGCCCACCGTCACGTGATGGTGACAGAGGAAGCTCGCCAAATCGGTTTTTCTCCTGCCAAAATCTTCTAGGATTTTCCCGCCGAAACTTTATTGCGTCGGGCTTTCTCTTGAGTTGACCGCACTTTTGCTTTACCATTTATTTTTTGGTAGTGTGTAGATTTGACACTAATAACATTCTAGAGTAGTTAACAGTGCAACAGCTTGTAGTTTCACTTTCGCTTCTATATTTCCGTTCATTTTATTGAGAAAATGAAATCCGAAAGTTGCCAATAATGGGATCACCACCAAAAAACAAGACCCTTTTGGTGATGAAAGTGGAAACATGTTGGATTCAATTTCTGGACGAAAGAACAATGGGATCCGCTCTACGTATTTTCTCTCTGGGTGTCAAGCTTACTAGTTTCAACCACTTAATCAAAATCCTCCAATTTATATCCAAAAGTTCTGAATCTTAAATTTGTCAGAAATCAAAATCGACAAAAGCCGATCGTAAAATAAAACGCCTATCTATAGTCGTCGCATTCTGGCAACTATAGAGTTGCTAGAGTGAGACGTCAAAGAATTTTCGGCTGCCTAGAAGCTCCCACAAGTCGATCACGGATTTGCCACAGCCCATAGATTGAATAGCAAGATAGGGAGGGTTATTATGCGCTAAAAGATACGAGATGACGATCGCAGCGCCTACAGTGACAAGGGGGAAACTTCTCTTCCATGGAGTATTTCTACTATTGAGCGTTTACCTTAATATGATCTTTCTTTTTTTTTAATTGTTACATGCTTGCGTTTCGACAAAATCTTATTTTTGAGTGTGTGTGTAAAATGTGGGTTAATAATACCAGGTTACCTTGATACGAACGTGGCGACATACAGGATATAAAATTTGATTGGTTGAGACGATCTGAACAAAAGCGAAACGCCATGCATCTTGGAGAGCCTGCCACTATCACCTTAATCTCTCTTCGCATTAATCACTGTCAGCAAATTGTTTTATCGCATGTCTTGGCTAAAATTACCCTTTTCCTCATTTAGAATATTTATTTGAAATTTTAACCTTTGGGACCCAATCTTTAAATTTTAAATTTGATTAAAAAATGATTAAATATGTACATTTTGTTTTATTATGAATTTTATAAAAATATATAATTAGTATAAATGGCTAGAGTGTGGGATCTATAATGGCAACAAAGATGGGATGAGGAACCAAAAGGGTAAAATAATTTCTTAGAATCTATCAAGGAGTTAACGATGAAATTTTGTCCATTGGATAGAAACATAGGCAGATAATACATTTAGATAATTTGCCCCTGCTGTATTCTTTTAGCAGTAAAGCTTTATTGGGACTTGAGAGATGAATTTTTGAATCATAATGGTTGTCTAAAGATCACAAATTGTAATAAAGATTTTTTTCAAATTTCCTCTCCGCTTTTGGATATAAAATTTTAAACGATTAGAGGTCTTGGAATGTAAGAAAAAGATATTATGTTTTAAGGAGTTATGTTTTTAGAGTTTAAGGAATTTTTTAAAAGTTTCCTGTAGTATTTATGGAGGTGGAGAATGCATAATAGTTTCAGTAAATACTAATTAAGAAAAGCATAATTTGTTTAATAAAAATCAACGTGGTTCAGCGTCTGCAGCGACATGCTGCTCAGGATGATACAGACTGATCTTGCCAATTGGCATAGAGAAAAGTTAAAGAGAGTTGGCTGTTGCCATCTTATATTATACATTACAATTCTCCCACACTAATTTAGGAGCACTTACAATAATTAAGACTTACCTTATATATCTGGATACAATAATGAAAATTTAAAATTACTGAGTTTGGCAATAAAAATGTAATACAATAATAAAGTTTGTTATTGGGGAATGAAGGGGGGGGGGAAATGTCCTATAATTAATTTACAATGTACACAAGTTTATAAGTCCAATCGCTGTACTGGTTTTCTTGTTCGTGTGGATCGCCTCAGTCCTTGGGAAGCAGTACTCACTAGGACTGATGATCCATCTCTGGTCCTCGATTCAACTGGAGCAGTCACTTTAGGGCTACTGGCAGCAGGAGTATTTGCAGTTTGTATTGCAACACTGGTAGTTGATCTGGATGTTTCTTTCTGTTTTGCATCGTCACTAAATGTGACAGACAACTTCCTCCGTGGAGTAACATGCATGGCAGGAAACTGTCGGTCAACTTGGCACTGGCGGAGTTGGTCGAAATGTCTTTTAATAATATATCCATCATCCAATTCTATTAAGTAATGGACACGTCCAAGACGTTCGACGACTGTTCCATACTTCCACAGTATTGAATTAGAGTAATTTCGTGATTGTACTCGAGCACCTAATTTGAATGATTTGTCGAAATTGGGTTGAGGTGCAGTGTTTCTCAAGACTTCAGATGATTCAGGCCTCAAGAGGTCTAATTTAGTTTTGAGATTCCTCCCATAGAGTAGTTCTGCAGGTGTCTTTCCACAAGAAAGTGGTGTTGCTCTGAAACGGAATAGTAGTTCACACAGCTTCTCTTGAAGGGTGCCTGGCTGAAACCACATGCACTTTAGTTTGGTTTTGAGGATTTGGCAATATCGTTCAGCTTGACCATTCGTTTCAGGGTGTCCAGGCGCACTATGTCTTTGCCTTATGCCATTTCGTTTGCAGAAACTTACAAATTCTGTTGATTTGAAGATTTTTGCATTATCACTAACAAGTATGTCTGGCAATCCATGACGGCTGAATATTTTTCTCAGGAAACATATAGTCGAATTAGAATCTGGATCTCTCTTCATAGAATAGATTTCAGGCCACTTGGATTTAGCATCAATAGCAAAGAAGAAGAAATGTCCCATGAATGGTCCAGCATAGTCTATGTGGACACGTTGAAAATTTCTAGCTGGTATGTCCCAATTGTGTATTGGAGCTTTCTGAGGATTTTTCTTTATATCGCAACATTCCTTGCAGCTTTTTACTAAGGCTTCAATATCTGTGTCAATGTTTTTCCAATAACAGTAATTTCTGGCAAGGGCTTTCATCTTGACAATGCCTACATGAGTGGAATGGAGTTCTTGTAAAATAGCTGGTTGAAGTCTTTTAGGGATGATGACACGATGACCTCTTAATAAAATACCTTCTTGAAGTGTGATTTCTGGATCCATGATCTTACCATTTAGGACGTTTTCTTTTAGATTTGAAAGTTCTTCATCACATGATGTTTCCTGCTGTATAGTTGTTGCTGTAATGGTATCTGTTGAAATTTGATGTATCACAGATTCTTGAAAAGCAAATTCATCATCAACTATATTTACTTCATAATCACTTAAAGGAAGAGGGCTTCGAGACAGATAATCCACATTTGTATGGTCTGATGACTTCCGATACACAATTTTGTAATCAAAGTTTGAAAGGAAATGTGCATATCGAAGCATTCTGGTTGCATCCAGAACAGGGAGTTTTTTCTCTGGATGAAGAATTGTCATAACAGGTTTATTATCTACAATCAATGTAAATTTTCTTCCAAAAATATAATCATAAAACTTCTTACATGCCCAAAAGACTGCTGTGGCTTCTCTGTCAAGTTGACTGTAGTTCCTCTCTGCTGCGGTGAGTGATCTGGAGGCAAAGGCTATAGGTCGTTCACTTCCATCAGGCATGGTATGTGAAAGTATACCTGATAGTCCAAATGGGCTGGCATCTGTAGCTAATGTTACTGGTAATTCAGGAGTAAAGGGTATCAGAACTTGTTCACTGGCTATTTCTGCTTTAGCCTTTATCCATGCGGCTTCGCAATCAGCTGTCCACTTATATGGAACATTTTTTCTGAGGAGTTCATTCAATGGATATAATAAGGTAGATACATCTTTTATAAATTTGGAATAGTACATCACTAATCCTAAGAACTGTCTGAGTTCATCCACATTCTTTGGTCTGGGGGCATCTTGAATTGCCTTAATTTTTTCAGGGGATTTACTTAATCCTTCAGAACTGATTACATGTCCAAGATATTCCACCTTTTTCTGAAAAAAATTACATTTGTTGACATTTATGTGTAAATCATATTTCCTAAGTTTCTGTAACACTTGAAGTAAACGCCGTTTGCATTCTTCAAGGGTTTTTCCTTGAGTAATTAGGTCGTCAAAATATGCTGTGGTACCATCTAGATCTTGGACAAATTGGTCAATAAAGGAATGGAATTCATTCGGCGCTGACTTGATACCGAAAAATAAACGTTTAGCCAAATATGTGCCTTTATGTGTTGAAATTGTTTGGATTTTGGCACTCTCTTCATCAACAGGTAAGTGTAAATATGCTTTGTGTATGTCTAAAGTACAAAAATATGTTCCACCGCGAAGTTCATTAAAAATTTCTTCAATCTTTGGGATTGGATGCCTGGCATCATGTAATTGTTCATTTACGGTTACTTTGTAATCAGCACATAGTCTGACAGACCCATCAGACTTTGGAACAACAACAAGCGGTGTACCCCACTCGGAATGATCAACTTTTTCAATAATGTTCTGAGATATTAATTTATCAAGTTCTGTCTCCACCTTTTCTCTCAGGGCATATGGAACTGGGCGTGGTTTTATAAATACAGGCTTGGCACCTTCACGTAACTTGAGGGAGCAAGTATAATTTGGAATTTTTCCAACTTTTTGTTCAAATACATCGGAATATTCTTTTAGAATAGAATCGACAGAGTCTTTGATATTCACCAAGGGTATCTGGTTGACTGTTGTAATATTTATGTCATTTAAATTAATTTTTAAATTTCTAATCCAGTTTCTACCTAAAATGGCTTCTTTCTTCAGATCAATTAAATATAAATCCTCTAAGCTGGAATATCCATTGTACGTGGCATTAATTTTAACATATCCAACTGGCTTGAAAATATTTCCAGTATAACTGCGAAAAACTACGTTTGTGTTTAAAATTGGAGTATTTATGTGGAGTTGTTGAAATTGATCTATTTTCATGATACTGACGCGGCTTCCAGAGTCACATTCAAAGCGGTTTGGTTTCCCATTTAACTGGACGGTTGCAAAAATTCTGTCATCATTTTCTAAGGAATTTAAACATATATCTATAATCTGGCCAATTTGAAAATCACTAGTTTCTGCATTCTCAACATAGCGTACACTGTTATCTTCATGATTAAATTTTTTTTCTTTTTAATAAGTTCTGTAATGCAAACTTTGCTAATGTGCCCATTTTTTGAGCAATAATTACATTTGAGTCTGTTTTTGACGCGGCATTGGTCTGTAGGGTGGTTATTTTTCCCACAATGTAAACAAACATCACCTAATCCTAAATCTTTCAAATTAACTGAACGAGGATTTCGGCTGTGTGATCGATCCCTGCTGGATACTTTTGATTTGGATCGAAAACTATTTCTTTTATTTGAAGTTGAAACTTTAAATACGTTTGTAGCACTACTTTTGTATATTTCTTTATTTTCTATTTTTGACGCTTCAATAGCTAAAGCTATTTCTAAAGCCTGATCGAAAGACAGTTCCGATTGTTGAAGTATTTTTTCACGAATCTTAGCATCATAGAGACCACGAATAAACTGTGCACGTAATAATAAATTAATAACAGATTTTGAACACTCTGTTGTGTCGCAGGTCGATTTAAAATCAGCAGTTTTTATCAGTTCTTTTAACGCAGTAATGTAGTTAGAAATGGACTCACCTGAATGTTGAGTTCTGCACAAAAACTTGTGTTGTTCAGTCAAAATATTTATTCGTTTGCACAGATGATCTTTAAGCAGTTGCAGGAGTTCATCATAAGTTTTTTTCGATGGCAAATCAGGTGCCGTTAAGTTTGAAAGCAATCTGTAATACTTGGCTCCGAGGCAGTTGATTAGCACTAACTTTTTTGCTTCTGTAGTCTCCGGAGTTGTGTCCGTTAATCCTTTAAGTTGATAATAATTTTCCAGTCTCTGTATGTAGTCGTCAAATGATTCGACGTTTTCGTCAAAACATTCAAAGTTGATAGTTTGATTTTGAAGCAGGCCCCGAGCCCTTGCTGGTTCATTTGAAGCGGCTGGTGTCGCGCTAAGCCTACCCACGATTGTATTTAAGGCGGTTATTAGCTCGGTTATTTCGGTCATGTCGACTTTTTTTTTTCTCTCGTCGCCACTGTAGTATTTATGGAGGTGGGGAATGCATAATAGTTTCAGTAAATACTAATTAAGAAAAGCATAATTTGTTTAATAAAAATCAACGTGGTTCAGCGTCTGCAGCGACATGCTGCTCAGGATGATACAGACTGATCTTGCCAATTGGCATAGACAAAAGTTAAAGAGAGTTGGCTGTTGCCATCTTATATTATACATTACATTTCCCATCCTAAATAGCTTTGGCGTGGCAAAATCTTACTTTTGAAGACTCTCATATCACTATTTTCAGTAACCATCATTGTCATTTCAGTTGTGTGAGTATTACAACTGAAGATTTTATTTTTAAATTTTAGTTTTTGCAGTTCGTGGCGCCACGATGAACAACAGCTTTGATACATCAAGCCTTTTTTTCCTTTATAAGCACGTACAAAACCTCTACATCATATTAATTACTCCAGAAAACCA
The DNA here is from genome assembly GCA_963932465.1 of Maratus speciosus. Taxonomy (NCBI): domain Eukaryota; kingdom Metazoa; phylum Arthropoda; class Arachnida; order Araneae; family Salticidae; genus Maratus; species Maratus speciosus. Next base: position 478,503,188 of record OZ010796.1, read on the forward strand.
CATGCATAGAAAATAGATTTTTCTGGATAAAATAAAAAGATTTTGGCGCACATGAAAAAAAATTCCGTCCTGTATTCTAAATATGATAAATTTTATTAAGTAGACCGTATTTTAATTGGAAAAGTGCATACAATTTATCAGGTTCAAAAATAAATTTCCTTTGAGTCCCTATAATGTCTTTCTTTTTACAAAAAATTAATAAAAATTGAATCGTTTTAATTACATTAAAAATATAAAGTTATCATATTTTATGTCGGTGTTCCTGAAGCTGTTGAAGAAAAGGCTTGAAATCCCCCTGGTATTGTCATTAAAATAGCTATTGCATTTTTTGTGTGTGCCACACCTTCATGTAACACTCACAATCTAGTTTTAAATATACAAATCGAGGGTGAAATGCACAGAAAAACATTTTAAACAGATTTTATCAGACAACATAGTATTCACAATGTACTGCTTTATGATTTTGTAAATTTAAATGCAAAACTGCCACCTAATGATTTTGTGCCATGATCTATGGCCATAGCGACCATTCAAATGCCAAATAGTCATGTAAAAACTGACACACTCCAATTTTTAAATAAATGTTGTGAAAAAGCTGCGTTACATACACATATATGCCTTTAATTTTTGTATCTATACTAATAAAAGACAAGATCGTTCTGTCTGTGTTTGCGTGTGTCGTCGATGGCTTGAAAAATTTAAGCACGTAAAAGTCTGAAAATTTGAGTGAGGATAGTCCAAGGGAGTTCTTGATGCACCCGAGGCTAAGATTTTAAAATTTTTGATAATTAGCCGAGATATTAAATAAAAACTCATCAAAAAAGCGATTTTTTTTTCAGAAAGAAACAAAAACGCGCGCACATCTGAACCTGACTTCATAGCAAAAATGAAATAAATTAAGAATTTTCCCTAGTCAATAAAAATTAAGAAACTAATTAATATATCGATTTGAAAACTTCCGATCGCAGATAGAAAAATATTTTATATCGGCATATAAAATTTTGTAAAAATTGATCGGTAATTTTTCTTAATTTTGGCAAAAAACTAACAGCGACAGTCTTTTTTCTATAAAAATCCGTTTAAGAATCTAAAAAAGACGTGTCATTCATTAAAAACAACTAAAAGGTTCGATCTGTTTCGGCTGACCCCTCTATGTAGTTTCAGAAAGGGAAGGGAATGATTGAGAATTTTTACTAGTTAGCGAAAACTAGGAAAGCTAATTAAGATACAGATTTGAAAATTCGAAAGTACGAGCCGAAAATATTTTACATAGGTATATACATTTTTTTAAATCTTACGATAAGTTTTCTTAATTTTAGCGAAAAACTAATAGAGACAGATATATTTACTTAGAAAATCCACAAAAGATCAATGAGAAAATTTTGAATGTCAGATAATAATTACGCATTTGTATAACTCAAAGCTAAGAAGGGGTAAGTAGAAGGACAATGAAAAGGAATTAATAAAGAAATTTTAATCTAATGGGAAGCTTATTATACGTAATTGTCATATATTAAAGAATTCTGCTAAAATTCTCAAAATAATGCATTATTAACCTTTAACTTATGTTACCGGTCACACAGATCGGGGCTTTTTTAAATTTTCATAGTTTAACTTGCAAATTTCAGTTTATCTACAAACAATACTGAAATTTTGTTTCGTTTGGAACTTTAATACTAACACCAGAGACTTTTGAATAGGTGAATTTTAATTATAACACTCCTGTACTAAAAGTTTAGTACAAAAACAACATCCTATGAGTTAATCGCTGATTTTATTCATCTTTCGAATTAGCGGTCTCACAGACCACTTCACACTAGTTATGTGACAATTTCTGTGACATCAGTTAAATGTTAATATAAAACTAATATAGCTTTTCTATCGTAAAATCTTTGTATCCCTTTTCACCTGATTTCACTCTTAAAACTCGGAAACATCACCAAATAGTCGATTCTCTTGGTTTATCCCACTCCTCTCCTCATAGTTTGGCCCGTAGAACCACAAATGCTTAAATGGGAAAAATCTTGCGGTGATTTTAGCGTAGTGCCTTTCCTTATCTTCTAATTAGCAGAAAAATGTAATTCTTTTTCTGTCCTATTGAAAATTTTTAAGCCTATTTATTTACATGCTTATTATTTCATAAATTTTATTTATTTTCTCACCGCTAGAAGGCGTTTTGAGTTTTTAATTTGCCTCAAATATAGGGTTAATCTTATTTAATTATTACAAAAATTACATTTAGGTTCCTTAACCTTTATGCCGACTAAAATGTCATCCTAAAGCCACCAAGGGACGCTATTTAATTACATTTTTATCACATTTTTCGTAGGTGTATCACGCTCGGTATACACTGCCGATGGCAGCGTCGACCCTTCCCGGAGGTTCATCTTGAAAGAGATACGTTTGAATTAAGGTTTTTAATGGTTAAATATGCGTGCGTTACACGCCCGGTGTACGCTGCTGAAGGCAGCGGGGATCCACCTAAGGGTTCATATTAAGAGATTCGCTTTTATGCAGTTTTACCCATCCTAGAAGTTCATTTTCAGATTTGTTTTTATGAAAACTTTAATATTAATCGCGGTTTTAATCATTAGAGGTTCATTTGGAAAAAATCGACCAGCGACTAATGCGCGTATATTAATTTAAGGTTATTATCCTGGGACCGGGCAACGGCGGGCAGTTCAGCTAGTTTTAAATAAAATGCATACTTTTGATGTTACTAAATGCTACTTTTATATTTTGAATGGGTTTCCATTTTTTCTACTCTTATAACTATTTAAATTATTTCTTATTAGTAATTTTTTATTAAATATTAATTGGTAAGAGTTGGTCTTTAAATGTTTTTTGTATTTTTAGGATACTACATCTGAAAACTGTGCTATGAAGGTAAATTATTATCATAGAAAACATGGTAGTACAAATCGAAAAGCATCACTGTGTTTTCGAATTTTTTTAAGGACGGCATCTCATCTTTTTTGGAAGAAATTTAAACAAAATTAAATACTTTTACTTTCCTTTCAAATTGAAGAGTTACAGAAATTTATTTTGCATTTCCTTATTTCAGTATAACTTTGTTACAGGAGCCTTGACATAAGTCCGTCTTAAGAAAGTGCAGTTTTAAACCAAATATTATAAGCAGTGAAATGGCGAAAGTGACATGGCAACCAAAGAAATTTCTTTTAATCTTACTAGCTGATCCACCCAACGTTGCTCGGGCCCGTCAAAATCTGAAAAACGAAACACAAAAATAACTCTAGAAAACGCAATAAAAAATCGTGAAAAGTTTAAAAATCGCTGCGCGAATTCCGAATACACTTTATTGGAATAAAATTTACTATATTTGGCTAGAAGAATTAAGTCGGATTCCTTTTACTAAATGTGGAAAATTCGCAATGAATCCCGAAAATCCTCCTAAAAGTCACAAAAATTTATTTCAAAATTCGCAGAGGGTGAAATTTACTATATCGGGCTGAAACCGGGATAATTGATTAAGACAGGGGATATATTTTATGAATGTGGAAAAATCGCCTCGAAACGAGAAAAAAATCTAAAAATTACAGAAAAATATTTTCTAAAAATCCAAACTTCGCTGTATTAATTCCGAATAAACTTTATTGAAAAGAGGACACAATTTACAATATCGTGCTAAAAAATTTAAACTGGATTCTTTTTCTTAATGTGGAAAAATCACCGCGAAACTAATAATAATAAAAAACCCTCTAAAAATCTCATTTTTTTTCTAAAAATACAAAACATGAAGAGGATAAAATTTACTGCAGCGGACTAAAACATTGCAACCGAAATTCTTTTACGAATGCAAAAATCACCACGAAACGCGAAAGAGCGCTAAAAATCGCATTGAAAATCACGGAAGACAAAATCTATTATATTAGGCTGAAGGTTTGAAACGGAATTCCTTCTACTAATCTGGAAAAATCGCCGCAAAACTAAAAAAAATTACCCTCTAAAAATCGCATATAATAAAATTCGCGACGAATTTAAAAATTGCTGTACGAATTCCGAATAAACAGAAAAGAGGACAAAATTTACAATTATGTGCTAGACAGTTAAATCCGAATTATTTTTAATAATGTGGAAAAATCGCCGCGGTAAAAACTGAAAATGGTATACAAAATTGCTAAAAATTCAAAAATCGCAGAAGACAAAATTTACTACAGCGGGATAAGACCGGAATTATTTCACGAATGACAAAAATCGACGAAAAACTAAAAAAAAACGATAAAACCGGCGGAAGACGAAATGTACTACATTAGACTGAATGTTTGAAACAGATATCATCTTACGAATGTCAAAAATTCACCACGGAGTGTGAAAAAATACTAAAAATCATTTGAAAATCGCATCAAAAAGCGAAAAAACTTTAAAAATCGGGAGGTTAAAATTTACTACATTAGGTTGAAACCGCATTATTTTTAAGAATGTCAAACAATCGCAACAGAACTCGCATTAAAAATCGATACAAATTCAAAAAGAGCGGAGGACAAAATTTACTATATTAGGCTAAATGTTTAAAACCGAATTCCTTTCACGAATGTCAAAACATCGCCGCGGAATGGGAAAAGACGTTAAAATTCGCTAAAAAATAAAAAAAATCGCGGAGACAAAATGCATTACATTAGTCTAAATGTTTGAAACCGAATTCCTTTTACGAATGTTAAAAAATTGCCGCGGAACTCAAAAAATTGCTAAAAATCTCTAAAAATCCAAAAAATGTACAGAACAAATTTTACTATAGTGGATTAACATATTGTAATCGGAATTCTTTCACAAATACAAAACAATCGACTCAGAACGCAAAAAACGCTAAAAATCACATTAAAAATAGCTAAAAATGCATAAATTTTGACGGACAAAATTTATTGCATTACTCTAAATGTTTGAAATAGAATTCCTTTTATGAATGTCCAATTATCGCCGCAGAGAACACTGCATTAGAAGCATGAAAAATTCAAAAATCGAATAGAACAAAATTTTCTATAGTGGGTAAAATACTGTAATCACAATTCTTTCACGGATATAAAAAAAATCGCCTCGAAACATTAAAAATCGCTAAAAATCACAATAAAAATTGCTAAAAATTCAAAAATCGATAAAATTTACTATATTAGGCTAAAAGTTTGAAACCCAATTCAGTTTTACTAATGTTGAAAAACCGCCCCGAAACGTGAAAAAACTCTAAAAATCGTACAAAAAAATTCCCTAATAATTAAAAAATCGCTGTCCAAATTTAGAATAAACTTTATTGCAAAGACAAAATATAATATAGTGGGCTAAGACATTGTAACCGCAATCCTTTCGCAAATGTAAAAAAAAATGGCCGCGGAACGCGAGGAAACGCTAAAAATGCTATTAAAAAATCTATAGAAAATCAAAAATCACCTAAGACAAAATTTCTATCTATACTAAGGAAAGAACAAATCGCTCTCTCTCTGTGTGTGTATGCGATGGCTATAAAAAAAAAAAAAACTACAGCACGTGGAAGTCTGAAAATTTAGGTGTGAATAGTCCAAGACAGGTCCTGATGCACCTGAGGCTCAGAGTTTTATTTTTAAGGGTCGGGGGCCCCTGGGCCCCTTTAAGTTTTTATGCACTAAACTGTTAATAATATGCCTCTTTTCTATCCGATCTTTTTCGTTTTCGGGGCGAATTCTCCATTCAGTATCTATCCCATTTCTACATTTCAGTTAAGACCCTGGTATCCTTGGGGCCTGGTAAGGGCCCCTTGAAGTTTTAGTGCACTAAATTGTAAATAAATTGCTTCCTTTTAATCTGATCTTCATTTTGGAATACTTTCTCCATTTAGTTATTCTCTCGTTTCTACATTCAAGTTAAGACACTGGGTCCGTCTAGGGTCCCGTAGGGCCCGGTCCAGGGCCCCTTAAATTTTTTGTGTGCCACGCATTTTTCACCCCCTAATTTTCTCACCTTCTCAGAACGTAATTTTAAAATTGAGTCTTGGACTCTTCTCCCTAGACCAACATCCACATACATTTATTGGGGCCCCAGAGACCTTTCTAAGCATTTCCCCATTTTTTTGCGTAATACTTTAAAATTATGTTCCAATGATTAATTCATACCCTTTGCTTAATCTTGACTAATTGAAGATCTAAAACGCTATGTACAAAAATGTTTTAGCATGTTTTCATGTTAGAGCCCTGTTCTCAACTACAAGTTTGCCCTTTTTGGGTCCCCTAATATAGCTTCATTAAAAACAGTCCTATTCACTAGCTTTTTTTCTCTATCAGCTTCTTAGGTTATCCAGCTACTACTTAAACTGAAAAAAAAATCAGACTTCAGCTACCACCAATTTTGAATATTAATCGCCTTCTTGGGCCCTTGGAGACGCCTCTTTAAAAAAGATTAGAATTACTTGCAATTTTCTTTAACATAGTTCTAGCGTCCTCTAATTACTTTAAAAACTACTAATAAGTATATTTATAAACTACTAATAAGTATCTTTATACAAAACTACATACCACTTAAATCCCTGGCCCCTTGGGACCCGGTGCAGGGCCCCTTGAAGCTTTTTCACCATAAATTGTTAACAAATTGCCCTTCTTAATCCTATCTTCCTTTTTGGGACCATTTTTCCATTTAGTTATTCTCCCGTTTCTATATTTCAGCTAAAATTCTGAGGCAAGCTAGGGTCCCATAGGGCCCGATCAAGGGCCCCTTGAAATTTTTGTGTGCCATGTTTCACCCCCAAATTTCCTCACCTTCTCATTGCATGATTTAAAAATTGAGTCTTGGACTCTTCTCCCTAGACCAACACCCTCATATTTTTATTGGGGCCCTAGAGCCCTTTTTTAAGCATTTACCCTATTTTTGCGCATTTCTTTAAAATATTATTCTAATGATTAATTCATACCCTATGCTTAATTTTGACTAATTGAAGATCTAAAACTCTAAGTACTAAAACATTTATGCTCGTATTCACCAACTACTTCGACGCCGAGTTACCGAGAATACCGAAAACCCCGGTCTTAGGGGCATCCCACACTAAGGCGACAAGCGACATGTAGCGCAAAAACCGGTCGAAACAAAGAACTAAGTTGTTTCAAACCTGTTTTAAACGAGTTTTTCCAGCGAATTCAAGCGACATGTCTTATGTGTCGCCTTAGTGTGGGATGCCCCTAACACTCAAACGGTATGTACCTTCAATTCTGATTGGACGTCTTCTTGATAATGTCCAATCAAATGTTACCGTGAATTTCGTTTGAGCTTCGACCGAGGTTTTCTAGGTTGAAGTAGATGGTGAATACGAGCATAAAACATGTTTTGATGTTGGGGCCCTGTTCTCAACTATCAGTTGGCCCCTTTTGGGCCCCCCTATTATAGCTCCATTAAAAATAGTCCGATTCACTAGCTTTTTTTCTAACACCTTCTTAGGTTCTCCAGATACTACACAAACGACAAAAAGAAAAAAAAAAATTCAGACTTCAGCTACCACCAATTTTGATTATTAATAGCCTTCTTGGGCTCTTGGTGCAGCTTCTTTAAAAATGATCCGAATTGTTTGCAGTTTCCTTTAACATAGTTCTAGCGTCCTCTGATTATTTAAAAAACTACTAAAAAGTACCTTTATACAAAACTGCATGCCACTTAAGTCCCTGGTCCCTTGATGACCGGTACAGAGCCCCTAGAAGCTTTTGCACTATAAATTATTAATAAATTGCCCCTCTTAATCCGATTTTGATTTTTGGAACTCTTTTTCCATTTAGTTATTCTCCCGTTTCTATATTCCAGTTAAAATCCTGGGGCACCTTAGGGTCCTGTAAGGCCCGATACGGCCCCCTTGAACTTTTTGTCTGCTATGTATTTTTCACTCCCTAATTTTCTCACCTTCTCATTGCATAATTTCAAAATTGAGTCTAGGACTCTTCACCCTAGACCAACACCCTCATAATTTTATTGGGGCACTAGGGCCCTTTTTTAAGCATTTCCTTAAAATATTATTCTAATGATTAATACATACCCTGTGCTTAATTTTGACTAATTTAAGATATAAAACGCTACGTACTAAAACATTTAAACATTTTTCCATGTTAGGCCCCTGCTCTCAGCTATCAGTTGGACCCATTTGGGACCCCTGTTATAGTTCCCTTAAAAATGGTCCGATTCCAAAATTTTTTTCTAACAACTTCTTTGGTTCCCCAGCTACTACATGAACGAAAAAAAAATCAGACTTCAGCTACCACCAATTTTGAATATTAATCGCCTTCTTGGGGCCTTTGTTGCAGCTTCTTTAAAAACTATCCAATTCTATTGCAATTTTCTTTAACATAGTTTTAGCGTCTTCTAGCTACTTTAAAACCACTAAAAAATTTTCTTATACCCAACTACATTCTAGTTAAGACCCTCTCCCCCAGGGCCCAGTCTTTCTTTTTACCTCGTCTACCAAGTTTTTTGACCATTAATCTCCTTTTTCAGCATCGACTTACGTCTACTCGCTACAGCTTTAAATTAAAAATCGCATTACTTTGAAGGTAACTTTAGATAAGGGATATCACCAGTTTATTAAATATTGTGTTAATGTTAAAAGTAATTCATGACATTTACAAGGGGAAGGGGCATCTTCGACCGCTTAGTGGGCATTCTTACCTCGGGTTCTAAGGTCCCAATTTCAACGGGATTTGGTTCATTCCACTTAAATTACAATTCAGCTACTTTCTGTATTATGAAATTTTATCTTAGACTTCAGTTACCAACATTTTCAAATATAAATGGTGCATTCTTTTTTTTTTATTTTATGGGTTACGAGGTTTAGCTCACTCAACATGGTTTTCGATTGTCTCCAGAAAATGCTGGGCACTTCCTGGTAAATGCTGCCATATGTAGCGGGGACCGAAGTTAGAGGTTCGTTCGGAAAGAAGTTTGTTGGGAACACATTAGATGCTGCGGAAGGAAATAGGGTCTCCGAAATTAGGTTCATTTAAAAGAATTTCAAAAGAGATAAAATCATAGAAACTTGAGTTTTGTTTAAGGTTATTATTTACAAACCCCGTGCAATGCCGGGCGGATCTGGTAGTAGTGAATTAAACTAGTGAGACCGGAATTCTTTTACGAAAGTAAAAAATTGCCGCAGAACGCGAAAAATCTTTAAAAATTGCTAAAAATACAAAAATCGAGGAGGACAAATGTCACTACGTTAGACTAAAAGTTTGTAACCGAATTCCTTTTACTAATATGAAAAATCGCCCCTTAACGAGAAAATTTTCTAATAATCGCATATAAAATTCGCAAAAATTTCAAAAAAGTCTGTACGAATTCCAAATAAAGTTCATTCAATAGAGGACAAAATTTACGATATTGGGTGAAAAGATTGAAACCGCATTCCTTTTACAAATGTGGAAAAATCACTGCGAAACGTGAACCCCCCCCTCCCCGCAAATATCGGATAAAAAATCCATTTTGGACTTCAAGGTGCATAATTGCATACATAAAGGTACAGTCGTGGAAAAAAAAAGTAAACATCCCCTACTAACTCCTCAACGGGTCATTCCATGTCAGTTCAGGCAGGCATGTAACCCACCATCACAGATTTTGATGAAACTGCGTGTGTTTGTTCCTTTTATTAAGATATGATTCCCAGTATTTTTTTTTACTCCTTGGTCAAATAGTTTCTGAGAAAAAAATTGTCAAAATTTTGAAAAACTGCCATCAGTTGGCATTCTTGACTGCTCGATTTTCAAATGTAGCATGACATAAATATGATCATATTTCAATATCTATTCCACAAATCATCTTCAAATAATTTATGCATAATATATAGGGTACGTATTTTATGAAAAAAATACTGTTACGCTTATATAACATTTTAAGTGTGTCTAAAAAAATGTTTAATCTTTGAAGTCGTGATTTTTTTATGAAAAATAATGCATTAACTAAAATAGCATTATTAACAAAAGGCGGTATTTTTATTAAATTTATTTTTTGTGGGGGATATACTTAAAGGTGTCTTTTACCTGATTCTGAAATAAAAGTAGTGGGATTTTGGGTGTTTTTAGTAGTATTTCATATTTAAAAATATTTTGAGGCGTATTTCAAATCAAATCAAGCAGAGTCATTCCATGTCAGTTCGCCTAAGACATTTAATTCACTGTCACAAATTTCAATGAAACTGGGTATGTTTATAGCTCATTTTAAGACAGGATCAAGGAAATTAAAGGTGATTACAAGTAAAATATTTTTCAAGATAAAAAAATATCTAAATTTTGAAATTTTTTTAAAAATGTTTTTAATGACAGATCTATATTCAAAGACTGCATAAAAAAAAAGTCATTTCAATATAAAATCACTAAATAAGTTTCAAATAATGTATATGTGACAAATAATGCAGGCAGATTATTATTTATTGTTGTTTGTCATGTTTAAATGCTAAGAGTGTGTTTAATCTTGTGAATTCTTAAAATCAAGAATTTTGTGAAAAATAATGTGTTAATCAAAAATTTATTATTAACCGAAGGCAGGCTGTTATTACTTTTTTTAATTGTACTTAAAAATATCTTTTCAATAGTTATAAAATAAAAATAGTGAAAATATGAGCAATTATAACAAAATTTTCATAAAATGTGAATGTTTAATGATAAATATTGAAGCTTTTCATGCTAAGATGTACTAAAATGACTACAATATCGTGTATTTCTACTCTTGCTTAAATATAATACATACAATAATAAAATAACAAATATTATTTACAGCAATAAAAATTAAATTAAATAGTACCAGTTCCTTTACCAACACTACATTGCTCAACAGCCGACTTAAAATTAACAGCCCACTCTTATTGAAAAATACTTTCAACTGTTCAAATAATAAATAAACTGCATTTAAAAATTTTAATATCAACTTATTATCTTAAGACGATAATAATAACTAAACAACATGATGAATTTATAAATCAGCTTTTAATTGAAAAGTCATGAAATGGTCCCTTTAAATATTGTTGTTCATCGATCAATCAAAACAAATTATATAAAAAAAAATAGTGAGCCTAATATGCTGACTGCAATGACACTTCTAACAAAACTAATTAATTCATTACCATCTGAAATCGAACCCGAAAGATCAAAAAGAAAAAAAAAATCATCTGTAGTGTGAATGTGACATACTCAGTGGTTGTTGAGCCTGCGGATCAAACAATCGTGTTTCGACACAGAAATTTTAAAAATAAAATGTAACTTTTTAGATCACAGTAAATATTGGTCTTCAAATACTGAATAAAATTTCTGGGTCAAAACTGAATTGTTTGATCTGCGGGCTATACACCCGAAATTACGGTACATATCATTAGAAACTGAATAAAGTTACAAAAGTGCAACTCATTAAGTTTTAAATATTTTTTTAGATATAGTTATTTGAAAGATATAAGTATAATGGATTATGCATTTTTTGCATATATTTAAAGCACAATACGTCAAAATTTTCTTCAAAAGAGTGAAATTTGGTATATTTTTTCTATATTAGCAGCTCAATGCTAAATTTTCAATATTAACAGCCAAATATGAGTTTAAAGATTAGGACTGTCATTTTGAAAATTTCTATTGGGCGGTGAGGAGCTAGTGATTTTTCTCTTTTTTGGAAAGGGATAATTGCCCTTCGCCCTAGAAGTTTTACTAAAAAACAATATTGTTTATTTTTTTCCTTAAGAAACGAACATAAAAGATAATTTGAAAAATAAAATAAATGTATAAATAAAAATATTTCCAGGGATGATACATTGGATAGGTTTTACATTTGAAAATATTGATAATTTTAAATATGATTTAAATACTATTAAAACCAACCAAAATCCCACTATTTTTATTTCAGATCCAGTTATAATGTAGTATTATGTACAATTTAAAATTAAAAAATTAGTCATAGAAACTCCGCCTCTGATTGATAAAGATTTTTTAATAATTTCATTATTTTTTGTAAAATATTTTTGATTTCAAAGATTATACAATTTTTTAGACACATTTAAATATTTTTTAACATTACAGCAATATTTTTTTCATAATCTACATACTTTATTTACCTTGCTTAAATTATTCGAAGATTTCTTTATTAGTTATTGAAATATGATTTTATATATAAAATGAGGCCTTTGAAAATTGAACAATCATTAATGGCAACTCGTGGCATTTTTCCAAAATTTTGCTAATTTTTTCTCATATGTTCACTATTTTTATTTTATAACCATTTAAAAGATATTTTTACGTACAATTAAAAAAAAGCAATAACACCCTGCCTTCGGTTACTAATAAATTTTTGATTAACACATTATTTTTGACAAAATTCTTGATTTTAAAAATTCATAAGATAAAAGACACTCTTAGTGTTTAAACATGATAAAAAACAAGAAATAATAATCAGCCTACATTATTTGTCACATATACATTATTTGAAACCTATTTAGTGATTTTACATTGAAATGACTTTTTTTTTTTTTTTTTTTTTTTTTTAAATGCAGTTTTTGAATATCGAACTGTCATTAAAAAAATTTAAAACAATTTTTTAAAATTTTGATATTTTTTATCTTAAAAAATATTTTACTTAGGATCAAGAAAATTAAAGGTGATTACGTCTTAAAATAAGCTATAAACAAACCCAATTTCATTGATATTTGTGACAGTGATTAAATGGCTTAGGGGAACTGACATGGAATGACTCTGCTTGATTTGATATGAAATGCACCTCAAAATATTTTTAAATAGGAAATACTACCAAAAACACCCAAAATCCCACTATTTTTATTTCAGAATCAGATAAAGGACACCTTTAAGTATATCTCCCATAAAAAATAAATTTAATAAAAATACCGCCTTTTGTTGATAATGCTTTTTTTGTTAATGCATTATTTTTCATAAAAAATTCACGACTTCAAAGTTTAAATATTTTTTTAGACACACTTAAAATGTTATAAGCGTAACAATATATTTTTTTCATAAGCTGCGTACCCTAAATATTGTGCATAAATTATTTGAAGATGATTTGTAGAGTAGATATTGAAATATGATTATATATATGACATGCTACATTTGAAAACCGAGCTATCAAGAATGCCAACTGACGGCAGTTTTTCAAAATTTTGACAATTTTTTTCTCAGAAACTATTTCACCAAGGAGCAAAAAAAATTACTGGTGATCATATCTTAATAGTAAGAACAAACACACGCAGTTTCATTAAAATCTGTGATGGTGGGTTACATATTGATATTTTACTGCCTGATTTGACGTGGAATGCCCCCAACAAATTATCGTAGAAGAAAGTTACTGGTACCGAGCGATTGGAAATAAAGTCTACTTTTAAATGATGTATATAGAATTTTCTTAGGGGGCCATCTACATATTAAAACGAACCATAACTTTGCTTTTTTCAATAGCAGTACACAATTCTGACAGCGTAAATGAACTCTGCACCCTTCAATTAGCTTAAAAACAAATTTTTATGCAATTCGTACCATAAGTTTCCAAGAAATTAATTATTTTAAAACGAGCTTATTTTAAGGGCTGTTATCCAAATTCAAGTTCGGTAGTCGATTGTTAACCGAGAGAGCCCCCTTCTTGATCAAGGCACCTTAAGCACCACTCAAGCAGTCAATGAAGCCGGTTAGATAACAGGACAGCAGAAGAAATTTCAAAATATCTACTCACTTCTATCACAGACGGTCCCTTAAATCATCATTTTGTCATTTTTTAATCATGATTTGAAAACTAATTGGAAGACAAATGTGAAATTTTGGATTTCCATAAAGCAAGGACTTAATAAATCTAAATCAATCAAAAAAATTGTAGGTTGCGATTCATAATTTTTTCGAATGTTAATTTCATAATTAATAATTCATACCATAAATTATAAACATTGCAAATTCAGCGTATTTATGTTTGGGTATATTAGAATTATTGCTACACAAAAAATTAACACATTAGAAGCATAATTTCAGGAGATATAAATAAAAATGTGAAAATATAATTTAATATTAGAAGAACTAAATTTTGAATGTTTATAATTCAAAAACTTATCATTCAAATGACATGAAATTTGGTGTCTTGGCATAGTTTGAACAAAAGATTTGAAATATCTTGTTAAAATTGAGTACTGCTATCGAAAAAAAAAAATAGTTTGGATTCGTTTTAATATATAGATGGTTCCCTAAGCAAATTTTATATACATCATTTAAAAGTAAACTTTATTTCCAATCGTTCGGTACCAGTAACTTCCGTTTACGATAATTTATTGAGGAGTTAGTAGGGGTGTTTACTTTTTTTTTTCCACGACTGAACCTTCCTACCAAATTTTGTGGTGGCCGAGAGGTTCTGCTCTCGAAGCTGGTAGACGGGAGGTGCTGGGTTTGAACCCAATCGCGCCCGTCGGCCTAATCGTTCGGAGTTTTCGTGGTTTTCTTTGAACCTTGGATTTCCAAGCGTTAATACGGGTTAGGTTCCCTTAGAAAGACCCCCAAGAAGGGCACTCCCCCCCCCCCCTTAGGGCCTATATCCCTCGTGTTGATAATTGGCCGTCATAAACACAACCAACCAACCAACCAACCAAATTTTGTAGCTCTGCTTGGAGTGATCTTTCCAGTACACATTCGACACACACAAAAACTTCTTTCCTTATTATTATAGATATGGCTTATTTGTGTTATATATTTTGTTTTGCATTATTATATGGTTTATTTACATCCTCAGCTATATTATGCAAATAAATAAATAAATTCTGTTATTTTTAACAATATGCATAACAAAATTAGGCATTTTGACTTTTCATTGCGGCGACTGTCTCATGAAATTTATTTGAAATAATAAACCTTTTGAAATTCATATAAAAAGGCAAAACAGTTACATATCGAAAATACACATAATTGAAAACAAATTCCAATATGTTAATTGGTGTAAAAATAATTTAATTATTTGGGGTAGTTTGTACGAGTTGAACAAAATTTAATTTATGGTAACATTTTTAAAAATCTTCATATTTTGGTTATCAAATTTAAATTATTCGCATGGTGCCTTAGTGCTACAGATTCACAATCTCTGATCTAGAATATGCCCTCAAAACTGTTGTTTGTTCCATACAATGTTTAATTCATGACAATCAGTTTAATGAGCCGGAGTCGTGATTGACAAAAAAAGCTGATCAAAAACATCAAACAATTTTTTTTTTTTTTTTTTTAAATCAGTTTACGTTTTATCGGTGTACATTTTCACGCTTGAACCGTTCAAGCTATCGACGTTATTTTAATTTTTACTTTTGTAAATCAATTAAAATTTTTACATTGAAGGACAAACCTTTTAAAAAATAATTTTTTTAGTAATTTCTGTATTTTAAACCGTTAAGTGAAAATATTGTGCATAAAATTGACCCCCCAAATTTCAAACAGCCACCATTTTGTGAAATTTTGATTTATATTACCTATTTTAGGTTTAGCATCCCACTAATTTAATATATTTTAACAATTCGTGAAGATTCTTAAATGTCTTAGATAGTCATTAAAAGCGCAATCACTTAAATCGATTTACTGTGCACTCTGTCGCCACGCATAGCGGACTTTGGAATTGTTTAGCCGCTATCAGATTCACCGACTTTTCGAACAACCAACTTTACAGCCGATTTTAACACCAACTTTTTCCAGTTGAAAGGGAGAAAAAGGTTACAATTGTCTTTGCTAAAGTTGGAGGAAAACCCGGGAAAACCAGTACTACTAGTACCAGCCGTCAATATTTATCGCATTTTCCATTCAATCGCTTATCTCTGATTCGCTGAAATGTTGAAAGGTGGGAGGAAAAGTTGCGGCTAGGACAGACTTTTTTGAGATGCGGATAAAAAGTTGGGGATATTGCTGTTTGCTATCACACTGGGCGTCGAGACAACATTTCGCGAAAAGTTGGAGGAAATCAAGAGTTGGCTCAAAAATTGCTCGAAAAGTTGATGAATCTGATAGCGGCTTTTACATCAATTAAAATATGAACATTTTTGAAAATATTCACACACGTACGCTCTCGCTGGTCCTTTTTCTAAAAACCAGTAATTTTTATTGTATATTTTTAATGTGTGTGCCATTTAGCAAAGTGTATTTTATTTTAAATACAGTGATTTTTTATAAGAGTATTTATACTCAAAAACCATACTATAAAACCAGCATTTATATTCATGGTAAGTTTTTGCAACACTAGCAACAGAAACGCCATTCGAAGTAAGTTTCGACGAAAATTATAAAGAAGACTTTAAAAAAAAAAAAAAAAAGTGGTGTTCAAAAAATGGACCGAGTGGGAGCCCTGCACACGTAAAAGAAAGTAATATAAATTCAATGACGAAAACCATTTTTTTCTATGTGGATTTTCAAAAAGAAAAGAAAAATCCCAAAATACCTGAAAAATGATGCCGTATCGGGAAACTTCCTCTTAAAAACTGAGGAGAAAACTTATACACTGTTAAAAATTATAGTTCAAAGTTTTGCCATTCTATGGTGTAAAGTGTATGGTGTAAAGAAGAACCAAAATATCGTTCGTCTTAACTTAAACTTTTCTTTATGATTCAACCTTGAAAGCTTTTCTGAAAAATAGGGCTATTTCACAGCTAGTTGGAACAAGTAGCTCTATGTACACTACACTGCGTCCCAAAAGTTTAGACAATCAGCAAAATTTGCATTAACATAAAAAGTAATAAGGTACAATTAAAATTTGTGAGATAGGTAATAAATAAAAACAGTTTTGCTGATATACACATATCAATTATGATCAAAGGTTGGAAATTATAAAATATACATTGAATTATATAAAAATGTGCTGCCCCAAAAGTATAGACACCTGTATTATTTTTTTGTTTTTGGTTTTACATTTATAAAAGTAACTAAAAGCTTACGTTTAATATTTATATGTATTGTCACGACACTTTATAACATAAAATACACGTCGTTCCATAGAATTAACTAAGCATTGCAATACAGAAGGCGGTATTGCATACCACGCTTTGTCAATTGCAATTTTTAAGTCATTTACACATGTATATTGCTTTCCATTTTCATATATTTTACGAGATAGTATCCCCCATATGTTCTCCACGGGATTCAAATCTGGACTAAGTGCTGGCCAGTCTAATAGTGGGATATTGTTTTGCTTAAACCATTTTTTCGAGGATGTGGAGGTATGGATGGATGCCCCATCTTGTTGGAAAACACAGTCCGGTCTTGCTGGCAAATCCATAATTGGCATAAATTGGTATGTAAAATATAGTGATAATCCTCTGATTTCATTTTTCTGTCCACAACTCATAGAAAAGTTTGGCCATTGAAAGAAATCCTCCCCAGGTCATTACGGAATCTCCGCTTTGTTGCTTGCTGAAACAGTTCTTAAGTTCTTTTCTTAATTCATGCCAGTAAAATTTATGACTATCAGGGCCGTCTAAATTCCATTTCTTTTCATCACTGAAGATGACAAAAATCCATTTTTCACCGTATGACATATGCTGTCTAGCCCACTTTAGACGTGTATCTTTATGTCTCTGCTTTAAGCAAGGTTTTGCTTTCATTCTCCTGCAAACAATATTTGTTGAAGATTTAATTCTTCTGTGTACAGTACTTTTTGAAATTCTGGAAATTGATGCAATTTCACGCACAGATAAATTATCAACTGAAGCTATTTTTAATAACATTCTATCATCACGTAATTTGGATTTGCTAGCAGGCTCGAACTGTGTTTTCCATCAAGATGGGGCATCCAGCCATACCTCCACATCATGAAAACATGTTTTAGGCAAAACAATATTACACTATTAGGCTGGCCAGCACTTAGTCCAGATTTGAATCCCATCGAGAACGTATGGGGGATCTTATCTCGTAAAATATATGAAAATGGAAAGCAATATACATGTGTCAATAACCTAAAAATTGCAATTGACAAAGCGTGGTATGAAATAGCTCCTTTTGTAATGAAATGTTTAGTTAATTCTATGGAACAACGTGTATTTGATGTTATAAAGTGTCGTGGCAATACAATTAAATATTAAAAGTAAGTTTTTAGTTACTTTTATAAATGTAAAACCAAAAAAATTTACATGTGTCTATACTTTTGGAACAGCACGTTTTTATATAATTTAATGTATATTTTATAATTCCAAACCTTTGATAATAATTTATGTGAGTATACCAGCAAAACTTTTTATTTATTACCTATCTCACGGATTTTAATTGTACCTTATTACTTTTTATGTTAATGCAAATTTCGTTGATTGTCTAAACTTTTGGGACGCGGTGTATGCTGCTTTAGAACATGAACGCATCCGCCTACTTGTTTATAGTGGTTAGAACGTTAGGTACAAGTCATGTTCAAATTCAGATTGAAGCTTGGATGATCATAGTATGTCAGATTCCACTTGAAACCAAGGTTCCGGTTTGATTAGCTATTGTCTGAAAAAGCGAACCATAGTGATTTGGCTCATCATTTTGCTTGTTTTCGCTTCAGCACTTTATTAGTTCTTAATCCAACTGTTTCAACATTTCTTAGCTCACCATTTTACGAGTTTCTGGCTGAGAATATACAAGTTTAACCGGAGCACAAAATGCTGTAATAAGGTTTTACAATCTTATGATTGCAGCTACTGTAACACCAAACGTTGGCTGAATCCAGTATCAAAATTTTAACAGTGTAACTTGAAACAACAAAATTTAACGGAAGGCAGATTAAAAAGAGATAGCAGAACAAAATGTCTAGTTTTACCGAACATTTGCATAGCTTCCAACCCTCCGGATTTCCGATTATCACTATTTTCAAAGAGTAATCTCTGTCCTTTATAATCTCAAAATTTCTGCATTGAACAAAGTGAAAATTTATATTTGAAAATACTGACAGTCAAACTAGAGGTCTGCATGGGCCGGAATTTCCAGGCCCGGGCAAGGCCCGAAGGAGAAATAATTAGGCCCAGCCCGGAAGAAAGTTCGGCCCGTGCCCAGCCCATTTGTATTTTCGCGGTTCATGGCCCGGCCCGTAAAAAAATAAATGAAAACAGGCCCGGCCCGTGTAAAAATCAAAGAAATCAGAACCGACTCAATTTCCACAAAAAATTCCGATTTTTCTTAATATATAATTAAGATTCTTTTCTAGAATACTGCATAAATATTTGTGGAAACATTTAACAATATATTTTAGATTACTATATGTTTTCAAGCTAGAGCATACAGAATAGCAACATTAATAATCACTTAGACTCATTAGACTCTTAAATTCAAATAAATATTCATTAAAAACATTAATACGTTCAGAATGCAAGGAAAAAAAAAGATGGTTAAAAACATCATAGCTTTTGAAACTGTATAATAAAAAAAAAGGAGATTTTTGAAAATATTTCTATGTAATTTATTAATCTATATTTCCAAATTTTCCGTTACAAAAAGTTCACTATTACTACTATTATTTGCAAGGGCCGATCTTTATTACTACTATTATTTGCCGAGATCTAGATCTCTAAGTCAAACATCTGAACGGTTGGGAGCTATACCTTTGAATATAATGCATTTTTTACAGCGTTCCTTATGTTACCTATGATAAATGACAATAAAACACTAAAATACAGACAACAAGAGTTAGTTATATTTTAATAACAATATTATCATGCCTTCAAAAGACACAGAGAAGTACATTTTCAAAAGCATTCTTAAGCTACAAGCGTGTCCGCAGTAAAAGATGGAAAAAAGATGGGATGACATTGCACAGATTCTTTCTTGTCTGCGGATCAAAAGCTGATAACACAGTAACGTAAGATGTAATTATCAATGCCATTAATGGACTAGAAAACATCACATAAGTCTCTGCTTGGCACATTCAGGACACAGAATGTCAGGTCCATCAGTAATAAATCCCTTACCAACAAGGGACATGTTGCACTCAGCACACATGAAACAATCGTTATGCCAGTTTCTGTCTTCGAATGATATGAACCTGGTACCTCCAATTCCTGAAACGATAAGTGAAAAGTAATTAACCGATCTTAAAATTTAATATTAAAACAGGCTTTGAATAAAGAGGGATTAACCCTTTATGGGCCAAATTATGAATTCAGGAAAATTTTATCTTCTAAAGCATTTTTCGTGAATTCTTGAAGGTACATTAGAATATTTACACAATCATTTAATGAATTTTTGACGGATTTTGCCAATTAATTAATTAAATTTGAATTTATAGGTATTTTGCGCAACATTTATATCTCCACTCAAATATTTTATTTAATTTTTTAGCATTGTGTAGAATTAGGAAATGTACAAATATAATGTTCTTAAAATAGAAATATTTCCGAACTGAACTCCCCCCCCCCTCCCCCAATCTTTCAACGTCAAAAATGCTGAAAAGATGTAAAGGCAAAGGAAATCATCCAAAATAATAATGCTTTTGGAACAAGATAAAGTAATATATCTATCACTCATTCTAAACAGTATTAATCGATGTATTAAATGAATTTTATAACAAGTTATTGTAATGGTACTTTAAAGTACCGTCGGGGCATAAAGGGTTAAACACAATCTAGAAAACTAATGAAAAAAAAAAGCAATTTTTGAATCGTTGGTTGTAAAAAGGGTTGAACATTTCTCGCGAAAAAAAATGGCGCCAAAAGTTTTTATTATTACTGTTTCCAAACAAAAATGTTCGTGGAAGAACATTTACAACATAAATCTGCCACGAAGATCATTATTTGAAAATAGTAGCGTTAACATTTTCGATGCAATTTTTTCCCGTGACAAACATTCAAATATACGTCTATATATAAGGGTGTTGATTTTTCTCATTTAATTAGTAAATTCTATTTAATATAAGTCGTTGCATGTACAATCGGCTAAAAAAGAAAGAGATAGAACTCGCTATACATTTTAATTGTTAAATTATCGATTCAAGAGAGAAGAACAAATATAGCCATAGCCTGTCTATAGGAATCTTGTTGTCTTCAAAACATGTTTAGGAGAACGTCTTCATATTAAAAAACGAAAAAAAACTTTAATACTTTCAATACAAACACATAATTTTGATATCAGAAAAGGAAATTAGACCGTCAAATTACTAAATATAAATTTTAATGAAAAGTTCCAGAGATATTAATTATTAAAAATTGAGTTAATTTGGGGATCGGTTTAATAAGTGAATTGTTGCATTATGGTTAATTTAATAGAAATTTCATTAATACTCTTCATTGGGAAATATAATTATTCTAGGTAAAGTCTAAAGAAAATTGTTTAAACTTCCTGACAAATAATTGAGATATCTGTTGTATTTATAATTAGAAAAATGAAACTTTGTTAAAATCACCATAAAATACAAAATAACACACAGGACGCGTTTCGGGTTGGAAATTTTAACAACCCGTCATCAGCCAAAGCAAACACGTGTCCCAAAGCCAAATGACACATAAAGCCAAATTCACAAATGAAGAGAAAAGGCAGAAAGGAGAACTTATAAAGAATGCGACAGGTGGCGCTAGCTGAAAGAAAAACAGCAATTACAGAGGGGCACATGCAGAAAAGGAAAGTGTTGTCAAAAAGAAAGAAAAAAATGAACAGAAATAAAAAGAGTAACGGAAATTGAAAAATAAAAATAAAATAAAATAAATAAAAATGTAAAATAAATAAAAATAAAAAGAGAAAGAGAAAACACAAGAAAAACAAAAGAAATAAAAGGATTTGTATATATATATATATATATATTAATAAACTGGAAAGACACAAGAAAAGAGGGGGAAAGAATTACAAAAGTAATTTCCAAGCTGAAGAGAGAAAATGAGATGTTGAGATATCATTGAGAAGTTTATCGGAATTTTTAAAAATAAAAAAATGCTTCGTGAAAATCCAAGTGTCTAGGTGAAACAGGAGAATAAATAATTCTGTCCAGGGAGAAATTGAAACAGTGACTTGAAGTACAACAATATGAAGCAATCGAATATTTAGAAATTTCTTGATTTGAAAAGCACCTCTGATGCTCGCTTAGTCTGAATTTTTAAATTTCCGTTACTCTTTTCTTTTCAGTTAATTTTTTCTTTCATTTTGGCAACACTTTGTTTTTCTGCATGTTCTCCTCTGTGATTGGTGTTTTCCTTTCAGCTAGAGCTACTTGTCGCATTCTTTGTAAGTTCTATTCTCTGCCCTTCGTGTTCATTTGTGACGTTGTCCACTTTTCGTACGCGAGTTTACTTTGGCTGATGATGAGCTGGAAAATTTCCATCTCGAAACGCGTCCTGTGTGTTATTTTGTATTTTATGGTGATTTTAATAAAGTTTTTTTTTTTCTAATTGTGATTTCTCAACAGTTTTTCGGTGCTGTTTCATCTATATGTTGTATTTGTTAATAATACATTTATGAAATTAATTTCTGACTACATTACTCTTTATTCGGTAGAGAGAGCAGATTTTTTTTTTTACGCATATTAGAAGCTTCTAGAACTCAATTTCTATGCAAATATTTATGTTATTAACTAAGGCATTTACACTCCTGAGAATTTTAAAAGAGTATGGCACCATTATATTAGATTTGAATTTCGATCGCCATTTAACATTTAATTAGCAAAATTTGTAATAACTTATTTAATCGCAGAATTTATAATATTTTTCTGCGACTAAATGTAGCGAAAAATGTTATTCAAAAATTGTGGTATAACTGTATGCATGTGGTTATAATTAATAATTTTTTTACATATTAATTTCACAATTAATGACATTTTGCTTAAAAATGATAAAAATGCATGAAAATCGCATAATTATATTTGGAATACCTAATTCAAACAGTACGGAAGAAATCTGCGTAAAAAATAATTACACATGAGACTTGAATGTAAATATAAAACATTTACATTGGGATATCAAAAATTTACATTATATGATTTATTAAAACTTCTTCACCAGATAACTTCAAATTTAGAAACTTATGCTAATATGTACAGTCGTGGAAAAAAAAAAGTAAACACCCCCCACTAACTCCTAAACAAATTATCGTAGAAGAAAGTTACTGGTACCGAACGATTGGAAATAAAGTCTACTTTTAAATGATATAGATAAATTTTGCTTAGGGGGGCATCTACATATTAAAACGAACCATAACTTTGTTTTTTTCAATAGCAGTGCACAAATCTGACAGCATAAATGAACTCCACATCCTTCAATTAGCCTAAAAACAAATTTTTATGCAATTCGTACCATAAGTTTCTGAGAAATTAATTATTTTAAAACGAGCGTATTTTAAGGGCTGTATCCAAATTGAAGTTCGTAAATCGATTGTTAACGAGAGAGCCCCCATCTTGATCAAGGCACCTTAAGAAGTCAATGAAGTCTGCTAGATTACAGGACAGCAGAAGAAATTTCAAAATATCTAGTCACTTCTATTATAGACGGCCCCTTAAACCATGATTTTGCCGTTTTTAAAGCATAATTTGAAAACTACTTGGAAGAAAAATGTGAAATTTTGGATTTACATAAAGCAGGAC
Organism: Maratus speciosus; assembly: GCA_963932465.1. Lineage (NCBI taxonomy): Eukaryota > Metazoa > Arthropoda > Arachnida > Araneae > Salticidae > Maratus > Maratus speciosus. The sequence continues at coordinate 478,526,648 of OZ010796.1, forward strand.
TTAATAAATCTAAATCCATCAAAAAAATTCTAGGTTACAATTCATAATTTTTTCGAATATTAATTTCATAATTCCTAATTCATATCATATAATTATAAAAATTGCAAATTTAGCGTATTTATGTTTGGGTATATTAGTATTATTGCTACAAAAAAATGGCACATTAGGAGCATAATGTTTGGAGATATAAATAAAACTATGAAAATGTAATTTAACATTAGACGCACTAAACTTTGATTGTTTATTATTAAAAAACCTATCATTCAAATGATTTGAAATTCGGTGTCTAGGCATAATTTGAATCGAAGATTTGAAATATCTAGTAAAATTGGGTATTGTCATTGAAAAAAATGAAGTTTGGATTCGTTTTAATATGTAGATGGCCCCCTAAGCAAATTTTATATACATCATTTAAAAGTAGACTTTATTTCCTAGAATCAACTAGAATCAAAATATAAAGTCAAATTTGAGAAGATTACTGAAAATTGTAAAGTTTCTAGTGCAAAATGGAAGCTATATTCTAAGCTTATTTTGTTTATAAATAAATTACGAGAGAAATTTCCAGTCGAATATAGTCCATTTTGCACCTATATGAGCCAATTCATCAATTAAAAAGGTTTGGAGTGTGTATTTCTTTTATGACCGACTACAATTTTATAACGAAGCGTTCATTAAAATTTAGATTTTATGCTGTTTCTCAGCAGAATAACAAAAAAAAAATTCTGTGATGCTTTGTTTATTATAATAGAATGCTGCTAAAGTGCATTTTATAATAACATCATTAATAGTTTCTAGACTTTTCAATGTTAAGAATTGAATAATTGTTGATCCGCACTTGATGTCAGTGTCAATAAGTAACAAGGTAAGTAATACAAATTTTAAAAATAATTATAGATTTTTTTCAGAATACGAATATCTTTTCTCCATTTAAATTTCCTTACACAAACCTGCGATTATTGTGTTTTTTAACTTTTAATAAATGATTTTTATGTATTTTTTAGCGCCGAATCCGAAAATGACCATTCATTTTTAACCATCACTTCCGACTTTTTTACAAATCGAAAATTTCAAAGGTAAAAAGTAAAAAAAATAGCGAAAATCTGATACTAAAAATAGAAAAGATGGTTGTGTTTTTTAACTTCTGATAATTTATTTTTACACATTTTTTAGTACCGAATCCGAAAATGACTTTCATTTTTAAGCATCACGTTAGGATTTTTCGCAAATCGTAAATATCAAAGTTAAAAAGTCGAAAAATAGCGAAAATCTGATAATATAAAAAAGATGTGATGTTTGTGTTTTTTAATTTTTATAATTGATTTTTATGTAGGGTAGGGGAGTACACAGTGAGACAGCATCCACTTTGACATATAGTTGTAACCTTTTCTTCAAGCTGGCACGCACACATAATGACCTCATCTTATGCAACACGTGGATGTAGTTTCGGCACTTCAGTTACTCGTCCGACAAAATAGTAAATAATTCCTTATTTTATAGTGGTTAAAGTTACATAAACATCTAATTTAGAGTTTATTTCCTTCAATATGACATATATTTACTTAACCAAACCTAGCTATATCTAATTATAGACTATTTCGGCAAAACGACATAAACTTTTTAAAGCGATGAAATTGATGTAACAGATGTGGCATCCATTTTGTTACAACGTAACGAAAGTACACAGTGAGACACACAGTTGTGGTACACAGTGAGACGTGTCTTATTGTGAACCTACTATGTGGTTCTGATGTTAAAAAAGTCATTTATTAATAAAAGAAGGTTTTTTTTTCTCTCTCTCTTTCTCTCTGTGTGTGTGGGCGTGCGATGGCTAGGGAAATTTATTAAACGTAAGAGGCTGAAAATTTGCATGAAGGTAGCCTAAGGTCTGCTATTGTCCACCGGAGGCTCATATTTTTAATATTTTTAAAATCTAGAAATATTAATTAGAAATCATAAACTGCAGAAAATTATTTATAGAGTGTAAAAATGTATGATTTGTGAAAATATATACATTGTCCCACTGTGTAGAGGAAAAGTTCCAAATACGGGCTACCACTTTTGTTTTCAATCTAGATCATACAATTTTCAAAATTAATAAAATAAAAAGTGACAGCAGGGTACCTTGACACGTCTTACACCTGTTTAGAGAAAAAAAAAATCAGTTTAAAACGCGTTTTCTTTTTATAAGAAGCAAAATTCCGAAAGTCTTCAAATTTTGAGTTTTTAAAATGGGGTCTAAATAACGACTACCTAAGTTTTATCCCAAAAGATTACACAAATAGAGCTAATGACAATTATTAAGCAATAAGAATATTATTTTAATAAATTGTATTGATTAATAACATTTCTTATGCACAGAAAAATACGCATTTTTTAATAAAGAAGTATTTTTGTCAAATTTCTAAAATTCTTTACGGCTATCTCTCACAGTCTTCTTCCCATTATGTTTCTAATTTTGTGTTTTAACGTGTAAAACAAAAAAAAAAGCTCGCTGATTGAAATGAGAATTATTTTATCTGAAAAATCAAAAGAATAATATCACTCTCTGCGTCGGTATAGTCCCTATCAACCCCCATATCCCATTCTTAACATTGAACCCAGAATCCCCTCCCCCATTCTTGTCCACAGAGAAAGCACCCATGCATAAGACAGAAATTTATCATCTTCCTCTGTTGGATATTTTCCTTTTTCACTTTTTTAGCCCTCTCGCTGCGTAATTGTTTTATCAAAATAGCTTAAAAAATTGCGTATTTAAACCCTTCGCGACGAGCGTCTTTTAAGAATGTTTATCCTTTTGTCACCGGTTTTTCAAAACAAAAGTTTTTGTCTAATTTAACCGGGAAAACGCTCCGATTAAATAAGGCATAATTTACAATAAAAAAATAACGGGTGGGAATAATCAAGGAGGGTTAATTAGACGGAAAAAATACATCCCCGAGGAAATCTCGGGTTGCGCAAATTTTGCTACTTTTACGATGCCCAAGGAAATCTCGGGTTGCGCAGCGAGAGGGTTAAAATCAAATTTCTGCCTCTCTCGCCTGGTTTACTCCGTCATTTTTTCTTTCTCTTCAGATTTATTACAGGCAATTTTGTAGTGTCCAACAGCTCTTTTTTGGAAAGTGATCCGGTAACCAGTGTCGGTCCTGAAGAATTGCGGCCATGGTTGCTTTTTTCATATTGCGAAATGGGACGGGGACTATTTCTGAACCATTTAAATTAATTTATTAATTATGGAACTATTTAAATTAATTTATTTTCCTCCCCTTCAAGCAGAGCTACCGAGAGAGGTCCAAATACCGGCTAGCCGGTATTTAGACCACTCTAAGTAGCCGGTATTCGGACCACTGCTATGTTTAAGTTAAAACCGGTATTACTCTTTCATATAATAAAATACCAATACTGTGCGCATGGCAATTGAGAGCTAAATATGTCTAGAAAATAACTTAATCAACAATTCAAGCCAATATACGATCAGTATATTTTTAAAAAATGAGAAACACATATCTGAAAAACTTTTGATGTACCAGATTACGTAGATTCGACACTTTTGCATTTACTATTTGTAAATGACACAGACTTCAGCGACGTATTTTTCGTAACTTTCTTCTCTCAATTAAAGTTACAAACTCTGCCTATCACCACCAGGCTGCGCTGCGCTCAGTTCTCAGAACACCTAGTAGCCGGTATTTGGACCCTAGCCGGTATTTGGACCTTCTTCTCTACTACTTGTGGTACACAGTGAGACAATTTTCGATACTCCGTTATGCTGCTTCTGTGCTTTTATGAATAACTTTTTAAAAACCATTTATACATTAATGTGTAGCGCATTTGTGTAGCTTAAAGATGTAGCAAAAACATTTTCAAAAGAATAAAAATCGTCGCCATTTGTTAAGTAATAATAATTTTCGTCTCACTGTGTACTACCCTCCCCTACTTTGTAGTCCTTAATCTGAAAATGACCTTCATTTTTAACCATAGCGTCAGAATTTTCCACAAATCGTAAATTTCAAAGTTAAAAAGTAAAAAAAAAAATAATAATATAAAAAAATAGCGAAAATCTGTTACTATGAAATAGATGTAAAACTTTTTTTTTATTGAATTGAATTTTAATTAATTCAATAATTTTTCAATTTTTTGGCTTATACTAGGGATTTTTACAGTTAAATAGCTCACGGTCTGATAGGGAGGGTGGAGAGTCACTTTTAACTTCTTATTTTTGAAATTTACAATTTGCGAAAAATCCTGACGCGATGGTTAAAAATGAAGGTCATTTTCGAATTCCGCGATAAAAAAGCATAAAATTCAATTATCAAAAGTTAATAAACACAAAAATCCCATCTATTTTATAGTATCAGATTTTCACTGTTTTTTGACTTTTGAACTTTGGAATTTACGATTTTCAAAAAATCCTTACATGATAGTAAAAAATGAAGGTCATTTTCGTATTCAGCGCTACAAAATAGATAAGAATCAATTATCAAAAGCTAAAAAAAGTGACACAACCCAAATTTTGCAGGCCACATCTATTTGAAAAAATAGCAAATAAAGCCTTTGTGCAACAATATTAAAAAGCAGAAAAACCAACGTTTAAAATGCACAAATAACATATGAAAAGCAGCAAACAGCTGTTTCGAATCTACTAGCGAGATTCTTCTTCAGTGCAAAAGGAACAGCGTGCTAGAAAAAGCAAGGCTGAGCAAAATCCTAGACAGAGACGCGCTGGCTTTTATACCCTATGCGGGTGGCGAAGGCGCCGAGACAACCAATGAGAGAGAAGCAGTGGAAACGACTGGGTGGACAAGTAGCGACATCTACCGGAGAAGTAGAGAAAAGAAACCAAAAAAGGGGAATTAAATTAACGCTTTCCAAATACTTGGAAAATCTGGAGTACTAGATAAGTCATTGACTAAAGAGTGAGAATTTTTAATGATATGGTAAGCTTCCCAAAAATCAAGATCAAGATTAGAAGAACATTTTTGGATAATGATGGCTGAGGAAAAATCGAACCTATGTTGAGAAGACCAAGAATGTTGAGCAATAGAAGAACGTTTGAGCTCCTGATTTTTAACATAACCTTCATGCTCTTTTAAACGAAATCTAAGAGCACGTTTAGTCTGACCAATATAAGAAAGACCACACTGACAAGAGATCTGGTAAATGCCCCAATTATCTAGGCGATCAACGGGGTGTTTGAGATTTGAAAAAGGGATTTTATTAACAGGAGAAAAAATAACTTTAAAATCAAACCTTCTTAGGATTTTAGCAACTTGCTGACTGATTTTAGGAAAAAATGGTAATACAACTGAAGTATTAGAGTTGGAATTAGAATGCTTTGCAGAATGGTCGGATTTCGTCAATTTCTTATAAATAGAATCGATAATATTAGAGGAATAACCACGATCGACAGCAATAGCTTTGAGATAATTAAGTTCAGCACTAAGTAACTGAGGAGTGGAACAAATATTAGTAGCCCGAAAAACAAAAGTATTGAAAGCAGCGAATTTCTGGTTAGGGGGATGAGAAGAATACCTGTGAGGTGGGAGACTGACAGCAAAAGGTTTACGAAAGACGGTAGTCTGAAAGCCATTTTCACAACGAATAACAAGGACATCCAGGAAAGAAAGACAGTTATTCGTTGTGAAAATGGCTTTCAGACTACCGTCTTTCGTAAACCTTTTGCTGTCAGTCTCCCACCTCACAGGTATTCTTCTCATCCCCCTAACCAGAAATTCGCTGCTTTCAATACTTTTGTTTTTCGGGCTACTAATATTTGTTCCACTCCTCAGTTACTTAGTGCTGAACTTAATTATCTCAAAGCTATTGCTGTCGATCGTGGTTATTCCTCTAATATTATCGATTCTATTTATAAGAAATTGACGAAATCCGACCATTCTGCAAAGCATTCTAATTCCAACTCTAATACTTCAGTTGTATTACCATTTTTTCCTAAAATCAGTCAGCAAGTTGCTAAAATCCTAAGAAGGTTTGATTTTAAAGTTATTTTTTCTCCTGTTAATAAAATCCCTTTTTCAAATCTCAAACACCCCGTTGATCGCCTAGATAATTGGGGCATTTACCAGATCTCTTGTCAGTGTGGTCTTTCTTATATTGGTCAGACTAAACGTGCTCTTAGATTTCGTTTAAAAGAGCATGAAGGTTATGTTAAAAATCAGGAGCTCAAACGTTCTTCTATTGCTCAACATTCTTGGTCTTCTCAACATAGGTTCGATTTTTCCTCAGCCATCATTATCCAAAAATGTTCTTCTAATCTTGATCTTGATTTTTGGGAAGCTTACCATATCATTAAAAATTCTCACTCTTTAGTCAATGACTTATCTAGTACTCCAGATTTTCCAAGTATTTGGAAAGCGTTAATTTAATTCCCCTTTTTTGGTTTCTTTTCTCTACTTCTCCGGTAGATGTCGCTACTTGTCCACCCAGTCGTTTCCACTGCTTCTCTCTCATTGGTTGTCTCGGCGCCTTCGCCACCCGCATAGGGTATAAAAGCCAGCGCGTCTCTGTCTAGGATTTTGCTCAGCCTTGCTTTTTCTAGCACGCTGTTCCTTTTGCACTGAAGAAGAATCTCGCTAGTAGATTCGAAACAGCTGTTTGCTGCTTTTCATATGTTATTTGTGCATTTTAAACGTTGGTTTTTCTGCTTTTTAACACATCTATTTGAATTTGAAAATGAAGTTTTCGTCATTTGTTAAAAAAATAAATTAGCAAATATATGTTTCTAATTAGAGAAAATATCAAAATAATTGCACAATTATAAAACCACTTTACTGTTAATTCAGAGTGAAGTCAATCTCTAAGATGTTTAGAAAAAGCCTCCAAAACCCTCAAAGTGATTCAGAGATTTCTACTTTTACAGCATAACTTTTACCATTCTTGCTTATTACTGCTGTAGTCGTAACCTCCCCCCCCCCCCCCTCCTAGAGGTGAGTATACACTATAGCTTTACTTGCGATACAGAGAGCATACGAGCTTTTTTTTTTAAAAATCCAGAGTGTATACGGTGTATATCACTGTATATCCTATACTAATACATCCCTGTTGCTGAGTAATCTGAGATCTTTGACTTATTTGTGAGTTTTCTTTTTTGTGGTATAATTGGTTTTACCTAATGAACATCAATTTATATAAAATTTTAGCTGTCATATTTTATTTGTAGGTGTTATTCTACAGTTGTTAATAATAATACGTATAAAGACTAAATATTTTCTTCAAATGAGGGGATATATGAAAGATACAATTTCTTTTAGGAATCAAGACCTGTTTCAAGAAGAATTACTTCTACCGACATCCGTGTTTTTTTCATGTTTTGGCCACATCAAATGTTGGCCAGTTATATTTGTTTCATATTTAACCTTAAAACAATATATATATATATATAATAAATTTGAAATCACAAATATATGAAGAAATTGATATGTATATACATATATATTAGGGTGAAAGTAAGTTAAGTTAGTATTCCATTAACCATTTAGTGGAAATTTCTTCAAGTTTTGATATTTAGAAGTATAATTATTGACATATTTTTCTGAAAATATGCGTAAATACCACTTTATATATGAGGATTACTAATTCTGAAAAATTTTCTACAATTTAAATTGTTTACAGTTTTTGTTGCAAAATGCGATGCCGCTAGTAATAACCCACCTACAACCCAGTAATTGCCCCATGGCTCGTACGCCTCCTTGAATTTTGCAGAGCAGACAATTTTTTGGCACCAGTATTTTCTTATTGAAAATCTCTTCTTAAAATAAAGCGAAATTTTGCGCGTTTAACCCTAGAACTACCGGAAATTTTACTCAAGTTTTATAAAAACATTCTACACCAGAATTTTTACTTAAAACTATTTAATTTGTTTATTTAACTTATTATTGTCTGATTTATACATTTAGTTTGTTTTGAAGAAATTTCTGGTTTGAATAAATATTTTGAATGTACATGTCGGGTCCAATGGACCCGTCTGGTAGACGGAAGGTTAAACTAGATTTGTATTTCTATAAAAATATACTGGTAGTTCACCTGGAGACGTAACGGTATCCGTACGAACCATGTGTCCACAGTGGCGTCAGCAGTTAGCTGCTTCTTTTCAAGAGCAAAAATCAAAATATGAATATTCGTATTAAAAAATATTGTTAAAAGAAGTTTAGGCTAGAAGATCCAAAAGATATAAAATACTCGAAAAGGGCAAAATAAGTTTAACTGAACACATCATGAAATTTTGCCAATACTGACAGGACTTACTCGAAAATATAAGAAAATATTTCTACTTGTTCCTCATTAAGTTTGAATTACATGTTTAGGTGCCACTATAACATAAAAATGCATTTTTTTTGTTAAATCTATTTTGTTACAGTCAAATATAGAATACACAATCTTTAATTCTTGTTTTCTAAAGATTTTCAGTTCAACAGTCAAATACTGACGTATCACCCCATCTCACAAAAGTACTGACTGAATTTCAAACTACCATGACAGTTAAAACGAGACAGACAAAATTCAATTGCTAACAATAATCGCAACAATCGGAAACAGTAGGTCTCTATAGTGACGTTTTGGCAACTACTGGAAAGTACATTTAAGTAGTAATTTACGAAGACTGTTTAGTAAATAAACACACTGATTAATTACTACACTGTAGAAAAAAAAATATATTGATTAAAATAAAATTGTCAGCTGGGACACGTGTAAAAAACTATTTTTCGGACATAATTTTTAATTTTTACTTAAATACAGGCAAAATTTGTTAAAATAACAGAAAGTTTGTAATAAAAACAGATTATTTACGTAAAATAAACAGTTTTTTATTGGCGTCCTAGCTGACAGTTTCTTTTTTATTTTTCTTTTCTTTTCTTTTTTCTTTTTTTCTTTTTTTTTTTTTTTTTTTTTTTTTTTTTTTTTGTAAAATCAACAGATTTTCTTTAGAATGATTAGAAATTCCTTTCCTAATTAAAGGTAAGTGAATATTACAATGTAAATAGATATCTTTATATTTATTTTGTTTTCCAAAAGTAAGCTTAAAAAAAAAAATCAATACTTGATGAATGTGGTCAATTACTAGCACTTTAGAGAACCATTAATTGAGCAGCCTTAATACATAGTTGCCAACCTCCCGATTTTTTGGATATCAGTAAAATCTTACATAAATGTTCTATTTATTTAATTGAGTAAATTGTGCGATTGCATAAAGCAATAATTTTTGCATAAAAATATTGGTATGAAAAAAATCGGGGTTGGCAACTATGCTTAATATCATAATAAATAGTCAGCTATTTTTAAAAGAAATTTTATTTATTTAGGGAAGACTGAGGTGATTTTTGGTCACTTGCAACGTGGAGTGATTATTAGTCAATTAAAGGGCATAGCCGGATAAGCATTGGAAACATGCCTTTTAATCAAATTTCCTGATTTTTTCCCTAGATATAGCTACATGCCTGACAATATATTTCCCCTATTATCACCGTATAAATATTGATATTTAATGAGATAAAAATGTTTTTTCGATTTTTTAAAAAACGGATTTTCTCAAAAACTGCTGCACGGAATTTCATGCCATTAATTGAGAATATATATAGATACTAAAGATGCATAACTGGTAATTTTTGTATAATTTTCTGTTTATAAAAACTGTGTGAAATAGCGAAATAAAAATTTAAAAAAGTAAAAATCATATCTTATGGTAATCCGAAAATTACCATTTTCTTGTAAAAAATTCCCCTTATGTGCCCGTATATTCTATATAAATGCCGAAAGTTTGCGTTGGGTACTGCATATAAATATTTACAAAAATGTATATTACAATTATTGAAATTCATTTTAAGGCGTTATTTTAGCCGGAGCTACTCAACTTCCACACCCAAAGAATTTTTGGAATAAACAGTTACAGAACTGCTGTATTTTAAATTTTAATGAACACATGAGCAACATGCTCAACACTGTCGATATCAAGATGAACATGAAGTTGAAAAACATGGCTTATATTCTTAATGGAATGTAAAATACATCAGTTGACATATTGTTTGCTGACTTTGTTTCAAAAATTCTTCGGATGTTGAAGTTAAGTAGCTCCGCCCCAAATAACGCCTTAAAATGAATTTTAATATACATTTTTGTAAATATTTATATGTAGTACCCAACGCAAACTTTAGGCATTTATATAGAATAAACGGGCACAAAAGGAGAATTTTTTACAAGAAAATGGTAATTTTCGGATAACCATAAGATATGATTTTTATTTTTTTAAAATTTTTATTTCGCTATTTCACACAGTTTTTATAAACAGAAAATTATACAAAAATTACCAGTTATGCATCTTTGGTATATATATATCCTCAGTCAATGGCATGAAATTTCGCGCAGCAGTTTTTGAGAAAATCCGTTTTTAAAAAAATCGAAAAAACATTTTTATCTCATTAAGTATCAATATTTATGGGGTGGTAATAGGGGAAATATATTGTCAGGTATGTAGCTACATCTGGGAAAAAAATCAGGAAATTTGATTGAAAGGCATGTTTCCAATGCTTATCCGGCTATGCCCTTTTCATCTATACTAATGATAGAATCAAGAGAAAAAAAAATACTTGATGATGGACACATTCGTGATTATTCAGTAACATAAACGTTTTTTGATTCAAAACAGAATTTGATGAGAGGAAATATTTTAACAAGACATATGTATAAAACCTGATAAAAAAAAAGTGAATACAAAATCATGCTTTTTTAAATTACGGAAATAAAGGAATAAACATCCACCTATATATATGGGTGATGCTTGGACAACTAAGAGGTGAATATTGGTCAGCATGGCGTGATTCTTGTTCATGTAATCTTAGCTTAACAATTACTTACAAACTCACAAATAGTGCAAAAATTTTTAATATTTGTGTGTTTCAGATGGCAGCATCTGCAAACAAAAATATCTTCAAATTTATATGGCAGTACTTTAAGAGTGAAACATACTGTTTTAATTTTTTCAGCAACTCATAGTACAAATTTTATTAATTTAAAATAACTAAACCTTTGTTTATCTATTTCTTGAAGAGATATAGCCCCACCAGTGGCCGAGAGGTTCTGCTCTCGAAGCTGGTAGACGGGAAGTGCTGGGTTCGAACCCAATCGCGCCCGTCGGCCTAATCGTTCGGAGTTTTCGTGGTTTTCTTCGAACCTTGGATTTCCAAGCGTTAATACGGGTTAGGTTCCCCTAGAAAGACCCCCACGAAGGGCACTCCTCCCTGGGCCTATATCCCTCGTGCAGATAATTGGCCGTCATAAATACAACCAACCTTGAAGAGATATTGCAGTGAGTTCGAAAATTTAACTTGTATGTTTAGATAATGAACATGTGTTACCGTTTATTTTTATTTATATGTGGAAATTATATTACAAAAACAAATGTTCAAATAAACACTTAGCTAAGCCTGGCCATGGTTTTCACATAAATGCGTTTGGAAAAGCTTTAACCCTAGAACTACCGGAAATTTTACTCAAGTTTTATAAAAACATTCTACACCAGAATTTTTACTTAAAACTATTTAATTTGTTTATTTAACTTATTATTGTCTGATTTATACATTTAGTTTGTTTTGAAGAAATTTTCTGGTTTGAATAGATATTTTGAATATACATGTCGGGTCCATTGGACCCTTCTGGTAGACAGAGGGTTAAATTTATGTTTATTTTGATTTTTAGGCAAAAATATAATATCAGAATGTCAAGGACAAATGCATAGCTGCCAACTCTTCCGCTTTTTCAGACCACAAAAAATTAATTGAAATTTTTGCCTTATTTAATCGGCAGATTACGGCGATTTAAAAAGGTGAAATTTGCTATAAAATTTTTGTGGTCTGAAAAAGCGTAAGATGTTGGCAGCTATGGACAAATGTAAGTAAAAAAAATTCTGTGGAAAATCACAGAAAGTTAAAGGAAGCCAGCCTATATATGAAGAAAAATAGTAGCTGCATGTGATGCTGGAGTTTCACTCTCCACTTTACAACTCTACTTAAAGAACCAGGGAAAAGATATTTTAAATCATAAACCTGGAAATCCTCTTAACTTATCTTCAGATAAAGAAAACGAATTAGCAGCACGCATCGGATTGATGGCGAAATGGGGTTTTGGCTTAAGTCGCAATGAAATCCAAGAAGTTTATAGATTTGTACAAATAAATGATTCCAATGGGACTGAATTTTATTTGAGAAAGTACTGTAGATTTAAACACAAGCCTCCAGGAGAGGATTGGATTAGGTTATTTATGGATCGCCATCACTTATCATGGAAGAAGAAGGCTACACTAAAAAAAGCTAGACTATTAGCAACAACAGATGCATTTCTAATTTATGAGTTTTATGATTTATTAGAAGATGTACTTCACCAACATGATTTAACTAATAAGCCTGATCATATTTTTAACCAGGATGGAACTTTATTATTTCCCCATTGCCGGTGTGATTATGGACCATTTTTTAATTTTATTAATATTATTTATATATATATATATATATATTTAAACAATAAAACGAATTAAGATTGTTAAGGATTGGATTAGTCTGTATGAGTTTAAAAATTTTATTTCACTTCAATTTATATATTTATATGGGTCTTTATGAAAAGTGACCAATAATCACCCCACTTTGCCATGCATAATACAAACATAAATGGTCTGCATATCTCAATTAATGAACTTAAAGAGATAAATGAAACTTATTACTAAAAAACGATAAATTCAACATGTCATGATTTGTTTCTATTACTGGCAGTTTCTTACTTGAAGATTTTGGAGTAAACTGTTTCAGTGATTCAGGTAAATATCCAATCACAACTTTAGTTGCAACTGTGACTTGTAACAATGCATTTCATTGGATGTTAAATGCATTTACCTACCAAAATTAACATATTTGCGCTTTAATTTTATCTTCTAAAGTTTTGTGATTCACTGGTAAATTATTGGAGCACCATGCTGTACGAGATAATAAATCGAATACAATTCGAGTTTCCGCATTGAATATACCATAGGGCATATTTAGTTCTCTCAATATTAACATTGTATTTGATGATGAAAGAACTTACCTGTAATAGGTTTGTTACAGGCTGTACATTTTTTGGCAAAAAGCTCTCCAAAACATTCAGCACAATATGGTTTTTCGTCTCGAGAAGTAAAACGCTGTCCCGCTAAAGAGGAGCCACAATTTGTGCAACAGAAGCATTCTCTATGCCAAGGTTCGTTTCTGTAAGTAACTCCACCAGCTGTAATAATCTGCAAAAACAATAACATACAGTTAAAATGGCGTAGCGCTAAAATAAATCTTCGGGGACTTGGGGAATTAAAATTCGAAACAGGCGCATGTTTCAAAACAAATCTGTACAGTTTTCAAAAGACTGAGTTCCATGCGCTCAAAATTCCTACACGCCAAGTTTTTTTTTTTTTTTTTTTTTTTTAATTTTTCAACAAGCGCGCGTCGTAAATTTACAACAAAGGTGATTTTTTGTACAATTTGTTCTCACAAATGGCATCGAAATTAAAATTAAATTCTTACTATTAATTTTTTATTTATGAATAACTTTTGGTATGTGTAATTGCTCTTCTAAAATGTCTCCTATCATTGTTATGAAAGATCTTGCAATTGTAATGACGTAACTACCGTGCGTAAAAAATATGTCACCCACCTACCCGTGCAAAAAATTAAAGTGTTCCCGCTGAAAGAGTAACCTGCATTAGAAGATATCACCTGTATTAGAAAAGAATCAATTGTTGGAATCATTATTATATCAAAAGAGATATTTATCACATTTTTTACAAGTCGTATATGAAACAAAAATGCATATGATGTTATGACAATTGTTTTTTTTAAAAATAATTTATCGTTAAGGCTGTTGATCAGTGAGATCTCAAATTCCCCTCGCTAATGTTAAACCCATAATCGTGTGATACATTCCTATTTTTAAAATATCTCCCCGGACAATTAATATTTTTAACTTCTTTTTACTGAGTACACTTTTTAAAGGATGCCTCCCCTTTTTCTAAGTTGTCAAAATATTTCTAAAACATACGCTTAATTTTATTTGAAGTGTTAAAATCTTACTCGGTTTTCCCAAGATTTTAACACATAAAGTTATAAATTAAGTATATATTTTTGAAATATTTTGACAACTAAGAACAAAAGGGACGATTAAGAACAGTGCACAGAAAATAAGTTAAAAATATTAACTTTCTAAGGAGAAATTTTATAAATAGGAATGAATCATACGCCCATAGGTTTAACATTGCGATGGGAATTTGAGATCTCCCAGCTTTAACTGAATGTTGCTGTATGTTATAAGAATAATATACAGTTATTCTTATCTGATATTCTAGTATATTTTAAATGTAAATAAAATCCCATTTTCGCAGAGATTTCTTCACTTTTAAATGTTTGTTATAAAAGAAAAAAAAATCAAACAACTAAAATATATAAAAATATATCTATAGAATTTTTACACATTTTCCTAAAACCAAACGGTATCTTTTCTATGGTACATGCAGCATTTTAGGAATGTTTACCTAAAATTGTTTCGCCATTGAATATTTTAAGTTGAGCTAGAATAGCAGATGGACACTGTGGCAAATCTAATAAGGAAAGAGAGATCAACAATAATCATTCATGATTAAACAGGTTTAAAATTCAGAAAAGAGTAATCTTAAGATTTACTATTTAAATAAAATCATTTTAAGGGGGTCCGGGACACATTTTAAAATAATTTTTATTTATTGAGTTAAAATTTTGAAATTTTTTGTGATGGTTAACCATATCTTTTGTAAACAAAATCACATGATAAAACTTCTCCTAATTTTTTTAAAAAAATCTGAAATTTAAAATTTATTAAGAAAGTGGGGGTAATTTAAAATCGTTATAACTCGAAGATTCCATAGATTTAATTTTTTTTAATTTAAATAAACAGCACTATATAAGTTTTAATTTTGATTCAGAATTTTTAAAAACATTAATTTAGATAAAAATTAAAAATATTTAAAGTTAAAACTAAAAAAATAAAATAATGTAACTTAAAAAAAATCATATTTTCGAAAGTAAATATTTTTTTTTTCAAATTTGCTGAATCAGAATTAAAGTAAAACAATTGAAAAAGACATGTTCCAAGTTTGAGACATTTATCTTTAACGGTTCTAGACTTATAAGAATTTAAATGTGAGAAATGGTGAAAAAACCCATCATGAAGAAAAACGTATTTTCAGAAGAAGGCGTTTGCATGACAACCATTGCTTGAAAGCTAGATTTTGAAAACAAACCAAAATAAAAAAAAAACTAATATTTCCTGTTCCAATTAAGATAGAAACATGATTTAAACGTCATTTTAAGCAGAAAAAGACAGAAAAAAAAATTTAATGCAATAAAATTGTTTTAGAAAATTTGAAGGTTTTTGTGTACCGGAACCCCTTAAGATGAATTAACAGATTAAAAAAACATTTTTTGCTTGATATCCGGTTTTCCTGCAACTTACTTCGTGCAAAATTATATAAATCGACATCCACGACGGCCTTTAGAATAAAAATAAATTCATAAACATAACGCACATATAAATTTACCTGATTACATTTGATGCACCTCGTGGCAAACTTCTGTTCATAGCATGTTGTGCAATAAATATCGTTATCTCTAGGTATAAAGCTGCGAGTCCCGATGGGGTTACGACAAACTGAACAAACAAAGCATTTTTCGTGCCATTGGTGACCTTTATATTCCATTTTCTTTGTTCCTAAAAATACATAAACAAATTTACAAAAGCCCCTAAGATGTTTCTTGTATCATAAAACACATATTTACTAATTATATGCTAAATATGTTCATCTACATTTAATAATAAATAATAAATAATTCCATAATTAAATACAGTATTACCAATTTAGAGAATTTTTTTTTTTTCAAAATCTCTTAAGAGTTTTCGAATAGTAAGTTTTGCTTTATTTAATGAAAACATTCGGTATTAAATAAAGTAAAATTACTACTCAAAATTCAGGTAGATATTTTAAATAAAAAATACGCTAAATTGGCAACACTGATTATAAGCTAGCTACAAGTTGGGAATAAAACTATACGAAACATGAAAATTGAGAGATGGTATCCATGTCAATGAAAATGTCGGTTGAATATTTGCTATCTGCATGCATGAGATAAGATATTGTCTTGTGACAAGATCAGAATACGACATAAATTTAAAGTCTAAGCACGACATTGTAAAGTTGTGCGAATACAACGTCTCTTGATTGCTTAGTAACATTTCAAAGACCAGAAATGAATATGAATGAGTATATATTCAAACCTGCAGTTTGAAGGTAAAGAGTGTAATTGTTTTTTAATAGGGTAAAAACGTGTTAAGGAAGAAGTGCTACTTATCAACGGAAATATCCATACTCTGACAGGAACAACAGATATAGTATGCTGGAGATAGGAAGATCGAAGACGTGTGACGATGTCTGCTCAAGAATTTTGAGAAAACTCGGACAAACAAAGAACAACTGGAAAACAAAATTTGACGATGGATAGCGTCGAAAGAATGATTAACAACAAAGCAAGATCGAAAAAAAAAGTCCTTCCGGCCAGTGCCGGGAGGAAGAGGTAGCTTTCACATTCCTTATTTTAAAAAAGCCAACTTATATTATTCAAACACACGAAGCTCAATTTAGTGGAAACCGAATATAGGAGATTCAGTACTAATTTTTATCAATACTAAATCATTATGAATGAGAATTTCGCGAAATTAGATATTAATTTCGCGCTTAATTAGTAAGTTTATCCAAGCTGCTTTTATTTAAAGTAATTTATATTTGGCTGCCAAATTCGGCGATTTCTTAAAGTGCCCGCCATTTTAAGACAACATGGTGGATGAGGCTAACCAGTGAACTTGGTCGATACCTTAGTAATTGCTGTGCACATGCTCACTCACATCGGAATCGGTTGATATATACAAGTGCTGTCGCAGGCAAAAAATCAGATTTTTCAAAATGTCACCCACGTTAGAAATTGAAACTGCTATATCTGAGCCATTTTTTAAGATAAAGACAAACAAAAAATGCTCCTGAATCCTTATATCAAGGTCAAATACTTAAGAAAGAAACCTTTTTCAATTTCTAATTTTTTTGCACCTCACTTTAAATATAATTTTTTTAAATTTAATGGCCGCCATTTTGAAAGAAGATGGCTGATGAAGCTGGCCAGCGAACTTGGTCGAGATATTGATGTATACTATCCACATGCCTTCTTACATCGAAATAGGCAAATGCGTGTGTTATCGCGTGACAAATACAAGATCGTTTCAAAATGTTAGCCATGCTAGAAATTCAAAGTGCTATAATTCAACCACTTTTTAAGATATAAACAAAAGAACAAATTTTCAGAAACAAAAAATGCTCCGGAATCAAGGCCAAACACATAAAAAAAATCTTTTTAATTTTCCAATTTTTAATACCTCATTTTAAATTTTAAATTTAATTTTTTTTAATGTCAACCCTTTTGAAACAAGATGGCGAATGAAGCTGGCCAACGAATTCGGTCGAGACATAGGTATGTACTATGTACAGACGAAGTTACATCCAAATCGGTTCATAAATTCGCCTGTTATCGCATGACAAATATCAGGTCGTTTTAAAATATCAGCCACAATAGAAATTCAAAATGCTATAACTCAGCCATTTTTTTAGATATAGACGAAACAAAAACTGTTCCGGAATCTTTGTATTAAGGTCAAACACATAAAAAAATTCTTTTTCATTTTCCAATTTTTTGGTATCTCATTTTAAATTTTAAATTTTTTACTTTTTTTTTAAATGGCCGCCATTTTGAAACAAGATGGCGAATGAAGCTGGCCAACGAATTCGGTCGAGACATTGGTATGTACTATGTATAAACGAAGTTACATAAAAATCGGTTCATAAATACGCCTTTTATCGCGTGACAAAATTCAGGACGTTTCAAAATGTCAGCCACACTAGAAATTCAAAATGCTATAACTCAGCCATTTTTTAAGATATAGACGAAACAAAAACTGCTCCGGAATCTTTGTATAAAGGTCAAATACGTAAGAAGAAAATATTTTTCCATTTTCAATTTTTTGGTACCACTTTTCAAATTTTAATTTTTTTTAAAAATTTTAAATGGCCGCCATTTTGAAACAAAATGGCGGATGAAGCTGGCCAACGAACTCGGTCGAGACATTTGTATGTACTATGTACACACCGAATTACATCGAAATCGGTTCATAAATACGAGAGTTACAGTGTGACGTAGGTCAGATATATATATATATATATGGATATATATATATATATATATATATATATATATATATATATATATATATATATATATATATATCAATTTTGAACGGAGGGTGGTTTCGGGGTCTGGGGGTCATGATCGATGAAAATATACGAAAATTTTTTGAAATCGCTTTCCTCCGAACGGCTGCAATAAGTAGCTTTTTGTAATGAAAGCTACCTAATTAATTGCTAGAAATGTTTTATGAAATGCCATGTTAGAACTGTGAAGAGTTGTGTGCAAAACATGACCAAACTCGATTGGCATAAAATATTCAATTAACTACGTCTAAGTACAAAGACGCTTAATTAAAATTGCCCATGTGCATATTTAGTGGACTTAGAATGGTACAGTATTATTTTCTCTAACGAAAAAATTAATTTGGACTGCCTGTGTGAGGATTAGTTATTTGACATCATTTACGAGACGGGAAACACAGTTTCACAGCCAACATGATGACAGTTGTGTCATGGTTGGACAGCTTTTGGCTATACTGAACTAGGGAATTCGGTTTTGATCGCTTATTCTATGAATTATGACTATAAATAAATATGCTTTTAGGAAATTCGTTCCCCATGACTCCGATTATAGGAGACGGAAAATCCTTTTTTGAATTAAAGCATCTTTATTTCCCAAAAGATTGGTTACAAACCAATAGAGTTGTTTGTTTAGACCAATGTGGTCCAACTGCGGCTCGCGTGAATCAATTCTTCCAAACAGCAATCTTTGCTTTATTCAATCGCAGAATTTCTGATATTATTTAAGGCCAATATTACTGTTCCGAAATAGTTCAATGGTCCAATTGCGGCCCACAATTAGACCACACTAGTTCAGATGTTCCAGCAGGATCCAAGCCCCAACCTGAGCTCTATGAAGCTCTGAGAGAGTATTTATTCAAATGAACTATGTAAATGTTCAGTAGTAAAAAAAAAAAAAATGACTGAAGGAATCAATTACTAGTGGAGAGGAATAAAATGCCAACGGATACTTTCAAATCAATGTCACATCGCATTTGTGATGTTTTATAAAACTATGATAAATCAAATAAGTAAGTCAAGAAAAGTAAAGTTAATATGAAAAAAGTCAACAAGAGTATGTTATTACGTTAATTTTAATAGTTTACAGTCTATGGTCTTATACTTTACGCATATTATTTTTAATGTAAATGTTTATGTTTTTTAATAACTGAGAATTTCAACACTAATTAATTACAATTTTACTTTTTATAATACATAGTAGAGGAAGTTCGAGTATTATGGAATGGTCGGGCAATATGGAATACTTCAATTTCTTGACCGTACGGTCCTGCAACCAAGCTTAAACCCTCCGAGCGTCTTGCAAAAGGGTAAAATTGTAATGTTGTTTTCCTTGCATTTTGTTTTAAATGCTAAGAAAATATGATTCTTTCAACATTATAAAAAAAACTCAATTACAAATATGAATATAATCCTTGAGAATAATCATTGTTCAATGTATTTAAAATTCATTAAATCTACAGAATTATATTATCTTAAATATTGCTTGTACTGCTGTGAAACCTGGAGCTTAGTGAACGGAATATTACGCCCCAAACACTTAGACGGTTAAAACTACCAGACGACTTCCTGGTTATCCCATGATGCACTGCGGTGAGGTTTCTTTGGATACCTGTTGTTGGAGTGACTCGCTGTTATCGAAACTTATTCTCAATTGTTGCAGATTACTGTAGACAAGTTTTTAAAATTCGTACTAATTATAAGACCTCTTTGTCAGTGAGGTTAACCAAGTTTAGTATTAAGTTAAACAGTTACATTTCTTGCTATGTTAGTCAGTTTACCTCTAAGCTAACATGCTGACAAGTTAAGAGGATTTGTTTTTCAAGATGGCGAGTCGGGTAATATGGAATGCTAAATGAACAATCATTTCACTCCAACATATGGTCTGAGATGGCCTTTCTAGTCGGTTGTACTCCAGATGCAGTGTGCCTATGTTGCAAAGGAAAATATTCAAAGGACGGCTGAGTGCAGGAGTGGATAACTGTGGTGGGGCCGAAACAACAGACAATATTTGTCATTTTTTCAAAAATTAAAACAATTTTTCAAAGAATCTGATGATTTGTAGATGATTACTACTGTTTATTCATTAAATACTCTTCGTTATTCTGGTAAATTATGGTTTTTCTTGTAATTTTAATATTACTTAGAATCCTATTCCACATTATCCGACTGCTTCATATTACCCGAAATGTGTAATTCTTTTTAAAAATCTAAATATTGATATGTATTTCTTTCTTCCACTTTAAACGCATTAAAAAGTGTTAAAAAATATTCAAAGTTTGTAATTTACTAACTTTCAATGTATCTCAAAATTTTTTACGTTGACCTACAAATAAAAATGTAAATTGTATTCTATAATGGCCGAGCTTCCTCTACATATCATTAAATTTAAAATACAGATTCTGCTAAAAACAACAAAAACTGACATGCATTTACCTTCTGAAAGTGTCATTTTCCAACGGAGAATTTCCTAGATATCAGAATTATAATTTTATATTTTATTTAACTTGACGATTTTTCTACTTAGCAGAAGAAAAGAAGTTTGAAATTGTACGTCAAACGTGGCGAATGAGGTGCTTTCGTACTATAACTAGTTTTATAAATATTCAGATCTTGGTGCAACAGATGTTGTACTCTTATGCAAAAATGCATGAATACAAAATTTATTACGATTATACTTATATATTAAATTCAGTAATACGGAAATAATATGATTCCATCTTAAATATGACGTAATCACCATGTCAACCTGGAAACTTTACCTATCATGGGATAGCATTGAATTAATTACGTAGGATAGGATTTGATAGAATAATCACCATGGCAACGTAGAATCATGACCTATCATGGGATATCATTGAATTATCTACGTATGATAGGATTTAAAAAATGAAAAACACTTTTATACATATCTTTTTAAGTTTGAAATAAAAATATATTATCGCGCGTTTTGTTTACCCTTTCTTACTGTATCGAATTTTATCATAAGCATCAGTGAAATGTAGTTTGAAAAGCATGGCGCAAACGCGATGATGAATTCATTTTTTTCTGGTAAATATACACAATATTAAGGTGATTGTTTTCCATATATTATTATTTTAAATATATTTTTAGTATATGTATAATAAGTGGTGCAGAATACAGTTATTTAATAACAAACATGGTTGTTATCTTTCCGTCCGAGTGAAAGTGAATAGTTTTGATGTCGTTGCAATGTAAGCTTATATTAATGAAAGAATCTGGTTTTCACGTATTTTCTGTAACACGAGAAGCCTGTGTTAGTTTACCTTAGAATCCCTTAGTTTTTATAAGTGTCTGGTATCTTTAAAACTAAATTTGTAACTTACAAATTCGAAATTCGTGTGTTTTTATGACTAAATTAATAATTTATTAATCAGACTGAAAGTGTCGATTTGTTTCAAAACTGTACGCAATAGAATTTTTCGAATATTTTCTCCGAAATGAGCATAAGAAAATTTATAAGAAGCATCTTTCATTTTAACTAAAAAAAATATATTATTGGTATTCTTTGATTCCTAAGCTAAAAGTACTGCTAACAAATTACTGTACTTATTCCTAAGCTGCATTAGCAATAGCTTCATAATCCCGACGGTATTTAAAATTGTCACTTTGAAAAATACTTTAAAAATAATGTAAATTTTTTAAATTGACCAGTCGTCACGAATTTTGAATGTGGTGATATAGTCGTCTTATTGTGTAAAGTTTTTAAATTTAATTATATAACATATCAATATGTAACATATCATAGCTGCAATTGTAATGCAAAAGTTCGCAGCTATGTGACATATATATAACATATAAATATATATAACATATATTTAAATATATATATAATTAGGATGAGCGAAGTGAATCCTCTACTAGGATACACAAATTACATTTTGTCGTACACTTTACAAAAAAAAAAAAAAAAAAAAAAAACTATTTAGTATTTTGACTTGAAATTGAACATAAAAATAAATTATGATCTGTAGATTGGCACAATATTATTTTTTTTCTTTTACAGAATAACCTTAAAAAATTTATTATTTTAATTTATTTATTTTACATGTTTTTCCATTACGGACGCATTTTGGAAAATAAAAAATTAAACACGTATATTTTCAGAAGAAAGAATAAATCATGGAGTTAATAATTATACATAGAATCATGATTAATTAAATAAATAAAATATATTTTCATTATTCCGCCAAAATATCTCAAAAACTGTTTTTTAAATTTAATTAAGGAAAGAAATATTTTTGGACTTGATAGAAATAAAATATGATCTGTAGATTCTGACAATATTATTTTCTTATCGAATGATTTAACAAAAAACTTTTTTTTATTATTTTGTTGAATATATTTTTCCATTATACTGATTTATTTTTGCAAACGATAATGAAACCTGCGTATTTCTTGCAGTAAATAAAAATCATTGAGTCAGTAAAAATAAATAAAGTCACGAATGATTAAGTACGTGAAATATTATCGTTGCATCAAAATTTCTCATCTTTTAAAAAAGTATTTAAACAAGGAAAAGAACCTATATATCTGCATTTTGCGAAGACGAAATAGTTTAAATATTGAAAATAACTGCAGAATTTATAATTAAAACCGTAAAAGAACATTAAACTTTCTTATATTAAAAATGCATGTTATTTGAGAGGATAATATACATTTTAATAGAATACTTTATTAAGATTGGTTGGAAATGGCGCACTGGTGCTTTTAATCATATAATAGTTTCCCTATTTCTTTTATGAAATTTTTAAAATACCTTTTTTTATAAAAATTATAGCATATTTTTAATGAATTAAAATTTGTGAAAATTGAATTATTTACATTCAACTATAAAAGTATTTTTCAGTGTTAAGAATTCAAATACACAATTTATTCTTATTATGAGAAATCATTTACGCAGACGATACTTACGCATTTTAAGAGAATTACATTATGATTTTTCTTTTTGTAAAGTGGCAACAAAAGAACTGTAAACAAATAAAAATTATTGTTAAATTGGCTATATAAAGTGTTATTAGAATTCGAAGATTGAATACTAACAATGATATAATAAATTAATAATTCTTAGTATCAACGAGAGCAGATTTCAAATGTTTTTCCAGAAAATAGGATTTGAAGAAGTAACTTTCTGTAAGCTTTCTTCGAACATATTATTCTAAGATTGCTGTCAAAGATTATTTGATGTGAATTACAAAGATTGGAAACATACCTATTTCAAACCATTTGAGAAAACACCACAGGCTATTGGAAAATGTAAAAATGTCTTTAAAGGAGCTTTTAGTTGAAAATTTAAAAATATTTTGCTTGGAAATATTTTCATTTGTACCAATCTTATGTCATAAATAAAAAATTCCGAGGAAATTCTTAGTTATTTGGCTGAATTTACATTTCTAAAACTAAAATGCGCCAAAACATAAAATAACGTTTTTGCTTAAGCTTAGTAAAGATGCAAAAATAATATAAAAAATATTGTTACTTTCAAATATTTATCTTATTAAATAATGCTTCGCGAATCCAAACAAAGCATGGCTTTTGCTAGTATATATAAATACATATATATGTACATATTTTTTAATTACGCAAATAATTTTATATTTTACATTTGAGAAAATGAGAAAAATAAATTACAAAAAATTTCCTATAAACGCTGAAACGTTTCACAGTAGAAACTTAATATCGTAAATCATACAACCAGGTGAAAGCTGAAATGATACAGCTTATATTCAAAATATTAGAATAATTACTTTTTTTTACTAATTGAAAATATCGTTTGGTAATTTAATGTCTTTTAATGCAAATATGCAAACGATATTTTTATTAAGAACTCATTGTTGATTAAACTTATTTATTATATTAAAATTAATATCATTTTTGAAAAGATTAATTGAAAAAAAATTATTTTGAAAAGTCAAAATATTAGAATATTTATTCAAGTGGTTCAAAATATTAGAATATTTCACATTAATTCTCCTTTAATTATCACCAATTCATAACAGGTGGCATCGTTGATTAAATTCAGACGATTTTATTTAAAATCAGTATTCTTTTTTAAGTTTGTTTGCTTTTTCTTCTTAAAATGGGTCGTGGGAGTGATATTCCTGAATCTATTAAATTTCGTATGGTTGATTTGTATCGGCACTGTAAAAATCAATGTTTTATAGCGAATTATTTACATTGTCCACAATCAAGCGTTAGTAAAATACTAACATAATATTAAAAAAAATGGAAAATTTCAAAATAATCGCCGAAATGGCGGCCAAAAACCAAAAACATCTGCTAGAGGTGGCAGGAAACTGAAGTGTATAGTTAAGACAAACCGTTTTAAAATTTGCGATTCTTGAACTGAAAATGGAAAGAAGAAGGAGTTGAAGTTTCTACATCAACAACATTAAGACGCCTCCATAAATTTAAGTTTGAATCTCGTGTACCGAAAACAAAACGTCTCATGACTGCAAAACAAAAGCGTATAAGATTGAATTGGTGTAAATCAAGATGTTTATGGAGCGAAGAAGATTGGGAAAATATATTATTTAGTGATGAAAGTATATTTTGTGTTTCATATGGTAATCAAGGTATTCGAGTTTGGAGAATGGAGCAAGAAGCATTTGATAAAGAATGCCTTAAACGTTCCGTAAAGTTTGCTGCTAGTGTCATGAGTTGGGGTTGCATGAGTGCAGAAGGACCTGGAAAGTTATGCATCGTCTACGAAAAGGTTAACTCTCAGATATATATAGAAAATTTGGAATATTACATGATTCCATCATCAGAAGATTTATTTTAAAATGATTTCATCTTTCAACAAGATTTGGCGTCTCCGCATACCTCGGTGCCAACTAGGAATTGGTTCCGCCAACGCAACATCAAGGTACTTCCTTGGCCACCAAACTCACCAGACCTTAATCCAATCGAACACTTATGGTGTATAATGAAGAAAAAACTCCAAGAAAATCCTCCTTCAAGTAAAACTGAGTTAAGGGCACGTATAAAGTCTATTTGGGCTAATATTGATAGAAATGCTTGTAAACACCTTGTATACAGTATGCAAGATCGATTGTACGCTATTATGAAAGCTAAAGGGGGTGCTACAAAATATTAACTACCACTTACTTCATATTCATAAGGTAATATTATTGCGTAAAATAAAATATTCTAATATTTTGAACCAATCTAAATTTTATTCTAATATTTTGATGTGTTTCAGAAAGCTGTATACGGGTCAATATCTGAAAATTGGACAATTTGCGTCCACTGCCAATAATATTTCATTAATTATAGTAAAACCAAAAACTGAAAAACGTAATATAGTGTAACATTTGTTATATCAATTACCAATGATAAATGGACATATAATGATGTATAAATGGTTTTAAGCTTTAAACAAGCGAAATCATCATTTCTGTCCCTGTTCCCAGGTACGAATATCCAATATTAAATGTATGCTGTAAACATTTCTATAAATATTATTACCTTTTGCTACGATATATTTATATTTATATATATAAAGTATGGGAAAATATAATTATTCTTTCTTAGTATAGATTGTATAGTAAAATATTGTAGTAAATATATTTGTCCCTGAGGTTGACCATCATCTCAGTCCCTCTAAACACACATGTAGGTTAACAGGTACTAGGTGGCGCTGGCAGAATCATTTCCATTGCAACAGCAACTAAAGTTCAACTAGCCACCATGGATGAAGGTAAGTTGTTTTTCTCTTTGTTTCATATTTAGAAATATTTAGTTTTTGTTCTGAATAGGGATGCGTATTTTTTTATAGCATCATTCATGTCCCCCTATTTAACTTTTTATTTATAAACAAAAAAATTATTGCAACTTTATTTGCGTAACATACAAATGTCACATGGCATTGGCATATTTAATAATTTGGGCATGTGGGCAAAATGATTCATCAAAATGGCTGTGCAGCTTTTAAGACAAAAACATCACCTCAGTCCCCATCATGTCAGTCATTATTACAGTGTTAACAGACACTTTCTTCCATAAAAGTTTATCCTATGCATAAAATATACATCCTCGATCTCAAAAGACTGCAGCATTCAAATGACAAAACATGTATCACAGTATATAATTGTATTTCGAAGTTGGTACTTTAACTAAAAAAAATAAGAATTCTTGAGTGAAATTGTCCAGTTTTCAGATATTGACCCATACCTAATTTATTATACAGTATTTTATATTTTGTAAATGTTAAAACCTTATCTAAAGATTCCAGATTTAATTTATAAGAAATTTAACTGCATTTACTTGGTATCAAAAATAAGTAAATGAAAAATATTTTTTTCTTATTACTTTTTCTCAATTATTCTAATATTTTGAATATGAGTTGTATACATTAGGCAGTAAAACATCCTTTTCAAACATTTTTTGCTTCACAAAATGACTAACGCTATCTTTTGATGTTAGAGGGCATCTAGTATCGAGGAGGCATGTAGCATCGGTTCTGAAGCGTTTCATTATAATGAATGAATCAAATATTTTTTATAACAATATGATTTTACTAGCACTTTAAATCACCGCCGGAGCGTAAAGAGTTAAAACAGATATTTGCGTATTGCTCCTTATCACTAAATTGAATGGCACCTTATTCGATTTTTTATTTTCTTTATTTTCTCTTTTTCTATAAAGGAAATTAAATCTGAATTTTGTTTTACTATTATTTGCTTTTATTCTGTCTTACCTTTGATAAATTAATTAAATAAGGACGTATTTTTATTGTAGTTTATTTATTTATTTAATTATTTATTGAGTTTCTTGTTTTCATGTTCTGATGCGTTGATCATTTGTTGTCATCAAGAAGGTTGTTTGATTAACATTGAATGTCAATCTAGTGCTGCCATCAGAAGGTTGCGTGTTCAAATCACGTCCGGGTCACCACTTTGGAGAGTGTTTTTGCGTATCACGTCCGGGTCATCACTTTGGCGCGAGTGGCGCCGATGGAATACGAACCACGGATCCCATGACCAGGAGGCGAGAACGCTAGCGTCGAGCAAAAGGCCAAGCCAGTTACTCTAATCTAGCAACTCTCTTTATACTGATCATGTGAGATGAGATCGCTACACACTCCCTCCCCAGTGAGAAAGACATCTTGTCGATGTCTGACGAGCGATATGTACTCGTGAGTCGTGAGTGATGCGCAGCATGCCAGTGCTGTGAGCGTTTAACCAGTTGGTTTCAGAGGCTTATTGCTGGAGATGATTTGTTTGGTGCTGCCATCTGTTGGTTATGAGGGGAGGTGATTGTTGTTGAATGTTGTTTTTGCGTATCACGTCCGGGTGACCACTTTGGTGAGAGTGACGACTATGGGATACGAACCACGGATCCCATGATCAGGAGGCGAGAACGCTAGCGTCGAGCAAAAGGTCAAGCCAGTTACTCTAATCTAGTAACTCGCTTTATACTGATCATGTGAGATGAGATCGCTATACAATGTAACTGATAATTGTACTTTGGAAAGTAAATGGCATTTTCTGTAACATCTTCGCCATAATTCTTTTTATAAATTTAGAATAAAATTTGGCTAGAGAGGTCCACGAATTTCTTGTCTCTAATTTTTTGCCCACTCAGTATAAATGTAAGGGAAGTCACATAGCTGTTATCTGATACGATTTTTAGCCACCGGTATTTTAGGTAGCTTTCATTACAAAAAGCTACCTATTGCAGCAGTTCGGAGGAAAGCGATTTCAAAAAATTTTGGTATATTTTCATCGATCATGACCCCCAGACCCCGAAACCACCCTCCGTTCAAAATTGATATATATATATATATATATATCTGACCTATGTCACACTGTAACTTTCGTAATTATGAACCGATTTCGATGTAATTCGGTGTGTACATAGTACATACCAATGTCTCGACCGAGTTCGTTGGACAGCTTCATCCGCCATTTTGTTTCAAATGGCGGCCATTTAAATTTAAAAAAAAAATTTAAAATTTAAAATGTGGTACCAAAAAATTAAAAAATGGAAAAATATTTTTTTCTTATGTATTTGACCTTTATACAAAAATTTCGGAGCAGTTTTTGTTTCGTCTATATCTTAAAAAATGGCTGAGTTGCAGCATTTTGAATTTCTAGCGTGGCTGACATTATGAAACGTCCTGAATTTTGTCACGCGATAAAAGGCGTATTTATGAACCGATTTAGATGTAACTTCGTTTATGCATAGCACATACCAATGTCTCGACCGGGTTCGTTGGCCAGCTTCATCCGCCATCTTGTTTAAAAATGGCGGCCATTTAAATTTTAAAGAAAAATTTAAATTTGAAATGTGGTACCAAAAAATTGAAAATTGAAAAAAAATATTTTCTTCTTATGTGTTTGACCTTGATAAAAAGATTCGGGAGCAGTTTTTGTTTCGTCTATATCTTAAGAAATGGCTGAATTATAGCATTTTGAATTTCTAGCGTGGCTGACTTTTTAAAACGACCTGATTTTTGTCATGCGATAACAGGTGTATTTATGAACCGATTTGGATGTAACTTGGTCTGTACATAGTACATACCAATGTCTCGACCGAGTTCGTTGGCCAGCTTCATTCGCCATCTTGTTTCAAAAGGGTTGCCATTTAAAAAAAAAATAATTTAAAATTTAAAATGAGGTATTAAAAAATTGGAAAATGAAAAAGATTTTTTTTATGTGTTTGGCCTCGATACAAAGGTTCCGGAGCAGTTTTTGTTTCTGAAAATTTGTTCTTTTGTTTATATCTTAAAAAATGGTTGAATTATAGCACTTTGAATTTCTAGCATGGCTAACATTTTGAAACGATCTTGTATTTGTCACGCGATAACACACGTATTCGCCTATTTCGATGTAAGAAGGCATGTGGGTACTATACACCAATACCTCGACCAAGTTCGCTGGCCAGATTCATCAGCCATCTTGTTTCAAAATGGCGATCATTAAATTAAAAAAACATATATATATTTAAAGTGAGGTGCAAAAAAATTAGAAATTGAAAAAGGTTTCTTTTTTAAGTATTTGACCTTGATATAAGGATTCAGGAGCATTTTTTGTTTGTCTTTACCTTAAAAAATGGCTCAGATATAGCAGTTTCAATTTTTATTGTGGGTGACATTTTGAAAAATCTGATTTTTTGCATGCGACAGCACTCGTATATATCAACCGATTCCGATGTGAGTGAGCATGTGCACAGCAATTACTCAGGTCTTGACCAAGTTCACTGGTTAGCCTCATCCACCATTTTGTCTTAAAATGGCAGGCACTTTAAGAAATCGCCGAATTTAGCAGCCAAATATAAGTTACTTTAAAGAAAAGCAGCTTGGATAAAGCTGACTAATTTCGCGAAATTCTCATTCATTATATTGATAAAAAATTAGTATTGAATCTCCTATATTCGGTTTCCACTAAATTGAGCTTCGTGTGTTTGAATGATATAAGTTGGCTTTTTTAAAATAAGGAATATGAAAGGTACCTCTTCCTCCCGGAACTGGCCGGAAGGAGTTTTTGAAAGGAATTCTTCGCCTTATTTAATTGCAGATATCTGTGATTAAATAAGTATTTTTTTTCTTTTCTCTAATACAGGTAACCAAAAATCGTACTAGTTGGAAGCTCTTTGACTCGTACTACATTCGCGCATAGAATTAGCCTGTAAGTATTGACAATAAACCAAATCAAACCCAAAACAAATTTACTATTTCGAATTCTGTTTGTATGCACCCCAATGCGAGATCACGCAACAAAATTGAGTGAAGTTTCAATTTGTGACTAATTTAAGAGAGTACATGCAAAAATACTGAATAATGAAAAAAAACTAACGTATGTTGAAATCAATAAAACCGATTTCAACAAGTTTTCAACAAGACACACATGATCTATCATCAGTGATAGACAATGGGTGATTCACTTGTGACAGATTTACAATGATACATCACGTTGCTTTAACAAGAGATAACGGTAACTGAAAAATCTGGCATCAGTCTTAAAACGATTTGGGTCTCATTTATTTTATATGCCAAACTAATGTTTATTTATTTCCTAGGTTTTACTTTCAGTCCCTCTATAGAGTATTACAAATCTAATGCATCCACATAGCTGTCAACTAGAAACATTTCTTAAGGGGACAAGGGACCTTTAAAACCTTAAAAATCAATTTTTTATTTTTTGTAAATTTCGCTTTAAATATTATTCAAGGGTACATTATAAGCATTATGGCAAGCATTTATCACAAAAAAAAAAATTAAAAAAAAAATTTTTTTTTGAGAAAAAAATGGAATTTTACGCGTTGTCTTAGAAATCTTCGAAATGCCCCCTTCGTGTTCCATATCAATGAAAATCCCCAATATTTTTTATAAAAGTTTGGTTTATATATATAAATAAAACTGTGCATCGAAATTTATATATTTGAATATAAAGGTTAAAAAAATTTTTTTTTTAATTTTTCAAAATTTTTCAAAATTTTTAAAATTTTAAAATTTATCAATTTTTTATTTTTTTTTTCAAATTTCACTTTAAATATTAATCAAGGGTTCATTATATGCATTATGGCATCTGTTTATCACAAACAAATAAAAAATAAATTATTTTTGAGAAAAAATGGAATTTTACGCGTCGTCTTCGAAATGCGGCTTGCGCGTTTCATATCAATGAAACTCCCCAATATTTTTTATAAAGTCTGGTTTATATATACAAATAAAACTGTGCATCGAATTTAATATTATTTGAATAAAAAAAAAAAAAAAAAAAAAAAAAATGATTTTTTTTTTTTTTTACTTTTATATTCAAATATATAAAATTCGATGCACAGTTTTATTTATATATGTAAACCAGACTTTTATAAAAAATATTGGGGATTTTCATTGATATGGAACGCGCAAGCCGCATTTCGAAGATTTCTAAGATGACGCGTAAAATTCCACTTTTTTCTCAAAAATTAATTTTTTTTTCATTTTTTTTTTTTGTGATAAATGCTTACCATAATGTATATAATGAAGCCTTGAATAATATTTAAAGTGAAATTTACAAAAAATAAAAAATTGATTTTTAAGGTTTTAAAGGTCCCTTGTCCCCTTAATAAATGAAATCAAATAAGTACCACTAAGAAACAAGACACGTTTTATTAAATATATTTTCTTTTTCCAACTATGTTTATTTGATTTGGAAAAAATGAAAGGCTGGCAGCTAATGTCCCTTACAGTTGATTCCTTTTTCATTAATTTATTCCTTTCAAATATAAAATAAAAATCTAGATTCTGAATTTTTTTTAAAGTTTTTCAATTTACATTGATTTAATTGAACCTAATGACTAGGAATAGTAACGATATTCGTAACATAAAAGTTGTTTATATTAATACTAGTGGGAAGCTTTCAAGGTGCTTACAACCCTTGAAATTTCTAAAGAGTCTGGCATCACTTTTTTCAGATTAGAACACCTTGACTAATATTTTTCTTCAGTTTAACAATCTTTCCGCGTTTAATTTCAAAATTTAAAAAAAATTCTGCAATTAAATAAGGCGAAGAAGTCTATTAAAATATTGTTAGGAAACTGCACGCAACCTGAGCTTTATCATCATTTAATTCTCACCATTTAACTGCCAACTAGTAAGTACCGAGTGTCCCAAAAACGACTGATGGATTTTAGAATTCAATAACTTCCAAACGGTGACAGATATTTAAAAAATTCTTGTAGGAGGGTTATGTATGATGTCAGGAGTTTTTGTAGTGTGATTCTATTTTAGTTCGAATTTCAAACAATAGATGGCGCTGAGAGCAATAGGCGCTCAGTTCAGACCCGATTTTTGTTACTTCGGGATCCATTCAATACATTTTAATCTCCTTTATTCGTATGGAAAGTGAGAGAGGCTGAAAAATCGAGCCTGGATTTAGCTGTTATTGTTTGCAGCGCCATCTATCGATGCTATTTGTGACTAAAACTGAGAATCGCAGCATAAAAACTCCTGACATCTTACATAACACTCCTGCAAGAATTTTTTTAATATCTGTCACCGTTTGCAAGTTATGGAATTTTAAAATCCTTCAGTCATTTTTGGGACACCCGGTACTTAACTTTTAACTTTCGGTTGTCTGAAAAGAAAAAAAAAATAGAAAAATAAATATTCAAAAGCTTAATTTCTTAAAAACTGATTTCAAACAAATATATGTGAGAAGGAATAACAACGTTCAAATTAAAAATATTAACTCCATGAAATGCAACAGTCGGTATTATTACAACTGTATTATTAGTAGAAGAAACTCAATAGCGATCGGTTGGAAATAGATGAAAGGCAAGGCTTGAGATCTTCCGAAGTTGAATTGCAAAAAAGAGAAGCATAATTGCTCTCTTTTTTATATTCTTTACATAAGAGATGAGCGACTATTACATTTTTATAGTAATCATCTGTTTATGTATGCTGTCTCTTGTTTTCCTGTAAAGCAAATTTTACAACAGACTATTTTCTTTATTTAACCCTTTATGAACTGAATTATGAATTCATGAAAATTTTATCGTCAAAAGAATTTTTCGTGAATTTTTGAAACTACATTAGAAGATTTACATAACCATTTAATAAATTTTAGAAGGATTAATTAAATATGAATTTATAGGGAATTTGTGCAATATTTATAACCCCACTCAAATATTTTATTTTAAATATATTTCTTAGTATTTTGTAGAATTAGGAAATGTACAAATATTACATTCTTAAAATAGAAACATAAAAATATTTCCGAATTGAACCCCCCCCCCCCCCCCCCCCCAACGCCAAGAAAACTGAAAAGATGCAAAGGCAAAAGAAATCATCCTTTTAAAAATATTTTTGTTTTTTGTAACCAATAATGCTCTTGGAACAAGATAAAGTAATGCATCTATAACCCATTTTAAACTGTATTACTACTAATCTTGTACTAATGATTTTTATAACAAGTATTTATAACAGGTTTAACTGCAGATATAAGGTTAACAGATATAACTGCATAATTTTATAACAGGTATTAAGTGAATTTTATAACAAGTAATTTTAATGGTACTTATAAGTACCATCAGTAGATAAAGGGTTAGTTAATTTTCCTTTTTAGCTTACAGGCTATCAAAGCCTGAGAGCTAATGTGCCCGCCCGTTCTGTATGTATGTACGTACGTACGTATGTATGTATGTATGTACGTATGTATGTACGTAACGCGATAACTCTTGACAGAAATATCCGATTTGCTTCAATTTTTTTTCTAGGTTCATTTTGATAAGGTACTTCTCTGATTAGTTTAGGGGTTCATTGGTTAAGTAAAAAGTGGATTCGGGGGGCTAAAGCCCCCCTTAACTTAGATAAGTGGGTTTTCACGTAGAATTATCAGATTTGCTTCAAATTTGGTATACCCGTTAATTATGATAAGGATCTTTCCTAATTAGAATTGGAGGTTCATTGGTTAAGTATAAAGGGAGGAACGGGGGCTAATCCCCCCCCTTAATTTAGATAAATGAGTTTTTCTATCCGATTTGCTTCAAATTTGGTATTAGATAAATGGGTTTTCATGCAGAATTATCAGATTTGCTTCAAATTTGGTATACCCGTTAATTATGAGAAGGAGCTTCCCTTATTAGATTTAGAGGCTCATTGGTTAAGTATAAAGATGTGAAACAGGGGGGGGGGGAGGTAATCTCCCACCTTAATTTATTTTTCGAGGGGCATTATTCTTTGAAATAAGAGTATAATATACAATTAGTGTGGATAGCCTGTGAGCTCAATGCCATCAGTTTAACTGGACACTTTTCTCTTTATTACATTAACGCTTAACTTATGTGACGGAAATTGTTGCATAGTTACTCTGAGCGGTCTCTGAGACCGACTGATCAAAAGATGAATAAAAAGTTAGATTAACTCATAAGATATTGTTTTGTACTAAAGTAGTTAAAGTTCCCCTATTCAGAAGCCTCTAGCAATTACGCTAGGACTCCAAACGAAACAAAATTTCACTAGTAGGGGAGATGGGGGCACATGTGAACAGTTCGCATAAATATAGCTTTTTCTCATAACTGGATTAATTTCTATAAACAAAAACTACTTAATATAGTAAACAGAACTTTCTTTTACACATGGTAATTTTTTAAAAATCACCTGTATAGTTTTTCTTACATGTTTTAATAGTTTTATAAATTCAAAAACTTGTTCACATGTGCCCCATCAGCGGGGTAGTTGTGAACACACGTGGGGCACATGTGATCACAAGGAAAAAATACACTTTAACAGGATTTCTTTTTTTTTTTTTTTTTTGGTATTCATTTGTAATCGTAATCATTAGTTATATTACCTTTTAAATTCACCATAAAGAAAAAAAAATATATATATATTTCTCTAGTTTCCGGGTGATATGTTTAAGCAAAAGATTATAAAATGAGAATAAGTAGATATGGAGGGGAGAGGCTTAGATGATTCATTAAATACTGTTGCAATAAAATAAAAAAATAAAGAAGCAATTTTAAAAAATAAATTAAAACTTTTCAATTTTGCTTAAGGGTTTTTGTTTGGGGGAAATTTTAGGGAGGGGGCATTTTCATACTATTTATCGGAAATCTGCCGAAATACGAAAGACTCTTACTCCTGTATTTGCCTTATTTACTTGTAAATTATAGATAAAGAAGGGTTTTTTAATGATTCAAAAATTTTTCGACTATGCCCCCCCCCCCCAACTTCTTTTGCTTTTGAAAGAGGTGGGGGGGGGTACAATCGGGATTTTACGGTAGTTATCAGTTTAAAAATTTTACTTTCTTAAAATATTACTGGTATTTATGGATATGGGATTTTGAAAGGATCGCTCCATTCAAATCATCATATAAATAACTGTTTTAGAGATGGAAGTAAGCCATCATTGCAAGGTTAGAACAAATGTAAGAGAAAAATTTGCAAAGTTGTTCAAGGTAATACTTTTTTATTAACAATGTATAAAAAATATTGTTGTAAACCTTTTAGTAAAATAATATATAACACTTATTGCATTTTAGAAAACATTAAATTTATTTTAAGTACAATTGAACGTAAACGAGCTTGTTGCTCTTTATGTATTTGCTGAAAGATGTGTTTGTGGAAGTTTCAATACAAAATCAACTTTGTGTGAGGAAAATATCTTCTATTTCAGGAAAATTGTAGATAATGGAACTTACATTATTTCTCATTAAGTTAACTGAAAGAAACAGAATCACAGAATGATTATTGGGGCACTTATGAACTGTTGATATCTGCCCCAACTAGTCTGTTCACAAGTGCCCTACATTGCTGCTTTTGTTAAATTGATAAATCATTAACATTTCTCAATTTTAGAAGAAAAAGAACTGTATAAAAAAATGTTTATTAGTATTCATAGTATATGTTAAAACACTCAAATTCAAATAAATGAATACATAAATAAAGTTATTCGCTTATCAACTTGGAACAAAGATTTTACTTTTGAGATCTAAAAACAGTATTTTGGCTACAGAGGACAAACAAAATATCATAGAGCTTCAAAAATGTTTTACCATACGTCTACAGGTGCTATCATCTTTAGTAATTTTTTTCAAATAAAAAAACTTATAATAACTATCGAAAAATTGCGATGTTCACATGATCTCCCCTATCTATAGTTAAACCGAAAATGATAAGTTAGACTGTCAAAATGTTAAAAAGTAGCAATCTGTGAGACAAATAACAATAGGGGCTTAATTTTCCGGGCTTAAGTTTTAGGGGTTAAGCATTTAGTATGAACTATCTTACAAAGGAATGGTTTGGTGCTTACATTAAATTTTCTATCATATTAAACCTTCCTCTCGGCATTATCGTAACAGCCGAAATATAATTTTTTCCGAAGACTAAGCATAAATAACAACAATATAAAATTTTCAAGCGAAAGTATTCCAATAACGTGAGCAGACGATTGCCAAAAAGCGTTAAGATTTACCTTAGTCAGTAAAGTTTGAAAAGTGTTCGTTGAGTTTTGGGGCACATTTCTTAAATCCATTTCTAACAAATTAGTAATTTTGAAAATCAAATCTACTTTTATGGGGAGAATGTGGTCTAATGGGATCCCATAGTGTAGAAAGTGTAATTCTACAGAAGAGTGAGACGTGATTCCATAGTGTAGAAAGTGTAAATTATAAAAAACCCAGATTTTATTTTATTTTATTACTATTTATTTATTTATTTATTTATTGATGAACAATTGCTTTAAATAGTTTTCTATTAATAGATAATAAATGTCTTGATTATTGAAAGAGAAATATCATTTTTTATGAAATTTTGTTCCATCAGACCTTGACTCCAAGATATAATGGGGCCATGATTCTAATGGGACGCGTTAATTAAACATAAATGTTTCCTAAATAAGTTAATTCAGTATTTACATCAGCGCTATTATAAACAAAATCTTACTTAAAAATTAAATTTCCTTTGTAAAATTTAAAACTTTCTAAATGAAAACTGATTCAGGTCCTTATTAACCTTGTCATGATTTTATTGAAAGTTAGTTTGGTTTATAGTATTACTTTTAACAGATATAAAATAATGAAGTACATTAAGTTTTTTGTACGCAAAATGTATCATTTAACATAAATTTTAAATGCAATAACATGACAACGTTTATATATAATCACTTTGGGAGTTGGGGATCTCCCAATCTGACTTGTCGCATTAAGTACCCATACCATTTTGAACTGCATTTAGGCTGATTGTAAATTAAAACCCAAAACGAAGATTACAAATGAATAGCATTGATTAGAAAACTTCATAATCACATATAATAGTGTTAAAAACAGAGTTAATACTTTATCAAAACAAATATTTATTAAAACATATAAAAAGGAATGTTTTTCTTCTTACTTCGCAAATATCTAAATCTAAAAGAAGAAAATGCTTCGTTACATGGGCTTCTGCAATGCTGGTGTTGCTATCTATTATTGACTGTTTTATTTTATGAGAAAATCTACTTGTTTCATAGCCTCCAATTTCTTATAAAAATGAAGATGTCAACTATTTATTATAACAGTAGAAATGATTATAAATTATTTTAATCCTTTTTAGGCAGATTTCGTATGAAATACTACATATTGGCGTCGTTCCTATGTTGGAATTTCTGAAAAATTTTTGCAGATCTACACCGACCATGACCCTTAGAGCCCCAAACCACCCTCAGTAAAAAACTTTATCTATCTATCTATCTATCTATCTATCTATCTATGTATGTATCTATCTATATATATCACTTTCTTCTGGACACGATAACTTCCACAATTCTGCACCAATTTCTTCCAAACTGATACATAAAATCAAGGGGCATAAAATCTCGGTCAAGTTCGTTAATGGGCAATATCGGACCAAGGGGATGGAAATAGGGAGGGGTTTTGTGAAAACCGAAAAAATCCCATAACTCCTTAAATTTTGTACATATCGAATCAGTTTAAAGTTTTTATTACTTCTAAAAATAGGGCCAAAAATTCATGCATCACAGATTTTTGATAAAATTAAAAATGGGCTCAAGGGGCGCAAAAAATAGGGTTTTGGGGTAAAAAAAATTCATAACTTCGTCAACTCTCAAGATATCAAATCCAGTTAATTTTATCATAAATCTCCTTAACATTATCTACAACGTTTATATTCACAAGTTTTTGATAGGACCAATTCGTACCGCAAAAAAATTAAAAACGAAAACAAAAAGGGCGTTTGAAGAAGAAGAAAATCCATAACTCCGTCAATTCAAAAGATATAAAATCCCCATGAATTTATCATATATCTTCTTAATATTGTCTACAACATCTATATAGACAAGTTTTGGATAGGACCAATTCTTACAGCAAAAACAAATTAAAAATACATAGCGGTTGAAGAAAAAAATCATCTTAGTAAGGGTGTATTCAAATCCAAACTGCTTATTTTCTGAC
The DNA here is from genome assembly GCA_963932465.1 of Maratus speciosus. Taxonomy (NCBI): domain Eukaryota; kingdom Metazoa; phylum Arthropoda; class Arachnida; order Araneae; family Salticidae; genus Maratus; species Maratus speciosus. The sequence continues at coordinate 478,564,905 of OZ010796.1, forward strand.
TCATTTTACAATTCATTTTTACTCTCAAAGGCTTCCAATTGGTACATTTTCTTACTCAGGAACCGTAATGGTCAATTTTTTGATAGAGGCAGAATATATTTTAAAACATGCTGTCAAAGTGGGCCTTTTGAACCGAATTTCCCGAAGCGGATTGTGTTGGAAAAATCATCGTATTAAGGGAGTATTCAAATCCAAACTGCTTATTTTCTGACTCATTTTTAAATTCATTTTTGCTCTCAAACGCATCCAATTGGTAGGTTCGCTTATTCAGAAACTATATAATGTACCGTAATGATCGTTTTTTTGACAGAGGCAGACTATATTTCAAAAAATGATGTCAAAGTGGGCATTTTGAACGGAATTTCCCGAAGCGATTGTGTTAGAAACGAAAAATATTGTCTTACTGAGAAAATAATTGTTTATTAATCAAGTTTTAATTAATTGAAAGAAAAATAAAAACACAGGTCGCTTATAAATCTTTTCAAAAATCACGTCAGCATGTTTCATATACATATATATATTTTTTATTAAAAATGAATCTGAAAATGTGCCAGAAAATTTCGAGTTGTTGAGCATGGAAAAATATTTTTTTGAATACCGGGGGGCAGGGATTTTTAATTATTGGATGCTTTTTAATTTTCTAAGTGTCCGCTCACTTTTGCCACCAACTTTATACATATAAGGAATATACCTTTCCTTGTTTGCTATTCTATTTCACTTAATATAGTTTTAAAATCACGCCTCATTATTAATACTGGTACATTTAGTCAAGTTCATTATTTTATAATTGCAACTTAAAATAAAGACACGGAAAAATTTATTTAAAGGTCAAGTAAATAGAGAAAAAATGATTACGATAAAATCATTGAAATAAGCCAAAAAAAAAAAAAAAAATGCATTTAATGTATTTTTTTTGGATTGTCCACTAACAACAAGAAAAAGCATTTTTATGTGAAAGATATAAAATATATTTTCAAATACAGTTTTTTAATTTATTAAATGTGATACTATTGTATCAGCCGCATCTCAGGAGTTACCACCGTAGAATTCACGTAGCTCGGCATTCTGAATGCCCGTCGGGTTGGGTTGATTTTTGACGGCCAATTACCTCTTCGAGGGATATAGGCCCTAGGTGGAGTGCACTCCATGGGGGTCTTTCTAAGGGAACCTAACCCATATTTACACGTGGAAAATACAAGTTTTCGAAGAAAGTCACGAAAACTCCGAAACGGTAAGGCTGACGGACGCGATTGGGTTCGAACCCAGCACCTCCTGTCTACCAGCTTCGGGAGCAGAACCTCTCAGCCACTGGTGGGGCGAATGCCCGTCGGAGGTCCCTATACCCTTTACGACACTTGACCTGACCGAAAAAAAAAACAAGAATTAAAAACACGTCACCAATCGGACGACCGTTGCTCTTCGAGCTTAATGTTAATCGAAGAAATTGCGAAAGATTTCGTTACTTACAACAGTGTTTTTGATTCTAATAATTCCAGTAGTTTAAGTACACTGTTTATTTACATTTACATGATTTTATCTATTTATTTAGAAAGTTTTAATTTCGTTATGAAATATTAGCCAGAAGCAATTTCTGAACAATATATATTGTTTGAAGTGCAAGCGGGTTAATCTTTCGTAATCGGGTCGCACGCGATAGAGGTAAATTAAAAAAGATCATGCTAAATCATTATTTTTAAACAATAAAAAATCAGTAAATTGAGGTACAGTTTTCAAACAAATTGCATCTGAAAGAACATTTTCCCCCCTATTCAACGTGTAAAAAATTAAATTGTGATATTTTTAGAAATTTAAAAGAATGCTGTAAATGCGAAATTTCTTGTTATTGTGTTGCTACCGTGAATATGAAATCAGTATTACTCAGGGACATGCTATTGATTTATAATGTGATAGCAGACTAATACGTAGTATTGGTTTCTGCATAAGATACATCCGCAAGAAGTGTACAAGACAAAAAGGTGTGTGTGTTTTGTTCCAGAGGAAAACACAACACTATAATAACTAGATAGTATCCGTAAAAACTTGATTGTTAACAACTTAAGGGGTTATCAAACAACATTCACAGAACCTTTGGAAACAAAAGCCCAGAGAAATAATTTATGATTTTTTGTAGTAGGTTTTTGAAAATTGATCTGAACGATGCCTTAAATGTTCCACAGAAAAAAGATTCATAGCTAAATTCTCCTCTAATATTTGTTAGAAATAGTTAAAAGAAATAAAAACGTCTACTTTTATAACCGGATGGGGGACCGAGTGCATATTAACTCTGTTTACGCGCATACAGACAACTGAACGTTTTCTATCAAAGACGTAAAAAAGTAAATCCAATTTCTTTTTTTATTTTACAAAAAAAGGTAACCATATAACATTCATTAAATATAACCATTTAACTGCATTACAGTACAATAGCTAGCACCACAGTTTTTCATAAAAATATTTTTCCGTTTTTTACGGAAAATAATCACTTACTTTTCTTAGTATATATGCATTATCAATCAATTGCAATAAAAAGTGTACCAAAGTTGTAGATAATTTCAATTTATTTAATAGAGAATTACATGCAAAAGCTTTTAATTTAAAAATTTTAATGCAAGGGAATAATGAAATTAATGAAAAATAAAATCTATAACTTTTCCTCCTGAAATAAAATACAATTTATATTATTTAACTGAGCTATCAGAACGCTAATAGCATACGAGTGGGCATCTTATGATAGGAGCGAGGTTCGAACTTCGAACACACGCCTTCTTTAGAAAACCAGAATTCTTCTTCCTGGCGTCTTAGACCGCTCGGTCATCTCGCTTCCCTCAACGTTTCTGTGAAATGAAACAAGTTTCCTGCTCCGTTTAGAGACAGAAAAGCACTCTAAAATGCTCATTGAGCATGCTCAGATGAGTTGAAATATGTCTTAAACATTCGACTTTGCGTCTTAAATATATAGATATTTAGCTTTGTGGCAACTATGACAAACGTAGATACCTAATAAATCGTAAGATATAGTTTATTTTTCGTGTTTTTTCAAAGTTTTTAAATCTGCTATACCTTCTGTGGGTTTTTTACTGGATATTCATTCTCATTTAGGCAGAAAAAACCTTAAGTGATAGAAGGAAAAGCTCAGGATTTTTTTAAATTCAGTACATTGAGAACAGAAATGGTTCAGAAAAAAATATAAAAGTGTTATTATGCAGACCTGTGTAATCAATGTTTATTTATTAAAATTAATTGATGTAGAATGTGTTTGTATTTTTAAATGAAAAAAAAAACAGATAGTAGTTTACGATAACATCATGACGTATACAATATACAGGGGTTGGACAAAATAATATGAACACTTGTGAAAAAATAGCACTCGAAAGAAACCTCTCTATACTCCTGCCCTCTAGCGGTGAAGGGGCCACCTAGCGGATGAGAAAGTACACACATCAGTCTGCTTCGAGCAGCGATAGAAGTCGGATGCGAAATATATTTCTGTGTTAAAATTGCGTTACGGCTGACCTCTCTGATCTCCAAAGAGGCATGATTGTTGGAACCCGTTTTGCTGGAGCCTCAGTTACGATAACGGCAAAATTTCTTGGCGTTGGGAGAAATACAGTATCGACTGTAATGTCAGCATATTTGAAACACGGAAAAACATCATCTAAAAAGCACAACAGTGGTCGAAAGTCGAAACTGAATGACAGAGATAGGAGGGTTTTGAAGCGGATTATGGCAAAAAAGCACACAACAGCATCCCATATAACATCTCAGATGAACACACATCTACAGGAGGCAGTTTCAACAAAAACTATTCGGCGTGAACTGCATATGGTAAATATTCATGGTAGAACGGCTATTTCAAAACCATTAATTACACCATGTAATGTCTTGAAGCGACGAATATGGTGTCGCGAGCATAAAAATTGGACACAAGAACAATGGGAGAATGTAATATGGTCAGACGAATCGTAGTTCACATTATTACCGACAAATAGACGTGTTTACGTTTGGAGAACGCCGAAAGAAGCCTATCAAGTTGACTGTCTTCGGCCTACGGTTAAGCTTGGCGGCGGTTCTGTGATGATCTAGGGTGAGCTAGCACACCGTGGTCTTGGCCCACTTGTTGTTCTGAATGGCCATGTTATAGGAAAAGATTATATCAGTATTCTAGAGCACCTCATGTGGCCCCCTCATCCCCCTGATCTCAAAATATAATTGAACCTTTATGGGGTATTTTGGAAAACAAGCTGCGCAGTTAATTCCTCCCCTCCAAAGATACTTTCTAAATTAGGGACTTTTTTAAAATTTGAGCGGGAACATATCCCTCTGAATATTATACGTGACTTGCATTTGACAATTCCAAGTCGTATACAAGCTGTAATTCATTCAAAAGGAGGACCAACAGCCTATTAATAAAAAAAAATCTCTTTTCACAGGTGTTCACATTATTTTGTCCAACCCCTGTATGTCGTGGATATTGAGCGGTTTACAAAATATGCTTTAAGAGTTTTTAATGTCATAAATATAGGTAGATGATGTGAAATTTATTCTTATCGAATTGTTGATATTCGTAACAGATTTTCTTTGTAAACATGGGTCATGTGATTTCCCATTCTAAAAAAGATATATAAATTATACTTTAGGCTTTACACAAAAAAGGTTCTGGAGTCCTATTTTTGAGTACGTGCGAATGCATACTTCAGTGTTACCCGAATCTTTGAAGCTTTTACAAACGCGAAATCGCGAAGCAACAGATTGCATAGCTCATGTGTAAACCCCCGCCCTACATAAGGACAGTATTGAGGATTTTTTGATGAAGTACATCTACATTCTGTGTAAAAAGTATCTGGAATTGTTAAATAAAACTAAAAAAAATTAATTTATTCATCAACATTTATTTTGTCACCTTCAAAGCATGCCCTGTCGAGTCCAATACAACTATGCCCTGCTTGGCCCTATCCTCCATGCATTTTTCGTAGGTTGATTGAGATTTGGCCTTCAGATCCCCCAACAAAATTCCTTTTACGGTCTCATTTGACTCGAAACGTCTTCCTTAAAGTAGTAATTTTATCTTCGGGAACGGGAAAGAGTCACACGGGGACATATAAAGCGAGTAAGGTGCTTGGTCGATGATATTCGTTGCATTTTTTGGCCGAAAAGTTCTTGCACAACGATAAATTCGTATGATGGTGCATTATCGTGTTGTAAAATCCATACGAAATTTCGGAGATTTTCAAGATACGCGGCACAAGAAATTTCGTGTTGTTGCTAACATACTAAGCCACAGATGGCGCTAAAGCTCCGCCTTGTAGTTTGGTACAGAGGTACGAACTTAAAGGGAAAATTGTTGTGACAGCTTTTGAGTCTTTTACACGATAAAATCCAGGTACTTTTTACACATAATGTATTACCAATAAATAAATCTATTTTTATTCATCTTTTTTAGGGTTCCGTACTTCAAAAGGAGAAAACGGAGCCCTTATTGTCCCCCTTTGTTGTCCGTTTGTCTGTCAAGAAATTATATCGGTATCATGTTAAAATTAACGTCAAATAATAAGGTCCGTAATTCCGTCATTGTGTAAAAGTTTCGAGCTTCTAACTTAATTCAATGCCTTAAAACAACGTTTTTGGAAATGCCGATTATAGGAATCACGTAATAAATCAACATAGAATTATAAATTAATGATTTTCTGATTTTTTCCTTTACATTTGCTATAAGACCTTCCTTCGAATCAAATTTCGAAGTAAGTTCTAGGTCAACGAGAAGTATCTTATAGGTTTTAAGAGGAAAACAAATAGGGTACTTCCGGTTGAATTAGAACCTTGAAATTTGGCACGAAGGGAAAGTCTGATAGTACCTGTAAAGGAAAAAATTCGAAAATCATTAATTTCTAAATCTATGCCGATTTATAGCGTGACGAAATTAAGAATTTCCGCAATCAGGAATACCGATCACGCAAAAAAAAAAAGACATAGAATTATAAATTAATGATTTTCGAAATTTCCCCTTTACAATTCCATTTGCAATAAGAACTTCCCTCGTGTCGAATTTCAAGGTTCTAGGCCAACCAGAAATATCACATAGGTTTTGAGAGTAAAATCTAATCGGTATTACTGGTTTACCTAGAACCCTTGAATTTGGCACGAAGGAAAGTTTTATATCACGTGCCAAATTAACGTATTGTAATAAAATTTCTTGTATATTTGTCAAGAAACTAGGTACTTACTAAGCTTTGCGGTAATATAGCATAACAGTACGGAACCTTAAAGGTGCGAGACTCGCACTTGTCCAGATTTTTGTATTTAATTTAGCAGAAGAATGAACAACACAAATTCTTATTTCCTTAGAATAGATTCATAGGTGCCAAAACCTTACAGATTTTTAATATCAGTTATTTTTGTGCGATAATATTCACTTTAATTAATGCAGAAAATTTGCGATTAAATAAGGCGAAGATTATTATTCGGAAATAGTGATATTTAAAATTCGTAATCCTTGGCACATATGTGGACTTTCTGGAATAATCGGTATATACTAAATTGTAAAAATAAATAATTAAATACAAATAAGTTCATATGAAAACTAGTCCTTGGTCAGCTTGATACCCTCAGTCTAATGCGTTAAGCAGTAAACAATTGGCTTAGGAGAGGTAATCTGTAAGCAAGATAAAATACAAATTATTTTCTTTTAATTATATCTTTTGAAACTTTTTCAAAGTGTACTCCATGTTAAATGGTAATTGCTGAAATACGTTTTTAATCTTTTCGATAATGAGTAGCTTTATGCAGAAAATATATGCATGCTCAAATCAAAAATAGAAGTAAAGTCGTGATGTGAACGGCCATTTTCTTCGTGCATTTAAACCAGGGGTCGGCAACCTTTTATTAGGGTTGTGTGGATGGTATGTTAAAAATAATTCGCATGCCAAACCAATTTTATTAAATTTCTGCACACCTATAAAAGCACATCATATTCAAACATATAATCATTCAATATTATCATATTAATGTCAGAAAGTTCTTAAGAATACATGTATGTTATTGTAAAAAATATTTAATTACATAATGAGTTCAATTATTGATAATTATATACAATCACCAGGAAGCATAATCAGTTTGATAATTAAGACAGATTCGATCAATACAAAACAGTTTGTATAATAACAACAGTGTAACAGACAAAAAAATTTTTTTTATTAATAATACAAATTGCTGAAAATTGCATTCTACAAAAAATGGCACCTACTAGAAAAGAGAAAGATAGAAAAAGAAAAATTCAATTTGAGTGCCATTGAAAATATGTACGTGTGCCATAGGTTGCCAGTAGCATAGCCAGGAAGTGGTTAAGGGAGACGGGGGGAGGTTGAAAACTCTGTTCCGAAAAAGTGGCGGGATGGCCCCTCCTTAGTAGCTTGCCAACCCCAGCTCTGGATCCCGAAGAGTGAGTTTTTTTTAAATTATTAATAAATGTATCCACAGACCAGAATGTGCTTATACATGCCCATTGTACTTGAATGTGTAAAAGATGCATTTCAATGAATTATCTTGGAACGTTATTGCAAACAGTTTTGTAAGCAATAAAACGTTGCTAATGGCTATTTTTAATAAGAAATAGATAAAACATAGTAAAGAAATTTTTTTATTTGAAATGTTTATTTTACGTCAGTTTTCTGTGCAGAAAGTTACTGAAATCTAATATAATTTTACATCACTTACCTTTTAATGTTAATTCCAGTGAAAATGACTATATGGAAAAAGAGTACTTACCCTGAAATACCCATACTTTTACTGAAGTGTTAAACAGAAAAATTATTTTCTCCTAAGTTACAAAATACTACTTTATGGTTTTTCAGTATTACAATGGTAGAGTTATGATGGATAATTTTCCATGTGGTAGTTCATATTTTAAAGATGACATATAATATGTGATAGTACAAATTCTACGCATGAAAATTATTATAGACAGAAATAGATGTAAAATCATAATTATCGCCTTTTAAATAAATTTTCAATTGTCATCCTCACTTCATTGTGAAGAAATCTGAGCATCAATATGAATTCCTTTAAATACCTTGCTTATGTTATAGTTATTATGCTAAGAACGTCTATAATTTTACTGCTTCCCTGCTTCCATCTGGACTTTTTGCTGTTATTATGGTCACAGTAAATACCATTTCTTAAATATTTTATGATGCACAAACTATTTAGAGCCTTAATCAGGGATACAGGGATCTTTGCTTTTGAGTACTACTATTTCCGAATAATAATTTTCGCCTAATTTAATCAAAAATTTCCTGTCATTAAATGAGACGATTCGGAAATAGTGGTGCTTAAATTAATGATGCGTGGAAACACTGTACATAATTTTACTATGTTGAAATTAAAAATAAGGTTTGTTTTCTTTATAACTGAATTTCATTTGTATTCAATTGAATACTAGAAGTGCAAAAACCAGATAACTCTAAAGAGCGGTGGTATATTATATATACCACTTAGTTTAACTCCAAAATATCAAGTTGCACTCAGAATAATTTCATGTATTTATTTAAATATCAAACTGCTCGTAAATTCTGGTGAGATACAATCATTTCAAAATTTTGGCAACAGAAATACTTTGCCCCTGAAAAGATTAACGGAAAGCACAGATAACTTAAAAAGTTAGCATAGAGTTATTTCAGTGCCTCAGAGCAAAAAGAAAAGAAAAAGTAACAAAAGTTGCAGCAACACACATACTTAAGTGCAGATTTCGCTCTGAATCACAGTATATTGTACATGTATATTGTTACTGCTACTGCCAGTGGCGTAGCCAGGATTACTTTTCAGGAAGGGAAGAGATCAAGAATTTTTATTCAGGTTATATATACAGTAAAACATGCTAAGACGGAATCGAAAAGAAACGGTGAAAAATTCCATTTTAAACATGTTTTCGACTTAGCATGGTTAACTCTATCGTATTCATGTCTCCGGAACCAGGGACCATATTTCCGTTTAAGTCACGATTTTGTTATAGACAGGCTCCTTATGAACATTTAGCTGTCCTTTATATATATATATATATATATATTATATGTACAGTTTAACCTGTCAAAAAGAACCTGCCTATAATTGAATCTTGTCTTAAACGGAAACATTACATGGTCCCGACGGAAGAATTACCATACAACATACAATTATACCTGCCCGGACAGAAACCTGTCTAAAATAGAATATATTTCCAATCTCCTGAAATTGTATTTTCACATACTTTATAGGTTTTAGATATACTGCAAAACCTGTAAAAATGTAACTTATCAACGGAATCCTGTCTGAAATGGAAGAGTTTCAGGATCCCGACGACAAGAACACTCTGCAATTATACCACTTCAGACGGAAAACTACCTAAGACGGAATTTTTTTTATGGTACATTGCAATTCCGTCATGACAAGATTTACTCTGTATAATAGTATAATAGAAGTATTTTGATAAATTTTTGGTACTGGCTTATCAATTTCTTAATTTAAAAAAAAAAACAGCATTAGTAAAAGTAAGATCAGTCGCTATAATTGCAGCTAACATTACAAGAAAATTACCCCAATATTCACCAGTGAAAGCGATTTTAAAAACAATACAAAAAACTGAAGAGTTAAATGTATTTAAATCAAGTTTTATATAACAAGAACATTTTCTCACATTAAAGGATTTTTAGGATTAAGTGGTTAAGTTTATAACAGCAATTTTTTTTTTTTAATTTCTTGTCATTGAATTGAGAACTTCAGTACTGTAATAGATACTGAATAAGGAGTTGACACGAGTGCCAATCTCGTCAGCCATTCCTTCTCCTTGGAATTTCTGATATAAGATTTTATTCTTTTTTAAGAAGAGAAAGATTTTATAATTTCGGCTACAGAAACGGGTAAAGCAAAAAGCACGCGCAACAAATAGTTAATGCTAGAGAAAATAATTTGGTTACAATAATCTAAAACAGTCATAATTCTTCTGGGTTTATATGTTTTTTCAAGTTTTACCATTTTTTATGCCAAAATAAATATTGGGTATCAACAATTGTTTCTGATATCTGGTCTCATAAAATATGTTACATTATAGTTTAGTTTGTAACCATATGTTACATGTTTTAAGTTCTTCCAAAACAATCAACGAGCCCAGAAAAAAAGTATCCAAGAAAAAAATATTCATAACCTGAAATATTCTTCAGGTTTTCCATGAGATGTATTATCTCTGTTCGTCTCATAGACAGCTTGTCTAGGACCTGTGTATGGATAAAGTCAAAATTTTCTTTAGCCAAGGATTAGACTTTCTTAAACAAGTCGGCAAACTTTCGAACATCAGTCTCATGTCCCTTGCTTACTGATTGATGCAAACTTTGCAGAGTTGAAATGACATCATTAGCATGTTTTAGAACAGAAGAAAAATCCCATTCAGATTTTTGAAGGCAATTTTAAAGTGGGAATGTAATGCTGCAAAAAATTCACAAATAATTCCAGCCAGCAGACTTAACGCAATTGATAAAATTACCCGATTTAAAATTATAGAACGAACAAAGATAACATTTCCTAAACTTTGATAAATGTACCGCTATTGCATTTGTGTAAACTGGTATTTTCCCATAAGTGTTGGTCCCATCAAGTCTCAGTTGAAGATGTTTCACGCTTTATCTAGTCATAGTAAAATCTATGAAACGGAATCTCTAGGGACAGGAAACAAATTCCGTCGTAGACACGCTTTAGTCTTAGCAGGTATATTTCTATAGTTATCCTTGAGTCATCGGGAACATTAAATGTTTCCGCTTTCACAGAAAATCTGCCAAGAAAGAATATCAAGACTGGAAAAAGCTCCATTTTAGACAGGCTTTCGTTGTAGAAGTTATAAATATATGGTGTTCATTTCGTTGGACCTTGGATTTCTTCCATTTGAGACAGGACTCTTTCCTATTACAGACAGATTTCGTTTTCACAGGTTTTATTGTAATTTATCTATGTTCTTCACAGGTGTACTATAGAGTGGATGAGTTTTAAAAATTTGCCTGCAGAAACGGAACCTGTCTATAACTGAATCCTGTCTCAAACTGAAAAGATTTATGGTCCGGGTAAAAGAATAACTTTAACTTATGCCTGCTAAGACGGAACCTGTCGAAAGAACTTTGAACGGTCCATTGCGATTCCATCTTAGCAGTTTTTACTGGTTTTACATCCATGATTCAGTAAACCAGTTCCTGGTTCGGGGAGGAGGTCCTTTCCTTGGCGACACTCCTCGCTTACTGCTTCCATCTTTCTACTTTATTTTTCACTGAAGTAGACTATTATAAAGCCTAAAAAGTTTTTACGTAATTACTTTAGGTTAATTTTTGCATGTAACGTATTCAGCGTGGATAAAAGGGTTTTTTTCATATTTACCACATTCTACCAAGAGAGAGTCCTAAAACAGACTGACGGTTTTTAAAATTCAATAACAAACTAATGACGTTATTCCTGCAAGAGAGCAATGTAAAAAGTAAGGAATGTCTTTACTACCCTACCATTTTTTATTTCCATATATCGCCAACAGATGGCGCTTTCCAACTGTAACTACAGCTTAAACTGTAACAATGTTCAGAATAATCTAGCAGTTTCAAAATGCACGCCCCCTTGACTTTTAAACATCTAAACAGAATTAATGATAAAAGCTGAATTAATGTTGGTCAATTTTTATACGTTAGTTTGGGTGTTCTAGCAGTTTTAGTGCCATCTGTCTGAAATATTTGGAACTAAAATAAAGATGCGTAGTAAAGAAAATCCCGTCTTCACATATTAATCTCCTGCAAGAATAATTTCCTTAGTTGTCACTGTTTATTTTTTATTGAATTTTTAAAACTGTCAATTCAATATAGGATACTGTAATTTATTACATTTAATAGCATTGTTTATAGAAAAAAAAATTACAAGAGAATGAAGCATTTTTTGATTACCTGCTCGGAAAACTTCGTTGCATCCATCGCACCGGGAAGCAAAAGCTGCGTCATAGCAACTGGCACAGTAAACCTTCTCAGCTTTGGATCCAAAAGGTTTATCAACTAACGACACTCGACATTTATTGCATAAAAAGCAAGCTTCGTGCCAATGTTTTTCTTTATACGATAAATCCTATAGGAAGACAAATATATTATTTTTTTCAGTTTTCAAAGAAAAACTAAATATTAAAGAAAATCACTGAGTATTTTAATAAATTTCAAATATAGTACTTCATATCACAATACTTCACATCAGAGTTTCCCAAGCTTTGGTACTCGTACCGCAGGGATACGATGCGACCAGTTGGGGCTATGTGAAAAGCTTTAAAGTTGTTGTGTTTACATGTATAAGCCCAATAGGCTAAATGCAAATTGAGGGAAAAAGCCTATGCCCAGTAATTGAATGAGCCATGTTTGAAAACTTTCATATTCAAATCAGTGGTGCACCCAAGATTCGCTTTGGAGGGAGCTAGCATATTTAAGAGGCTTACCTGTGCCCAAATCTGGCCCGGTCCGCGGCCGAGCTCGGTTCAATTTTTTTTTTCATTTGGCTTGATGGAACGGGTCGTGTCGAGTACTAACTTACACTTTTTCCTGTTGACTTGAACAGAGCCGTAACCACCTAGAAGGAGCTTTGAAAATTTTTCGTGGGGCTAATTCTGAATGTTTTAACATGTTTGATAATGAAATACTGTACAAATGTATCTTAGTTTTTGCGTTTTTTGGCGTGTTTCTGTATTTGTATAATTTTAAATTGTGTTTGCAATCAAACCATTTAAAGTTTTATTATTAAAATATCATGAAGTTTAGAGGGGGCAGAAGCGATTGCACGGGGGCTTAGCCCACCCTTCCTCTATCTGGTTACGGCCCTGATCTTTGAGAAATACTACAGCATTCAAAGTTCTGTCTGTAAAAACTCCAGTTCACAAGTAAAGTACACTGTAAAAAAAAAAAAAAAATACGACCAGTTTTCCTGTAGGAATCGAAAAAATAGTTGCCCTTATCGTACCGGAAAAATTTCTGACCCAGCTTGGAATAAAATCCGTAAAAGCGGAATAAAATCCGTAAAATACCGTTTTATTGACTATTTCCTTTTTTTACGGATTTTATTCCGAGCTGGGTCGGAAAATTTTCCGGTACGATAAGGGCAACTATTTTTCCGATTCCTACAGGAAAACTGGTCGGATTTTTTTTTACAGTGTACGCTCTCGAGAAAAGTTCTTCAAGAAACGTAAAAAGTACAGGCAGTAAGTTAAGGAAACACCCCTGTGATCCAAAGAGATTTTTAAGTTATTTGAAGAATTTCTGTCTTTTGACTAGAGAATTTGTAGGAATTCCAGGTTCGTGTTTTGAGAGGGGAAAAACATATGTAAAAATTCCGTTTCTAACAGAAAAGATGACTACACTGTAAAAAAGACAAATGTTTCTTAGTTTAGGAAAATATAATATAACCATGAACGAAAGTACAGAATAACCTCTTCGAAGTTACCCACGATTCCGAAAAGCACTATTCATATTCTTTAGAAATCTCAGAATCCAGTATATTTTCGAGAAACATTTATAAAAACGAGGTTTCTTTTGCTACGAATGACTTTCGAAAATGTTAACGAGTAATTTTTCTAGTGTATTAATAAATTTTACAACCGGTTTTTAGATTGCTGTAAATTCTCAAGTAAACATTTTCATGTTCAACAAACATGATACACTAACAGCAACAATATTAACATTAGAACCAATATTATTTTGTTGCTCTTGCATGTAATAAATTCAATCATGCAGTTCAACAAACATGATACACTAACAGCAACAATATTAACATTAGAATCAATATTATTTTGTTACTCTTGGATGTAATAAATTCAATCATGCATGAAAATGTTTAATTGAGAACTGATTGCACCATAAAATACTGATATTCTGGTTTAAGAAAACTTATTTATACATTATAAAAACAGGATTAGCACAGGTCCTTGAATTTCCCGACTAAAAAATACTTCAGTACCAGTATTCTCTTACAGAAAATCTCCCCTGAAATGAAGTGAAATTTCGCGTGTTTAAACTAGATTTATTTTTCTATAAAAAAAATACTGATATTTTCCTTGAAAATAACGGTAAACGTACGAGCCCTGTAAAAACTACTCGGAAACGTTTATGAAAATTGATGGGAACTTTGCTTTTATAAATGCTTCTTTAAATCTAAAAAAAAATATTGGTTTCTGAGGTTTCTACGGATGGAGAAACAACCCTCTGCAATGCTTTTTATAAAATGCGATTTCATTGGTAAAAAATATACAGTCTATTCTTCCTCTACCCTATCCGTAATGTCTATTCTTTTTCTCACGGTAACATGTTTAAAAAAACCAAAATTTTTTAATTAGAAAATATTAAGCATCCTAATATTTCGAATTTCATGAGAATATTTATAAAAGAGAAAAAATTGTGGGACAAAATCAATATATTTTTAAAGTTCTGATTATTTTATAAACCTATTAAAAATAATAATGACATTCTTTCATAATTTTTAGAAAACTTTAAATAATTAGTCTACTCTAGGGGTCTGGGAAGGCCTTTAAGGTGCGCCAATGATTTAGATAAATAATCGTTATGAACCATCATGAGTGAATATTGTTAAAAATATTTTAATGCTGTTTTTATTTCTTTTAATGTTAGGGTTATCATTAAAAAAATTACAGGTAACGTATGTAAACGCCATGTAACGTTAAGTAAACTGTAAAATAAAATCCTATCAATGACAATAAGTAAATCTGAGTCGTTTAATTATATAACTGGACAAAGAAAAAAAAAAAAAACATTATTGGTTGAAGGTATGTTTGGGGTAGTTTTATGAGAGGAAGTATAGCCATAAATAAAAAGTGATAAATAAGAACAAGAGAGAAAGTTTAGAAACCGCTGCTTTAGATAATAAAGCACAAATAAGTGGTTATTTTTATAATTTGAAAAGCGCACAGTTATGATAGTATTGAAAATTTAAGCATATTGTATCTCCAGAAATATTTAAAGATTTATTTTTTAAAAATGCAACAATGTTCTTTATCAAGTACTATTAGGGATATGTATTATGGGAGATAAAAAATATCACAAATTGTTCTCAGAGTAACATCAATATTCAGAAAATATTATAAATTAACACAACCATAACTGAATATCTTATGAGCCTATTGGCATCTTCTTTTAGGTAGATTTCGTAAGAAATACTACCTATTACATTTTTTCTTATAGTGTATGTGTGTTTCTATACATACTTATTTTCGAGTCCCTGTATGTGCTAAAAAAAATGAGTACATGCGTTTTTCAAATTTAAGAGTTAAGTACTCGGAGCTATTTTAAGATCAGGAAATTCTCAATAATTAGTACAATTTACTTCTTTCTAAGAATAGTGTTTTAACAGTGAAGTTTTTGCGGAATTGTAGCAATAATCCCAGCGCATAATATATATATATATCACTTTTTTATGGACACGATAACTTCCATAATGCTACCCAAATCTCTTCCAAACTGATACATAAAATCAAGGATTAGAAAATCTCGGTCAAGCTCGTTAGTGGGCAAAATCGGACGACGGGGGTGGAAATAGGGAGCGGTTTTGCGAAACCGAAAAAAAAAAAAAAAAAAAACCATAATTTCTTTATTATAATACATATCAAATCAGTTTAAAGTTATTATTACTTCTAGGAAAAGGACCAAAAATTTATGTATCACAGACGTTTGATAAAGTTAAAAATAGGATCAAGGGGCAAAAATAAATAAATAAATAAATAAATAAAAAAAAATAGGATTTTAGGGAGAAAAAAATTCATAACTTCGTCAATTCTCAAGATATCACATTCACTTAAACATTATAAATCTTCTTAATACGATCTACAACTTTTAAAATGTCAAGTTTTTGATAGCAGCAACTCTTACAGCAAAACAAAATTAAACAAAAATAGGGGTTGAAGAAAAAAATTAATCGTATTAATATGATTTTGATAAAACCAACTCTTACAGAAAAATGAAATTAAAAACTCGTCAAAAGTGGCCAGATAAGATTGTTAAACTGGGTTTATCTCTAATCCTGATTTAGTTTTTGTTTGTGAAATTATATCTTCAAAATCTACCTCAGCCTGTAGGTCGAGCCGGCAGGGATTTTTTTTTTTTTTTCATTTACAGAACCGTTTGATTTGGAAATCTTAAGAAGTGTGAACGCATTTTTTCAACACTGAACGGGTAATTGGCAAAGACTTTTTTTTTTTTTTAAAAACAGAGAAACAAATAAACAAAGCAATTTGTATTCGTTTATCTGTAGAAAATTCTTTGCCTAGATGTCTTTTAGATGTGCTTATTTACTGGTGGCGATGGGAAATCCGCTGTTTCAGGAACAATGCGATGATTATTTTACTAGACAATGCATAGACAGATGTGCTTAGTTAAGTGATTTGTTAAGTGTACTAATTCTAATCTAATGAAAGTCTTTTAAGAGATTCTTATCAGTTGTAATTTACATGGGCATCTACTTTATAACAAGGGATTACGCTTTAAAAAACTGATAGATTATCTACTTATAGATAGTTATTAATGTACTACTTTTATTTAATCATTGCAAATCATTTGCAAATATTTAATTTTCATATTAAACTATTTTAAAAAATTTTCTTAGACCTGCTTATATTTTGTGTCTACTTCATTATTTATTACATACCTATCTGTAAAAATGGTACACCAATAAAAATGTGTATATAAAAAGATTATAAAAATTCCATAAAATTACTTTTCGTCACTGTAAAAATACGTCTTGATAAGCGCATTTTCTAAAACACTCGAAAAATATACTGAAGATACTCCTTATGTGGATATACATAAAAAAAATTGGGCGGAACCTCATTACAACCTTAGTTAAAAAAAAGTATTTGACGAAATACCGCTCTTTTGGCGACGTATTAATATGACTTAGAGAGAGAGAGAGAGAGAAAGAAACTTTTTCCTATGATTAATGATAATGGTAAATTATCAATCAGAACAGATATACAGGGTGCAATATGTTATCTATCGCCGACCTTTAATTTCTCACCCGTTGGTCGTAGAGATATAGTTCCAATTACAAAAACATTTCAAATGAGGTAAATATTCATGTTGTGGCATTATTTAAAGTAAAAAATCAATTTTATAAAAATTACGAAATCTAACTTGTTATACGGTCCCCCAGTCCTGTAGTTATATTTAGTAAAAGTTTACACATATCATAACAGATATAACACAAAAAGTTTGACCTATGTACTACAAAAACTGACACAGTTAATAAATTTTAAAATTTGAGATTTTTGAACATCATTTTGTCTTTCATTGAGGGATCAGTTAAAAGATGAATTAAAGTAATTCGAGATCAAAATCAGGATGCAATGTCCTTTTTACGGCGAAACTAGCTTTAGCCGGTATCGCCAAATCGGGGAATCACCAAGCCCCACCAGTGGCCGACAGGTTCTGCTCTCGAAGCTGGTAAACGGGTGGTGCTGGGTTCGATCCCAATCGCGCCCGTCGGCCTAATCGTTCGGAGTTTTCGTGGTTTTCTTCGAACCTTGGTTCTCCAAGCGTTAATATGGGTTAGGTTCCCTTAGAAAGACCTACACGGAAGGCACCTCCCCCCCCCCCCCTTTAGGGCCTATATTCCACGTGCTGATAATTGGCCGACATAAATACAACCAACCAACCAACCGGGGAATCACCAAAGAGGGTTATTTTATCTAAAAATTTGAGCTAACATTTACGGGTCGAACGACATTCAAACATCAAAGTAGGTACAATCGGCAACCGGGAAATAAAACATACGCACTAACGACTAGATAAATAGCAGCGGGATGCAAACGACCAGACGAGCTATAACGAGCATGAAAATTGGGATTATGCAATTACAATAGTACCGCAGCGCCACAAGTTCGTGATAAAACACCAGCCATCTACACTATATGGCCAAAGGTGACCGGTCACTTGCAATTTTAGACTTTTTGTTAAATATCTAGGAAAATACATGAGGAATTAATCTGAAACTGCAGGTGTGTAAACAGTATGGTATAAGTCATATATTTCCGCGAAGATTTTTTTCCTGAAACCCCCTAGGGGATCTTCAACAAATTGAAAAAGAACGAATATCTTTTGGCTAACCCCGTAAAAACTAATGTAGCAAAAACGTTCAAACTCGAGATTATTAATAAGTGGCTTATTGTAATATACTGTGTTCATTTTTATGAGGATATCATGCATACTCGTAGAGAAATTAAGGTTTATATAAAAACAGTCCCAAATTTCGCCACGTTTTTTGCTTATAATTTGCAGAGTTCTTAATATATAAAAAAATTCTTTTCAGAAAATATGACAACAACACTGTACACAATACTCTACAATCAGAATTAGAAAGTAGTAAAAATTGGATGAAAAATGAGCAGGTGTACTTAAAAATCTTTCATTGCGCATGCGCGAATGCAATCAAAATATAATGTGCATAATGTATTAGCTAATTATATAGAGCAAATTTTGTGAGTCTCAAAATCATAGCTTGAAAATTCTGAAAATTATTGTCGATAGAATAAGCTCGAAATCCGTTGTTCCCAAAAGGAAGCAAAAAGATGAGGGGTTGTATCCAAATATAGTAGTACGTGCTATATTGTGTACGCTATCTTGGCACTAATCAACAGATATTTGATACAAACCCTCATCTTTTTGCTTCTTTTTGGGAACAACGGATTTCGAGCTTATTCTACCGACGATAATTTTCAGAATTTTCAAGCTATGATTTTGAGACTTTCACAAAAGTTACTCTATATAATTAGCTAATACATTATGCACATTATATTTTGAGTGCATTCGCGCATGCGCAGTGAAAATTTTTTAGTAAATCTGCTCATTTTTTATCCAATTTTTATTATTTTTTAATTCTGATTGCAGAGTATTGTGTGCAATGTTGTTTGTCATATTTTCTGAAAAGAACTTTTTTTTTATATTAAGAACTCTTTGGGACTGTTTTTATAAAAGCCTCAATTTCTCTACGAGTATACATGCTACATTCATAAAAATGAACACAGTATATTTCAATAAGCCACTTATTAAAAATATCGAGTTTGAACGCTTTTGCTACATTAGTTTGTACAGGGTTATCCAAAAGATATTAGTTCTTTTTCAATTTGTTTTGCGGTCCCCTAAGGGATTTCGGGAAAAAAATCTTCGCGGAAATATTTGACCTATACTATACTGTTTACACACCTGCAGTTTCAAATTAATTCCTCTAATTCCTCATGTATTTTTCTAGATACTTAACAAAACGTCTAAAATCGCAAGTGACCGGTCACCTTTGGCCATATCGTGTAGCACGTGGACATGCTAGTCAGCGCTGAAATCGTGATGGCAAGCTACCATACATGCAATATGCCGAAATGATACTTATTTATGGTGAATGTCAAAGGAATGCCAGAGAGGCTGCGAGTGTTTTTTTAGAACATTTCCCTAAGGGTGTACATCCAACGCATGAAACTATAACTGATGCATTGCACCATCTTAGAGAGACCAGCTCTGTTTCACCGCGACCCATAACTGATATTATAATAAATTGATATTTATTTTTCTGTTTAAATTCAGTATTTCATTCTTCGCTTTGTATGCGACCCCTAAAAGTCAGCTCAAATTTTTCGATGAAATAACCCTCTTTGGTGATACCAGCTAAAGATGATTTCACCGTAAAAAGGACATTGCACCCTGGTTTTGATCTCGAATTACTTTAATTCATCTTTTAACTGATCCCTCAATGAAAGACAAAATCATATGCAAAAATCTCAAACTTTGAAATTTAATAACTGTGTTAATTTTTGTAGTACAGATGTCAAACTTTCTATGTTATATCTGTTGTGATATCTGTAAACTTTTACTAGATATAACTATAGGGACTGGGGGACCGTATAAAAATTAGATTTCGTAATTTTTATAAAATTAATTTTTCACTTTAAATAATGCCACAACATGATTATTTACGTCATTTGAAACGTTTTTGTAATTGGAAATATATGACTACGACCAATGGTTGAGAAATTAAAGATCGGCGATAGACAACATTTTGCACCCGGTATAATAATTAAAAAAAAACACTGTACTAAAGAAATATGTTTTTATATGTGTATTAAAAATATTATTTCATTTCAGTTTAAAAGCATATAAAATAAAAATTTCAAAACATAAAAGGAAAAAAAAGAGATAAAAAAAAGAGCTATTTCTGTAACCATGTTTATTCATTAGAAATCATAAGAAACGACAGTTTCTCGAGTGACGCAGCAATGCCCAAATGCCCAAAGACCGACACTCTATATACAAGGCTAGCCTAAGACTAAAGGGAACTCAAAAATCCGCCATTTGATATTTCAACATCTATGAGGCGTATTATTCTGATTTTTTTTACAGCAGTTTCATATATTCTAAGTCCATCCTGAAATTTAAGCATTTCTACATGCAGTATATATTGAGATCTGGAATTCCGATTTTAAGAGAAAAGGGATAGTATCCTAGTCTAATAATATAAAAAAAAATCTCGGAAACTGCTTGAACTATTTTTTTAAAAGTAATATATGGTACTATTAACCGTTTTTCGATAAAATAAATAACGTTTTTGGTTAACACGGGAAAACTCTTGTTTTTTTATATAATCCGATTAAAAATAGAACTATCTTTCGATGCTTATTAGTATTTTAAATGGAAACGTTTCTGTCATTTCTGAGTAAAAGGCCTAAGAACATTTAAGGTTAGTATTCGCGTCTTGGTTCAGACCTGGGTTCGATCCCAAGCTTGGACACTTTTCACTCTGTTGACTGTACACAAGCAATTTGAATAAAAAATCAGCAATTTCAATTCAGTTTTAAAGATTTTAAGCAGTGTCCTATGGCGGAGGGGAGGGGGGCAGAAAGTATAGTGGGAAGGAGATATTTTAGACGACTTATTATTTATTTATTGTCACTAGACAGCAACGAATGCGGCACTTTTTCTTTTCAATAAAAAGTTTTAATGACTTTAAACTGCTTTTGCTGGAGGGGGAAAAGGAGTACGGAGATTTCAGGGGAAGGTGACAATTTATATGATTGATTATTAATTTATTATCATTACAGAGCAAAAAATAGGGCGGTTGATTTCTTTTTTTATATAATAATAAAATTAACTTAAAAGATTTTTAATTTATTTGTATTTTTATGTTGGAATGGGAAGGGGGAGAAAGGGGGGAGAAGCGTAAATTATGGGAGATTAGGGCAATTTAGATGATTATTAATTTATTTTCGTGACAAACGAATGTGGCAATTTATATATATGTATATATAAACAGTTTTAAAGCTTTTAAAATGTGTTAGGGGGGGGGGCAACGGGAGGGGGAAATTTTTGTGCAGGAGAATAATTTGTATGATTGATTATTTTTTGTTACCAGAGAACATTAAAAAGGGAAGACATTTTTTATATAAAAATAAAGATTTACATTTTTAACTTTTTTGTATGCTGGGGAGCAAAGGAAGGGATTTGTAAATTTAGGAGGATGATTTAGATGATTATTTGTTTATATTTATTAGTGAGCAACGATTGTTACAGATTATTTTTTTTTAAATAAATAGTCTTAAAGATTTAAAGATTTATCTCTTTTATGGAGGGAGAGGGGAGAGAGGAAAGCGAGATTTTTTGGCGAGGGGAGTCAGATAATTTACATTATTGAATATTTATTGTCAATAAATAGGGCAGATGAGTTTTTTATATATAAAATACAGATTTTAAAGCATTTAAAATTCTTTGTATGCTGGGTGAGGGGGTAATGAGGGAGAAGCGCAAATTTGGGAGGTTAGAGGGTTAGTTTAAATTATATTTATTTATTTTTATTAGTGAGAAACGACTGTTACAGATATATTTTTTATAATAAAGAGTTTTAAAGATAGGGAATAATTTATATTAATGATTATTTATTGCCACTAAGGTGCATTAAATAGGGGAAAAGCTTTTTTTTACATAAAAATGAAGATTTTAAAATATTTTAATTTTTTTTTATATTAAGCGAAAGGGGAAGGAGGGGAAGTGTAAATTTGGGCGGTTAAGGATATAAGTTGGAAGATTATTATTATTATTTTATTAGTGAGCAACAAATGTTGCAGATTGTTTTTAAAGTACAAATTTTTAAAGAGTAAAATTTCTTGCTATTTTTCCTCAAAAAGTTAATTTTTTAGGTAGTAAAATTTAACACTTCCTTTCATATCTGTGAAACAAAAAAACCTTTGAAAACATACGTTTTGTACATTATTTACATATCTTACTCAAGAGATGTTTTATAACAAATTCAAATAGCACGGTACTTTAAGACTCAAGTACATCTTTTTATTTGAGAGGTGAATGTGGGTAAGTGGGAATTGAAGATGAATGAAAATCATGACTATGAACTCATTGCATTGGTCCTTAAATTTTACTTTTCTCATCTTTTCATCATTAACCACAAAAAAGTAATGA
The DNA here is from genome assembly GCA_963932465.1 of Maratus speciosus. Taxonomy (NCBI): domain Eukaryota; kingdom Metazoa; phylum Arthropoda; class Arachnida; order Araneae; family Salticidae; genus Maratus; species Maratus speciosus. The sequence goes on from OZ010796.1 coordinate 478,587,386, forward strand.
TATCAATACAAAAACCCTTAACGGATTAAAAGTTTGTGATGCAGCACTTTACCTTATGGCTCAAAGAAATTTTAAATATGGTTCTTAAAAATAATGATATCAAATTTTGAGTGACAGTATGCTATTAATTAAAAAATATATATACTTTTAATTTTACTTTTTGTTCTATTTATATTCTATTTATATATTACATGTTCTATTTATATATTACAGGTGCAAACTTTATTTTTAACATGAAAAAATTTATAAAATTTATTCACTTATGCTTTTCACTCACATCTCTCATAAATTCAAAATATGGGTTTTAAAAGAAATGATATCAAAATTCGAGTGACGCCTTGATGTGACTTTGAAAGCTTTGTTTTAAAATTAAATTAAAATTATTTTATGTTTGTTTTCTAAAGATTATTTACATGTTCAAACAATGCTTTTAACTTTCTAATATACTGTTAAATATATCACACATTCACTGATCCTATATTATGCACTGAAATGTATTTATTTCAATAAATTGATATATTTTTTGCGTCACTCCAAAATCGTAAGTAAAATTTATCTAAACGTTTACTCTGCGTGCCTCCAAACTAAGTGAAATTTAAATAGTATTACGCAATGGAAACATTATTATAAATTTTACGTACGATTTTGGGCAGAGTAATGCAAAAGATAAATCAATTGATTGAAATAAAATAGGCTCAGTGTAAGTTTGATATATTTAACAGTGTATTCGAAAATTAAAAGTATTGTTTGAATGTGTAAATATACTTTAGAAGACAAACCAAAAGTAATTTTAATTCAATTTTAAAACAAAGCTTTTAAACTTACATCGAGGGGTCACACAAATTTTGATATAATCTCTTTTAAATCCCATATTTTGAATTTATGAGAGATGTGAATAAATATGAGCCAGTGAATAAATTATATATTTTTTTTCACGTTGAAAATAATATTTGTACCTGTGAATATAAACAGAACAAAAAAGAAAATGATGAAACATAAAAACATATTTTCTAATTAATAGCAGAGTGTCACTCGAAATTTGGTATTATTTTTAGACATATATTTAAAATTCTTAAAGCTATAAGGTAAAGTACAAAGATTTAGTCACAAATCCTTTAAGTGTTTTTGTATTGATACATTTATTTGAGTGTTAGCATATACGAATGAATAAATGTATAACACAGATTAGGATAAGTTAGAGAAGCGATCGAATTATTTAGACTTTTTCCACCAGAAAACCCTTCAAGAGCTACCGCAAATTCCATATATTATTCTAATGAGTTTGGAGTATTCATGTTGCTTTAATTATTTATAATATTGAATTTGATTTCTTCTTCTGTAAATTCACCAGCCCCAGTTTTTTCTATATATTTTCTGAATAACATGCAGACGATATTGTATATGTTTATTCTACTAAGCAGAGCTATTATGATCTATGATCCATCTCGAGAATAAAAATAAAATAACATCTTAATAGTTCAGTGTTAAGTGTTTGAAGGTTACCTTAACTTGCTTTTAGTAATTAAAAGTACATAAACTATGTTATTAGTTGCATTTTTAATTCAATCAAATTTCAAAATTTACTCGTTTAAATAAAAGTTTTTTTAATTAAAATTTATAATTAAAAATAAAATTTTTAAGAGTCAAAATCATTACACTCAAAAGCGTTTAAAAAATTTTGGCTTTTAAATCTCGGCAACATGATGTTCGCCAAATGGTATGGAGTATTAGCTTTGGCCGATAAAACTAAAAGTTGTTAATTTTATTCTGAGAAATACATCGATATTCCGCCGCTAAATTTTATTGATCTTTTATTGTATACATACATAGATTCTTCAATATTTTTTTTCTAAAAAGCGCTTTAAGGAGACCTTCGTCGTGAAGATGCTTTTATCCATTGTCTAACATCTGTACAGATGTGTAAAACTTAAGGTAGCCAAAGACGCCTATTTTTTCATCCTTTTTGCTACCAATATTTTCAAACAGTAATCTCCGTGGTAAATTTCTACTCGAAATACATCACAAAATATATTGATTGGAAATAGTGGTAGACAAAATAGAATAAAAACAGTCGGCTGTGGAAATCTTGTACCAACCGGTGTAAAAATATTTTTATTCTAAGGGGTTAAGAGACGTTTGTCCAAAACGAAATTATTTTTTTCAGCGCCTTCCTACTCCAAAATACACGCTTAAATTTGTTTATACTTTCCGTCATTTAGTATTTAGATAGTCCAATATAGTCTTCTTTTAACCCGTCTCTGCTACGACGCAGTGTTGCCAGTTAGCTACTTTTTTAAAACTCAAATTGCTTGATTATGATCTCTTCTTTGAAGTAGAAATATACGCCTTATTTAAGGACAGATTAAATAATACGAAAATAAGGTGAATTATACTATTTCAAAAAAGTGGTTGAAGTAAAGCAATCTGAATAATAAAAATAAAGGTAGCGGACTGGCAACATTGCTACGACGCATTTGGGGAAGTTAGGAATAAAAATGTGGGCGCATGCTTCCGAAACCGTATTCATTTTTCCTCGCCGCCTCATAATTTTAAGTTTCTATTTTCTGTTTCTAGTTTGTATCATCAAAAAATTTGCTAAAAGTTTGCAAAGAAGATGTAACCTCGAGTGGAAAAGTTACGGCTAAGAATTTGAAATAGTACCTCTGTCGACTTCAAGTGTCTGCTCGATTTTTTATCTTAGCTTCCAGACTGGAATTTTGCCAATGATAATTTCAGAACTATGTTAACGAGTAGCGAGGGAGCATTTCCACTTTCTTGATTTTTTTTTTGGATCACAGTATCAATTTTTTTTTTTTTTTTGTTAATTTATTTTTTCCTATGAACGGCCTGAAACAATTATTATATGTCAAGAAACTCTTGGCGGAGCTCTACCGGAAACGAAAAATGATTTATTTACTTCCTTATTTCACAGAAGTTTTGTTTGAAAGGTAGTTATTATATATTTGTTAGAAGATACAGTGACATAAAGGTTATTCATGAGAAAAGGAAATAAACGATATAGTTTGAGCTCACTTAATTTGTGATTTATCATTTTATGTTTTAGTAACAATAAAAACCCGAATAAAAAAGGAAATAATTCAACACATCGAGCACAGTGAAATTAGAATTTAGAAAATTTGCAAAAAAATAATCTTGTAACATGTACATCATGGGGAGGTCCATTCGTCACTCTTGTGGCAATTCACATAACATATGTCTAATTTGTGACAAAAAGCATTTTACTTGTCTATATATTAAATTAAAATTTTGTTACTCTTGTGACCAGAGTGTCACAAGAGTAACCAAATTTTGATTTATTATATAGACAAGCAAAATACTTTTTGTTACAAATTAGATATATTTTATGTGAGTGCAGCACAATGGTATATAACTGGTTATATAAATTTTTATCTTAATAATATTTTGTAGTGAAATAATTGGAAGTATTTATGAAAATTTTCTCGAATGGTCACAAGAGTAACAGTGAACGTCCCTAATCAAAAATAGAGCTGGTAATATTTCATAGAATAGTGCGCAGCAATATACTTAATTCTGTGACTTATTTTCAATAATATCGAGCTTTTTCCGCCCAATTATCGTACGCAACAAAATGGTAATTTTCAAGAGAAGAGGTTCAAAATCTTACTGTTGTTCACAGCTAGCATTTTCATTTGTTTTCTTTGAGCGACGTACCTAGAGGTGTGGAGGGATGCTATTGATGCCCCTATTTCTTAAAATATATTTTCGCCTTATTTAATCGAAGGATATAGTTAGGAGAAGAAAATACTGGTGTCCCCCTCCTCTTTGGGTACGCATACGTTTTCTTTATAATTTCCAAATCATATAAACTGCTTCAAAATGTACAGTATATTTTAAAAGTAAAATCAATACAATTTGCAGTAAAAAAGTCATTTTGTCAAAAATTGCTGCGCGTGATAATTTAGTGGGAAAAGCACAGTACGATCAGCGATAATTATTGAATGAATGTGTAATAATAGCATTGATCAATTTTGTATGTATTTTTTATCTGCTAGCTTTAATCGGGATTAGTAGAAGGAGTTTGGAGGATTTGATGAGTTTCCGAATATTGACGTCATACCAGCAGCTGAGAGGTAATGCTCTGAAAGTTACACGGGAGATGCTGGGTTCAAGCCCATGTCGCGCTCGTCGACTTAACCATTCGGGGTTTTCGATTTTATCTTTGAACCTTATGTGAAAACGGCTTAGGCTCTTTTATAAAGACCTCCACGGAGTCGCCCTCCCCCGGTCTATATCGCTCTCGCAGATAATCGACCGTAACAAAACCACAAAAACACAACAAATATTGACATGGGATATTTGTTTCCCAATTTCTTTGAAACTTCACGAGTGGAAAGAATTATTTTCGTTTATAGGCATAAAATTCCCCGAGTGTGATGCGCAGCAATTTTTTTTTCTTGCATACGTTGTATTCTTTTGGTATAAAAGTATTTTAAAATTATAATATAATGTATAACAGGTTTAGAATATTTCCTTAACGTAGCAACTTCTCTTGCAATTTTACAGCTAGCTTTATAAAATAAACGTGAATGGCTTTTCTCACTTTAATAATTCTATACAGAATCTTTGAAGAAATCGCAAGTACAAAATCAAAACATGAATTTCTACTACTTCTTTTAATCAAATTATAAAAACTAAGTTAATATTAGCTAACAGTGATAAAAATACATTTATAAGGCAAATAACTACCTTTATTTATTCGGATCGGCATGTTTCATCGCTCAGACGACAACATTCTCAAGATCTATAATGATACAGATATTTTCGCATTTTTTTTTTTTTTTTTTAATTGAAAACTCTTAAACAAAAATTACGCGATCTCATGTATAATGAAATCAAGTGCAATAATGAAAATGGATGTTTGTGAATACGAATTATTTTATACTATTGTTTCTTATTCTGCATAGCATCTCTTTCCAAATTTTAGGGAACTCCATGGAGGCTGAATCATTGCCCATATTCCCACAGCGTAAAAAAAATCTCTATTGATTCTCGCATAATGGTTGGCCAATAAAATCTTGATGGATAAATTATTCTACTATTATTAAAATCAATCTATAAAGGTTCTTCATTATATAGTCTGGCCAGAGCTGTAGTTTTCTTGTTGTATTTGATGTCTGCTATATGTTCTTTGATCCCAGTTTTAAGCTTTCTATTTGTCATTCCTATATAAAATTGCTCTGTTCCATCTTCTTTGGCGAAAGGTATGTCATCTACCACTGATAATTGATTTGATTCTATTGGATCTATTTTCTTACAGACTATGTTTTTTAATTTTATGGAAGATTTTGCAATAATGGAGATATTGTATTTATTGAGTTTATATTTCAATCTTTCGAAGAAACCAGGAAAATAGTGTAAAGTGTATAACTTGGAATTTGTTCATTGAAGTTACTTTTCTTTTTCTTCTTCATGCTCATAATTAATTCATTTATTGTGCTTTCTTTATAGCCATAGTTTTTTGAGATGTCATATATTTTATTTATTTCGTTGTTTAACTGCTCAGGGGTACAGACCAAAGACTTTTAAGATTACATAGACCTGCAAACTGTCAGTTTAACTGAGGATTTTTGATCACAGCAGTTGTACGGCAGTATATATGTTTTACATTTTAATTTACCTAAGAAAATGCTTTTCTCGGCATATTTTGTCATTGCGGATCATTAAGTACTAGTCTGCCCTATTTCATTCAGGCCTTTAAAAAAAAAAAAACCTTAATATTCATCATTTTTTTTGTTTTTTTCGTATAGCAAGTAAGTATTTTAATAAACATCCTACAAGGATAAAAATACAGTGTTACTTTCGTTAATATGCATTTTTTTAATTACTTTTTGCATAAAAATTAGTTTAAAAAACGTAGATTTCTTTACAAGTAATTTAAAATTTTGTAAATTACAATATTAAGTTACAGTTGCTACCTTTAATATATACTTCCTTACCAGTTACTTTTGTAAGTCAAACTTTAAAAAATGTGGAATTATAATGTTTAACAATCTGTTTCCATATAAATTTCGTCTTTATTTAGGTTTATAAGGCATGTTAAAATTAGGTACTCATTTTCTAACATACCATCCATAAAATTATTAATAAATCGCCTTATTCAACTTTATTTCTGAAAATTCAATATTTATATCGCATATTTTGCTCTAAAAAACAGCTTCATGTAAAACAATATGCCACAAACTTCATCTATATTAATAAAAATTAATTTTTATGCTCATTCTAGCCATAGCACTTAATGGTAAATAACCACAGCTGACGTACTAACCTCGCGGTTCAGGTGTTTCAATTTACTTCAGATGGCTGCCATGATTTCGCATTCTTTTGAATGGGAATTGCCGGTCTGTGTATCTTAAATGTCTTTGGTACAGACTGTGAAAGCTCTTTTAATAGAATGCCTAAATGAAGAAACTTTGTAAGAAAACGGTACTTGAAAATTACGAGGGATAGTGGATATATTGGCTATGGGTATGTTCTATTCCTTGTTGCGTTTTGATTAATAATACATTCAAATATTCACCATTCTGTTCCATTTCCAATGTAACATTAATTTTAGAATCAAGACTATTAATTTGGGTTAAGAAGCTATTGATTAAAATATCTGTATATTGCCATATGATGAAAATGTCATCTAAGTACCTACGTATCCATCTACGTATGGAGCTACCTAAAATTTGGAAAGAGATGCTATGCAGAGTAAGAAACAATAGTATAAAATAATTCACGTCCACAAATATCCATTTTTATTTTTGCACTTGATTTCATTATACATGAGATCGCGTGAGTTTTGTTTACAAGTTTTCAATTTAAAATTAATTTTTTTTTTTTTTTTTTTTTTTTTTTTTTTTTTTTTTGCGAAAATATTTGCATCATTATAGATCTTGATAATGTCACCGCCTGAGTGATGAAACATATCAATCTGAATAAATAAAGATATTTATTTGCCTTGTAAATGCATTTTTTTCACTTTTAACAAATATTAACTTAGTTTGAAGATTTCAAGTGATTTTCATACGTAATTTTATTTACAAATTATAAAAACTGATGCATGCGAAATTATTCAAACAATAGGTAATATGAAAATTGTTTGTCGTGGTCTTATAATTTCTTAACATGCGCTATACACAGTTTCCAAATATCGGTAAATCTTCAAAACATTATGTTTAATGAAGAGATGGATTTTTTTTTTTTCAACTGGATAAATCATATTCAAGGCTGGAGTAACACAGGTTCGGCTGGTGGGGAGGCCTACTAATTGGCTTGAGCACAACAAGCCCCACCCAAGGCTGGAGTAACACAGTTGAGGTTTATTCCAACAGAGCGAAAGATCCCCAACGGAGGGTACTCCCACCCCTTCGGGCCTATATCCCAAGTGTAGATAATTGGCCGTCATAAAACAACACCAACACCAACAGAGCGAAAAATGTCCACACCAGTTATCCTCCGGATAGCTTAATAGCATTTGCACGATAAGCCAAGATATCCAGGTTCGATCCCTGGTCTGGACATTTTTCGGTCTGTTGGAATAAACCTCAACTGGGCTACTCCAGCCTTGAATATTATGCATAAGTTTTAGTTGAACTCTGTAAAATATTATAGTTGCTTTACCTATCATTTTAAACATATGTGATGAACTTTACATATGGTTTCTTTTAAGGATGTTGAAAAGATTTTTTTAATCTTCATTTTTTTTTTAAATTGATGAACGAAAATCGAAGCTCGATTTGGAGTAAGATATCCTGTACTTAGTTGATTGCGACGTGGTTTTCCTATACAAAAATTGTTCTTATGTGTATTATCACCCCAGAAAATTCGTCTCATTAGTTAAAAAAAAAACAAAACGCTATATATGCCATAAGTTTAATTGTATATACCTCTGCAAATTTCTCGTGCATGAAAATTTATTTCGTTACAAGCTCATTCCGTATAAAATGCATATTTTTTCTTTTTTGTCGTGTTGTATCATCTTTAAATGTAATGAAATTTGGTGAGTGATACGCAACAATCCTGAGAATTCAAAACAGTTTTTTTTATAGCTCTTAAAAAAAAAAAAAAAAAAAAAAAAAAAAAAATATATATATATATATATATATATATATATATACCTAAGATATAATCCTTTGATTACACCAGGGAAAAAAATAAGACTTATTCTTACAAAGTAGTAGAATTTATCTATGAATTAACAAAACAATAAGACCCTAATTGAAAGGTTAAATCACGAACTTTAATCTGCGTATACTAAAATAGGTTTATGCTAAGCCTAAAGATTTATACTAAGCTACGTTTTTGGAACTTAAAACCCCATTCATTAAGTCCCGTTTTCTGTCAATTTCTGTGCTAAATAAACAAGGAAAGACTTATAGTAACAGTCCAATTTTTTCTTGTTATTCTTTTATGAGAACTAGGAAATCCGACCCGGCCTACGCGGTAAACGGAATACAGGTGAAAATCATTTTTCTTAATTGAAAACTCTAACAAAGTTTTTAGATTTAACATATTTTTTACATTTCTCACAAACAATAGCAAATCATTTTATATGAAAAATAGCAATTATAAATGCAAATAAAGTTTTAAAAGTTATTAAAAGTGATACTTTCCTTTATGTCTCGTGCCAGGAGTTAACAGCCGAAGAAATCGCCAAAGATTTAGCTAATTACAGCCTTTTTGATTAAGATAATTTCAGTCGTTTAAGTGTGTAGCTCGATGACATGTCTTAAATTTGTGTTTTATTTATATTTTATTATTGATGAAATCTTAATTTAGTTTTAGAATATAAGTAGGAAATAAATATTGAAATATTTTCATTAATTTAAGTGCAAGTGGATTTATCTTTCCTAATAGTCTGCAAGCCATAGAGAAGGATTTAAAAAAAAAAAATGCTTGAAAAATATTTTTAAAACCATAAAAATAGATTAAATTTCGATAAAGTTTTCGAACAAATTACGATGCAGTTTTAAAAATGCGTTTGAAAGTACATTTTTTTCTCTATTCGATGGCATAAAAATTGAAAATGCCCAATGTTTAGAAGTAAAAAAAAAAATTGCAGTAAAAGCGAAATTTAATCGTCTAATGTTGCCAAATTCAAAATGGCGTCAGCGTTACGTACGGACACGTTTGTCCTTTATAATGTAGATAGAGTGTGGAGAAAAAGGATTAGTTTGTCACTAGTAATGCTTTCACTTTAAAAAATGCCGAAACTTTACAGATTTCTTTTACACCCGCACGAAAAATCAACGTGGGACAGAGATAAAAAGTTGAAAATGCTATGATAAAGACAACCTAAAATGTTAATAACCTGGTTACTTCAATGGATGAATAGTTGCATGGTTTTGAATTGACAATAAACAACAATGATTGAACAGTAGTGAAATAGACTTAGTAGATAACATAATTGCGAACAAAGTTTATTTAAATATTTCATAAGATACAAAACCTGTTTTATAAAGATCATGTTTTTTAAAAAAACATGTTTTTAAAAACTGCATAATACATTATATTAAAATTAGATATTGTTTCAATGCATAGTTTATACAAACATTGATTTAATAGACTGAGCGTTTAACGTTATTTCCAAAGCACATGGAAAATAAAATTTTGTATAATGAAATTATTGTAGTTTTCGTGTGCATGTTTTTTTGAATATGCGTGATTCACAGCAATGTGCTGCCTGCAAGTTGAAGCTAATTTCAAGTCATGTTTGAACATTCTGACCTCTCTCTTTGTTCATTGTTGTTTTTTTATTGTGTAGGCTCAAAGCTGATGTTTCCACTCTTGTCCTCTTTTTATGCTCAAAGCTCAATAGATGTTACTAAGACTCTTTTAAAATTCCAAGACTGAGAACAATTGTTCTATCGCAGTGGTGAGAAAGATACGTAGCAAATTGTCACCACTAAATTTTAATAGAATTCTTTGCTTTATTCAATCTCAGACATTTTGTCATTAAATAAGGCGAAGAAAACTATTAAAACTGAGTGGTGACAACCGACCCAGAGCTGCGCATGCTTTCCAGCACTGCTATTGGTATTTTGAGAGGTGGGGTGAGTTATGTTTTTCTAGATCAGAAGTCTCTAAACTATTGTCTGTGAGTCAAGACCGGCTTCCGACCATTCTGAATGTGGCTCAAGACAGAAATTTGGATAAGGCATACATCTTGCTCACTCGTAAGGAATATTATACTAAAATGTCCGATAATAATATACTTAAAATGATTTAATAATTTTTAAACGATGAATTACGCCCGAGAATTCTAAATTTAATTACGTGAATTTTTATTCACATTGCTAACAATGCGTAAAACCACCAGAGTGAAATAGTATCCAGGCAAGGGTTTGAACCCTGGTAATATTAGATACAACCCCATAATATTTAACGAAATTTAAAAAATGACCTCCATATATCGATAAATATGTGGTAGGTAAACAATTCTGGTTTCAGAATTTATTTTTAATAAAAATGGATAATTATATGATAACATTAAATTATATGACTCAGTGATGCCGCTGTACTTGAAAAAACCTGGGTCCCCGGGACCCAGGATTTCCAAAAATCTGGGTCCCTTTTTTACAAAAGCGGGTCCCCATCAATAATAATCTATATTTTAAAGGAATAAATGAAACTTGTTTATTTGGAAAAGATAAATGAAATGCATTAATTATTGTTTTAACAACAATTAAATAATGAATTAAAACCAGTATTATTTGCACTCAAATAAGATATTTTTATAAAAATATTAAGAGAACTTTTCTTTACTTTTTTAAAAGTAAAAATGCAAGATACAATTTTAATTGTAAAATAATGTTTATTTGAGAGTAGAAGATACCAAGTTCCACTAACAAGTGTCCCTAATGTTCGCATTTCTTTTTAAAAGGGGCAAGATGGGTTTATTGAAAAAAATATTTTTGCTGAAAAAAAGAATACTTATGTTAAGTAAAGGTGTACTTTTTGTTGAATGAATGGGTGCTTTCATTATACTTCCCATTGAATTATTTGTCAGCATAGATCTGTGTTGGAATCAGACATTTTCCTTGGAAGGGAAATTTACATCTAAATCACTAGTAAGCATCAAATCTTAAATGTTCTGAAGGCGGGAGACATTTCAATGCAGTAAGAAGGAGGGGGGGGGGGATTTTTCACTGTTTCACCTACTGAATACAGTATCAAAGTACACTGAAATCATGCTGTATTTTTAAGAATCTCAAAAAAAAAAATCCCATTTTATGAATTTTCTGCCTATAAGTTTAGTTTGCACATCTTTTTTGGTGCTTTGACTAAATTCACGTTTTTTCCGCGTTACTTTGACGAAATTCGCGTTTTTCCGCGATCCTTTTGTTGAAATTCGCTATTTTTTCGCGAGCCTGTCACGAAAATAGTGTTTTTTCAGCGATACTTTGACAAAATTCGGCTTTATTCCGCGATTTTTCGACGAAACTCCCTATTTTTTCGCGATCTTTTGACGAAATACACTATTTTGTTTCAGCCCTTTTACGAAAATAGCGTTTTTTCCGCGACATTTTGATGAAATTTGTACTTTTTTCCCGATCCTTTGACGAAAATCGGTTTTTTTCGCTATTTTTTTGACGACATTCGCTATTTTTTGGGGATCCTTTGACGAAATACGCTATTTTTTCGCGATCCTTTGACGAAAATAGACTTTTTTCGCGATTTTTTGACGAAATTCGCTATTTTTTCGCGATCTTTTAACGAAATACGCTAATTTGTCACGGCCCTTTTACGAAAATCACGTTTTTTCGCAATATTTTGATGAAATTTGCGCTTATTTCCGCGATATTTTGATGAAATTTGCGATTATTTCCGCGATTTTTTGACGAAATACTCTTTTTTTTTCGCGATCCTTTGACGAAATACGCTATTTTTTCGAGGCCCTTTTACGAAAATTGCTGTTTTTGCACGATATTTTGATGAGATTTGCACTTTTTTCGCGATTCTTTAACGAAAATTGGCTTTTTTACGCGATTTTTTGACGAAATTACGCGTCCCATGGGACGCGTAAGAGCTATTTTTTTGCGTCCCGTCTCCGATTTTTTGCGTAATTTACGCGCTATAGCGCGTCCGCGGCATCCCTGCTGACTTTTGAAACATCCTGGGATATCTGACAGACACACATTTTAATCAGAATCACAGGACAACATCATCATCAGAACAACAATTTACAAGTTAGCTGCTAGCTTTACCGTTTTCATGCAGTTTATAAAGTAAAACATAAATGAAAATATACACAAACTTTTACTAAAAACACAGGAAGAGCAAAAAGAAACAATAAAAACTCATTCGAAAACTCAGTATAAATATTGAATATGTAAAAACATTACATATTTGCACAGGTACTATAAATAAACATGCAAACTTAAGCTTCGAGAACATTTGTTAGTTATCTGTCTTTACATAATCGCTGCAGAACGTTAGATAACTTACTGCGTTTATAATTCTATCACCTTTGTTTTATTAAATGAGGAGGTGAGTTTCAAAACTCGCCTTATCCAGAAAATCAAATTTTGGAAATCGCGAAAATCCTCTGACTGCGTTTATTGGTTTTCATTGTAAACCAAGATTTTACAATGCCAAAAATACAAGATAAAACTAGTTTTTTTTTTGCAGATTGTTGCGTTTTTTTCGGTGCATGTTTACCATTAGAATAGATTGATTGAGAAAACACGATTTTTTAAATTTTGGATAAGGCGAGTTTTGAAACTCACGTCCTCAAATATAATTACATGGAGTATTTATTTTAGTATCATGTAATCTGTTTTAAATGTTAATGAAATAGTAAAAGGGAACGGTGTATTAATTGACGATAATACAAAAAAAAAAAAACAAAAAAACAAAAAAAAAACAGGATGTTTTGTCCGTAATTTAGATTTGCCACTCTAAGTATCGTTATTAAGTTTAATATAAATTAACATGTTTTGTAAATTCACCAAAATATAACAGCTTCTCTGTTTATTTGAAATTAGGACTGTCTTCTGCGTATATTATGCATTAGCAGAGTTTCCAAGTCTCCAGCTTTTTGCACACCGGTATTGTCTTAGAAAAAATATTGTTCTTATAAATCTGCAGAATGTTCCAATTAAATAAGACAACGTTTTCTATTAAAATACCGGTATCCAAAAAGCTGGAGACTTGGCAGCTCTGCATTAGGCCAAAAAAAGGGAGGGAGGAGCACCTTATACTATTTAATAACCAAATTTGCCACATGCGCCTATATTTCTTTAATAATAAAATAAACTTAAGAGTTCCCTTTCCATATTGAAAGAGAAACAAACTTTAATTCTTTTACATAACAGTAACCCATATTTGACACAGATTTAAGATTGAGTTTTAGCTGCATATATCAAATATAAAATTATCCGGTTACAAAATTTGTAAATTAAAATGATATAAATTTTGAACTTCTCATTTTAAATTAATTTTTAATATTTTTATTTATATTTTCTGCAACAAATGTATTTTCACTCTGCTTTTTTCTGTGGTGCTAACATTAAAGTATCACAAATACAGTTATTTCTATTTCATTCATTTATATGATTCTCGTGTGTGAAAAATGAATTATGAAACTAACATTTTGAAAAAACATTTTAAAATATTAATTTGAACCTATAAATATTTAAAAAGAGTACTAAAGGTTTTTAATATATGCAGACAAAGTTTCAACCCACTACACTAAGTAGATTTCTAGCTAAGCTAAAAAAATATACCACTTTAGTTTGAGGGACATACAGTCATCGGAAAGAACATCAATTTCTCTCCCCCCCCCCCTCTCCCCAAAAAGGTAACAAAGAACTCAGTTTTTGATGGAATATTTAAATAATTTGTTTAGGGTTTTCTATCATTTATGATATTAATATAGCAGTATTAATAAAATTGTATTAAATCTGAACCTTATACAGGGTTCCTACGTTTGAGGGAATTTTCAAGGTAAAATATGAGTATTTTTTATAGAAAAATAAATCTAGGTTAAACGCGCGAAATTTCTCCTTTTTTAAGGGGACGGTGGACCTTATTTTTTTTTTAATTTCCCCCATAGATATATGAATTTTTTTTACAAATGTATAAATAAGTATATAGAACACCTTAAAATAATTTTCCAATCTCATTATAATTTTAAAATAAAAAAAGTAAATAAATTTTAAAACGAAATTTTAAAATGCGCCATGCGTCTTAATTTTTGAGATATTTCCTCGATTTTACATTTTAATCACTTAAAACTCTATTACAAACAAATCTGCGTATCGATTTTTTAATCCCTCGAATAGTTAATTTTTAGAGATTTTTTTCTGAATTCCATATCGATTTTCATCAAAATTTTGTTTTTTAAAAAGTTAAAATCAAATTATCTTAATGAAGTCGAATTTGAATATGCATACACAGTTTCTTTGTAAGTAATAACAGGGTCCTTCTTTATCATTTTCATCATTTTGATCAAAAATTAAGACGCATGCGGCATTTCAAAAAACTTCGGAAAACAGATTTAAAATACATTAAAGGGCCAAACAATTGTTTATGTACAAAATTAAAACACTTGTAACTTTACGAAATATCTCGTATCTGCATGCGATTTTTCACAAATGACTCGGTACAAATAGGAGAATAATAATACACACAAAAAGAAATTTCGATTTTGGGATCAATTTTAGTTCAAAAAATGGTGCACGGTCCCCTGAAGGAGGTCCGGGATACAAAAATCTTCAAATTTTCTAAAAAACTTTTATTGCATTAAAAACTTCTCTGTTTCTTTTTCTGCTTAAAATGACGTAGAAACCATGTTTCTATCTTAATTAGGGTAGGAAATATTAATTTTTTCGTTTTGGTTTGGTTTCAAAATCTAGCTTTCAAGCAATGGTTGTCATGAAAACGACTTCTTGTGAAAATGCGTTTTTCATCATGATGAGTTTTTTCACCATTTCTCGAATTTAAATTGTTATAAGTCCAGAACCGTTAAAGATAAACGGTTCAAACTTGGAACATGTCTTTTTCAATCGGTTTACTTTAAGTTTACTTCAGCAAATTTGAAAAAAAAAAATATTTACTTTTGAAAATATGATTAAAAAAAAAGTTACATAATTTTTTTCGAAATTTTTTCTTTAAATATATTTTTTTCAAAAATTTCAAAATTTTAACTCAATAAATTAAAATTATTTTAAAATGTGTCCCGGACCCCCTTAAGGAGAGAATTTCTATAAGAAAATAACTGGTACCAAAGAATTTCCTGGTCTGGAAATTCCATGACCCGTACTACCGTTATTATAGAAATGAATTTCACTTTTGCATAGCGGCCAACTTTCACTTTAAATTTCTACCACTATTTTTGAAAAGAAAAAAAAATATTTAATGTTTCGCGATTAAATAAGACAAACATTTTTGCAAAAAGATAGTTGTAGTAAAACAACGCAAAAGTTCTCGGCTATGCTTTTCTGAGAGCTTTCAGATTTAGCTAATTATTAAATATTGAATATATGCGAACAGTTTAGGAAACTGCTTTAATATATATTTATGCTAATTTGAGGGCCTGAAATTGTTTCCTGCTGTCAAAAGTGGGTGTTAGAATCCAAATTTTTAAAGTTTCCTCCTTTATCTAGACAAGGGGGGGATAAACTCGGGCTTCCCGGGTTCCAGAATATAGGTAAAAACCATTATTTTTTAATTCAAAACTCTAATAGATTTATTAAAGTTAATATATTTTATCAGAAAACCCATCAACAATACCAAAAATTATTTTTATATAAAAATAGCAATTATTCATTCAAATAAAGTTTTGAAATTTATAAAAAGCGATACTTTCGTATTGGCCACGTGCCAGGCGTTATCAGTCAAAGCAAAAAATAAATAAATAAATAAATAAATAAAATAAAATAAATAAATAAAAAAAATAAAAAAAATAAAAAAATAATAAAAACAAATCAGTGGTGGAAAATTGGCGCAGAGGAGGAGCCTATTGACACCACTAATATTTTATGGTATTCTTCATCTTAATAAAAACTGTCATTAGATAAGACGAAAAATTCTACTAAAATTTAGTGGTGTCAATAGGCTCCTTCTCTGCGCCAATTTTCCACCACTGATAAATAAACAAATAAATAAATAAATACATAAATAATAATAAAAAATAACCATATATCGCTATTTACAATGTTTTTTCTATTCTGATAATTTTAGAGGTTTAAGTGCGAAGTTCGATTACATGACTTAAATTTGTGCTTTATTTAAATTTTGTATTTCATTTATTTATTGTTGATGTTTTAATTTCGTTATGGAATATAAGCCGGAAAAAAATGCTGAACTATTTATATTAATTTAAGCGAAATTGGAGTTATTTTTCGCAATCGTCTGCACGCGATAGAGATCGATAAAAAAAAAATCTTAAATGTTATTTTAAAAACTATAAAAAGTGAGTAAACTGCGATGCAGTTTTCAAACAAATTGCATTTAAAAATAAATTTTTTTTCACTATTCGACGGTGTAAAATTTGAAAATGTGCGTCGTTTAGAAATTTAAAAAATTGCAGTAAAAGCCAAAATTAATCATCTGCTGTTACCACCGTCGAAATGACGCAGAGTTACGCACGGGCACGTTTGGCCTTTATAATATAGATATAGAGTGGTCTTTAACAGGGCCTGATTATCGCAATGGCAAACAGGCCAGCTGTCCTAGATAGCCAGAATAAAAAATCGGGTATTTTTTTAAAAATAAAAATCAATGCAAATTATGTCTCGAAAGATGTCATAGCCGACACAAACTGAATTTCCCCCCAAAGGGCAATTCGTACAGTTAGTTGGACATATTTCTTTTACACAAGTAGATACTATTCACTATGTTACTTTTCTTTTGTCTGAGATAATTTTAAGATAAAATTCTACTTTCTTTTGGATGATTATATATTATATGTTAGAATAAAATGAAATATCGATGATAATACACTATATGGCCAAAGGTGACCGGTCACTTGCGATTTTTGACGTTTTGTTAAATATCTAGAAAAATACATGAGGAATTAACGTCAAAATTGCAGGTGTGTAAACAACATAGTATAGATCATATATTTCCGCGAAGATTTTTTCCCGAAACCCCATAGGGGACGGTCAAAAAATTGAAAAAGAACGAATATCTTTTGGATAACCCTGTAAAAACTAATAGAGAAAAAACGTTTAAACTCGAGATTATTAATAAGTGGCTTATTTTAATATACTGCGTTCATTTTTATGAGGATAGCATGTATACTCGTAGAGAAATTAAGGTTTTTATAAAAACAGTCCCAAATTTTGCCAAGTTTTTTGCTTATAATTTGCAGAGTTCTTAATATAAAACAATGTTCTTTTCAGAAAATATGACAAACAACATTGTACACAATACCCCGGAATCAGAATGAAAAAAAAAAAATAAAAATTGGATAAAAAATGAGTAGGTTTGCTAAAAAATATTTCACTGCGCATGCGCGAATGCAATCAAAATGTAATGTGCATAATGTGTTTGCTAAATGTATAGAGCAACTTTTGTAAAAGTCTCACAAAACATAGTTTGAAAAGTCTGATAGTAATCGTTTATAGAATAAGCTCAAAATCCCTTGTTCCCAAAATGAAGCAAAAAGATGAGGGATTGTATCCAAATACAGCATTACGTGCAATATTGTGTATGCTAAATTGGCACTAATCAATGGATATATGGATACAACCCCTTATGTTT
The DNA here is from genome assembly GCA_963932465.1 of Maratus speciosus. Classification (NCBI taxonomy): domain Eukaryota; kingdom Metazoa; phylum Arthropoda; class Arachnida; order Araneae; family Salticidae; genus Maratus; species Maratus speciosus. Next base: position 478,605,122 of record OZ010796.1, read on the forward strand.
TTTCTTCATTTTGGGAACAACTGATTTTGAGCTTATTCTATAAACGATTATTATCAGAGACTTTTCAAACTATGTTTTTGAGACTTTTACAAAAGTTGCTCTATACACTTAGCTAACAGATTATGCACATTATATTTTGATTGCATTCGCGCATGCGCAGAGAAACACTTTTTAGTAAACCTGCTCATTTTTCATCCAATTTTTACTATTTTTTCATTCTGATTCCGGGGTATTATGTACAATGTTGTTTGTCATATTTTCTAAAAAGAACTTTTTTTTATATTACGAGCTCTGCAAATTATAAGCAAAAAACTTGGCGAAATTTGGGACTGTTTTTATAAAAACCTTAATTTCTCTACGAGTATACATGCTATCCTCATAAAAATGAACACAGTATATTACAATAAGCCACTTATTAATAATCTCGAGTTTAAACGCTTTTGCTACATTAGCTTTTACAGGGTTATCCAAAGGATATTCGTTGTTTTTCAATTTTTTGACGGTCCTCTAGGGGGTTTCGGGAAAAAATGTTCGCGGAAATATATGACCTATACAATACTATTTACACACCTGCAATGCCAGGTTAATTCTTCATGTATTTTTCTAGATATTTAACAAAACGTCAAAAATCGCAAGTGACCGATGACCTTTGGCCATATAGTGCATAAAGGGATATTTATTAATAGTGCATAAGAGATAAGCAAATTTTGAAAATCTTTCTACTGTCATTACTGTATATATTAGAATAATTAGAAAAATGTTGAAAATATCGATTTATATGTATTTTATGACTGAATAAATTTAAAATCGGGATAATATCCTTTTACATTTTCCGTCACATAGGCTGTTAGATACTGCTTCTAACACATATTTTATCTACAGAAAACTGGACAGACAAGTCCATTTTTTAAAGCATATATATAGAGAGACAATGCTTCTAAGATACAATATTCTTATTATCCGGACACGTGTATGTAAAACATAACTTACAAAATGGAACATAAAATTTTCTCCGAATCCATTTTTAAAAGGAAAACGCTTTATTTACGACTTTTTCTGAATAATATTATAAAAATGAAGCTAAAACATCAACAAAACAAAGATATGCTCGCTCATACATGTTAATTTTTTGATAAAAACAAGTCCCTATTTAAAAGTGCTGCGATGCAAAATGAATACAAAGTTGGATTCCAGCCATTTCAAGAGAGTCTCTTGAGAGGAAAAACATTTGAAAATTAATTTCAGTTTTATGAAGCAATAAAATATAAAAATTCAAATTAAATTTAAATCATTTTATTTCATTATTATAAAGTAGCACAACGTAGTAAGTCAAAAAGAACTTCTAAGAGGACGTTCACAAAATTGTCTTTTATCTTTTATTAATAATTTTTTAAAGATATAAAATATCAAAATTCAAATTAAATTTAAAAAGGCCTTAAATTTTTATAACGATTTTCCTTATTCTGATATCTGTATATTTAGTAGCAAGCGTAGAAAATCAAAAATAACTTCTAAGACGACGTTCACAAAACTATCTTTTATCTTCTATTAAGCATTTTTCAAAGCAATAAAATATAAAATGTCAAAATAAGTTAAAATAGCCTTAAACATTTATAATGTTGTTATTTTTCTAAAATCTGTATATTTAGTAGCATAGCATAAATAAAAATAAAATCTGCTAAGACGACGTTCTAAAACATGTCTTTTATCGTTTATTAAACTTTTAAAGCAATAATATATAAAAATTCATTTTAAAAGTTAAACAACTTTGAAAGTTTATAATGATTGTCATTATTATAAAATATGTATATTTAGTAGCATAGAGTAAAAAATAAAAAAGAACTGCTAAGACACGTTCACAAAGCTGTCTTTTATTTCTGTTATATTTTAAAAGTTTTGTTGCACTTTTGATTCACGCAAAACACATTTGAAAACCCAGTTTCACCAATTACCATCTATAGACAGAAAAATATGCCATGGTAAACCTGAATAACATATACAAATTACATGACAATTCGAGTATTTTTACGTGAGTTAGAGCAGAGACAGACAGACAGACAGACGGCTAGACAAACTGAATTCATTAACACTTTTCAACTATGTTGGAAAGTGTTAAAAAGGTAGTTCAAAGTACGATGCATTAACGTACAGTCGTGGGGAGGAAAAGTAAACACCCCTACTAACTCTGCAACTAATTATAATAGAAGAAAGTTACTTGTACCAAACGATTGGAAATAAAAATAAAACCTACTTTTAAATTATGTATATAAAATTTGCTTAGGGGCCATCTAGAAATCAAAACTAGACCAAACTTTGTTTTTTGTAATGGCAATTTTGACAATATATTTTAAATCTTCTGTTCAAACTATACCTAGAAACGAAATTTCAAGTCATTTGAATGATAACTTTTTGAATTATAAGCATTCAAAATTTAGAGCTTCTAATGTAAAATTATATTTTCATATTTTTATTAATATCTCCTGAAATTATAATCCTAATGTTATAATTTTTTGTGTGGTTATAATACTAAAAATCCCAATCATAAATACATTAAATTTGTAATTAAAAAAAATTATAATATGAATTATGAAATTAATATCCGAAAAAAATATTAATTGCAACCTTCAATTTTTTTGATAAATTTATATTTATATGACCTGCTTTATGCGAATTCTCAATTTCAAAATTTTCTAGTATTGTACATTATCTAGTTCAAAGTAGTTTTTGAATTAAGATTAAAAAACGTCAAAATGATGGTTCCCATGATGCGAAGAAAAGCATAATTTGAAAAAAAAAATATTTTACTCATTTTATTGAAAGATTTGTGCTGGCAATAGTCGAAATATATTAAGCGAGTGGAATAGTCCTATTGGCAGGAAATAATACATTAATAGAAGTGACAAAATATTCTGTAGCATTTCAACAATCGAGTACCGAACTTCAATTTGGATACAGTCTCTAAAATAGTCTCATTTTAAAATAATTAATTTCTCTGAAACTAATCGTACTAATTTCATGAAAATTTGTTTTTAGACTAATTGAAGGATGTAGAATTTATTTATGGGTCAAACTTGGATATTGCTATTGAAAAAACAAAACAAAGTTTGGGTTCGTTTTCATATGTAGATGGCCACTTAAGCAAATTTTATATACATCATTTAAAAGTACGCTTTATTTCCAATCGTTTGGTACCAGTAATTTTCTTCTACAACAACTTGTTGCAGAGTTAGTAGGGTGTGTTTACTTTTTCCCCCACGACTGTACACAAGATTTTCTTATTTACTTAATATGACACTCATGTAAACTAATAAATGATTAAGGTGTAGTAGGTTTCATTTTCTTGACTGGTGGTCAAAGATTCATCTTTTATGACATTTGTCAAGAATCATAATTTAAATGTGATATTTTTGTGCACATAAAATGTTTCGTCATCAAGTTTTAACATGCGAAATGAATGAACTGTCCATTAAAAAGTCAAAACTTGCATATTCAAAATAATTCCTTAGAAAGTCACATATACATTTCAAATCAAAGTGACACGATGCCTCAAATGGTTTGTATTACATATTAGCAAAAACCACAGTTACGACTTCAGTTCTAAAGATTGATATAAGAAGAGGCCATAGAGAAACACCGCTTGCAATTGTTTGATGTTGGAAATTTCTAAAATATTATTACTTTTAATAAGAAAATTTATATATAAAACACCACATTTGAGATCTATTCCTAGAAGCTAATTTTGAAAGTTCTTTCAAATTCTAAAACAATAAAAGTAACAATAATTAATTTAAACCCCTGACCGTGATATCCACTGATAACTCAAATATATGATAATTTAAAAACACAGTGATTTTTAAAGGTATATAGTTCTTTTTTTCTCCTTTACATGAAAGAGCATCACATTTTTTGACCGTCTTGGTAAAAATTATTTGGTTTCTATCACTCTTTGACTAATAAATGGCACTAGTTGCCAACTGATTTTGTTTAGTTTGTGCGTGTGTATGAATTATCTGCTTCGAATTTTCTTTCTTTTGTTTGCTTGTACGATTTTCATATTGAAATATGCCTCAGAGAAAACATTCAGTAAAGATCAGACCTGTTGTTTCGTTTTATTCAGAAAATGATATAAGATTGATGACAAAATGGCGATGAGATTTGTCATTTTAAGCGGAATGATGTCTAGACTCCGGAGTATACCTTCTGAAAAAAGTATTTTTTTAATGTCGACATTTATTTTATTTTATTTATTTATTTATTTACTTTTTTTTGGGAGAGGGGGGGGGGGGGGAGATTGCATTACTAAATAGAAAAAAAAACACAAGAATGGATTTCAAAATACCATTTTTATGAAAGAAAATTAAATTCAGTTTTCTCAACGCATTAAAAATATATTTAAAAAACTACATAATTTAATTTTTAATAATATGTATATATTTCAAATGCTCAGCGAAACGAATATGCATTTTTTCTAGAAACTTCGGTCAAAAAGGTAAGACGCCAGATCTTTAACATAATTCTGAGCATATATCTGTTAAAACAGTTTGATAATAATAATAAAAAAATACATCTGCATATTTTGAAATTGATAGGACAGAAAATCTACGAGACTGATCATTAGACCTCAATTCTATTTTTATGATTAAGTTGATTATTATTATTTATAAATCCCTGTATTTACTTTTTTGCACAGGCAATTTATATTCACTTTTACACTCGTAGACAGAGCCTGATTGAAAAAATAGTTGTGGAAGTATATTTTAGATGAAATATCTAAAAGATTTTCTTTTGCAAGAAAACTTGCTTCATTTGCAGGGCACAATAACATTTTATCCTGTATCTTTAACCTAAAATATTTGAAGTAAAATTGATACATATTTTTTTCAACAGCTGTTCAAACACTAGAAGTGTCACGAGATAAACCGTGATACGCAAATAGAAATTTTATTAGACATAGTCAGGCTATGCCATTTAGTTAGTAGGGATTGCTAAAAATACGCAGTAGAATCATTTTCCTAGATCAGAAAAGTTGCCAGAGAGAAAGCTGAAACGGTAGAAGATTTTGCTGTCTTAGCGAAATCTATACTTGTGTAGGTGACAGCCAAGTCTTAAACTATGATTATGACAGAAGCGATATAAAAGCCCACCTTTTCTTCAAGATTTTCGGAAAATTAGAGTGCCTTTTTTTCTTTTCTTTTTTGTGAAATAGAGATTATATTACTATCTTTTAGAGATTTTAGTAATTTATTTCGTAGAATTGTTTTTCGCAAGATCTTTTGACATAATTTAATTTAATGACATACATTTAATTTAATCTTTATATTAAATTATTTTAAGAACGTATTTAAAACAAAATTCCCTAAATATATATTTAAAAAATCCCTGCCGTCCCGGCCTACAGGCAGAGGTAGATTTCGAAGTCAAATATACTAATTTCACAAACAAAAACTAAATCATGATTAGAGATAAATCCACTTTAACAATTTTATCTGGCCGCTTTTGACGAGTTTTAATTTCCTTTTTATAAAATAGCTGATTTTATCAGAATCATGTTAGGGCGATATTCAAAAAAATACTTTTCCATGCTCAACAACTCGTAATTTTTTGGCATAATTCCTGATTCATTTTTAATAAAAACAAAATATGAAACTTGCTGACGTGATTTTTGAAGAGATTTATAAGCGACCTGCGTTTTTATTTTTTGTTCAAATAATTAAAATATGATATATAAACAATTATTTTCTCAGAGGGACAATATTCTTCGTTTCTAACACAATGCCCACTTCAAAATGCCCAGTTTGACATCATTTTTTGAAATATATACTGCCTCTATCAAAAAATCGATCATTACGGTACATTATATAGTTTCTGAATAAGCGAATCTACCAATTAAATGCGTTTGAAAGCAAAAATGAATTTAAAAATGAGTCAGAAAATAAGCAGTTTGGATTTGAGTGCATCCTTAATACAATGATTTTCCCAACACAATCTTCTGCGGTAAATTCGGTTCAAAATGCCCTTTTAACAGCATTTTAGGTAGCTTTCATTACAAAAAGCTACCTATTGCAGCCGTTCGGAGGAAAGCGATTTCAAAAAATTTTGGTATATTTTCATCGATCATGACCCCCAGACCCCGAAACCACCCTCCGTTCAAAAGTTGATATATATATATATATATATATATATATATATATATATATATATATATATATATCCATATATATATATATATATATATATATATATATATATCCATATATATATATATATATATATATATATATATATATCCATATATATATATATATATATATATATCCATATATATATATATATATATATATATATATATCCATATATATATATATATATATATATATATATATATATCTGACCTATGTCACACTGTAACTCCCGTAATTATGAACCGATTTCGATGTAATTCGGTGTGTACATAGTACATACCAATGTCTCGACCGAGTTCGTTGGCCAGCTTCATCCGCCTTTTTGTTTCAAAATGGCGGCCATTTAAAATTTTTAAAAAATTTTAAAACTTGAAATGTGGTACCAAAAAATTAAAAATGGAAAAATATTTTTTTCTTATGTATTTGACCTTTATACAAAGATTCCGGAGCAGTTTTTGTTTCGTCTATATCTTAAAAAATGGCTGAGTTATAGCATTTTGAATTTCTAGCGTGGCTGACATTTTGAAACGTCCTGAATTTTGTCACGCGATAAAAGGCGTATTTATGAACCGATTTGGATGTAATTCAGTGTGTACATAGTACATACCCATCTCTCGACCGAGTTCGTTGGCCAGCTTCATCCGCCGTTTTGTTTCAAAATGGCGGCCATTTAAAAATTTTAAAAAATTTTAAAACTTGAAATGTGGTACCAAAAAATTAAAAATGGAAATATATTTTTTTTTTATGTATTTGACCTTTATAGAAAGATTCCGGAGCAGTTTTTGTTTCGTCTATATCTTAAAAAATGGCTGAGTTACAGCATTTTGAATTTCTAGCGTGGCTGACATTTTGAAACGTCCTGAATTTTGTCACGCGATAAAAGGCGTATTTATGAACCGATTTGGATGTAACTTCGTTTATACATAGTACATACTAATGTCTCGACCGAGTTCGTTGGCCAGCTTCATCCGCCATTTTGTTTCAAAATGGCGGCCATTTAAAAATTTTTTTTTAATTAAAAATTTGAAATGTGGTACCAAAAAATTGAAAATGGAAAAATATTTTTTCTTATGTATTTGACCTTTATACAAAGATTTCGGAGCAGTTTTTGTTTCGTCTATATCTTAAAAAATGGCTGAGTTATAGCATTTTGAATTTCTAGCGTGGCTGACATTTTGAAACGTTCTGAATTTTGTCACGCGATAAAAGGCGTATTTATGAACCGATTTGGATGTAACTTCGTTTATACATAGTACATACCAATGTCTCGAACGGGTTCGTTGGTCAGCTTCATCCGCCATCTTGTTTAAAAATGGTGGCCATTTAAATTTTTAAGAAAAATTTAAATTTGAAGTGTGGTACCAAAAAATTAAAAACTGAAAACATATTTTCTTCTTATGTGTTTGACCTTGATAAAAAGATTCGGGAGCAGTTTTTGTTTCGTCTATATCTTAAGAAATGGCTGAGTTATAGCATTTTGAATTTCTAGCGTGGCTGACATTTTGAAACGTCCTGATTTTTCTCACGTAATAACAGGCGTATTTATGAACCGACTTGGATGTACCTTGGTGTGTACATAGTACATACAAATATCTCGACCGAGTTCGTTGACCGGCTTCATCCGCCATCTTGTTTCAAAATGGCGGCCATTTAAAAAAATTAAAAAATAAAAAAAATTAAATGAGATACCAAAAAATTGGAAAGTGGAAAAGATTTATTTTTGTATGTGTTTGACCTTAATACAAAGATTCCGGAACAGTTTTTCTTTCGTCTATATCTAAAAAAAAAAAATGGCTGAGTAATAGCATTTTGAATTTCTCATGTGGCTGACATTTTAAAACGACCTGATTTTTCTCACGCGATAACAGGCGTAATTATGAACCTATTTGGATGTAACTTGGTCTGTACATAGTACATACCAATGTCTCGACCGAGTTCGTTGGCCAGCTTCATTCGCCATCTTGTTTCAAAAGGGTTGCCATTTAAAAAAAATTAAATTTAAAATTCAAAATGAGGTATTAAACAATTGGAAAATGAAAAAGATTTTTTTATGTGTTTGGCCTTGATACAAAGATTCCGGAGCAGTTTTTGTTTCTGAAAATTTGGTCTTTTGTTTATATCTTAAAAAATGGTTGATTTATAGCACTTTGAATTTCTAGCATGGCTAACATTTTGAAACGATCTTGTATTTGTCACGCGATAACACACGTATTCGCCTTTTTCGATGTAAGAAGGCATATGGATAGTATACATCAACACCTCGACCAAGTTCGCTGGCCAGATTCATCAGCCATCTTGTTTCAAAATGGCGACCATTAAATAAAAAAAAAATATATATATTTAAAGTGAGGTGCAAAAAAATTAGAAATTGAAAAAGGTTTCTTTCTTAAGTATTTGACCTTGATATAAGGATTCAGGAGCATTTTTTGTTTGTCTTTACCTTAAAAAATGGCTCAGATATGGCAGTTTCAATTTCTATTGTGGGTGACATTTTGAAAAATCTGATTTTTTGCATGCGACAGCACTCCCATATATTAACCGATTCCGATGTGAGTGAGCATGTGCACAGCAATTACTAAGGTCTCGACCAAGTTCACTGCTTAGCCTCATCCACCATGTTGTCTTAAAATGACAGACACTTTAAGAAATTGCCGAATTTGGCAGCCAAATATAAGTTACTTTAAAGAAAAGCAGCTTGGATAAAGCTGACTAATTTCGCGAAATTCTCATTCATTATATTGATAAAAATTAGTATTGAATCTCCTATATTCGGTTTCCACTAAATTGAGCTTCGTGTGTTTGAATGATATAATTTGGCTTTTTTTAAATAAGGATTATGAAAGCTACCTCTTCCTCCCGGCACTGGCCGGAAGGACTTTTTAAAAGTATATTCTGCCTCTATCAAAAAATCGACCATTACGGTACATTATATAGTTTCTGAGTAACAAAACGTACCAATTGGAAGCCTTTGTGAGCCAAAATGAATTGTAAAATGAGTCAGAAAATAAGCAGTTTGGATTTGAATACAACCTTACTAAGATGATTTTTTTCTTCAACCGCTATGTATTTTTAATTTGTTTTTGTGTAAGAATTAGTCCTATCCAAAACTTGTCTATATAGATGTAGACAATCTTAAGAAGATATATGATAAATTCATTGGGATTTTATATCTTTTGAATTGACGGAGTTATGGATTTTTTTCTTCTTCAAAACCCTTTTTGTTTTCGTTTTAATTTTTTTTTAATTTTTTTCCCAAAAGCCCTATTTTTTGCGCCCCTTGAGCCCATTTTTAATTTTATCAAAAATCTGTGATACATAAATTTTTGGCCCTATTTTTAGAAGTAATAAAAACTTTAAACTGATTTGATATGTACAAAAATTAAGAAGTTATGGGGGGGGGGGGGTGTTCTGTTTTCACAAAACCCCTCCCTATTTCCATCCCCTTAGTCCAATTTTGCCCATTAACGAACTTGACCGAGATTTTATGCCCCTTGATTTTATGTATCAGTTTGAAAGAGATTGGTGCAGAATTACGAAAGTTGTCGTGTCCAGAAGAAAGTGATATATATGTATATATATACATACACACACACACATATATATATATATATATATATATATATATATTACAATTAGTACTTTACTTACATGATCTTTTAAAACAAATTAACACATGCGTAAACAAAATTACAAAAAATATATAAAATAAAAAAATATCTATAAAAAATATAAAATTGTAAAATAATATATAAAAAAATTATTATAGGTTGGATGGGTGGGTAGAAGTTAGTGTACGGAGGAGGGTGGTGTTGTCTGGATAATACGCAATGGCTAATTTATTTAAAAAAATGGGGCTTTTGTATTATCACTATTTTTAATACGTATTTTATAAGGATGTTGATTTGATATTTTATATGTAATTGGTGACTTTCATTAATATTATATTTAGCTTAATTAAAGTTTTATCTAATTTACAATCATTTGTTATTAAATTTTAATTTACTCAGGACAATATCATATTAATTACTAATAGTATGCCATTTTTATTGTGATTAATATACATATAAGTGTATTTAATATAACTAAAGTTATACTGTATGTATTAAAATTGGGTAATTATTTTTATTATTATTCCTCTATTCTTTTTAATATTGATCTATTTTCACTTTGTGTTATAAAATTTATTACCGGATTAATGTGTTTGAATGTCCCACATTCATACTTTTTGGATTTTAATGACTGTATGAAAATAATCCACACACTATATTTGAGATTTTTAGGTAATGGGAATTTTAGTATCTGATAATCTTCTATATACTTCCATATGTTTTTTATTTCCTGTTCATTTTATAATTATCTTATATATAATAGTTATTATTAACGATTTTTATATTATTTTTAATATATATTTATATTAATTATTATTGAATTTATTTTATAGCATATAGCTATATGCTATATATTATCAATGTTATAGAATTATTTAAATTCTTAGTGTAGTTTAAATGAGTAAGATAATAGAATATTTTTAATGCTTTTTTAAAAAAATTTTGTTAACAATAGTCTTTTTAAAAATATATAGTGAGGTTTATATTAGGTTTATAATTATCTATATATAAGGATTTGTTTGGTTTTGCTGTTGATAAATTTTTACATTCAAAGGCTTTCAATTGTTCATCTTGTGACATTTGAATAATAAAAATACTACTAGATGGCAGCACCAAAATTTGTCTTTTGACGATAAGTTATAAATTTTGTCTTTTGCAGCTCCTTTTCAGTTGTAATTTCCTACACCAGGTGGATTCTTTAGCTAAATTTTGACGATATTGTTAAATAGTAATTAAGTAATTTAAAAGTGCATTTTAGTTATTTTAAATAATGTAATTACTTTATATTTATTTTATTTTATATTATATTAATTTTATTTATCATGGTATTTCAAAATTTATTAACTGCATCCTTTGGTATCAATTACTGTGATTTTTTAACTGTTTTATTCACCTTAATCTTTACGATATTATGGTAGCCATGTGCGTAGCCATGTGCGAGTGGATATATTGAAAAAAAAACTGAAATATTAATCGGTATGTTGTGTAATATTTCTATTTTATATGCTATAAATATTTAAATTGGTTTTATTGATTTTTCCATTTCATATTATTTGCTTCTATTCTGTTTTCATTTTTAATCTATTCACTTGATTATAATGGTTGTTCGGGCACAGAGAAAAATAATTTTTAGCTTTAGCTTTTTTTTTTCTCACAGAAAACAACCATTTTGCTTATATCATTGAATTCTGTGCCCTTGAAAACGTAATTCAATATATAAGCTTTTCCACTATTTGTCGGTGTCCACTTTCTTCTTTTTTCTTCCATAATAATTCTTATAATAAATTATTTGGCACTTTTTTTTTTTTTTTTTTTTTTTTTTTTTTTTTTTTTTTTTTAAATACTTACAGCTTTAATTCATAATATTACGGTTTTTGATGGTGGTAGGTTATGTTTAATTAATGGTTATATATATATATATATATATAAAGTTTTTTACTGAGGGTGGTTTTGGGTTCTAGGGGTCATGATCGGTGTAGATCTGCAAAAATGTTTGAGAAATTCCAGCATAGGAACGATCCCAATAGGTAGTATTTCATACGAAATCTACCTAAAAACACTTATTGAGCATCATAATTATACAGATAACGCAAAATTTATCATGTATTTGAACTAATTTAAAAGTTTCAAACTTTATTCGAAGAAATCGATAAGAGAAATAAACATTCTAAAAACTAATATTAATTCCGATAAGTATTCTAAAAGATGTAGGTTCTCTTTTATTAAGGTTTTTCAATCTTTTCATAAAAGTATCAGTTAAAAAATAGCTTAAGCACTTTAGCCTGAAGATAAAATCAAGCTTAGTTTAATTTCCCTGATTTGATAGTTTATCAAGTTTAGATATTTTCATATGGGAAAAATTCGTTGAAAAGCAGTCATAGTCTGCTTTTGCTAACAGATATTATATATTATATACACATCATATATTCATAACTTTAAGTTCTTCTAAACTACTTATTAACTGCATTATAATTTGACAGGGTTTGAATAATAAAACTTATGTTTATTCTTCAGTTCTTTTTATCTAGTCAAACGGAAAATTGGAATTCCCAGGAAAAATGTTTTCGTGCATTTGTTATTATATTTATACAATCAAGGAAACAATATCTTTCTCAAATATTAGATTGAGCAAAAAGTTCTGGGAAATTTTTAATTTAATAGTTACCAGACTTTATATCGTATATAGGAGTACTAGTGGTATATCTATAAATCGACAAATTGGTGCAAAAGTATCCGAGATTGGTCCGCCGAAAGCGCGCTTTGCTTCAGCAGGATAATGCCAAATCGCACGTGACCCAGAAGACCAAGGGCAAGTTTGCACAGTTGGCCGGTGTCAAAATTCTTCCACACCCCGCCTACAGTCCATACGTGGCTCCATCCGATTATGGAACTTTCGATCAATGCAACACTTTTTCAAGGGCCGTCGATTTGAATCGTTTAATGAAGTTGAAGAAGCATATCAAGAGTTTTTCGATTCCAAGGAGCCGCCATGGTACTTCCAGCAAATCCGGAATCTGGAAGAACGGTGGCAGAAAGTCGTGGACTGTGATGATCTCTACTTTGAAGAATAGTCCTTGTTGCTTTCGTTGTTAATTTGCGCATAACAACGAAACTTTCACGAATTTCCCAAAACTTTTTCCTCAACCTTGTATATCTAAAATATTTTTTTTCATAGGAAGCAGTTTAATTGCTTAGAAGATCATTACAAAAATTGCTATTTTTGGTTAAATTTGGCAGAAATTAAAATCAATTAAAAATTCCAAGTTTGCCTTTCGAAATACATGATATAGTTGAATAAATAAAGAGTCAGTAATAAATATTAGATGATAACAAATTAGAAAACTAATTATGATTACTTAAATTACTATACTTTATAAAGTTTTGCTGATTTAAATTTGTAATTTGTCCTTGAATGTAATTTCTTTGGCATCAAATAAGAAAAGAATTCTATTACTTACAAGCCAGTTGAAATTTTTGGTGTTTTAAATTTTGTTTATCACGACGTTGTTAAAAGAAATCTTTCATTATGCCATTTAAATTACAAAAGTCTCTTTATGCGATCATAGTTTTTCTACTATATGACAGTTGCGGCATATAAAACCTTCCCATATATCTGGCTTAGGGAAGAAAATATTCATTTAATTGCCGAAAGCTGCGGTAGATCTTCTCCATTATACTAACAGAAAAAGAGAGTTTGTCTCTTTCTCTTTCTCTCTCTCTCTGAGTCTGTTAGCGATGGCTAAGAAAATCTACCGCTCTCAGAGGTTTGAAAATTTGCACGAGGATCGTCCAAGGCTGGTCCTGATGCATCTGAGGTTCAGATTTTTAACATTTGATAATTAGCTCAGACATGAATTAAAAACTCATAAAAAAGTATTTTAAATCGGTGCAGGCGGATGCGTACATGCTGCTTTCCGGAGCACGTAGAAGGAAAGAACCAAATACTCGGTTGTTTTGGTCATTTGTCATGACGATCATCTGTCAAAGCATTTGGGATACTGAAAAAAGGAAGACATATTCTTAACTTGCGCACTTTGACTCATAAACGCCGCAATCAGTTCGGAAAAAATATTTGAAAATTTTCTTTTCAGAAAGGGATGTTTTCGCGGTAGACTTTTTCTCCCTTTCGGCGAAGAGGCTCGATTTCAGAGGTATTTATTCAAAGCTGAGACCCTTTTCTTTTTAATAGTGCAATCGGTTTTGAAAAATACAAATTTGAACATTTTGATAAAAAAAGCGACAGCAGGTCACTTTGCGCCTACCGAAGACGAACTTTTTTTCTACGCTAAAAGCAACTAAATGTCTAAATTTCGACACTGTCGTTTTAAAAAATCTCGGAAGACTGAATTTACATCACCTATAAAAATTTCGAAACGTTCGGACGAGTAGAAGTATATATATATATATATATATATATATAAACTTATTTGAAATTATTATTAATTTACTTAATTTTAAATAAAATGTTTAAAAATAATTATAATTATATTATATTAAAGATGCTAACTGATTATTATCGATATTCTGTTGAGCTGTTTTAGAATGATATTGTTGTGCTGTTTTAAAGTGAATTAATGAGGTTCAAATATTTGCAATATGCAATTTTTCTACAGTTATTTTTGGTAATCTCCAACAGATGGAACTACTACAAATTATTTCTACTTCTTTTAGCCGTGATTGTGAACACGTATGGACTTTTTTAACTTTTTAAATTTTTGAAGTTTCGGTAGATGGCAGCATTAAATAATTATTTAATCAGTTCTAAAATAATTATATTGCCATACTTTATTAAATTATATTATTTATTACCTGTTTATTTTAAACATCTACTTCATCTACTTCTTTTTGTACTTTTTAGTAATAATTTAATCCAGGATCCTTAAAATAGCACAAAATAATTTTATTATATAGACTATTTAAGTTAATTATAATTATTATATTTATAAGAATGTTAATATTATCTGCAAGTTGTGATGATTTGAAACCGTTATTATTCGCTTTTAACTGTACCATTTAATTAGGCGGGATTTTTGCTGTGCTAAAATGGGATACATATTTGAGATTATGATATGGTCATAGCAATTCTCCTGTTGTGTATGTGTTAAATTTAAGTATTCCAATTTTGTTCATATTGTTCATTATTACGGATCTTGCATTGATTAATTATTTATTTAATTCAATTTATATGACATGGTAAATTTATACTTTTTGGTGTATAGTCGATCGGGTACATAATGGAATTCAATTTTTAGCTTATTGCTGGATTCTATTACAGAAATCGACTATGTTTTTGCTTATATTTGTATTTCATGTACCCCTGAAGAAGTGAAATGCTATATAAGCTCCCTACAACATCCATCCAATTGATCTATTATTTATTTACGATACGTCTTTTAATGGTTCAACAATATTTCGCTGGTTATTTGTATCGTTTGTCTTTAATAGGTTATTGTATCAAAATTTGGTGGTTTTTCATGTGTTTTATATGGATTAATCGTCCGCAATGTGCTAGTGAATTAGTGGTATTGTGCTTGATTTTGTATTACAAGTTAAAGATTCCATCTTTATTTTGTATGATGTCTGTGTTATGTATTGAAGCTAAATTTATTAATTTAATTTTAGTAATTGGAAATAGATGATGAATTGTAATTATATAATAGTTATATATATACATATATAATCTAAGAAATTTTCTGCGAAAACCCTAAAACGCTTTTGTTAAACCTCTAAGACTTGTTAGCGCGGCTTCGGCTTATGTTTCAATACTAAATATGCATGCCTTCACGAAATTTTAAACAGGACTTGGATGCAGTTATTTTTATAATCGATTAAAATTTGAGAGGGTTCGGACGATAAGGATTATTATTTTTTGTTACTTTAAAGGACTCAACGAGAAAACGTCAACAACTACAAAATAAGGGAGAAGAAAATATATTTCTTTATAATAGATTATTTTTCCACGAGCTGATGCGATCCACCACTGGCCGAGAGGTTCTGCTCTCGAAGCTGGTAGGTGGGAGGTGCTAGGTTCGATCCTAATCGCGCCCGTCGGCCTAATCGTTTGGAGTTTTCTTGGTTTTCTTCGAACCTTAGTTTTCCAAGCATAAATACGTGTTAGGTTCCCTTAGAAAGACCCTCACGGAGGGCCTATATTCCTCGAGCCGATAATTGGCCATCATAAATACAACCAACCAACCACGAGCTGATGCAAAATCGTTGTATTTGTAACCGATAAAAATTTCAAAAAGTTCCCATAATTAAGAACTATTTTTTAAAAACTATGAAACGACCCTATGAGAAAAAACACGAAAGTGCCTTTTTACGAGCGCTTTTACCACGAAATATCAAAACTTTTTCGCGAATTTTCATTTAAAAGAATAAACCTATTGGAAAGGGTTAACGATATAAAATAATATATAAATCTGAGGTTTATTTAAGGTTATTATCATCGGCCTTGGCAAGCTGGGCGGATCAGCTAGTAAAAAATGAATGAATAAAAATGTACTAAACTACCTTTAAATATTATTTTCCAGTAAAACTGAATAAAAGTTTATTTGTGATTGTATTAAGCAAAGGCATTATGGCTAATGCTAATTCTATGGGAGATACTTTAAAAAATATTTCCTTTGCATTTCCATATTTTTCGCCATTCTTTTCCTTTGGATAGCTGAGGTTCTATAAAGGCAGTGTTTTACTTTTTCTATTTTGTTTAGAGTATTTTTAAAGGATACTTTCACTTTTGGAATCGGTTTCGAAAGTGAAAGTACCCTCATAAAAAATACCTGTGGGCAAAATCGAAAAATTAAAAATTGGCCTTTGTAGAGATCACCTCAGCTATCAAATGCAAAAAAATCATTTAAAAATATAGAAATGGAAACGAGATATTAAAAAAATCTCCCATAGGAGTAATATTAGCGAGCGGATGTTTTCGCGTGAGTGACACGGCTCCTTAAAATACGAGAATAGAGAGATAATGTTTAGCTAATTGTATTTCCTTATCTTGAGAAAAATTCCATACCTCAATGTTTAGTGAACTTACCTCAGAGAAATAATGGTACTACATCAGGCGTATTGAATTTCATTATGTTCTGCAAAAACATTTTGCTTATACAGGTATTTTATATAAGAATTACAAACCCTTTAATTGTTTTGAGCAGTGTATTAAGAAGCAAAATCAGAATTTATATATTCTACTACAACTGTGCTGAATCTTAATTTAATTAGATGCATAGAACTTTTTATTGAATATTTTTTCTTTTTTTTTTCCCCTTTTCCTAAAAAAATTAATTTATTTTTTGAGTTATTGTAACTTTTCTAAAGGAGAATAAAATATTGAAACAAATTAAATAAGTAAATTCAATTAAAAAAATCAATATTTTGTTACTATAATTATATTACATTCAAAGAAAATCAGCTTTCCCAACAAATCATTGCTTTTGAAAGTCAGGCAAGTACATTGGCGCATACTAAAACGATGATTTTTTAAAGCTAACATGGATAACCATTACTGCATATTTACATGAAATAAGACCACAAAATATATAAAATAAGTATCATGGTTTTAAAAATATTCGCAAAATATTTCGTTGAGACATCGCACTCAACGAAACAAAGCACTTACTGAATGTCGATCATTGTTTTCAGCTTTGTCTTTCAGTAAGTTGAAAGCCAAATTTCATTCACTGCCATTAACCCCTTCAAGGGCGGTGATTCATCTTTGGACCACCAAATTTTAATCCTGAAATGGAACATTGACACCAGAATTTTGGTTTGAAAATTTTCTTTTTATTAAGTACGTGAAGAAAAGCTTTTACTTATTTTCAAATAAATTTGTTTGTAAATTCCGGTGTCACTCATTCATGTCAGTATTTTACTAATAGAAGTGCCTTGCCCCTGAAAGGGTTAAAGCGTCGTTTTTTACGTCAAACTCAAAATTTGCAAACTACAAAGTTTGAAAATGAGAAAGATTTGCATTTGTGACTCTCTTCTTCCATTTTTTGCAAAACAATTTTGCTTATACCGTTATTTTATATGACTTAAAATATCCTTTAACCCCTTGAGGGGCGGCGGGATATATTTTATCCCACCTACGATTAATTAGGATTTGCACCAGAAAAATTTTAGGAAATTTTAGTTTTCTGACTTTAGTGGAGAAAAGTCGTAAAATTGCTTTTCTTATTTTGAAATAAAATTTTTCTAAATTTCCGGGCCCCACCAGTGGCCGAGAGGTTCTGCTCTCGAAGCTGGTAGACGGGAGGTGCTGGGTTCGATCCCAATCGCGCCCGTCGGCCTAATCGTTCGGAGTTTTCGTGGTTTTCTTCGAACCTTGGTTCTCCAAGCGTTAATACGGGTTAGGTTCCCTTAGAAAGACCTCCACGGAAGGCACTCTCCCCCTCAGGGCCTATATCCCACGTGCTGATAATTGGCCGACATAAATACAACCAATCTAAATTTCCGGTGGGAATTAAGCATTACACAAACGCAACTGCTTGCCCTTCAAGGGGTTAATTGTTTTGGGCAGTGTATTAACAAGTAAAATCAGAATTTATATGTTTTACTACAACTGTGCTGAATTGGCAACATTGGTTAAAAAATTAATTTTATTTTTTGAGTTACTGTAACTTTTCTAAAGAACAATGAAATATTGAAACAAATTAAATAAGTAAATACAATAAAATTATCAATATTTTGTTATTATAATTATATTCCATTTAAAGACAATCAACGTTTTCTACAAATCATTGCTTTTGAAAGTCAGGCAAGTCTATTGGCGCATATCAAAACTATGATTTTTTTAGAGATAACATGGATAACTATTACTGCATATTAAATTTACATGAAATAAGACCACAAAATATATAAAATAAGTCTGATGGCTTTAAAAACATTCGTCAAATATTTTTACGAATATTTTTAGACCCATGCAAATGCAAATCATTCATTATTTAGCAATAAAAAAATGGACTTGCCTCCTTTCAAAATCAACGGCCCATATTACGATTGCTTCATACTTTCAATAAAAAAACATTATCAAAGGGTCTAGCCGGATAAGCATGGCGAAATGGCCCCCACGGCCGATGTTTGAAATAACACGTGTGGTAATAAGGCTCACCATGAGAATACAATATATAGTGTTTTTAGCCTATGACCTTGAACTGTCCTTGAGATAATCGGGGAAGTATGCGCTGGCGCTACTATTTTTCAAATACGTTTTTCTCAAAAAGTACAAAAGTTAAAAAAATGAAACCAACGCTAATTATTGAAGAATATATTAGTTCACATTATATATTTTTTCCTCATTTTTACAAAAAATTTAACATAGAAAAATAAACAAAAATATTAAAAAAAAATTATTAATCTGGTAATTTTATATTTACACCAACCAAAAAATTACGGAATAAGCCTCAAAGTATGTACTTTTAAGAAAAAAATTTCGTTAAAATCGAAGATGCGCTTTTTGAGTTATAAAAAAATAATGTTAGCAACTTGCTAAAATATTCCTAACTTTCCCTGTTTGCATTTGCAGAAATACGCTACTATCACTGCATTGGTCGATTCGTGATACTTCCACTCGGGCAGGTGCGCCAAAATAAGAGAATGTTTCCATACATACCACTTCCCTATAGGTTTGTTTCGTGTTTGTAAACATTCTGTTATTTTGGCGTACTGCGCATCTTTCTCGCATAATAATATCAAGAATTGTCAAACAAAATGGTAACATTTGCGTACGATGATTTTCACATAGAAGAAAGCTATGGGCTGAACAGTGTACATATATAACGTATCAGTTTAGGGGGTGGGGGTGGGGGTGGGGGGGTTCTGGCACTTGACATCGTAGGATATCTGTAGGGGAAGGGGGTTATCATTTGATATCGTTATATATCGTTATCATTTTTGATCAAAACAAAATTTACTTTTTTGGTATCATTTTCTTTGGCCGTTATCTTAATTTTTTTGTCTGTTTTCTTCTTTTTATGAAAATACAAAGTTATAATTAAAACCATTGAATCATTATAAAACATTTCATTCCAAAATAGGGAATAACCCAACGTTCGCCATCAATATTCTCCTGCCATATGCGTATATAATTCGTTGTTAGAGAAACCAGATTCGAAATTATACTTGTTATTTTTGCTAGTAAAAGATAGGGAAGAATGTTGTCCGCCTGTTTTATTTAGAAGAAGTTCTGTTTAGCCCCGTGCAAGGGCGAAGTACAAGAAGACAGTATTACTGTTCAATGCATTATGTAATAAAGAATTATTATTAAAAACTTTTAAATAATATTTCTTTAAAATGTTATTTGGTATAAAGTTATTTCTTATATAACAGTGATATATTATGAATTTCTTCTCTTTATTTAAATAAGTAAAATATGCAAATAAAAAATGTACAACCATAACTGTATATCATTGCAAACGTATAAAAAGAAAAGAAAAGGAAAACAATTGTAAAAATAAAAAGAATTTTTAAACACTGATAACAATATTATTAGGGAGAGAGGGATTCGAGGATTGATGATAACGTATGATATCGGAAGTTAGGGAGGGGTCCGGAATTACCAAAAAGTTGATAACCTTATATATATTTACAACCCCTATAGCTTCACCTGCACAATGGACTACACCATCGACTTGATATTATTATGAGAGAAGTATGCGCAGTACGCCAAAATAACAGAATGTTTACAAACACGAAACAAACCTATAGGGAAGTGGTATGTATGGAAAAATTCTCTTATTCTGGCGCATTGCGCATCCTGCTTGAGTGGAAATGTCACGAATCGACCAATGCATTGATAGTAGCGTATTTCTGCAAATGCAAACAGGGAAAGTTACGAATATTTTAGCATGTTGCTAGCATTATTTTTTTTATAACTCAAAAAGCGCATCTTCGATTTTAACGAATTTTTTTTCCTTATAAGTACATACTTTGAGCCTTATTCTGTAATTTTTTGGTTGGTGTAAATATAAAATTACTACATTAATAACTTTTTTTAAAATATTTTTGTTTATTTTTCTATGTTAAAATTTTTGTAAAAATGTGAAAAAAATATATAATGTGAACTGATACCTTCTTCAATAATTAGCTTTGGTTTCATTTTTTTAACTTTTGTACTTTTTGAGAAAAACGTATTTGAAAAATAGTATCGCCGGCGCATACTTTCCCGATTATCTCAAGGACAGTTCAAGGTCATAGGCTAAAAACACTCTATATTGTATTCTCATGGTGAGCCTTATTATCACACATGTTATTTCAAACATCGGCCGCGGGGGCCATTTCGCTATGCTTATCCGGATCCGGCTAGATCCTTTCATAGCATTGATAATCTCAGTATCTATCCTGCATTATGGCATTGATTTTTCACGATAACACTACTGTCTATTAAGTCCTCTCCAAAGGGTTCAGATTTCAAATGAACCTGAAAGTATACTTCAATTTTCTTAACCCTTGGGGTCTGATATTATAACGAACATGTCTTTGCATTGACTATTATTTTATCTTAACAATTATTTTTGTTATTATTTTGCATATTGTAATGATAATAGTACTCGGATATGGGCCTATAGATTAACTATATCACGTTATTCATGTTTCACCATTTAGTAAGGAAAAAAAAATCCTTAAATCTTCTTCCACTGTTGTTGGTGATTTTTTTTTTCAGACGTAAGTTTCATTCTGTGAATTTAAAACAAAGGCTTCCGAACCAACAATTTATCTTAAAAAATAATAAGGGAATGTTGAGTATAATTTTGTTGAAATACGACATTTTCAAAAATTCTCCTTTAATCTATTGTCGCATTAATACAGCCATAAACTCCTTGCCTGTGGACTATATTTGAGAAAAACGTGTCAAAAATTGATTTTTCTTTTCTCTCTGAATGGTTTGAATGAAATTTTAGGAAGAACAGCAAAATTACAAAAATCCACCAAATGGCGCGCAACTGCTGAATTTTTCGCGGGAAAGTATCGCCATCTATTGGGAAAATGGTAAATTATATAATATGCATTGCACGAATTGAGTTCGGACTTCACGGGATTACGGAACTGAAACACCGACTTTTCGCTTGCCCGAACTCAGGTTGGGCATTCCAAAATTGACGCATTTGCAACAGACAAGGGGTTAACTATATGGTAACCAGGATTACATATCTTCCTGCCTGATATTTTAATAGGAGTACGACACAAACATTTTGCTGTTATATATACAAACGAAACAAAAAATTAAAATAAATAAAAAACAAACATAAATTTTAATCGCCAAATTGTCCAAGAAAAATTTGGAAATAGCTATTCTATTGGGAATTATATCTTCTTTCAGTTTATGCTAAAAAAGTATAAGTTTGGGGGCTGTCTTCATATAGAAATTGCATAAAACTCTGAAATTTTTAATATGAATCCCTAATTTTTGGCATCATATTTAGACGATTTTTCGGTCAGTTATAAATTAGGATACCAAACAGGAAGTGATTCGGTAAAGCATTTTAGGAATTGCTTAATTTAAAATTTTGAACTCCTAATGATAAAGTCATTTTTATTAGTTGCAAAACGATCTGTAATGTGAATAATTTTTTAAGCATAACTAAAAAACTACTTGAGGGAATGAGCTCTAATGTTGGATTTGCATATTTAAGGCTTTTATATCGATTTCTATTAAAATTTTTATATATCACATTTCATATATTTTTAAAAATTAATTTCAAAATAATTTATATTATAATAGCGCAAATCACTTTTAGTAAGACCGTTAAAAAAATTAATTTTTGAGAAATAAGTTATATTCAAATATGTATATATTTTGAAATATAGGCAGTTGAAATTAGGCTTAAAGCACAATATCTCAATTCATCGAAATAAAAACAACAGATTCATTCACCCATGAACGACAAAATATTAAACCAGGGAGTTAATTATTCACAAAGCAAGTTCCTCAGCAATAAATTTTGGAGCGTTCTCTGGCATCGAAAAATTATTCGCGCCGGTAAGACAATCATAGTTTGTCATAATTCTGTTAGGTTAAGTTCAACACAACTCAAGTCGCTTCACGTAAATGTAAACAATGTGGATGAGTAATAGTGTTATTTATTTTCTCATTATTTGTTATTGCGTTCTTTTTTCTTTCATTCCAGTTAAAAGTTCGGTGACGCTAAGAACAAAACTAAAAGAATTAAAGAAAATGTTACTGACCTTTATTCGTTTAAAGAATTTCGTGAAATCTATTATTTAACGAATTTATGCATATTTCTTTTAAGCATAGCTCGCGTGTTATGTATGCGCCTTTAAAAATACGTTCAAATAATACATACAACGTGAATAAACTTTTGTATTTCTTTCTACCACGTTCAAAGTACATCCAAGAAAACGAAATCAAGTTGAAACTATCGAAAAGAACTTTTTTGTGGAAATGAATCAAAAGTCCTTTTTATAAGGAACATATTTTGTCTGCATAGGTATATAAAACATAAAAAAAAACTTTATTATAAAAAAAAACCCAAATTTGACAAAAATTTATAGGTATGTTTGCAACGATAAACAAATAATAATAACAATAAAAATTGCAAATTTCAGATTATTCACCCTTCCTAATGTAACAATTTTATGAAATAAATTTATGTAACGATTTTATTAAGCGTTTTTGAAACGCTTAAATGCGGAGTTTATAGAATGCTGACGGTAATATAATTTTAGTATATTGTTACAATTGACAACATCATGTTTTTTTTTTTTTGGTTTTTTTTTTTTTAAAGAAGATGTTAACAGGATGTCCACAAATGTTGCCAGGTGTTCCGCGTAAATCGGGACTCCAAATGGTCTGGACACCAGCATTTTAAAGTAATTTTCTTCGCCCTACATAACGGCAGAATTATCTGCGATTAAAAATGCCGAAATAAACTGTAAGAAATTAGTGGTATCCAGAGTATTTGGAGCAGTGATTTACGCGGAACACTTGTGGCAACACTAGTGTCCACTCTCAACGTTGTCCAATGGCTAATTTCTAAATCTTTAGTCATATACATATATAGTTTCAATTACAAAAATGATTTAAATGAGGTGAAACATTATTTTAAAAGTCGTTTTGATCAACAAAAATATTTATTAAAAATTTACGAAATTTAAATTTTTATACTGTTTCCAGTCCTATAAGTGATATTGAGTAAAAATTTCCTATTACACTACCAATTAAGACAAAAAAAAAAAATAAATAAAAATAAAATAAAAAAGCTAAGTTCCATTCATCTAACACTAAAATTTACCGAGTTATGAAACTTTGAATTGCATTACTTATGCTAATTTTCTACAACTGAACACAGATCAGTTGGATCATGTTTCGAGGGATCGTACACAATGTGCTTAAAGTATTAGAATGATTTATTTCGCGTGTACATTTCTGCATTGCAGCCGAAGGAGTCACTTCGAGCAAGTTTTAAGATAACATAATTAAGTTTTAGATTAAATAATCTAATAGCATTTTAAAATATGTATAATTTTGTAAAGAATTGCGAATGTTGCTTGTCATAATTTTATTTACAAAAATTCTGTTATTTTTACGGCAAGTTGTATATTTTTCTTTAAAATATTAGAATGAAAATAGGCTCCAAATTTATATTGTAATGGTAATTTTACTCTCAGTTATTTATATATATATATATATCTGACGATTATGTATCTAGTAAATTTGCGAATAATCCCTATTTTGCATCAAAAAAGATGCTTCAGCCTTTTGATTCTTACAGGCATTATTCGGTCAGTTTTAATCGTAGGAGAATTGGACTTTTTTTTTTGTCTAACTTCTTAGTGTAATAGGATATTTTTAGTATATATAACTTACAGGATCGGGGGACTGTATAAAAATTTAAATTTCGTATATTTTAAAGAAATATTTTTATTGACCGAAATTGCTCTTAAACTACTTCTTTACCTCATTCAAAACATTTTTTGTAATTGGAACTGTATGTTTATGTCTAACGGTTTAAAAATTAGCCATTGGAGGGCCCTGTATAGCATTTATAGTTTTTTTGCCCGCACACAATAATTCGGTTACACTTCCGTCTATGGTGGTAATTATGGTTCTTTTACAGGACAACAAAAACGAATTGAGATACATTGCACTTTACCTCCAATTACTATTTGAAGAAATATTTCCTGTGACGTTTATTTATGATGCTTCTTGCGTATAACTGTGTCTTCATATTCAACTAAATTTTGCACACATTTTAAACCTACTTCCCACGAACGAATTTTGCCAAAATCTTCAGAATAAGTTTCAGGCATTGTCAAATTTAAGTATTGATAAATTTTTTGACATTTTATTTTTTTTAGCTGGTACACCCCTGTTGGGAAATTGCATAAGAAAATTTTTAATAAAATGTTTTTTTTTTTTTTAGTTTTTTTATATGCCAATCATACTACAAGTTAGGAAAATTTAAACTCAACTTTAATCTATGCCGATAACGCCCTCCTTGTGAGAAATAAATTAATTAAATTTAAATTAATGTGCTTCTTTTAATACGTTTCTCTGTATGACGACCAAATTCTAAATAAAAATAGGTAGTACAGATACAACAAAATTTTCTTTTACGTTTATAGCGCTTCCTGGGTAGGTTAAATAGGTTAACCAAATGCAAGTAAAATGGATTTTTTTATGTTTCACGGTAGGACAACTATACTGCAGTCAAAAATAGGTAGCAGAGATTCAACGTAATTTATTCACGGTATTTACCTTGAATTTAAACTCATTTCTTACGTAAACAAAATTTTTAATTATGAATAGGAAAATATCTACAAATTAGCAATGCATTACTGATGCTAAAAAATCAACTAAGTTGTTACATTAAACAGCAAAACTCAAAATACATACAATTAATCTGTTTGTCAGCCTGTCCGTTCACAAACATTTTTATTTTTTTTAAAGTGCTCTAAATCCAAGAATTTATAATATAGTTATTAGGTTAGATTACCGTGTGTTTCCATCAATGCATGACTAATAACGAGTTTGGATTACATATATTTTTTCACTTTATTTTCTATTGTATCATCTAATATACCAGCGCGGATTATGGAAAGAGAGGAACAGGGTTCTTTTTTTGAGGACGCGATTTTTTTTTTCTGATATTTCTTTATGTAATTTCTACTTAAATGAATTTTGAATTGCTTTATTTTGCCCTGCAGGTAATATTCCACTTCTTTTTGTTATTTTATTTAGTAAGGAAGTTTGGTGTTCATGAATAAAGTTTATTATATTTATGTCGCGAAATCTTTATTTACATGCTTTTTTGAAATTTTGTTTAGTTGTTTTCGTATAACTTAGAATAAAGTATTTATTTTATTTTCTATTTGCATGTAAAGTGCTCGAAAACGACCCTCAAGACGGGCGAAACACGGCTAGTATAAGTATGTTGAAATTAATTAAAAAAATATGACTGGTAATCTATAAATATTTTAACAGAAATCGATTTCTAAAAGCTTCAAATATGTTAATCCAAAATTACAGTTCACTCCACCAAGTAATTTTTTGAGTTACGTTTTCAAAAAACTACCGTCATTGTAGCTTGTTTTGCAACTATTAATAATAAATTTAACATTCGGGCCTCAAAACTTTAAGTCCCCATATATCCAAAACTGTTTCATTCATTGATTTCCCGTTTGGTATATCAAGGCAAAACTTACTAAAATATCCAAAGATTGTATAAAAATTAGGTGTTGATAATGAAAATTATAGAGTTTGGTACAAATTCTATATGAAGATGACCCTCTAGGCTTATATTTTTTAAACACATACTGAAAGAAGCCATAATTCCCAATAGAATGACTATTTCCACTATTTACTGGGACAATTTGGCGATTAAAATATTGGTGATTAAAATTTGGTATTCTTTTGGTAGACTGTACTTTATGGTACTATATGCATGCCTCTTTTGTATAAAATTTTCAAAATCTGGAAAGTATTTACATCAAATTTAAAAATGATAGAGGTAGGAGAGACCGGGGCTAGTTGGCTACAGAGGTAAGTAGGCGCAGTCCGCATAAATCGCCTGTTTGTGGATAGATTGCGCAACCAGTCACAGAGTAACTTTCTTCTTGCTTTTTACAATCTTCATTGTAGTTTTGCACCGTTACCTACGTGCAGTGGACTTTTATTACGATTTTTCTGTTTTTTGCACTCATAAGTAATTTTTTGTTGCTTCATTCTTTTTCTAATTTCTAATACTTATCTTAATAATTGTGATTTAACTTGTGCAGTTTTTCTTAGTGTATGATTAACTGTACCTACTCATATCTGATTTACTTGGATTATTTATGTATAGAAGGTTACGTCTCCCTTTTATGAAGAAATTTATTATGGGGCTAGTAGCCGCATTGAACACGGGACATGTTGGCTCGGTGTCTGGTGTGTGCTGGAAGCTTGAAATACAGCAAACAAAGAGAAAAGTGGTTTCAATGCAAGATTTTGGGCACACGAGGCTTGCCCAAACGGAAACACTCGATTTTTTATTTGTGACAACTGTAACTCTGATGATGATATACAGTGGGATAGAAGTTACTCAATGTTAATGTTTTATTCATTATTTTTATATCCGTATAATTAAAAATTTACATTGTACAGCGATAGCGCCTTTGTTTAAACTTACTGGTAATAATAAAAATGATTTATCTTAATTGCGTGTCTTATTTAGTTTCATTTAAATTTTTATAAAGCGTGTGCCAACTTACCGCATAGGTATAGGCAACTTGCCCAGTGACGGGGTAGGTTGGCGCACAATTTTCCTTTTAATTTAGGCTTCCGCTAAACATAAAATACAAAAGCTACAAACTCAAAACTCCGGTTATTTATAGCCCAATGCCTGTTCTTTAAAAGTGCAGTTAAAGTTTGCTAAAAAACTTAAACAAAAAAATAATAAAAATTAATAACTAAAAACTGCGCCTTCTAGCCCCGGTCTCCCCTACTGTGTTTCGTAACAAAGGTGATGTTAAAAATCATGGAAAATATTTTTAGAGAAGGTTCCAAACTTTATTTTGAGTGAGGAAAATACGCACTTGTACAATATTTTTCACATTATTATAGCGTAATATTTAGGATTACCTTTCCGTGTATATGCATTAATTTTTATTTGAAGAACGCATTAAAACACATAATATTGTTTGTCGCGATATTACAAAATATTACTAATTTAGAAATTAATTACTATTTTTCTCGATTTTGTATAGGTTGAGATAATACCTTATATTTCACGAAGAATTTGAAAATAAACAGAAAAGTTAATTCTTTATCAGTTTCACTTTAATAATTATACAAGAAAAATCTTCATTTATACTGTGATTATATTTTCTCTTTCGAAGTTTTATTAACCCATTAAGGACGAGCCTCCTTTACACTTCTTTTAATTCTTCGACACCAGATTTTGCGACTTTCTAATTTTGAATTATTTAATCGCTCAAAATCTGAAATTAGATAATGTGAAAATTTCCAAACTAAAATACTGGTATTCAAATTAAAAAAAAATTGTTCGCCTTGCATGGCAAGTTTTCATGCCAACCGGCTTTAATGAGTTAATGGTTTTAAACAAATGATATATAAAATATGCTACATAAGTACATACGTTCATGAAGCACACATGAAGCAAAGTATCTGTTACAAATTATTATGAAGCATGTGTATGTATTAATTTTATCTTATATAAAATGCATTTTAGCTATTTATATAAATATTAATATTTAGCTATCTAAAGAAAGTACACATCTCCGCCAAAGATTTTGTTTAGATATAAAAACAAAAAGAAAAGTTACAAGAAATACCATTGACAACATTGGATAGATATTGAAAATAACTGCTGAACACAGAAGCCAATAATTGCATTTCGAATTATGTCTATTAATTTTACACTGTTATAACACAGAACACGGGCGGCGAAACTGCGCTAGAGCAGACCGATTGTTAAGACTATTTCAGAATAATGATTTTCTCCTTATTTAATTTAATCTTTGAATATTTTTACAAATTATATTTTAAAATAAGATGAAGATTACTCTTCGAAAATTGTGGTAACAAGTGATCCTCTGGCATGCAAATTCTCCACTCCTGGCATAAAGTAAAAATGTTTAGTTATTATGATAGTTATATAATTAAATATCATACCTTGGAATCAATTCCAATAATTTTCCCACATTCGTCACAAGTATTAGAGAAGACTTGTTCGTAACATCTTGTGCAATATGGATGGTCGTCTCGTAAAACATACCTTTGGCCCGTCAGGGTCTCATCGCACTGCCAGCAGCAGAAATGGCCAGAATGCCAATCCTTGGACATAGCTTTTGTGTATTCTCCGGAGAAAATAAGCTGCAGGAAAGAATAACGCAAATAAGTACAACTAGAATTTAAAAGTACAAAACAAAAGTGTTTAAAATCAAAGAGAAATGGTAAGTTTGTTAATTGAATGTCGATATATTTTTCACACTTTTCAATAATTAGTTTTTAAATAATTTGACTAATTTCCAGTGATGGGCAAAAGGAACGATTTTACTATTCGAATAAATCAGTCGGGCATGCGCAAAAGCGTAGCTGCTACCCTTTATTTTTTTTAATTTAATTCTACCAGAAATTTTGCATCCAAAAACATTTTGTTATCTCAATTAGAATCAATTTAAGAAACCCATAAAAATATAAAAATTCTTTTTATCTTCAAAATTTATGACGATAACTGATTAAAAAGATTACGAAGGTTGGCAACTATGCTTTTGTTTCTTTTTTTTTTTCTAAATTTCTGGTGGTATTTAATTAAAAATATATACAGAGATTGGAAACTATGTTTTTGCGCATGCCCGAATAATTAATTCGATAGTAAAATCACTCATTCTGCTCATCAGTACTAATTTCCGGCTGCCAGCACCTTTCACAGAGACTAATTTTTATTCACTGAATAACCGGACAAATTTTTTATACATAACTTTAGATTTTTTAAAAACGTTTTAGACTTTTTCTGCAATTTTTCTGGCAATTGTCGTATTTTAGAATTTTTACACAATGAAGAATGTGAAAGATGGATATACCCGTTTAAGTACCCCGGTATACCCGGATGGATATACCCGGTAAATCAGTCGGGCATGCGCAAAAGCGTAGCTGCCACCCTTTATTTTTTTTAATTTAATTCTACCAGAAATTTTGCATCCAAAAACATTTTGTTATCTTAATTAGAATCAATTTAAGAAACCCATAAAAATATAAAAATTCTTTTTATCTTCAAAATTTATGACGATAACTGATTAAAAAGATTACGAAGGTTGGCAACTATGCTTTTGTTTCTTTTTTTTTTCTAAATTTCTGGTGGTATTTAATTAAAAATATATACAGAGATTGGAAACTATGTTTTTGCGCATGCCCGAATAATTAATTCGATAGTAAAATTATTCATTCTGCTCATCAGTACTAATTTCCGGCTGCCAGCACCTTTCACAGAGACTAATTTTTATTCACTGAATAACCGGACAAATTTTTTATACATAACTTTAGATTTTTTAAAAACATTTTAGATTTTTTCTGCAATTTTTCTGGCAATTGTCGTATTTTAGAATTTTTACACAATGAAGAATGTGAAAGATGGATATACCCGTTTAAGCACTTAAGTGGTTATGAAATAAAGCAGAGGTTTCCAACAACTCAACCGCAGGCGGTAGAGATACTAAAAATTTCTTTCGGTAATCTTCACTTTATTTAAAGACCGAATTTGAAATAAATTTCAGCAATTAAATAAGGATAATATTACTATAAGAAAAAAGTGGTAACTTTGCGGTGCATGGTCGAGTTGTTGAGAGCTCTAAAGCTTTTTATGGCAGATATGCTGTCAAAGTGCCGAGATTTTTAGACCATTCTTCCTAAAGATAACAGTATTTTTGGGTTACATTAATATTAACCGAAAATCCATCTACTGAAATTAATGCTGAAAAAATATGTATATCAGGAGTCGGAGCGGTCTTTTTTTTTACTACCACTACTTTCAAACGATAATCATTATGTTAGATTTCTACAAAATTTGCAAGAGAATTAAAAAATATATATTGTTTGGAAATAGTGATAGACAAATAAGGGATCTCTCCGACCCCTGGCATAGTTAAAACGAAGTGTAGAGGAGACCGGAGCTAGTTGGCATAAGGGGTAATTTAGGACACATCTTATATAATTTCTACCACGGTGTCATAAGCGTTGTTGTCGCTACAAAGCAACCCACTACTGTATGCTCGTTATTTACTATATAGTTTCAGTATATATCAGTTTCAACCACATGTCCCCAATTTTACACTAACCATGCAAAATCACCGAATTTTTAGCCAATATTATCGCTCAACCAATCAAAGTGGAGAAAAACGGGAAAAACCGATGGGCAAATAAAATGCCCAAGAGGATGTCAAGATGATTGCTAGGGTGTGACGTCAGTTGAAACTGAACTATGGAATATTCCAGAGAGGGAGGCTAAAAAGTAGTATCTTTTTCACTTAAATCTTTCGTTATTTTCTGAATCCCTAAATTATAATGAAACGTTTTCAATGGTTGTGGATACGAATGTCAATAACAATTGTATTCATGTACTGGGATTGTTTGAAAAACATGTTGTGGAAGAATGGGGGAGTCATATTGTCTCAACAAGTGTGGTTGGGTAAGTTGGCATTCAGTTTGTGGAGCATGGGAGATGGCTTATCTGCAATTCACAAGAATAAGAAAAGTAAGCGATCCAAGAAAAAGGATGTTGGAACCAGGCCCTGATTCCCAAAAAGGGCAAATAGGGCAGCTACTCCTGGCCCCTCCTTTAAGGAAATCCCTAAAGTAAATCAAATCAGACATTTTTTCTTAAAATGTGTACGAATTGTAGCTACAAAAAATGTTATAGGGGTCCCCATTTGAAACTTTGTCGCAGGGCTCTAAGTAGGGTTAATTTGGCCCTGGTTGTAAGTACGGCATCTAAAGATGCCATCTCAGGTGTAATTAACCTACGAAAACAGGGAGGATAGCTTAGTATTCTTGCCAACCTCCAACTATTCTTCCGTTAAATGTGGTTCGATTTGACCCTAGATAAACGCATTTTAAACCAGAAAACTTATTTTATATATCTCTATTTAATTTCATGTTTCTACGCAGACATCTGATTTCATTTCTAAAAATGTTTTCTGGGCCGAAACGTGTTTAACCTGCGTCAAATTAAAAAAAAAATAATTGCGGAAAAACAATGAGAGGTTGGCAGGTATAGCATAGGCTTCCCTATAGAAACTGGAGATGAATGTGAGCCTGGGCCTTCAGGATCTACAGAGCACCCAAAACTTCCAGATGATAATAACATAAAGGTAAATAAGGGAAATTATTCCACAATTATTCAGGTGGATGGCTAGTGTTGTAGCGGAGGGTATCGTGTGGTATACGCCGTAGACCTTCTGGATTTTTTAAAGAAATTTCGTATAGTCTCTGTTTCTCAATTAAAATTATAGCGTATACTCTCTAGCGTATGGCCCTGTTCTTTTACAACTGCAGCACTGTAGACAACTTTGTGGCGATGAAATAAGGTGCCCAGCAATATTCAGGAAAGATCATTTTCTTCGACGTCAAAAAATACTGTGTATCCACATTAGTAAAACAAAGCAAATTTTAGAGATAGTCAGACATCGAAGACACAATCTGATATAAACGCGACACAATTTTGCGTAAATTACAGCTATCAACCAGTTTAACTGAACAATCACTGTACTTTCTTTGTGGACATGAAACGTAAGTGATTCGCTTGAGGTGATTCGCTTCTTCTTGATTTATTCGTGTACTTTTCCTAAAGCATTAGGATTTCCTACCTATTATGATCGTTTTCTACCTAAAAATATCAAGTAATATCTTCTTGCGTTTGACTTTTTTTTCTTTTTGTAAAAATACATTTTTTAAGTGTGTAATTTAATTTTACAGATTCTATCACACTGTTATAATATGCCAACTTATCCCAGATGTCGGGTACATTGGCATCGTTGGAGCATTTTTTTTAAACAGATTTTGACGAGTACGTTATACAATTTTACGTGATGTATTCTTCAATATTTACTTGACTAGAAGTTCCATTACCAGCAGTGCTGGTTTTTAATGAAAGTATTAGAGAAGAAAAAAATCGAAAAATTAGGCCAACTAGCGCCGGTCTCCTCGATATATCCAAGTTTAAATATTAACTACATTTTTTATTGTTTTAGTGACAAATAATACTATTTTTTATGGCCTACGAATTCATATTTTATCTATTGATTCATCAACTGATAGGTAAGGTAAAACTGCGATTACACTGGACAACAATGGTTCTGTCACAGAAGTAAAATTAGTTGATTCTAGATCAGTATTTTACGCTGATTTCGAATATGCTCTTCGTTTTTCTCTAGGTGGATCAGTGTTTGAGAAATTTGCATATTTAAGTTTATACAAATTTAAGCTTCTTTGTGGTATTTAATGCAAATTTCAGATGCAATAAAAGTCAGATTGAATTACCTTTTCTAGATAATGACTACTGCACTATTTGTCCCGATCTTCATATTCTTAACATTTATGTGTCAATTATTAAGCCTAATTTGCATATTTTTCAACGGTGTAATGTTTACATTACTATCAACTTTAAAGTAGTTGCCACAGAATTGACGCAATGTTTTTCTACAGTAGATTTTTTGGCTCCTTTCAAATCTGCAATCCCAGTTTTTGAGTAAAATGAATTTCTACTTTTGTACGATAATGACACAAGTTTGATATAAGATGCTTTTTAGGGGTGTGCACCCCATTGTCAAAAGGGTGAACTGTATCAGATTCCTAGCAGGGACATAAACAACAATTTATATAATCGAAAAAAAATATTGGAAAAAGTAGTAGAATCTATGTAGTTGTAGTACATCACAATGTAGCATAAAAAGCGATTTCTGACTGTTTTGACCAAAAAATAAAATTTTACCTTTTCTAAAAACTAGACGTAATAGAAAAAAAGAGATACCAGATTTGAAATCTGCGCAAAAAAACTGATTTATAAACATATTAGCGAATTCATATAGCAGAAATATTTGGACGTCAAAAATCTTTATTAGAAAAACATGAAAAATTTGCAAATTAGGCAAAATATTTCACGATCACATGTCAGTATAATCTCAGAAACAACGTTTTTGTATTGTAAACTAGACAGTAATCATATTTAACATAAAACAAAAAGGCAGTATGATTATGTTTTATGCCTTAAATTTGCATATAATTGTACAAAATTTACAAAATTTGCATAAATCGAAATATGGAAATATCTCAGAAACAAGATCTGCTGAAGTAAATCTAAAACTAGTTTCGGAATCATCACAAAAAACCGCATAAAAAACAGTTAATTTCGGTTTTGTGAAAGAGTAAAAGTTCATATTTGTTGATCAGTGTTATTTGAAACTAATACTGAAAATATGAATACAATGTAAAAAGAAAACCCATATATTCAAGTGAAAATATTTACTATATTTTTACTGTTTTATTTCCAATGAAAATAATATTATTATTCTTTATCTCCTACGAAATCATAGTTTACTTCTATACTTAAACGTTTTTTAAGATAAACTTTTTCTTAAAATGCGAAAATACCAAATCAAAATCATAAAAAATAAAGCTATTATAATTTTTCAAGAGAAGTCATCAAAAATTAAAAAAAAAACTCATTGGTTTGAAGAAATTCAAGTGTTTTAGATAATAAGGAGAATAAACTGGTGTAAGACCTAGAAAAAATCAAAGAAAATTGTATTAGCTTAAAAATTTATGCGTTTCATTCCATTGCCATCGTCGTCTTGCTTAGCGCTCAACTAAATAAAACTACATTATGGTTCTAATAAATACCCAAAGTGGTGTTTTTTGGTGTGATGGGCATGAGTGATTCCAAACCTTTTTGACCCCGTTTTAGTTTAATTTTCTACGACGGAACCCATTATGATACAATGTACTGTACCCTTTAAATTACAAGTAAATGATGTTTAAAAAAATCTTACAGAGTGGATGAAAATCAAGACGGGGTAGTTAGTGGGGGAATATGAAGTGTAAATAGAAAGTAAAATAATTTCACAGTGTAAATTCAATAAATTTTATTTTAAAAATATTTTTAATTTTATTTTGTAGTTTGAAACTTTCCCGCAATTTTATTCTCAACTATCACCAATACGTACGGTATTGCCGAAATTTAGCTATATATTAATGTTCTTTCGAAGTTTAATAAATCAAAAGGTTTGCGTTAGAAATAGAGATTGCCATTCTGGAAGCTGTGAGATCTCGCAACCCCCATTTTACATTGAAAAGCCCGACCAGAACTGTTAAGTAGTAATCTCCACCTTATTTAATCACGGGATGACTGAGATTAAATAAACCAACACAGTGTTGCTAAATTAACTATATGAGGTTCATTTGACTATAATTACAGATTAATGTCTGTTTTTATATTTAAGCAGTTTCTGCTTTTTTCATACTTGCTTTCTCTATTACTGGGGAATCCTGTATCACATAAATATGCAATTGAGGGAGTTAGCAATAATAATTTTACTGTCTAAGACAAGGTTTTGAATTCCTGTTATAAATGCAGTCAAAATTCTGGTAGACATTTGTTTTGAAACTAGATTTTTCGTTCGCTGTGCGTTGTCAAATCAATGAGAGTTTTGTATCCTGCTGAGTTTAAGTTGGGTTATTTCATTTTGTTCAAGCCGAATACATTCATTACCCACATTTAAAGTTATTAAGCACATTCTTCTGAGCTATTAGAAAATCTTTGCAAACGAATATCCGTCTTGCTATCGCTGTTAAATACTTTTTTTTTACTACTAACAGCAAACTGACCAAGCTTTATCTGTTATAGAAAGTCCAAAGTTCATCTTGGCAAATTCTCATTCAAAATGTAACTTTTAATGTTCTTATTCTAATAAAACTATTCGTTTCTTTATCCTTAAATTCATTAACGTTTTTATTTATTTTCCTGAAATGAGCCCCTGAGTCACTGGTAAGCGCAGCAGACGGAATCTTTAGGGCTCTGCGGAATATTGGTTCTGAAGCGCTGGTGGTCATTGTAGGAAATTTGCTAATTAAGCTATCGACTTACAATATAAAATGAAGTGTACGCAAGATATTCTTATTCTGTTAACCATTAAATTTGACTTTAAAATTTATATTTTTTCCTCTTAAGTGGCTTGTAAGAAAATCTTTTGCATTTTTTTTTTCAAAATTTCACTTTAAAATTAAAGAGAATAATAATATTGCAATTTTTGGTGAAAATAAATGATTTTCTAGATCTATAGACAGCTTAAATTTCCAAATCCTTGTTTCTCTGTTTCAGAACCACCGTTCCAAGAAGAAGGCCCAAACAGTCAGAATTGAAGACCTTACTGGAAGAAGATGTTATGTAACAAAAATTAGAATTCAAGAAAATTGAAGTGAAAGTTTTTTGCTTTATTTTAGTTATTTGTTTAATTCCTTCTTCGTGGCTCATGTTTGAATGTTAATAGGTGGTACTAAACTCTTCCAGAAAAGAATATTAACATTTATTTTTTAAAAGTTAGAAATTATTTTCACCATTTAAATTATTAAACATAAAAATATTAAATATTAAAATATACTGTCTCATATCTTCAATACTAAGTAGAATTTTAGTATTTTTGTTTTACCATATGATATAATATCTCATAACGCTTTCATCCATAAAATAAATCAATTTTTGAGAAAATGTATCATAACATGCTCTTGCACTATTCTCTTCAATTAAGAGTACGAATTATTTTATTGCCAAGAGCTTCCTGGTGATAAAATTAAATTTATTTTAAGGATTTTTTTAATTTATATTTCATATAATCTACTGGTGATTTCCTTTTGAAAATAAATTGTCTGTTTTTTTATTCCAAAAAAGGCTCCTAAAGTGATCTTAATCAGGGCCCGACTTAGACTTTAGATTCCTAGGGCCTGAGCAAGCATCATTCTGGGGTGAGAGTGCCCTTCTATATAGCCATAGAAATTGTTCGTGAATTATGCTTAAGTAACTAGTACTAAACTTCATTTTTATTGTATATAAACATAAATTTTGTATCAGGTACTATTGTCATCTGTATACAGGTTATCGCAAGAAAGAAAGTCACTATTTTAAGAAAAATATTAGTGGGAAACTACTAGAAAAAATTATGGATTAGTTGATAGGAGTATGTTTGCAAACTTTCCTTTATTTATCTATGTACAGTCGTGGAAAAAAAAAAGTAAACACCCCCTACTAACTCCTCAACAAATCATCGTAGAAGAAAGTTACTGGTACCGAACGATTGGAAATAAAGTCTACTTTTAAATGATGTATATAGAATTTTCTTAGGGGTCATCTACATATTAAAACGAATCCAAACTTCATTTTTTTCAATGGCAATACCCAATTTTAACGAGATATTTCAAATCTTCGGTTCAAACTATGCCTAGACACCAAATTTCAAGTCATTTGAATGATAAGTTTTTGAATTATAAACATTCAAAATTTAGTGCTTCTAATGTTAAATTACATTTTCATATTTTTATTTATATCTCCCGAAATTATGCTCCTAATGTGCTAATTTTTTTTTGTAGTAATAATACTAATATACCCAAACATAAATAAGCTGAATTTGCAAATTTTATAATTTTATGATATGAATTATGAATTATTAAATTAATATTCGAAAAAATTATGAATTGCAACCTACAATTTTTTTGATGGATTTAGATTTATTAAGTCCTGCTTTATGGAAATTCAAAAATTTCACATTTTCCTTCCAAGTAGTTTTCAAATTATGCTTAAAAAACGGCAAAATGATGGTTTAAGGGGCCGTCTATGATGGAAGTGAGTAGACATTTTGAAATGTATTCTGCTGTACTGTAATCTAACACGCTTCATTGACTCCTTGAGTGGCGCTTAAGGTGCCTTGATCAAGGAAGGGGCTCTCTAGGTTAACAATCCAGTACGGAACTTCAATTTGGATACAGCCCTTAAAATACGATCGTTTTAAAATAATTAATTTCTCGGAAACTTATGGTACGAATTGCATAAAAATTCGTTTTTAGGCTAATTGAAGGATGTAGAGTTCATTTATGCTGTCAGAATTGGGTACTGCTACTGAAAAAAACAAAGTTATGGTTCGTTTTAATATGTAGATGGCCCTCTAAGCAAATTTTATATACATCATTTAAAAGTAAACTTTATTTCCAATCGTTCGGTACCAGTAACTTTCTTCTACGATAATTTGTTGAGGAGTTAGTAGGGGGTATTTACTTTTTTTTTTCCACGACTGTACCTGTATGTCATGAGATGTCGCCCCACCAGTGGCCGAGAGGTTCTGCTCTCGAAGCTGGTAGACGGGAGGTGCTGGGTTCGATCCCAATCGCTCCCGTCGGCCTAATCGTTCGGAGTTTTCGTGGTTTTCTTCGAACCTTGGATTTCCAAGCGTTAATACGGGTTAGGTTCCCTTAGAAAGACCCCCACGAAGGGCACTCCCCCTGGGCCTATATCCCTCGTGCAGATAATTGGCCGTCTTAAATACAACCAATCATGAGATGTCTAAAATTAAAATGTCCCCAATTTATCATCATAAATGGTTCCCCTCGTTAAGAGGAAAACCTCAATAATGAATTTCACTTTAAAACAATGAACTACTAAGCTGCTATAATAAAATTTTAATCATTAGTTTTCTGGTTATGTAATTCGTTCTTTTTTGGGTGGAGTGGGGAGGGCATGGGGTACGGCAAACAGAGAAGGGAAGGGAAGGAACGTACTACATTCCTAAACCTTTGAAAATGTTTTTGTTCAAAAGTATTTTGGTAACTTTTGGCCTGTTTTAACTATCTGGTACGCTCTTAACGAAAATCCTGATTACTCCCATGGGGGCCCTCAAATAGGGAGGAGAGGAGCTACCCCAATTGCCCCTGCATTAGTCAGACCCTGATCTTAAATTAACGCGCATTACACTGACATCCCTTCTTAACAAAAACAAATAAAGATGTTTTTAAAACAATCATGTTGCTTTTAAGTATGTTAAATAATTTCAGCACAAACCAGGACTGCCTTTTTCAGAATTTTTCATCTCATCGAAATTCATTTACACATACGGTTAGAATATATGTATATTTATATATTCAGGGTATCTAGAAATTGTTCTCGTGGTTTCTTTATCTCATAACTTTTGACTTAAGAACACGATGGAAATTAATATTACATATTCGTAAAGTACAATTCAAAAAGTTTTTAAAAACACAAACAAAGTTACATATCCGTAAAGTTGCCACCGCCTCTGCATTAGTCAGACCCTGATCTTAAATTAACGTGCATTACACTGGCATCCCCTCTTAACAAAAAGAAATAAAGATGTTTTTAAAACAATCATGTTGCTTTTTAAGTATGTTAAATAATTTCAGCACAAACCAGGACTGCCTTTTTCAGAATTTTTCATTTCATCGAAATTCATTTACACATACGGTTAGAATATATGTATATTTATATATTCAGGGTATCTAGAAATTGTTCTCGTGGTTTCTTTATCTCATAACTTTTGACTTAAGAACACGATGGAAATTAATATTACATATTCGTAAAGTACAATTCAAAAAGTTTTTTAAAAACACAAACAAAGTTACATATCCGTAAAGTTGCCACCGCCTCTGCATTAGTCAGACCCTGATCTTAAATTAACGTGCATTACACTGGCATCCCCTCTTAACAAAAAGAAATAAAGATGTTTTTAAAACAATCATGTTGCTTTTTAAGTATGTTAAATAATTTCAGCACAAACCAGGACTGCCTTTTTCAGAATTTTTCATGTCATCGAAATTCATTTACACATACGGTTAGAATATATGTATATTTATATATTCAGGGTATCTAGAAATTGTTCTCGTGGTTTCTTTATCTCATAACTTTTGACTTAAGAACACGATGGAAATTAATATTACATATTCGTAAAGTACAATTCAAAAAGTTTTTTAAAAACACAAACAAAGTTACATATCCGTAAAGTTGCCACTGCCTCTGCATTAGTCAGACCCTGATCTTAAATTAACGTGCATTACACTGGCATCCCCTTTTAACAAAAACAAATAAAGATGTTTTTAAAACAATCATGTTGCTTTTAAGTATGTTAAATAATTTCAGCACATACCAGGACTGCCTTTTTCAGAATTTTTCATCTCATCGAAATTCATTTACACATACGGTTAGAATATATGTATATTTATATATTCAGGGTATCTAGAAATTGTTCTCGTGGTTTCTTTATCTCATAACTTTTGACTTAAGAACACGATGGAAATTAATATTACATATTCGTAAAGTACAATTCAAAAAGTTTTTTAAAAACACAAACAAAGTTACATATCCGTAAAGTTGCCACTGCCTCTGCATTAGTCAGACCCTGATCTTAAATTAACGTGCATTACACTGGCATCCCCTTTTAACAAAAACAAATAAAGATGTTTTTAAAACAATCATGTTGCTTTTAAGTATGTTAAATAATTTCAGCACATACCAGGACTGCCTTTTTCAGAATTTTTCATCTCATCGAAATTCATTTACACATACGGTTAGAATATATGTATATATATATATATATATTCAGGGTATCTATAAATTGTTGTCGTGGTTTTCTTTACCTCATAACTTTTGACTTAAGAACACGACGGAAATTAATATTGCATATTCGTAAAATATAATTCAAAAAGTTTTTTTAATAACATAAACAAAGTTACATATCCATAAAGTTGCCACTTAAAACGTTATTAATCAAATAACGCTTATAATCAATTAATAATTAATATTAAAATTTTATCAAATTTATCAAAAATTACTAATGAAGCAGAAAGGTAGAAAGTTTCGATGCCAATAGCTTGCTTTCTCCTGTGCACTCGCCATTTTGAATGTCTTACTCTTCCACAATCCAAAGCCGCCAGCTTGCCGCATAAATTCGCGGAGAAAACTTTGTTTATGTTGTTTAAAAAACTTTTTGAGTTGTACTTTACGAATATGTAGTAAGAATTTTCGCCATGCTCTTAAAACATAAGTTATGGGGTAAGGAAACGCCGAAAATAATTTATGGGCAGCCTGTATATTTTTTGGAAGAAATACGGATAATATTTTCTTTAAATAAATAGGCATTTAATGATTTGAATTCGTCAAAATTTCTTACATTTATTTTAACACCATCACGGCGGGTGTCCCGTAAACGTCTATGAAGGGTGCGTATGTTTTATATCTTTTGAATCACCAGTCGTATTTATATAACAAATTATAACACCTTGTAATAAGATAATATATAATTCTAAAATTGCTCGATCTTAATATGTAATGATAATTCAATTTTAGAATATTCTTATTTGTTTTGATAATGGATCGAATAGAGCAGAAACAGGTGAACAGTCTAATAAAACTTTTTTTTAATGTTTTTAATGTTTTCTTTTTATCTTACACCTTTTAGCAATTGAAAGAAATTTAACAATCATAATCTTTGCCTTGGCTAATCGTAGAATTCTTCGAAAATATTCTGTGAAAATAAAGCGAAAAGTACTATACGGAATTACTGATATTAAAAACTTAAATGTCGTTAAATGACATTTTTATTTAGAAAAAGGAGTAAGATAGTAATTATACACAATTATTTTCAAGCATACGTTAAAAAATATTTTTTTTTCAAAATGATCATGATTTATCTTGATTTATGACAACCACGCCAAAATTTATACGTGTAGAAGACTTAAGATGAGATAAAAGTAATGGCATTTCTGTCATCTGTCTGACCTTCATATTTTGATGCTGATTTCCTCCATCCTTCACTAATAGTTTTCTTACCACTTCGTTGCCGCAAATACAGAAGAGGCATGATTTTTTACAAAAACGCGGGGTAAAACATAACATAAAAAAAATAATAAATAATTCCAAAGGAAAATGATTTATTTCAAGTATAAGAAAATAAAAATACGTTTGCTGTATAAAATATAGAACTTTAGATTTTACATTTTAAAATATTACAATGTTTTGAAGCGAATAATTCACCAAATAAATTGGTACGAAATACAATATTAATGGCTACATTAACCCTTTGAAGGCCGGTGGTATATTATTTATACCGTTCAGTTTTAATTTTCAACTTCTGAATATTTGAAAAAAAAAAAAGCTTTACGTCAAGAAAAGTATTTATTTATTTACAATGATTTTTTTCGTAAATTCTGGTGGCAGCAATCAGTTCAACATTTTAGTATTAAGCCACTGAAAGGGCTAAGTGGAAATTATGTCTAAATAAGAAAATAACTTTATTTATAAATTAGTAAATAAGTAATACAGACAAAAGAGATTTTATAAATCATAATCAGAGCTGTAACCAAGGGGAGTTCAATACTCCTCATCTCTCGAAATTTTTGAGACCAATGTTTATTTATTGAAAAAAAATTAATTATTTCATTTTCAAGAAATTTTTAGTATCTGAAATATTATATTATTACTAAAATTATTATAGTATAGTGAATATAGTGTATTATAATTAACGTTATATTCGCTATCTTGAATACACTCCATTAAAATTGAAAAAATTAACCCTCCTGCGAACACAAAAGCATTTTTCTTGCTACGGTATTGGTCATAATAATATCAGGAATAAGCAGATATTAATTAAAATATTGTTTATTAAAATGATGATTAATGTTCGTTATATATACTTTATTATAAACTACATTAAATTCCCATTATAATTTGATACACTTTATTGTTAAGAACATAAAATTATACATTCGACTTTACATTTTAAAAAGACTGCTTTTGAAGCAAATAATCCATTAAAGAAAATAATTCGAAATACAGTATTATCAGTTACGTTAAGGAGAAATTTTGTAAACCTTTGAAAGGCGGTGTCATATTATTTATACCATTTAATTTTAATCTTAACGGATACAATTGTATCAGAATTTTTGAATAAAATTTTGCTCTTTATGTGAAAAAAAGTATTTATCCTCAAATCAGTTTGTTCGTACTTTCTGGTGGCAATCAAACATTTCATCATTTTAGTATCAGAGTTTCTTTACCTCTGAAAGGGTTAAATAAGAGAGTAAATAAGGAATTAGTATATAAGTATTACAGACAAAGTGGGTTGCGTATATCATAATAAAGTCGCAATATGTAGATATTAATTGAATCATTGTTTATTAACCAGTGTATATTTATTGTTTATTATAAAATATGCCACATTATTATTATAATTTTATGTATTTTATTAAAAATTATATCAGATTGCAATTTTGATTTCACATTTTAAAAATTATAATGTCTTTGAAGCTTAGGATGCTTTTAACCCCTTAGGAACTTTATTTAAATAATCACGAAAATGCTCTAATTAAAGAAAGCAAATATTACTTT
The DNA here is from genome assembly GCA_963932465.1 of Maratus speciosus. Lineage (NCBI taxonomy): Eukaryota > Metazoa > Arthropoda > Arachnida > Araneae > Salticidae > Maratus > Maratus speciosus. Next base: position 478,648,304 of record OZ010796.1, read on the forward strand.
TTTTTTTTTTTACTGGTGCCTAAAGTATGCTCTTTTTGAGGGTGCATATATGCACTCATGGTCCCGAGTGGGTTAAGTAATACAGATGAGGGATTGCATAAATTATAATCATCTCTAAGAAAATACAGACATTAATTGGAACATAATTTATTAATGGATAATTAATATTCGTTATTTATGACAAAATGGATCAAATTACTACAATAATTTTATGTTTTTTATCATAAAGAATATTCAGGTTATACTTTGGATTCATATTTAAAAAATTATATTGTCTTTGAAGTAAATAATTTATATAAGAAAGGAATAAGACATACAAGATTATTGATTACGATTTAGCCGAAATTTCGTTTTAGAAAAACATAATTTAAATTGCGGATTAGGGTAATTTTTAAGCTATACAGACAAGGAGTTACTTAAATATGTTATAAAAATGCATTTAAACATTGTTGATTGAAAATGTTAATTAATATCAGTTATGTATATTGTATTATAAATTATACTAAAATAACGATTCTTTTATTTGTTATTTGATGTATATTATTTGTAATTTGAAGTATTTTATTATAAAGTACATTTAGATTATACTTTGTATTCTATAGTTAAAAAAATATATTGTCTTTGAAGCAAATAATACATATAAGGAAGAAATAAGAAATACAAAATTATTGGCCATGAATTAGCTGAAATTTTGTGTTAGAAGAACATAATTTAAATTGCGGATTAGCATGATTTTTAAGCTATATAGACAAGGTGTTGCATAAATATGTAGTAAAAGGCATTAAAACATTGATTGAAGTTTATAATTAATATCAGTTATGTATGCGGTATTATAAATTACACTAAAATAACGTAAAATAATATTTTATCATTGACTGTAAAAAGAAAAAAAAAGATCATTTCACGATACAATTTAAAATTAAAAATTAAACAAAAGAAAGTAAGATAAGAAAATTATGCATGATTTTCAAAACAAATGTTTATTTTTCTTTTGATAAATTTCTTTTGCTGTTTTATGTTCTCACAATTCACATGTACATGAAAAATATTTTAGCTTCCAATTCATAAAGCAGATGTAAAATATATTAAATGTTTATGAAAATTAATTTTCAAAAATGTTTTAATTGATTTTATGTAATTGAAGAGAAATAAAAATGGTTACTTTTGGAGAAAAGTAAAGATATTAGATTACTCTAAAAATAATGTGATTAGATATTTAAAATAAATATATAAATAATATTAGAAATTTTAGTTATTTAAACTGTAAAGTGACTGTCATCTTAAAATAAAAAAGTAAAATATTAAATGTCCCCAGAAAATACACCATGTAAAGAATGTAATAATAATAATAATAAAAAATATTAATGAATTTCGTTTGAATAAAGAATGATAGAAAAAATAGTTGGATTAAATTTTATAAATATTTAACAGTAAATTTTTCAAAGAAACTTAAATTTATTATTTAGATAGTGGCATGAAATATAACCCGAATTCAAACCCGACGTCGTTAAGATAAAAAAGCACCCATAAAAAACTATTTTAAATATTTAAAATATAAAGTGATTGGCATAAAAAAGACATAATGACTTAAATGCTCTAAAAAAAGTATTATGTAAAATTGGCATAAAATGAAAATACGTATTAATAAATTCAGTTTGAATAATAAATAATAGAAAACATACGTGAATAAATTTTCGTAGATATATGACAAGAAAATTTTCAAAGTCAGTTAGTAGCAAGAAATATAAAAGCACCTGAGAATAAAATTTTACAAAATGAAAGTTTTATGATAATTCTACTTAAAAAGTACAATTAATTTAATTGGAAAATGAACGTGGTTATGATAAAAGTTTACTCATAAATATTTAATGTCTAAAAAAATATCCGAAATGAATCTTATATCATAATTAGGTAGTTACAATATTACTTCCATAATAGTCCATTTCTATCCTTGCTAAGTGACTTTGACAAATCGATTTTTCAATGCACAATAGGTGAAAAGAACAATGCCTGAACTGACCTCGTTAGACATAGAAAATAAATAAATAAATAAATGTTTCAAAGATAAACAAATACTACATTACTTGTTGTCTCTCGCTGCACGATGCGTCTGACCTAAGATCTAAGCAACTAAGTAAATAGCATATTGAGTCAGAAGAGATCGCCTTTAGGAGGAACCGTGGGCAGAGGTTATTTTGGAGGCAAAGATTAGCGTGCGAGAGAATTTATGGCAAGGCCGACAGACCCTGAAAAGAGGTTAATCAAGGACGGAAACGGATTCGGACTAAAAATAAATATCCCCTGAAAATTTCTTTTCTCACCATCACCCAACATTACACCCAATGGTGCTTCACACTTCGATGAGATCATTTTTTATAACGGAGGATTAATCAGCTCTCATTCATTCAGGAGAAAATTGAGGAGTCGGAGAGGTGAAACGGATTGTCATGTATCCAAATGTATCACAATTGTTTTACTTTTATTAACAAGAGTGAATCACACGCACGTTATTGCGTAAAAATACGTTAAAGGAGTTTATATACAATGAATTTTCACTATTTGCCTGTTTACAACGTAATTGCAGATACTATAAAGAACGGTCGATTAATAATTTCCTTTGTTAATTAATTTTTTCCGGGTTGTCGAAGATGAAGATGAATGCTTCTTAAAAAAGGATTAATAACAATGTGTTTCATACACCAAGATGCAGTTATGTTCCGTTGTTTTAAGGTTAATAAAATTTGAAACACATTTATTTGACAAGAATTGAAATACAAAAATAAAAAAGGGAAAAGTGTTATGTTGAATACGTGATGTGTAAAAACAAATGTAAAGAAAAACCCTCATTCAGATAGCTATAAATAATTTGGCTTATAGTTCATTCAAGGGTTCATAAATAACCCCCTAATTGCAAAATAGCAGTGAGAAATATAGTTAGAAATATAGAACGGTGACAAACAGGAAGTGGGTTAGATTGGTTTGTTTTTTTAAGGCAAGCTTGCGCAAGGAACATGCGGAGATCTTTATAACACAAAAAGGAGAGAGAGTTAGAACCAATAATAATCTGCGTAGTATGATCCAAAAAAGTTGCATATTGATGGAGCAATAGCATAGATTCAGAATAAAAATAAATAACTCCTGAACAATTTTTTTCCCTTATTATTACCCAACGTTACTCCCAATGGTGCTTCCCACTTCGACGAGATCATCTTTCGTCATTTTTTATAACGACTTATTAATCAGCTTTCATTCATTCAAGAGAAAATTGAGGAGTAGAGTGACTAGGAGAAGTGAAACGAATTGTCATGTATACAAATGTATCACCATATTTTTTTATTAACAAGAGTGAATCAAACGAACGCCATTTTGAAAAGCTTACGTTGAGGGTGTTTTATATGCCATTAGTTCTGCGCTATTTGTTTAAGTCATGGTTACAGAAAATATTATGAATAATGGCAGTGAATGAATAATTTGATAATTTTTTAAAAAGAATGAAAAAGAGAGATGAGGATATTTAAAAGCCAGTGTAAGGACACCCCCATCCTCTCTCTCAGATAACCATTAATAATTCATAAACAACCTCTTTTTTATAGTGCAAAATAGAAGTAGGGATCTACAGTTATAGAAGAGGTAACAAGGAAAAAATCTATTGGTTTAGAGAGTTTTGCATTGGGTCAAAAAACTCGATTTTACACGAGCCCGACACGACCCGTAGTTCCGATCAGGTCGACTATAATATTTTCGTTGAGGGTCGGGCTCGGTTCGGATTGGCTTTTATTTTTTCGGATTTGGAAGCTTCGGTTGGGATTTGACGCTTTCCTCGTCGAGTTCGTGTTGATCCAATTTTTCAAAATGTCTAGAATACTTTTCAGATGAAAAAAAACTATATATTTGATTATTAGTGAGTATATATATATGCTCATATTTCAAAATAATTGGTAAAAAGAACATTAGAGATGTAATTGTAGAATATTTTCCCATAAAAGTACTACAGCATGGATTAATTTTCTTTCATTTTGGGTCTGGGTCATATTAAGGTTAAAGTGTGTCGGGTTTCGGGTTGACGAGATTTTTTAGTCTGGTTCTGGTTGGGTCTCTGGTTGACCTTAAATAAAATTTTAGTATTCGGGTAGAACCCGACCTGCAGGGGACTCAAGTTTTTTTTAGGGCAAGCCTGCACGAGGAACATATACCAGTCGGCGCGGGGGGTGAGGGCGAGGTGTCTTGTGCTAAGGTCTTTTTAAAACAAGGAGGGGGCTAAAAAAAGTAATGGAAAGTCCAATTTAATCTTTGCACGATGAACAAAAAGTTGCATATTGATGGAGGAATAGATGCTAGAGAAATTTAGTACACTGACATGGCTAAAATGTTGAGGATGTGAGAATTTAAGAGATTTAGATAGAAACATTAATGAATAAATATAAATGATAGACAAGACTTTTATTACAAATGTGTTATTAGATTTACAAAATGCTTTGATTCTTGTAGATGACGCATGTGTCAAATCCATAAAAGAAAAATAAATAAACAAAAAAGCATGCTCATCTCAGATAAATTGGACAATAATAAATATTTCAAATGAAAAAAAAAATTCATAGGAAAATCTGTAATCTAATTTTAGAAGTTTACGTATATTTATTAATTGAAAATTTTGAGTTGAAAAGTATATTTTAAGAAATAATATTTCAATCATCACTTCTCGGTTATCTATGCTTAAAATCATTATAGCCAAAATAAAATAATTATTTTAATATTGTACGAGTATAACAATTGTTTGTTGAGTTTAGTGCTACAAGTTAACATAAGTGTTTAGAAATATTTTTATTTAAATTTATCTCCAGGTATCATTATTAAACAGAACAATATAATTTATCACAAATAAAAACAGCTTTACATGTTGATCGATGATAAAAAGGAAAAAAATAATCTTGACAAATTGAGACGAAAAAACCCGTTGAAATGTTACAGATCATAGCTGATAAGTTTACACTTTCTTGGCATAAAGAGAGGGAGTTAATATGAATAATCATTTGCAAGAATCATTTCTTGGCAGCTCTTATAGGTAGGTTAGAAATTTAACCAAGCTGGTAGAAATTTCGAACAAGAGCTACCATTGATTAAGAGTTGATGAATGAGCAACTTTGTAAAAACTTTTATTTTTGTAAACAGGCAGATGATTGAGCTCGTATTAATTGCTTGATATGACGCAAAAATACCTCTTCTTGTGATCTTATTTTTTCTACGTGAAATGCATAAACATTTCAATATATTTATTAAACTTGCTATTAAAATACTCTACCTTTTCAGACGTTTTTGTGAAACAAGTTTAATCCCCACATGCCTAAGCTTCTTTTATCATGATTCTAATTCGAAACAACTTAACATTGATTAAGGGGGTCCGGGAAACAAAAATCTTCAAATTTTCTAAAAATATTTTATTGCAGTAAAACATTTTCTGCTTTTTTCTGCTTAAAATGACGCTTAAATCATTTTTATGGCCTTATTAGAACAGAACATATTAATTTTTTCGCTTTGGTTTGTTTTCAAAATCTAGCTTTCAAACAATGGTTGTCATGCAAACGACTTCTTGTGAAAATGCGTTTTCTTCATGGCGGGTTTTTTTTCACGATTTCTCGTATTTAAATTGTTATAACTCAAGAACCGTTAAAGATATATGGTTCAAACTTGGAACAGGTCTTTTTCAATTAGTTTACTGTAATTCTGATTCAGCAAATTTGAAAAAAAATATTGACTTTTGAAAATATGATTTTTTTTTTTTAAAGTTACATAATTTTTCCTTTAATTTTTACTTTAAATATTTTAATTTTTTTTAAATTAATATTTTTTTTAAATGCTGCATCTAAATTAAAACATATATATTTCTGTTTATTTAAATGATAAAAAATTGAAATTCTACAAATGATATTTCGAGTTAGAGCGATTTTAATATACCCCACTTTTTAAAGAAATTTGAAATTTGAAATTTTTTAAAAAAAATTATAAGAAGTTTCATTATGTGATTTTGTTTTTTTTAAATGTCTCCCGGACCCCCTTAAAATATTTCCTTGTAAAGCAATATATCCTTTATAAACATCACTAAATTTTAACTTTTAAATAATTGTTTGAAGCAATAAATTCCCAAAATTTTTTTTCAGTTAGCTGACTAAAATAAAAAATCATGCGTGCAGCATAGATTATGAAACACTTTCCAACGCATTCTCAATCCTATAACAAAACTTCACAGTTTACTAAATGTGAAAGATGATGTCTAAATGAACAATTTGGAAAACGCATAACAATAACGTATTTGAAAACCAAATTTCTTCTATTACCATGAATAGTCGAAAAAAAAAAATACGATTTTCTTGAGCAGCCCTGTATACAATCTATGGATATGTATGTACCGAGTGTCCCAAAAATGACTGATGAATTTTAAAATTCAATAACTTCCAAACAGTGACAGATATTAAAAAAATTCCTGCAGGAGGGTTATGTATGACATCAGGAGTTTTTGTACTGTGATTCTTGATTTTAGTTCAAATTTCAAACAATAGATAGCGCTGAGAGCAATAGGCGCTCAGTCAAGACCCGATTTTTGGTACTTCGGGATCCATTCAATACATTTTAATCTCCTTTTTTCGCATGGAAGAAGAGAGAGGCCGAAAACTCGAGCCTGGATTTAGCGGTTATTGCTTGCAGCGCCATCTATCGATGCTATTTGTAACTAAAACTGAGAATCGCTGCATAAAAACTCCTGACATCTTACATAACACACCGGCAAGAATTTTTTTATATCTGTCACCGTTTGCAATTTATGCAATTTTAAAATCCACCAGTCATTTTTGGGACACCCGGTATATTACATAATATGCTATAAGTTAGTTCAATTAAATGGATAGCACAGTTGAAAATTTCCATTCAGGAATTTCCGACAGTAAATGGATTTTGTTGAGAAATTTTGCGCAGCCCTGTCTATGATCTATAGAATTCATAAACACCAAGTAATATTTAAATAATAGTTAAATTTAAAAACACACAACTGAAACGCACTTCCAACAATTATTCTTCGTAGGTTTCAATAATTCAATTATTGATCATTTTCTTCTGTAGCCAAATTCTTTTGTATGTCCCTATAAATAAACGATAATTCTATGCCCACCATATTCTATAATAAGAACATTGCAGTACCTCTCAGTGATATGTATCAATTTCAATATGTTTAAAATAGTGTAATATCATTAAAATACACTGCAAAAGATTTTCCCCCATAGACTGTAATGTAAACGGAATTCTTTTGAGTGGCCCTGTAAATGAACCGAAAATGCTACACGCTCCATTTTTGAATACCGAACATGCCATAGTAAACTCCAATAACATATATCCATTTCATGGCAATCGGACTGTATTTACGTGAGTTAGAGCACGGACAGACAGGCAGACGGATAGACAAACCGAATTCATAAACACTTTTCAACTATGTTGGAAAGTGTTAAAAGAGAAACAAATTAAAAGAGCGATAACCAAAAATAAATAAAAGAAAGAAGTGAAAATCTTTCACGATTCTGGTACCAATTTTCTTGAAAATAAGGTTTATGCGTGAGAAAAAATGAATGATTTGATTTTCAACAGAAATTTACGTTGGAGTCATAAAAATTTTCTTTAATTAATACATTCATTATTGGCACTATGAAAAGCACTGCAATGACTACGATTACTGATACTTTATGGTGACTTTTCACTAATGATTGTATTGAATTTTCACTAATGGTGACTATTCGAAAACAATGATATTGGGATATTTTTTCTCTCTCTTCTTTTCTCCCTTTTTCTGTGCAACTAGGCTTTTAATAATTTGTATGCTAGTTAAAACATATAAAATTTTTGTTACCCATCCAGTTTTAAGGAACTTATAGTTCCTGTAAACATTCGGCCAAACTCTTTCGCCATCAACTTTTATGAAAAATATCTATAATTTTCACATAACAGCAACTTCTTCAGCCTGAATTTCCGCTGTATATTTGAAAAGTAAAAGTTGTGTTTAAGAAATATTTTATCAAGATCTATTTCATTTGAAGAAACAACAATTAAAATACCATGAGTACTACGCTGCATTAAGAAGAAATTTTGTATCTCTACTATTACTAGCGAAAAAGAATAACAATTTGTAGAATTATTTTGGTTTTGGAATAAAAAAATTTTGGGCCAATTTTAAGTTTTAATGATTTGATTCTCCCAGGGGCAATTAATAACAATTTTTCTCCAACTGTAAACTCTGAATATTTCCAAATTTTAAAGGCAGAATATATTTTAGGTTCACATTTTTGCCAACGACAAACAGAGCAGTAAATAAAAGAGAGAAAAGAGAATTTTTCTTACTGATATTTTTTTTTTTTACTTTGTGACTTTTATTATTTTAGAAAAACAAACAAACAAATAAACATATTTTTAAACTGCAAAAAAAAAAAAAAAAAAAAAAAAAAAATATTATTACTGACTCCTGTTTTTTATTACGTTGGTAATACCTCATCCTTTTAATTATTCGTCTATATTTAAAAGTATAGTTTGCCAGCTTTAAATACTTTGTAAAGTAGAAACGGGACCTCTCTTAAAAAAAAAAAAAAAAAAAAAAAAAAAAAAAAACTGGAGTGACTCTATTTGACTTTCTGAACACGTGTACAGAAAGTTAATATTTATATATATACATATATGCAACTTAAAAATTACTCATATATTATATATACAGGGTGTCGCTGAACTAATTAGCCAAACTGTAAGGGTTGATAGAGGACACTGTAACAACCATTTACTGCATAAGAACGTATGGCCGTAAGTGAGGGTTGAGGTACAAATAAAGGAAACAGACATGAAAGGAATGTTTATTGACAGCGTCATTGGCATGTGCTATGTTTTCAATAAGTGTTCAAAATTGCGTCAACACACAGCAATACTACATGCCTGGAAGTATCGATGAATCGATTTGCGTACAGATTCAAAGATGCCAGGTATTTCACCTTTCACGCACACATGCAGCAGAAACGGATATTCAAGCGACGAGATCGTCAACAAAGTCAACTGCAGTCGCATAAACATGACTCTTGTAACCATAAAATGTACACTGTGCATCAGTGCTGCATTATTTAGTGTTTTAATGCATCAGTACTGCATTAAGAATCGTTGACTGCGTGCAAAACTGCCAAATGTGTGGAACTAACTTGATTGCAGAGTAGGTGTTTGTCGTATTACGAAAAGTTCGCACATCGAACATTTGTAACTGAAAAAAAAAAAAAAAAACTTGGAATGTTTTGCGTCATTTTCATACATCATTTATTATAATATGTGTAATAATTTTTAAAATATACATTTTTAAAATTCGGTCATTCATTTTTGCTAACCCTGTATTTAAAATACTATGGATAGTGGAACAAAATCATCATGTCGAACACAGGAAAACATTATGAAAAAATGTGTTTTAGTAGTCAATATTATCTTATAGGGTAGTCCGACCAGTAAGTGAACAGCCCCCAGTGAATGAACAATTGGTATATATTTTAATAGAATAAGGTTTGAAGATCTCCCCACTAGATGGGGTTACGACATTGCCTTAATTCTATTCAATAGGAAGCTATCGCATTCATATTTGGTTACTGAAGTCACATTACTTTACTTTGAGAACATGTTGTATTTTTCATGTCTGAGAAACACATTGTTTCTATGCTGAAATAATAAGCTAAGTGCTATGTCATTTCATATGTTTGATAAGAATTTACTGTTTTTATTTGCAATATGCACTAATTTTATTGTACATACATTAAGTATATACATTATAACACTATTTCCAATCGTTTTAACCAGTGTAGAATATGTACAATTTGAGAATAGGGATGTTTAAATAACTGGTTAGAAAAATATTAAAAATCCAATGAATGAACAGCTGTTCATTCACTGGAATGAATACATTAGGCTACTTTTCCTAGTGAATGAACTGTTTTGGGCTTTACGTTTTTGTGGCTTTTTTTATACCTATATTTTGAATGAAGTGATTTTTCAGCAATAGTAACAAATGAAAAGTTAACAGATATAAAAACTTAACAAAAGAACATATACACAAACATTGTTAAAGGTAATAATTATTGCTGACTTTCAAATCTTACCTTTTCTATGTTTTTGGATGATTGATAGAAATATTCTTACTGATGACCAAGAAGATTCCTCAAAAAGGAAATATCGGAGGTTCAAGTACTCTACAGGGGACCTTGAAAACGCTGTACAAGATATAAGGGTCAGGTCAGCTCAGTTAGAAGAAGGCATCTCTTCATTTTAATATTACAAAATGAACGATGTCTATGAAACTGCGAGGGAAACCAATTGAAAGTAAGCGTATGGGACATTGCCTTTGTTGACCTTTGAAGAAGAGAAACTCCTTGGACATTGGATAGTTGGAAAGAGAAAATTGGATTTACAATGCATGCGGATGAAGCAAAAGGTGATGTTTACAATGTCATGAAACAGACAGGAAAGAAAAATCCATTTATAGACAAACATCCAGGTGAGAAATGGATGAATCTTTTTTTAAGAAATAGCATCCAAGTTTGGAAACATGAAGTAAGTACCATGACAATATCTGGACCACAGGTCCACGTGTGGTGGAATTGGAAGTGGCCTGCAGTAAAGTATAAGATTTTTTATTTTAAGGATCATATGAAATGCATAATAAAAACACTTGAACTTATTTCTGCAACATCCTCCCGTTCATCTGGAGTTATTACTGAAATGGAGAAATACAGGGCCAATGATTTAAGGAAATAGAATTAGTGTTTTTTTTTTTAATCTGTAATTTACGATTAATTTCAAAATTTAAAAGTGACTTTTCAAGCTAATTAATTATCGTTCCGGGTTTAAAAACTGTAATTCAGTAAAAACATGTTATAAGTTATTTGTACAAGTAGTAAAATAAATAAAGAACTGTGAAATTTAAGTATTTTTAAATTTCAGCCAGTTCATTAACTGGAAATGTTTGCGTACATTCACTGGTAACAACTGTTCGCTTACTTGGTTGTTGTGTCTATTTCTATTAAGACACCCCTAGCATCCCAAACAAGTAAAATATAAAATTCCTTTTGTTATTTTTTATTATTTGTAAACCAACAAATGTATTTGCACTGTCAAACACCAATAGGTACTGTTTATTAAAATATAATGAATCATTTTCTTTTTAAATGTGATTAAGTGCTCATTTACTGGTCGGAATACCCTACTTAAAATATTACACATATTAAGGCTTCAAAAGCAGTATTCGAAAGGTTACACGATTACAGTTAATTTTAAAACTGAAAATACTAATAACATTTAACTCAGCCTGCCTGACTTCAATAAGTTGTAACAAAAGCTTTCAATTGACTGACAAGAATTGTTGTCTTATCTTTTTCTTCTACTACATATGTTTTACCAAACTAATGTAAGGAATCAGCCATTTTCATACAGAATGAAGTTGTAAATCTTTGAGGCTTTCGGAAAAGTGTTCTATAATACTATGTTCATACTGAGATAGTTGAGTCACTTAACTTGAAGTTTTTTGAAGCGGATGTACCCGGAATCAAAATTATGACTGGAGCAAGTTTCTGAAACTCACTTAACTTTTGATACTCTCTTAACTATGAGTTGAGTGGAAATCTACCTGCTGAAATATTTTTCTTATTTGAAACTGTTATTAAAATTAGAGTTGAGTTCTATAAATAATTCTTCAGCTTTTTCGAGTGATCTTTTGAATTGTTTATTTAATTAACACGCCACAAAGAATAAAAACAATAATAAACTATGTATATTTAGAAGTTGTAGTTACAAATTTAAACAAGTGAAGTCTCTTAAAACTTTTTGCAATGTGAACAGGTGAAGTCTAATTCCGGGTATTCCGTTTCAAAAAAGTTAAGTGACTCAACTATCTCAGTAAGAACATGGTATAATCTTGCTATTTACTTCAAATCCTCTAACTGTCAGGCACGATTCACTGCCGACTACTAGTGTGTTTACGTGCGACCAACGACATACAAGGCCACTTCGTGACGTTTAAAACGTCAAACGGAGTGGATCATTTTTACACGCTGGTTGGTAAAAAGCGGCGCGTCCATTGTTTTGTGCCAATTGCCAATCGCCGTGTAAAGATGATCCACTCCGTGTGACGTTTTAAAAGTCATGAACTTGCCTTGTATGTCGTTGGTTGCTGTTTACCCCACTTATTCAAAGTCTCTTTCCTTTGTAAGATGTTTTTGATTTATTTTTTGTCTAAATCGCGTTAATTTTACATTCTGTGTAAAAAGTATCCGGAATTGTTAAATAAAACCCAAAAAATAATTTATTCATCAAGATTTATTTTGTCGCCTTCAAAGTAGGCCCCATCAAGTTCAATATAACTATGCCAGCGCCTATATGGAGGACCTAATCCTTCATACATTTTTCGTAGGCAGATTAGGGTAGCACCTTCAGCGAATTTCCTTTTAGGTCCTTAATCGACTCAACGCTCCTTCTTCAAAGTGATAATTTTACATTTGGGAACAGGAAAAAGTCACACGGAGCCGTATGAGGCGAGTACGATGCCGGATGAATGACATTCGTTGTGTTTTTGGCCAAAAACTCTTGCACAGCGATAGAACAAAATTGAGCTCTTTCGGGACCAGTCGTACCGCGACGCGTTTCATTCCGGAAATATTAGTCATAACGACGTAGACGTTGAAGGTGAACCAGAACGAGGAATATCAACTATCACTACTCGGACCTCTTTGAATGCTTTATACTATTCATATGTCTGTGTTTTTAACACGCACGTATCACCACAGGTCTTGCAACATTTTCAGTGATTCGGCAAACGTAATATTTTTTGAAACACAAAATTTGAATCAAATTCTGTGTTAAATTAATTTTTCCATTGTAAAAAGCGCAGAGTACTCAAAAGAAGGCCTGAAAAAACAGCTGCTGTCAACACACTAAACCACAGACGAAGCTCAAACTCCGCGTTATAACTCAACAGTGGTCGCAAATTACAGAAAGAAAATTGTCGTGATATCTTTTATGCGTGTCTTTTAAATGATAAATTCCGGGAATTTTTTACACAGATTGTATGTTTAAGTTAAATTACAGCTTGACTTACCACAATTGTTTTATTTCTAATAAGACTAAAATGAATGACAACAATTCTTCTAGAACTAATAATATGATATCTAACCAACACTATCTGTTATATGGTGGTCGGTGCAAACTCGTTCCAGGAAATGTTGGACAAATTAAATAAAATAATTGATGTTTTCATAAAGAACAATGTTACACTTTCTCCAGAAAAATCTTCATTTTTTCAAACTGACATCAATTTTCTGGGATTTAACATTAAAGATCATAAAGTTTCCCAGATTGAAAGTAATATTTCTAAAATAATTGAGTTTCCAACTCCAAAAACGAAGAGACAGACTAAGGGTTTTCTGGGACTGTGCTCGTTCTACCGTGCTCTTATCCCTTCCTTTTCTGATCTCGTCGCTCCACTTAACCAAAAATAAAGTTTGTATGGGACGAACAACAACAAACTGCCTTCCAGTCACTTCAGAAGGTCTTTTTTCAGAAACCTGTGTTACATCTGCCAGATTGGGATGAAAAATTCTTCGTCAATACTGACGCATCTAAGCAGGCCATCTCCGCAATTCTTATGCAAAGAAGAAACGGCATACTTCTTCCTGTTTCATATTATTCTAAACTACTTACTGAATCCGAAAAGAAATTCCCTTCTATTAAATTAGAGCTATACGCAATCTATAAGCGGGTTACGCCATTTAAATATTACTTCTTTAATAAACAATTCACAGTACTTTCTGATGCCAAGTATCTTAATCAATACAAAAAGTTAAGTTCACCAGCTGATGTGACAACAACATGGCTCATGGAGCTGTCCCAGTATACATTCAACTTTGAAAATATTCCAGGAAAACAAAATGTGTTAGCCCGATTATCTTAGTCGTTGTCCGACTAATCCGCTAACTCAGGATCTCACTACTAATCCAGAGCTTCTCACATCGTCAGAACCTCTACCATTGTTAACAGCAAAAAGGATTTACATAAGGATATTCAATCGCAATTTTTGGCATCATAGGATAACTTTCAAAATGTTAGCCAAGGCTCTGATCACTTTGTAAACGCTATTGATCAAGCAAATACTCAAGACCCTATTTTAGAAATCCTAGACGAAACTATTTTCAAAGAACAGTTGGTGGATACTAAACTAAAGCAAATTATTCAGGATTTACATAGGGGCAAGAATGGCAAAAAACTTAGGGGATACTATCTTCACCCTGTGAGCGAATTTCTTTGCTTTTTCAAAAATTATTCGTATGAAAATACTGATTTTGCCCTCTCTTCAACAAAAAGCTCTTACCATTGCTCACATTTCGCATGCTGGTATCAATAAGACTTTGCAGAATTTGCGGAAGCGCTTTACTTGGCAGCACTTTGTTTCTGATGTGTATAACTTTGTTAAATCATGTGAGACGTGCATGTTACATAAGCATAATAAAAATAACAAGGCGCCACTTTTGCCAGCTCCTGTTCCAACGGCCCCTAATCAGAAAGTCTCTATGGACATTCTTGGTCCCGTTAAAGGTTCACATCTGCTTACTGTTACCGATCATTTTTCAAGATATACTGAAATATATCTTCTGAACAATATCACTGCTCAAGTTGTTTGTAAAGCTCTGTTGCACTATATTTCCACGCAGGGAAGACCCGAAATCTTTTTGTGTGATCAAGGTACTCAATTTACGAGTGATTTGTTGCACTCCTTGAGTAAATTGTTAGGTATTTATCTCAGACACACGTATCTTTCGCACCCTCAAGCTAATGGAATTTCTGAAAGAGTGAACATTCAAATTAAGTCTTCCATAACAACAATGGCTTCCCAGGGTTTTGATATTTTCACTGCTGTAAAGATACATCATTCGATTTACAATTCGACCATTCATCCAGCAACTAAGTTCTCACCAAATTTTTTACACTTTGGTCGAGAGTTAAGTGATATATATTACAACTACAAAAGTGAACAGACATGGCAAATTAGTGGTAATAAAGAAGTTGCAAATATTGCAAAAAGTCTCGATAAAGTCTACTCATATGCATACACAAATAATGAAAATAGCCGTCAGAACTTGTATGCTAAATCTCGTCTTAACAGAAACTTCTCAAAAATTGAAGTGGGTGATACAGTTTATGTAAAATTCCCTAGTGTTTTTGAAAAGAAAATTTAAGGTCCATATACTGTACAGAAAATCATCTCACCAGACCTACTTCAAATTAAGTCTCAAGACGATACCCAAGCTTCACCGCTCCTTGTACATACTAATCGGATCGAAAAATTGCATAAGCACGAACAGAAATCAACTAAATCTACAAATCCTCACCAAGATCAACCAGTTACCTCCATTGCTTCTGCTCAGGTACAACCTAGCACTTCTTGCCAGAATTCTAGGGTGTCACACCCTTCTTATACAAATGTACAGTCTGAATATGCTCTTCGACAAAAACGTAAAAAATACAAACTTCAGGATGATTTTCTTTATTACTAATCTGTGATCCTTTCTAGAATTTTCTTACAGTCTTCACCTGTGTGCGGAATGGCTGGCCACCTTTCTACATGCTTGTGTTGCTCTGACTTGTATTCGAGTGCTCCTCACTGGCCCGAGAGGCGCTTCTTACGATGTCTTTGTCATTTACCCTGTAAGACTCTGTGATTAAGTATCAGGAAACTTTATTTCTTTTTTTAACCTCTATTCTTACTTAAAACTACTGAGTTATTTACAGTATTGTTAATTCTGTTCTTATTTATAGTTCTTTAATAGTGTAAATTTAAGTGGTTAAAATTTATAATTCTATTTTACGTATTGTATTTAAAATCTGTTTAATATGATTTTAAGAAGTTACATATTCAAGATTCTATTGCTGGACTTACGTTTTAAATATTTTTGGCTTAAGTTATTGCTTGTAACTAAACGAATTTCCTCATCAATTTAATGTTAAAAAGTAATTAATTATAAGGTGTCGGTTGGGATACCTGTCTTCTTAACTAGTTGGTCTAAGAAAAAGAAAAAAATCTGCTAAACGGCTGCCTTTGCGTAAAATCTCATTTGTGATTGAAAAATGTAAAGCGGCTTTGTGTAAGATAATTTTTTTTTCTGCTCTACGTTTACAAAAATTTAGTACTATTTTAGTGGTATTTTATATGCCACCCCTGCAAGTTTCTGTAGGATTTTTTTTTTTTGTAAATAGCTTTTCTTATTTTAAAATTTACGGTTTCACCAGGCTCGCTTGCTAATGTGAAACCTCTCTGTTATTTGCAAGGTCAAATTTCGTTCGTTCATTTGTGTTTGTTGTTTTCATCATAATTAAGTATTATAGTAATTTTGAATTGTAATTATATATTTTAATTTTAAGCATCTTCATTCCTGTACTCTCTGACAAGCGGTATGTTGTTACATACCATGCAACTGTGGTCTATCGCATTAACTCGACTGTGCCCTATGGTATAACTTTTTTCTTTTACATCTGTACAGAGTGTTATGTTTTTGTTTTATTACCATAAGGTATAAATAGTATTGTTTACAGTGTTTTTAAGGGTTTAAATTTTATGCTGTTATGATCATGATCATCTAAATTCAAAGTCCTAGGCACTCTTCAGCATTTTTCGGCAATTTTCAGCATTTTTTAATTTTTATTTTGACATTCTTCATAAATTTTAGGTTTATTAGTCTTCTTTTGGAAAGTTATTTTTTTTATATGGTGCACCAGTTCAAAATTTATTAGATAACTTTGTTAGTACCTTCATTATGAATGTCATTATTATCATTTTTTTTTGTTAACTATTAAAGATTACTTAGTTCTTCAGTTTCTAGTTATGTGTACCCTGAAACATTTACGCTTTTAATGATCACTTAAAATGTCAGTTAGTTACATATGTTTTGAACTTATTTTTTTACAAAGGGATATATATAGATTAAATGCTAGCGATGCTTTTATTTTTATCTACAGTATTATAGTAAACTTTCTGTGTTCGCGTACAGGTGTTGGCCAGTGTTGCACTGACTTACTATTGTATCAGGATTTCTTAATGATTTTCTCCTTCGCGTGCAGGTGTTGCGTGGTCAGTTCCACACAACTTGTACTCTGTTTAAATAAAGTTTCTTTAATTTATTAGAAATATGGACTACTCTTCAGCTAGATTGTTACAGTTAAATACAGAATTTATGTACTTTACTTTTACTTTTTTTAAAAGTAATGTAAAGGCATTGTGGTGGAACACCCCTTCCTTTCTTTTGGTTTTCTGTTCCAAAAAAATTTTTTTGTTGTTTAGTTGTCATTCTTTTGTAATTTTCTCCTTTTGCCTTGGTTGGTGTGGCTTTGCTTTACAAACAGAAAAAAATTTCTTCATGAGTGTAGGTATTACCTTCACTCATTCATCCATTTTCTTTTCTCCGCTGTCCTGGTGTATATCGTAGTCAGGACCTAGATACCTTGGTTTCCCCCCCCCCCCCCCTTCATTCAGTTTTGCGCCTTGAGTTCGTTTGAAATCAAGCTAGGCATACCTTTTGTCCACTAATCCCCTTTGTTTTGCCAGTTGTCGCCCACGTGAGTCGTTCCTTTCGCAGTCCTTGCGATCTGCCATTTTTTCCTACTTTGACTTTCACTTCGCGTAGCATGTCTGCCACGTTTGGCGTGATAGCTCGCGGAGGTTGGCGTTTCCCGTATTTCCATGTATTTTCATCAGTACCTTGGCCCACGCTGTGGCGGTTTGCGTTTTTTAGCTGGCAACCCTTGCCGTGCTCATAATCTGCGGGTTTCGCTCGCTAGTGTCGACAGAGGATCTTGCGGGATTGCAGAGAGGCGTTTGCAGTGCCTCGTTTTTTCGAGAATGCGTTTGGGATGCCGCTGTGTTACGATGGATGCTTATTGACAGGGAAGATGACTATAAGAAAAGGAGCTATGATGATTTTCATTAAATGTATTGTTTTGAATTTTTTATAACACCTTACCAAGTTCATTGCAATATAGGTATATTTCTGCTGCTCTAGTATTTTATTTTTATGTTGACTGAATCATATGTCGATAGACTTAGAATTTAGCAGCAGAAAGGCAGATATATTTTGACATTAGTTTCTGCTTTGAATTAGTCCCACCAGGATGCCTAATATTACTGAAGTTTCAATAAACGTTTGTTCGAATGAACTATTGGTTTCCTGTCACTTTATACTTAACGATTTCTACAGTATCAGTTCATGGAAGTAAAACCTTCCAGTTACCTGGTTTATTTTCACTAGATATATATTTTTCAAAAAAAAAAAAAAAACATAACGCAACATTATAATTCCACTATACATCAAGTCCATTGGATTCTTGTAAAAGAAATGTCCTATAGGTTGGAGTCAAGTGCCATCAATTTTAATTAAAGTATTGTAACTTTACAGTTTTTTAGATCATTCTTTCAAGTTAACCTAGAGTTAACACTTAGCTGATTTAACCAACCATTCTTCGCATTCTACGAATGCATGTTTTACATTTTAAGTTGATTTTCAATGATCGCCTCTTAATAAACGTCAATTGGTACAGGCTCAACCAACTAACCAGTTTAATTTTAACACGACACAGATGCTTTTATATCTTATGCTCACCCCAATAAGCGTTTGCAAAGCGTATTAAAATAAGTGCATGGAAGTGACATAAAACATTTGCCGTTTTGCTGAACATCATCGATATTTTCAGACGATGCTAAATCATTTACCATGCACCCGTCTTCATTGATTAGATGTGTTCGCAAAAAATATTTTTACTTGCTCAACAACGTCTTGAAAATTTTCATACACAAGGTTTCTAAAACTGTTATACTAACGATAAATCGATATTATGCTAACAATAAAATACTGACGATGTCAGTACTCATTTGTTACAAGTCCTTTTAAACACAAACCTTAGCCAACATTGAAATTTCGTGAATGAAAAATGCACGAGGAAGTTTGGGAAGATATAAAAGCATCTAGTTATAACAGATAGCGTTGATTAGATATTATCATCTTTATTAGCTCTCTAAGAAACCGATAGATGGACCTGAACTTTTCTGTGGTGATTCTTTCAAGAATTATGGAGCAAAAAGCACTCGAATCCTGCAGTGAGTATTGGGAATTGTAAGGTTAAACAAATTGCCTTGATACTAGAGATATATTGCGCAATTTCAAAACAATTATATTGATATCCGAGAAAATTGAGAAATTGATCATAGAAATTGAGTTTAACACTTCTTAGGGCGCGCTATATTTCTTAGACACCATTCTTCCACCATGCAAAAGCGCGGGCTCGCTCGTTTGACCTTGGGCTAACCTCTACCTTCTCTCCCCCTATCTTTTCATAGAGTAATCTAGATGTTTTCCACTAGTTGTTTCCACTGTGTTCCACCACTGTTTGTTCTAGATGTAAAGGTATTTATTTTAGTATCAATATGCATGAGAAAAAAAATACATGCACATAAAACCCAATAGGTGTCTGTCAGACACCACGCGAGCCAGGGCGTGATGTTACTACGCGCGAGCTGGCCAGGGTTAATCTTGGTAGATAGGTTTTGGGCCACCCTATATCTGAACTGAATAAACAGTAATGAAAAGCTTTCTACTTTTAATGTGAAAGATAATACAATGTTTTAAGTTGATAAAAGGGAAAAAACTCCTCAAAGAGTAGATTAAAAAAAGCAATGCAGTAGTAAAGAAAAAAAAAAGATAAGATGAGTTCACTAAACATTTTTGGCATAAAACATTGCACGTGTATTTTTTATTTCAATCCATAAAAAAATTTGCTACGTAAGATTATGGCATGAGTTGCAACTAGATCACATTTTGACGATGATGTCACAATTTGGCAAACAACATCCAGAATTCAAAGTACTTGCCAAAATTATCAGAAATATAAAAGTTCCTCTTTAGGTTGATTTATATCAATAAATTTTAAAAAGCATGTAATCCAACATTGTTTTCTATATAAAGAGGTCTGTTTTCTGACTTTAACTCCCCATAGTGAAATTAACAGCCTACCAATATAGTTACGCGAAGACATTCATAAGGTAATGTTAAACCAGCGGCAGCAGTCTTTTCAAATTTTTCACCCACATTTCAATATTTTTTTCATATGACAGCTGAGATCGATCTTCATCTGGTATTTTTTTTAATTTTTGGTTTTGGTTGCAGTTTTTTATATGAGAATACTTTCATTTTCGGAACCGGTTCCGAAATAGAAGAGACTACATATTTTTTTTTTCATTTAGCGTGTTTTTCAAGACTGGTGCAATGAAAATTTGTATTTAAAGTAACCGTGGCTTGACAAATTGTTTTCAAGAAAAGATATAGAGGTTTGATTTGAGATTTTAAAAGTTTCTATAAAAATAATTATGTGTGTGGTCCTTTAAGAATACTTAATTATAACAAGAGCAAGGAAAATTATAAACAAGTCGGAAATTGTACGTCAAAAGTGGCAAATGAGGTGCGTTCTTACTTTAACTAGTTTTATAAATATTCAGATCTTCGCGCAATAGCTGTTGCACTCTTATGCAGGAATGCATGAATACAAAATTTATTATGATTATATATATTAAATTCAGTAATATAAATAATAGGAGTTCAGAAATAATAAGACTCCATCTTAAATGTCACGTAATCACCATGACAACCTAGAATCATTACCCATCATGGGATATCATTCAATTAATTACGTATGGTAGATTTAATCGAATGAAGAAACTTTTATTAATATCTTTTTAAGTTTTGATTAGGTTATCATAAAATTCGAAATGACTCGACAAAATTCTGCAACGATTAAGGTTAGTTGAGGCAACTGGGACATGATTTTACAATGGGACTCTGGAGCTTCTGACAATTCAGCTTCAAAAAACTAATGGTCATTTGAATTAAAATCTGAACTTCTGTAAATGTGTTCAGTTATGTTCCCTCTATCAGACAGAAATGCTCAAAATTACATTTTAATATTTAAAAATATAAAAATATGCATATTTCATCTTTCTTTCCTCATGGGTCCAGTTGTCCCCAAAAATTGGGTAACTGGACCAGGGGGGGTCTATGTTCCACACGCGTTCATATTTTTTCATATCGGATATCAGGTCCTGTTTGAAAAAGTGTAAACAACTTAAAAAAATTTAAACCAGGCAGATCATGTAAATTATATGTCAATAAACAACGTTGTAAGGGAAACCTTTGCTGTCAATGTGTCTAAAAAAAGCACTAAAAGTGAAAATATTAGATTTATTTATACCAAAAACATAAAACTTAAGGAAGTTACTTAGGTACTTTAGTATAGATAATAAGTATAAAAGTCACATGGGTATTTTAAGGGAAAAAATAGAAAGGTAAATCTATGAACAAACGGCTACGTAAGTACTTAAGTACTTTATCCAGGGGTCGCATTATGTAGGGAAAATTTTATTGTTCCTACCAGAACCCTTACAGAAAGGTGCGATGAAGATATTATTTTCAAAATAGTGGTAGGAACGCCCTATAGAATGCGACCCCTGTGTATAGTACAATTTCACGGTGTGGCTATCTCGCTTTCAGGGGCAAGGTACTTGCATTCGTAAAATGTTGAAATAATTTAATGACACCAATATTTACAAGAGAATCTATCTGAAAACAAGTAAAAGTATATTTTCGCGTACTTAATAAAGGTGAAATTTTCATTATAAAATTCAAGTGCCAATGTGGCAATTAGGAATTAAAATTAAGTGATGCCATAACGGCATCACCGACTCTCAAGTGGCCAAGAAATTTGGTTTGATACCGCTCAATATGCTTTTTTTAAATTTCATTACATGATTTTGCACATTATCATTACACATTTTAATAAGGTATTCTATCATTTTCTTTATTGTGAGCAAAAAACAATGGAGAAATTTACTTCCCGTAGTAACAGAAACACAAAAAAATTATTTATAACTATTGGGGTAACTGGACCTTCGGATACATGATCCAGTTACCCCATTCTTGAAAAATTTATGGGGTAACTGGGACACAGGGCTTACATTTGAAACATGAAGTAAATATGTATAGATACCTAATAATATTAATGTAGTTATATGTCTAATCTTTAAAAAAAATGATTGTTTAATAAAAGTACTTACAGTATTTTAATAATCAGCCGAGGAAGTTCAACCATATAGACGTTGTTTTTAAAAAAAGAAACGTAATTTTTTGACAACCTATCACAGCAAAGTGAGAGTTATGATTGAGTTGATACACGTTGTTTTAGGAAGTAGAGATTAAGGGGCATTGTTCACAAAAGCTAAAACTTAAAAAACACCAACAGTTTTTTATAAAATAGCCTATGCCCCAGTTACCTCGTGGTTCCAGTTACCCCAACTAACCTTATATAAATTAAATTTCAAACCATTCGATTGGGTAGTTTTTACTCTGTTATATGCGAACAGATGGACAGACGGAATGACCAGACGACTACTATAGGTTCTACCCATTTATATAATTACGAACGCATCTAAAACGGAACATAGTTGAAAACAACATTGCTTAACATTGTTTTATCCTGTGACTTTTAGAACGGAGTTATGACTTGCATGTGGTATTTTTTCTTCTCTACATGCAATATTTAAATAAAAAATGGCTTAATTCACTATATATTAAATAGATTATTTAAGGCTTACGTTTTGGCTTTTTGAAAATAAAAGACATACGATGAATTCTCAGATCTAAATAATACTTTCAACAATTCCATACATTAAAAATTATCTGAAAATGCGCCAAATTTTGTCCCCTTTTCCCCAAAACAGCTTTTTGTAAAATATTTATAAAACAAGAAAAACTTTATCCTACTCCGCGAGAAAAACGCGGAAAATATTGTTTTATATATAAAAAAAAATCCAGAATATCTTTATATAGTTTTGTCAATATTTTTTCACATAAATTATGTAGGGGAGAATAGGGAGGGTTGACCCACTTTTTACAAAATTATTTTTTATTTTTTAAATATTGAACGTAGAATAATGTTTTATATATCATTTTATTCGTTATACAATCAGTTATCAAAATGAAATTGCTACATATGTGTAACATATAAGAAATTTGAAAAATGGTTGATTTGAATCATGTAAAAATAAGGGGTCAAGGCTCCCCACATATGGGAGGTTTGACCCACTATATGGGAGGCTTGACCCACTTTGTTTTATAGTTTAATATTTGTGAAGAAAAATAAAATCAGTTTAAAACAAGTTGGAAATTGCTCGTCAAACGTGGCAAATGAGGTGCGTTCGTACTATAACTAGTTTTATAAATATTTTTTTCGCCGCATATTGTACAGAATGTATATTTTAGTGTACTTCGAAAGGCTATAACATCATTAATTTGCACTTGAAACAATTTTTTCCCATTGGCCGTAATGTAACGGAAAACTTATGACTGTCCCTGTAATTAAACTATACATCCGATTTTCATAAAATATGAAATGACTCGACA
The DNA here is from genome assembly GCA_963932465.1 of Maratus speciosus. NCBI lineage: Eukaryota > Metazoa > Arthropoda > Arachnida > Araneae > Salticidae > Maratus > Maratus speciosus. Next base: position 478,671,838 of record OZ010796.1, read on the forward strand.
AAATCTTGCAACTATTATATATTTATAATTTCAGACCATTCGGAAGGCTGTAACATCATTAAAATGCACTTGCAATAATTTCTTCCCATTGGCCGTAATGTAACGGAAAACTTTTGATTGTCCCTGTAATTAAACTATACATCCGATTTTCATAAAAATTGAAATGACTCGACAAAATTATGCAACAATTATATATTTATAATTTCAGACCATTCGGAAGGCTGTAACATCATTAAAATGCACTTGCAATAATTTCTTCCCATTGGCCGTAATGTAACGGAAAACTTTTGATTGTCCCTGTAATTAAACTATACATCCGATTTTCATAAAAATTGAAATGACTCGACAAAATTATGCAACAATTATATAGTTTAAATTTTAAACGATTCGGTTGGGTAGGTTTTGCTCTGTTATATGCGGACGGACAGACAGACGGACAGACAGACGGACTGAACGACAACTATAGGTGCTACGTATTTATATAATTACGAACGCACCTAAAAAGCAAAATAACTTTATACTACATGCTTTAATTATTATAAAAAAATATTTTTAATAGTATGATGCTTAAAAAAACCTGTTGAGGCGCAATCGCAAATCAGAGGAGAAAAATTCTGTTTTAAACAGGATTATGTCTGAGCAGGTATAATTGTACAGCAGGGAAAATGAAATTTTAACATTTAAGGCAGTATTCTGTTAGAGAAAGGTTCCGTTTTCATGGTGTTTCATGTTATTATGTCCGAACTTAGGAGCCATTGTCCCGCTTTTTTTTTTGTCTCTTTGTCCTATTTTCGTGACACTCGACATGACAATGTTAACTATGTGACAACTCTAATTTTCACATAGTTTCGCTTCATCTCACTGTAGTCACCCTGGTGAAATTTGTTTACATACCTTCCTAAAGTTTTTCGATCGATGCTATGTTTTTTTGCAGCCGAATGAGTTCTTAACTTATCATTAACATGATTTAAACATTTGAGGGACAAAGTACTTTCAGTACTAAAATGTTGAAATAAATGGCTAGCACCGGAATTAACGAACAAATTTATTTGGAAATAAGAAAAAGGCTATATTTCACATATATTTTAAATGGAAAATATTTTAGCAAAATTCTAGTGCCATTGTGACGTTTCAGAATTAAAATTAAGTGGTTTTATAAACATACCACTGCCCATGAAAGGGTTAAGACTGCTGCTTTCATCCTTTCTAGACTTTACCACTGTTTCTATTTACCTATTGTAAGTAATATTTAAATGGAAAAAAGTTCCTATCAACTTACCTATTTTCTAGCATTTTTTCACATCTTTCTTTAATCAGTTTTAAACATTTTATTTTCCATGACACAATTTTACTGTAGCTTTACCGAATAAATTTACATTATTTTATATACATAACCATTAACTTTTCATAATGCACAATGTATTAAAAAAAATTTCCGAAACTACTTAATTAAGGGAGCCTTGAGCATCTGGTCAATCGTCCCTCACATTGACTGGGTCAAGCCTCCCTACAAAGACCTTTTCTAAAGAATAGCACATTGTTATGTTAAGCCTAACTTACTGTACAATCTTTATGCCTGGAATGAAATCTCGTTATTTCTGCATTACTTTAAACCTACTTATTTAAATTTCTATAATTTCTATAATTCTATATTATTTCTATAATTCTATAATTTATCTGAAAAAAGCATACAAAATATTTCTAAAAAACACAACTTTTAAGTTTAAAACTCCTCCTAATAGATTTTTTCCACACCTATTTCGATTATCTCTATAAAACGAAGACTGTTGCTTGAGCATTCCAGTAGCTTTTTTTGACACCTATTGATAAAACTCTGAAATCCTTTTAAATATGAAAATTGATGGGTGGGTCAAGCCTCCCGTATTGTCAACCGTCCCTAGTCTCCCCTATAGTTTTGTGTATTTTAGGATAAACTATTTTATTCTCTATCTTTTCATTTAAAAATTAGCGTAATTAAGATACAGATGCCTTGGGTACAAAATCTCGTGCTAGAATATAGCATAGACCTTTGTATCTAGAGCCACCGCCCTTTTTTAAAAATAATACCTCGATTTAATTTTTATTGTTCATCTGGGTGAGTGGAAACATCATGTTTTTTTACTAAAGCCATTTTGAATTTCATAAGAATGACATTTTGAAAATTTAAAAGTGAAAACTGTTTGGAACGCAAAAGTGAAATTTTGAACCTGGATTTTTTTATTATTTTACAACTGTAAAAAAAAAAAACAAACAAACAAACAAAAAAAAAACATGTTTTCCTTTTAACTACAACATCTAGTTTTAATTGTTACCTAAAGGGCTGAATGCGGTATCGAAAATACGACCTATCCATATTGATTTTTTAATAAAGCCCATTTTGTGTATCACCTAATGTTACCTAACGGCCAGTGGCGGGCAAACTCACCAAAGAAATTTGAACTAATTCAAACTCAAATTCATCACAATTAATTTTATGAAATTTCACAATTAATTAACACGTTGAGTGCCACGGTGACTGACACTGAAGCTGAAAAATTTACAATGTTTTAAGTAATTTTTAAGAAAATATAATTCTGTAATAAATAAAAGGTATGTAAATTTTAAATAAATTGTTAGTAATTACTTAAGACAATATATATATATATTTAAGTTTTATATAATATTTTAGACCGTCAGTCATCGGTGAATGACGCGTTCTAAGAGGAAAGTTCAGTGTCAGTCACCGGTGACTGACGTGGCGCTTAACGTGTTAATCTAAATTTTATGGTGTTTTAAGAAGTTCTTTTTGCTCTTATCAAATTCATCTTCTAAAAAATGCCTTAAGTTGGCGCTCAAATTCGAAACTTGTAAAACAAATCCACTCATTTCCGTTTCATAAAAAAGAGAAACTCACCAAGAATTCATTTCTATTTTTTTAAAGAAAGGTATTGTAAAATTATATATTTTTTGAAATTTGAAAAGTGTTCAAGTGTTCTGAACTAATATTTTGGTTATTCAATGCATTTGCTATCGCATATGCATAATAAGTTGGCGTGTTATTTCTTCTCAGGTAAGCGATTTATAATGAAATATTTATATGTAAAAAGAAAAAAAAAAAGTTTAAATCTAGTGAGACAGGTTATGACGTTTCACACTTGCACAGGTAACAGGTTCGAACAACCTGTAATTTTTGTAACTTATAACGTATAGCTGCATATGATGTTAACGGATGTTTTAATTAGAAGGCCTTTAACAAAATGTCTGAAATAATTTTGGGACGTAAGTATAGATGCTGTTTTCTATTGAGATGGATCCACATCATTAAATTAGTTTGTGGTTAAAAACTTAATTTTTGGAACGCAAAAAATTACCTAATTATGATATTTTGAATTTTATGAATTTTTAGTGTTTTCTAGCACTAAAAAACACGTTTTTCCATTTAATGCGACTAAAACGTTGAAAATTCGTAAAATTCAAAGTATCATAACTCAGTAAGTTTTGGTCATTAGAAGAATTAATTTTTAATGTTGTACTTGTTAGAACATGGAGGAACTTTTTCTAAATAAAACTTATGAGACCCAGACATTGTACAAAATTTGTAATTTCTTAATTAGTTAAAAATTAATTATTTTAACATAAATCGATTTTTATATGATGCAGAACAAAATTTAAAAGATTTTTGTAGTGGAACTACACCTCTAAAACTAACTCTTATCAGTTATTGGTAAATGATAATAAGAGGTACCCTGTATAAAACAAACACAGTTTTAAAACCCCGATTTATAAAAAAAGAGAAATTTTATCCGCGACTTCATTGCAGCCATATCTATGAACACATATTTAAAGCGAATCCCACAAGAACATGGAAATATTGTTTATACATTTTTAATCAAATGTAATTTAATCAAACAAATTTCTTACGTACAAATATGGTTTTCAAATTAATTACAATTGTATTAAAATTAAGTGTCCTCATAAATTATACTCTACTATTTCCTTCCTTTCTTTTTTTTCAGTAAAATAAAATAACAGAAATAAAAAAGCTTCCAGCTCTCATTTTCTAAAAACGCAATAATGACAATGTAAAAAAAAAAAAAAAAAAAAAAAAAATTAATATGATGAAGAAAATAAAAACGTCCCCCCTCCCCCCCCCAAAAAAAAAAAAACTAGCGTCAGAAACCCCCTACCGCCCAATTAAAACATTTAAATTCAAAGAAACCACCATCTGCAAAGCCAACGTCACCAAAAGAATCGAAATTAAAAATTACCTTTACACTTCAGAACCATCCTCTGCTTATATCCGTTAAAAGAACGCCTTTTCTCTTTCCATTCCAAAAAACTTCAGAACGTCTTTTTCCTCTCTATTCCAAAATACTCTATCGACTCAAATAATTCCACACTACCGTATTTATCTACACAACAAAATGCAATTGAAGAGCTAAGTGGAAGAACATGTTAAGTAAAAAAAATTACATTTGAAGAAATTTGAAGTGAAAGTTTTTGCTGTAAATTTTAATGATTTATTTTCTGTTTGATACCATGTGTTTAAAATATTAACAGGTATGGTACTAAACTCTCTCAGAAAAACTTATTCTTATTTAATTTTCAAATATTAAAAATTATTAATATTATTGACATTATTAAATATTAAAATATTAAATATTAATGAATAATGTCTTAAATCTTCAAGACTAAATAGAATCTTAGTATTTTAGCTGCACCATGTGATAGGATACCTCATAGCGCTTTCATCCAAAAGATAATTTTTTTTTAGAAAATGTAGCATAACATGTTCATCTACTAAGCTCTTCAATTATTTAAAATGTTATCACTCTGAAGTGTTGAAACGATCTTTGCTTCGTATCGAACGAAAGCAGTTACATAACACATTCACGACGGGAAACGAGAATTTACGCTTTCATTCAAAAATCATCATTGATTGCGTGGCTTCTGCCTTACAGGAAATGCATTTATATCATGTTGTCCACGTTTTTTTATATTGTAAGACATTTATATTAAATTCGTACATTGAAAGATATTTACCGATGCATAAACTTGGGAAATCTATCTAGAACACCAATTTACAAAAGACTTTCAGAACAGGGAGGAGCTTCTATTATTTTAAAATTCAGATTTGATAAAAATTGTCCGTCGGCAAAGTGTTAAAATGAACAACAATGATTAATTTCAGTAAAATAATTATAAACGATTACCAGAAACTTTAAAAGATAATGAAAAACGAATAATCAAACATCCTTCTGAGAAAAATGTTTTTTTCTAGACAATGACCAGATTTTTCTATGGAATTGACCGTGATTGGTTTATTGCGACATTGCTTACCAGCTATTAAGTGTGTATTTCGAAAAAGTCTTTAAACGGGACATTTTTTACGCTTCATTTTCTCCAAAAATTACCCAGATATATATTTAAAATTAGAGTATGATATGTCAATTGACTTTATGAAAGTGATTGATTGACTTTATGAAAGTGAACGATTATTTTAAATTTAAAATTTGTTAAATTTGATTTTTGACAGTTTTATGAAAATTATGTCCGATTAATTTTCTCTAGAAATTACCCACAAAAATATTCGAAAATTGAGTATGATATGCAAATTGATCTTGAAGAAGTGCCGTGTAAGATTTTTTTTAATTGAAATTTATTAAATGTATTTTTTGAGTTAAATTGTGCTGGCGAAATTTGAATTTTTGAGCGAGAATGAAAATCCTTTAAACTGATTAGTTTATCTGTACGATAACAGATGGCGCAACAATAGCTTTTTCGAAGTTTAAACGTTATTTGAGGGCAGTCGTGTTTACATCCTAAGTTAAGATGCCATTGGCCAATTCGTTGATATCCCACATTCAATTGGTTGCTTTTGAACAACAGCGCGATGCACGAATCCCGAAATTTATAATTTTTAGTTTGAACTCGTGTGTTTTCTGTTTTTTTCCGATATTTATTTCGTAGGCTAATTGAAAAATCAGGCTCTTTGCAAAGAGCCGGGCTAATTGGAAAATCCATCTCCCTTTTTCAATTAGCCTGATGTTTTTCAGGCTTATTGCAAAGAGCCTAGAGAACGTTAGGCTAATTGAAAAATGACCACTTATTATCCGATCAGGATGACATTTTTAGGCTTATTATTCCATAAACCGGCCCGAAACCGAAAAATAAATTACAACAGACCGTACCCGGATCCGAGCAAGACAAAATAATTTCCGTCTACATGCAACCCGACACGAACCTGAAAGTTCCATTTGAAAAAAAAAAAAACTAAATCTCACCCGAATCAAATCTGATAACCGACAAAAATATTCTAAAGTACCATAACCCGATCCGAATAAGACAAAATAATTTCCTTGGACACGCAACCCGAACCGAACCTAAAAATTTTATTTAAAAAAAAAAAAAAAAAAAAAAAAAAAAAACTAAAATCTGACATGAACCAAACTTGAACCCAATAAAAATATTCCGAAGAACCATAACCCGATCCGAGCAAGACAAAATAATTTCCGTGGACACACAACCCGATCCGAACCTAAAAATTTTGTTTGAAAAAAAGCCGAAATATGACCCGAACCAAATATGATAACCGACAAAAATAAACTAAGAACCATAACCCGATCCGAGCAAGACAAAATAATTTCCTTGGACACGCAACCCGAACCGAACCTAAATATTTCATTTGAAAATAACCCGAAATCTGACATGAACCTAATCTGAACCCGACAAAAATATTCCAAAGATCCGTAACTGGAACCGAACAAGACAAATTAGTTACCGTGGACATGCAACGCTACCAGAACCTAAAAATTCCATTTGAGGTCAACCTGAAACCCGTCCCGAACCAAATCTTAACCCGACAAAAATATTCCAAAGAATTAGAAGCCGATGCGAGGAGGACAAAATAATTTCCGTCCACCGGCAACCCGATCCGAATCTGAAAGTTCTAATTGAACTCAAACTTAAACCTGGTTGTGGTCGGTTTTCGGGTTGACTTCAAATGGAATCTTTAAATTCGGATCCGGTTCCGTGTATACGGGAATAACTTTGCCTTGCTCGGACCGTCTTATGGTTCTTTAAAATAATTTTGTCATTTTCAGATCGGGTTCTGATCGGGTTTCAGTTGACTTCGAATGGAATTTTCCGATTCTGGTCGTATTGCGTGTAAACGGAAATTAATTTGCCTTGCTTGTATCGGGGTACGGCCTGATGTACTTTTATTTCGGGTACTGTTCGGGTTAACTTAAAGTAGAGCTTTCAGGTTCGGATCGGGTTGCACGCCGATGGAAATTATTTTGAATTGCACGGATCCGGTTATGGTTCTTTGGAATATTTTTGTCGGGTTCAGATTCGGTTCGTGTCAGATTTTGCGTTTTTTCTAATGGATATTTTAGATCTTTATTCATTTTTCTGCAGCTACTTGCAAGCCCCTGAAGACTTGCAAATACATGAAAAGCAGATTTTTTATTACTTCTCGCTTTGGCGCGACATAAAAAGAGTTCATAAGCGTTTAAAATATGTCTTTTTAAGTACTTTTTAAAGTTTTTTTATTTATTAATATTGAAAAAAAAATTTCGGAAATTTTATTTTTATTATAATTTTAATGTGTACTTCTAAAAAACTATTGTTTCACACTTTTTTAACACTTTGCTGGTACTCCGTTACAAATTTAACATGGACTTTTCGTTAATCTGTTACTAAATAATGAACTATAAAACAATAACATTGTTATTTATCCTAATACGTTAAATACTTCCCATTTCTAAACGGAATACTTTTGGCAGTCCCTGTAAATGAATAATAAATGCTACATACTTCATTTTCAATAGAGATCGTGCTATGGTAAACGTCAATAACATACAAAAAATTCCGGGCGATCCGAGTACATTTACGAGAGTTAGAATTCGGACAGATGGACAGGAAAACCGAAGTCATAAACACATTTCAACTATGTTGGAAAGTGTTAAAAATGCTAAAATCGCGTAAAAAATTAAATTAAAATAAATCTGAATCAAAATCCAAAAAATAGAAAAAGTTATTCGATTTTTTGACAGTTGAATCAGAATAGATGACAATTTTACACATTTATGAATAAAATTGCATTAAACGTAGACTGTGAAGTTATTTACTACGTTAGAAGGTATATATGCTTTATAAAATAAAAATAATAATTATAAACTTCAGAATTTTCTGATATTCTAAATTTTGCATTTATGATTCATTGCATTTCAAAACTGTGAAAATTTGTGAAGGCTCTGGGACTTCAGTTCCTGCTGCAGCTGCCCTGACCTAAGATTTGGCCTTTTACATCGTGTTTTTAACATTAAACATACCGGGGAATTTTATTTAAGTTAAAAAAAGTAATTCACACCAGAATTTTATTTAATACTATTTAACTTTTTTCTGTGTGATTCATATTTTATTTATTTTATGGACAAATTTCTGGTTCGAATCGAAATATTTTCATTTGGTATCGGTCAAACGACTATTGGTATATTTAGTGTTAAAGCCAGGGCCGTTGCTTCCATACTGTCTGTAATATTAAACGTTTTCTACACATGAAAATACAAATATGAATATATAAATACATATTTAGATAACTATATTTTTGTTTGAAATCTTATTCTACTTTAAAAGTAGGAAATATTGAATATAATCAGTACAATGTTTTACAATAGATTTAAAATATCAGCTTTACGAACATTGTATACAAATTTGGAGGATGGTCTATGGATTCTTTAAACTCGTTACTTGCTGCATGAATACCTTATATATAGGGTAGCCTGAGGTAATTTTCAGACAGAGGAATGCGGGGTAATTAACAGACAGCAGTAATACTCACACACTAATCGGAATCGGGCCAAAACAGTTTTTATTTTAGTTAAATCAAGTATTTTTCTATTTCAATTAGTATTTTCTTAGTAATTAGTAGTTTACTCTGTCTTATAGAAAGTTGGTTTCCTAAATTCTATTAAAAAAATTACTGTTTAACTTTCTGCTTCAATGATTTCAAATTTCAATTTCTCGGGTGTGGCAACTCTAGTAAAATGCTACTTCGTTTTTCGATATTATGATTTGTTATCTTTTTGGAAATAATGAAATAACGTTATTTGAAACATTCGGTACGTTCATTTTCATTTGTTAGTTCTTGAACTCTTGGCCTCTTAACTTGCGCTATATGTGGTACTGGTAGCTTAAATGCAATCTCATTACATGTTACGTTACGTTTCTTAATAAACTTCCTCTCCTACTACTCTTTTCCTTGTGTCTCTTTCAGCAGAGTAAATAGAGTAAAAAATGTAAAAATATTATTTGCAGAAGAGTGTCTAACTTATATATTTATTAGAGCAATGAAGAATAAAAAAGTGGGTTTTTAAAGCTGAATTGTTTGAATAAAATTAAAATTATGTCAGGTGCAATGCCTTTTCATTTTATAGACCAGTTGCAAACATGTAACTTTTAAATCGGGAATAAACTGGATGACTTAGTTTCGTAGAAAAATAAACCTCCAGATTGCATCCAATAAAATCTTTCTATCTTTCTGTAATCTGTATCATTATGAGTGTTGACGTGAAACATTAGAAATGCCTTCAACGATATTGTTACAAATGTACCAAACTTATTTACAAAACGATTTTATTACCTACCAAGTTACGTAAATAATGTCAAATGGCTGTTAACACAATTATAGATTTCCCCCAACAAAACTCCACACATTAAATAGAACTAACAATGATAAATAAAGTTAGTTAGGCAAAATTGTTAGCAATAGGATCATTCCACACAAAATGGGCAAAAATTTAAAAAAAGTCGTGGCTGCATAATAACCGATTTTAATGCAATTTGATACACAGATTCAATTCATATTCAAATAGAGCATTGCAAAATATTTCGACAAAAGAAAAAAAAAATATATAAGTTCTGGACATTTAAAAAACTTGTGACATAGAATGGCATGTGTACAATCGTTCAAAGTTGCAAGTTTGAAGTTCTGTATCTTGAAAACTATTTAACATAAATTAAATATTTTTGTAATATTGTAATTTCTGGAAAATTATCTTCATATTTATTTAGTAATAATAATTTGGTAACGTCGTGATTAATCTTAAATTTGTTGTAAAAATTGAAAATTTGTCAATTTTGAGAAAATTAAAAGCGTTATAAAAATTAAAGGAATTCAAAAACATCTCTGAAATTGATGCCTGATGTAGTGTTACATATTAAGATCGAATTGCTAAAGTTTTTAAGTTGCCATGTATATCCTTCACCTTTAAAAAAATTTAGAAACTTTAAAAAAATGACAAAATCACAATTTTTCCTCTTATTGATAGGCAAAAATAAATAATGAAGGAAAGGTCAGACATTAAAGTTATTGCACAGACATAAAGATCAATAAGTCCATGATATGCTAAAGAAAAATTCAAGATTGCCTTTTGATTCCTAACGTCACAAAATTGGGTTAAAAAAGTAATATTTGTTGCATTCCAACCGCTTTCCTCTTTGAATCCGCGCGTGTTTTTTACAATATTGCACGATTTCAAAGGGGAAAAAATGTAGTGCTGCCATCTAAGGATTTTGAGGATAAATATATAATTTTTTGTTCAACGTAATAATTTTTTTACTGTAGTTTAAAATAAATATATTAATAGCCAAAAATAAACTGAAAGCAAGAATGAAAGTTTCTATAATCAAAATATACACTTTATCTATAATGTCAAATAATTTAAACATTTTACAAGAGGTTTCCTTTACGTACAACCAGGCAATAGAAATATTGCATTTTACCTTCAACATTTTTTACTATTTATTTTTTTTTCTCATTAAGGAATAAAAAGGCAAGAATGAAAGTTTCGATATTTAAAATATATACTTTTAGCTATAACGTCAAGGAATTTTAAACTTGTCAGAGCTGTCCTTTGTGTACAAACGAGCAATAGCAATATTGCATTTTCCCCTTAAAAATTTTCAAAAATATTTTTTTTTCTCATTAGGGAATAATAATACAATTACTAACTTACGCCAATCTGTTACTTATTATTCATTCTTAATTATAATTAATTTTTAATATAATCTTTTTATTCTTAACGCTAATAATCAAAATTGATATTTCAAGCATCTAGACAATACCTCGATTTTGCATCAACTTTTACTGTAAATTTGAATATTTAAATAAACAATCCTGAAATTAATTATTTTACATTTACTTATAAATTGGTATGATCTACTTATATACTGATTTTTATTAAAATCTGTGGCATGTCAGCCACAGCTGATTTGCTTGATTTTGTATGGAATGACCCAATATGCTTTTTGGTAACTACTTGAACAGAAGATTTTTTTTGTATTTTTCTAATGAGCATAAAAACACGGACAAACAAACAGGGTATCTATTTTCTATATTCGAGGTTATTCGAGGTATATTCGAGGTTAAATAATTCTACAGTCTGTTGCATAAGTAAACCCGACAATGAAAATAATTGTTAATTTGTCGTTGAGTTTAGCTGATAGGGTGTGTTCATCAGCACATTTTTCTTATTAAGAAAAAGCGAAATTTTATCTAATGATAATTTCAAGTACGTTTTATCTTATCTAGGTTGAAAATATAAATCGACAAATATTGTTCCATTTGCCACCGTGAGCAAGTTTTTTCCCTCTACATTAAAACTATTGTGGTTTTGGTGATAGTAAAATAACTGGAGCTGAAAAATACATAATAGTAAATCTTCCTTTGTGCGTTTGTTTCATAATGAAAAACCATAATTTTAGAAATTGCTAATTAGAAAATCTGTCTGACTTTCTGTAACCAAATTCAGCTTTCTGAATTCCATTCAAATATAAACGAATTTTTAAATAAAGTTGTAAATGCACTAATTGCTGGGTGACACGATTATGGAAAATTATCCCAATATTTAACAAAACCTACTTAAAAGAATGAAAATTATGCAGCAAAAACGAAAAAGAAATGAAGAATTATAAAGACTATAAAAAATATAATTCAGTAAACAATTTTTGCATTTCAAAATATCGGCCTTTTTTTTATAGTAGTAACGCATTATTGCATAAATCTTCTTAATAATAATCTTTAGTTCCTAACTTTTGAAGCAATAAATATTTTTAATGTCAAATTGGCAATATTTTTAATATGTTAAAAAACCAAAGAATGCTCAATATTCGCTGATCTGAATTCGAGGCTTTAAAAATCATGTGCTTGGGGACAACAAACCGGCATGTTTTTACAGTGAAGCATGGTGAAAAATATTTTAAATGTCTGATATTAAATGATTTTACCACATGTGTGAGAGGAGGTGGAGGGGCAGACATTTACACTAAAATTTAAATATTTTACTGAACAATCATAATTTTAACTGCTTTTTATATAATTTATATTTCAATAATAAAAATTTACTTCCATATGTTCTCATACATTTAAAAAACACCATTATTGTGAGCATTGCTCGGATAAACATTTTATTTATATATTTATATTATTATTTTTTTTAATACAAATTATTTCTGTTTGCATTTAAAAGTAAATAAATAGCTCTTCTTTATATTAAATAAATTGTATAAATATAGAAATAGAGACCTTCCTTGTTAGTCCAAGATTTCGACAGCACAAAAAACTATGTTATCAAGCACAAGCCCCCCCCCCCCCCTTTATTTTACGGAAGAGTAGAAGTAGGGGAATCTAATAATCCATGTCTGCCGGAAGTGAAGTGATGCATAAGCCAAAGAGTAATACCACCAGTGGTTGACTCGTAGGTTTATCACTGTGTTTGTCCTACAAACAAAGGTATGAAAACATGGAGGATAGTTGTAGGACAAACACAATGATAAATCTACGAGTGAACGACTGGTGGTATTAATTTTTGGCTTATGCACCACTTCACTTCCGGCAGACATGAATGATTAGATTCCCCTACTTCTACTCTACCATAAAATAAAGGTTTTTCTTGTGCTTGATAACATAGGTTTTTGTGCTATCGGCTCTTGGACTATCTTCCAATATAAACAAAACTTACATAACAGAGGGGAAAATATGAAGAAAAACGAAGAAGAAATGACGAATCCAAAAAGACTTGTAATTTTTTTCCAGAAAGCAATTTTTAGGTGCGTTCGTAATTATATAAATACGTAACACCTATAGTCGTCGTCTGGTCGGTCCGTCCGTCTGTCTGTCTGTCCGTATATATCAGCGCAAAAATTACCCAACTGAATGGTTTGAAATTATATATATATTTATATTCATTACAGAATTTTGTTGGGTTATTTCAAATCTTATCAAAATAGGATGTATTGTTCAATTACAGGGACAGTCAAAAGCATTTCGTTATATTACGGCTAATGGAGAAAAAAAAGTTTCAAGTGCATTTTAATTACGTTACACCCTTTCGAATGTAATGAAATTGATATGCATTTATGAGGTGCTCTAAAATATACATTCTGTAGAATATGCGGCTCAAAGAATATTTATTATTCATTTACAAGGCCACACAAAAGAATTCTGTTACATAATGGTATATAAGGGGACTTTATTTGCGGCGTATTTTAATTATGTTAAACTATTTCACATATAATGAAATTGATATACGTTCCTGAGGTTTACAAGAAGTTACTTCCTGCATAATAGAAAGTGCATAGTATTTACAGGGACACACAAAATATTTCCGATGCTATATACAGTATCCGAAATACTGTATATTAGCGATGATTGCTGGAAGTGCATTTTTAGTTGTGATATGAGTTTTAAGTTTAACTAAATTTTTGCATATTACATTGTGGGTATAAATGCTGTAGGTCATATATAGGGCTACACAAAATAAATCGCAAGGTTTACTGAATATGACGGAAAATAGCTTAAAGGTGTTTTTTAAATGAGTTATGCATTTTTACGCTGAACTACATTTAGTATTACTAAGATATGTTTGTGGAATATAGATAAAATCATATACAGTGCCACGCAAAGAACTTACGTTAATATAGTTGGATTGCTCTGTAATTGATATATGTTATTGAGATTTACTATTCCGTGTTCGGTGTTGAAAATAAAGTATCTAGCGTTCATAGTTTATTTACAGAGACACTCAAAAGTATTCCATTACATTATGGTCTATGGTTAAATGTCGCAATTATATAAATACTTAGCACCTGTAGTCGTTGTCTGATCTGTCCGTCTGTCCGAATATAACTGCGCAAAAACTAGACAACCGAATGATTTGAAATTTAATAAAATTTCGTTTAGTCATTTCAAATTTTATGAAAATCGAATCGAAATTTATAAAGGTATTAATAAAAGTTTTTTTCATTCTATTAAATCCTATGATACGTAATTAATTCGATGGTATGCCATGATAGGTAATGCTTCTAAATTGCCATGGTAGTTACGTCACATTAAAGATGGAACCATATTATTGAATTTAATATATATAATTTTAATAAAATTTTACTCATGCTCTTTTGCTTAAGAGAGCAACAGCTATTGCACCAAGTACTAAATATTTATAAAACTAGTTATAGCATGAAAGCACCTCATTTGTCATGTTTGACGTACAGTTTCCGACTTGTTATTTCAAAATTGTGAACTTTGAAATAGTAATATGGCATGATTGCATAAATTTAATTAAGAATAATCTCCAATTCCTAAATTTTGAAGCGGTGAATTCTCCTATAAGTGAAATTTGTGTTATGGCCAAAAAAAAAATTAAATAAACAATACAGAATATTTGATAAAAAATAAAATGGATAATATTCTTTGATCTGAGTTCGAATCTATGAAAATCTCATGCTTCCGCAATTACATTGAAAAAAGTTTTAAAAAGTCTGAAATTATTTCACAATACGTTTGTGTGGCAGAAATTCATACTAAAATTTAAATATTTGATTCCATTTTAAAAATATTAACTGATAGCTATATAATTTACAATTGAACATAAAAATGTACTCCGGAAATGACGTGTTCACTTGAAAAAACACCAATATTGTGAAAATTCTCAATCTAATGTCACGCTTATTCATTTTTGGCTTAAAATAACATTGTTTAGCGACAAAAGTAAAAGAAAAATCGTAAAGAAACAAATAATATGTACTACATGCTACATGGGGTGAAAAGTCCCGGGACTAACAATGAAAATACATTTTTATTGTCAAAAATTGATTTTATTCTTCAACATAGTTTCCTTCCAAGTAATACATTTCTTCCAACGGTCCTCTAACATTTGAATACCTTTCATATAGTAAGATTTGTCAATGCCTTCAAAATATTCACCAGTTTCGCATATGACATCCTCATTTGATGTAAATCTCTCCCCCTGGAGCCATCTTTTCAAATTAGGTAACAAATAATGATCGCTGGGGGCCAGATTTGGAGAATACGGGGGATGAGGGAGCAATTCATAATTTAATTCATTCAGTTTTGCCATCGTTTTCATTGATGTGTGAGCCGGTGCGTTGTCTTGATGAAACAGCACTTTTTTGCCATGTGTGGCCGTTTTTCTTTATTTCGTTGTTCAAATGGTCCAATAATGCTGGATAATACTCTCATGTGATTGTTTTTCCTTTCTCAAGATAGTTAATGAATATTATGTCACGTGCATCCCAAAAAATACTGGCCAAGATCTTTCCAGCCGATTGTTGTGTCTTTGGTCGCTTTGGGCGGCTTTCACCGGGTTCCAACCACTCCGCAGACTGCCATTTTGACTCAGGCGTGTAGTAATGGATCCATGTTTCTTCCATCATTACGAATCGGCAGAAAAACTCATTTGGATTACGCTTTAATAGTTCCAAAGTGTCGATGTTATCGACGCCAAAGTTATCGAAATGTTGCTGTATTTGGTCGATTGTCAGAAAACGCGGCACCCATCTTGCACAAAGCTTTTTCATATTTAAATACTCATGTAAAATGTGTCTCACCCTTTTTGTTTATATCTTTACAATGGCGTCTATCTCTCTTACTTTAACTTTGCGGTCATTCAAAACATTTCGGTTGACTTTTTTGATGTTCTTTGGAGTTGTTGCTTCAACTGGACGTCCAGAACGTACAGCATCTTCGGTGTTCATACGGCCACGTTTAAACTCACTAAACCATCGACAAATGGTTATTTTTGACGGAGCAGATGTGTCGTAATGCTTTTCAAGCCATTCTAGGGTTTGAATGGTATTTTTCTTCATCAAAAAGCAATGTTTGATTAAGACAAGGAATTCTTTCTCATCCATTCTTTACACAAAATCAAAAGTAGCGTCACTTACATTACCACGACTCGTAAAAAAATGGTCGACGTATCATGAAACTTTGCAACCAGTCCTTCGAAGGTTCGTACTAACAAAACATAATATGGATATTTGATTGATGCTGCCATCTAGTGACGAGTCCCGGGACTTTTCATCCCATGTAGTAACTCACAATTACAATAACTTTTACAATTACATCTGCTTGGCTCTCCTGTAAGTCACATGATGGGGTAGTTAGATAAAATAAAAAGCAAAGAACGAAAGGAAAAAAAATGTCATTCATAATTCATCTAATCAAATTTTCAGATTCTTTTTTTAAGTCTAACGTAAGCGATAAATCGCCAAATTTTGTATCAATTGTAAGCTTTCACATTAAATGACTTTTTTAAGCATTGCAAATATGTCTTTAATGTTTCAATTAAATATTTTCGTTTTATAATATTATCCTTCATTAAAACGTTTTTTTCTTTAAAAAAATTAAATATCAGAAATTATTTCCTTCTTTTATTTGCAAGGTGTTTGTATTATTTTCTAACGGATATAGCCATTTCAATTCTTTTATCAACGACAATTATCGCCAAAAAATGATCACTGGCAACATTTTCGTCCAAAATTACACTAAAATACGAAATTTTTTTTATCAAAATCATGGTTACACCTGTATATTATACACATAAACCACCTCGAGAATATTCTTTATGGAATGATACAATCTGCAAAAAAATCCATCGGGTAGTTTTTGAAATTGTGCGTACCGTAATTTTAGGGCCTCCTGCTTTATAATATATATAATACATAAAAATATTATATTATAGAGTGAAATATTGTATTTTAGTCATACCAATGAAACGAAATACGTTAGTTTTAAATTTCTATTATGTGGTTTTTAAAGTTATTTTAGTACTTGCAATGTTTTCTGGAATCTTAAATAAATTATTTTCGGCTTTTGAGTTTTGAACTTCTTCAAGTAATAATAACAATAATCAAAAATGCATTACTTTTAAACGGTGCATTTTTATTACTTACAAAAGTGATGTGCAATTAAAAATCCTTTTTACTATGTCAATATAAATTTATTAAGAAATTATTTTATTTTATTTTATTTATTTATTTATTTTTTTTTACGTTCAACAATTCGAAAAACATTTTGACACATTAACGTGTTCATTTTAAAACTTAAAGACATGCAATTGGTAAACATGACTATTGAAGTTATTTGGAATCAAATGCCGTTTTCCATTTTCGACAATTACATTAAATTTCGAATTTTAAGGTATTACTCTCTCAAGAACAACAGCATTCAAAGAAAAAAGTTTAAAGGTAAAGGAAGTGCATTTTGTCAACAGACCCTCTGGCACACAGGTTTGTCGTCTCTGACCTAGGTCTATAGTCTCGGATAAAATTTCAAATTGTAATGTAGAATAAATCATGAAAAATGTATTTTGCATTTTATGGATAAAGTTCACATGCGCTTGAATTTAGGAAAATTTTAAGAATTTAAATAGTTCCTATACGGTGAATTAGTAACCTGTTAATTTGGGAGTTATTTTCCAACATTATATATATAAAAAAAAATGCTATTTTAAGCGCATTTTAAACCAGCACATTTTTGTCTCAGGTGTTACCTGTTTATGATTGTATGTTTTATAGTATGATAAGTAGGTTTCTTGTAATAGGGTGTAAATTCAAAATTTCGGGGAACGGCCAAAGGTACAGTCGTGAAAAAAAGAGTAAACACCCCCTACTAACTCTGCAAAAAATTATTGCAGAAGAAAGTAACTGGTATCAAACGATTGGAAATAAAGTCTACTTTTAAATGATGTATGTAAAATTTGCTTAGGGGCCCATCTATTTGTAAAAACGAAGCAAAACTTTGTTTTTTTTTCAATAGCAATACCCAAGTTTGACACCATCAATAAATTCTACACCCTTCAATTAGCCTAAGGCTAATGTCAAACGAACGACTACTCGCACGCTTGCAGCGTGCACACCTGCTAGCGAAGGTGTTTCTTCTTCATGTTGAAACAAAAAGCGACCAAATAGTTGTCCGTCTGACATTAGCCTAAATACAAATTTTCATGAAATTTGTGCGATTAATTTCAGAGAAATTAATTATTTTAAAATGAGCCTATTTTAGGGGTTGTAGTGTATCAAAATTGAAGTTCGGTACTCGATTGTTGATATGCTACAAAATGACAATCTCACCCCTATTAATGTGTTATTTCTTGCCAATATGACCATTTTACTCGCTTAATATATTTCGACTATTGCCAGCCCAAATGTTTCAATAAAATGAGTAAAATATGTTTTTTCGAATTATGCTTTTCTGCACATCATATACGGCCCCTTAAACCATCATTTTGACGTTTTTTAATCATAATTAGAAAATTACTTGGAAGAAATACTTAAAATTGAGAATTCGCATCAAGCAAGACATAATAAATATAAATCTATCCAAAAAAATTGCAGGCTCCAATTCATATTTTTTTCGAATATTAATTTCATAATTCATATTATAATTTTTTTTTAATTACAAATTCAATGCTTGAGTTTTTTAGTATTATAACAACACAAAAAATTATCACATTAGGATTCTAATTTCAGGAGATATTAATAAAAATATGAAAATGCAATTTAACATTATAAGCTCTAAATTTTGAATGTTTATAATTCTAAAACTTATCATTCAAATGACTTGAAATTTCGTTTCTAGGAACAGTTTGAAACAAAGATTTAAAGTATATTGTCAAAATTGGGTATTGCTATTGAACAAAAAAAAGTTTCGTCTGATTTTGATTTGTAGATGGTCCACTAAGCAAATTTTATATACATCACTTAAAAGTAGGCTTTATTTCCAATCGTTTGGTACCACTAACTTTCTTCTGTTGTTATTAGTTGCATAGTTAGTAGGGAATGTTTAATTTTTTTTCCACGACTGTACATCGATATTCTTGTATCTAGAGCCATTTGTATTGATTTAAGAAAACGATTCTATTTGGCATACTTTCCAATTTTAAGTATGAACGACACTTCCAATAAGAAGTGAATACTATTTAATGTTTACACACTAATTAAAAGTTTTAAAAGTGGCAGTAGCTCAGTTTTTATGCATTAAACAAAAAGTGGCCCTATTTTCACTTATGTATTTTTCTTTACCGCATAGGTTAAGTAAATGCAGAACAGAACTTAGGTAAAGAATGATTGTTTATTAAGGATGTGGTTAGCTTTAAGGTGGCAGTGAATATTTAGTTAAAATCTATCAAAAATGTAAATATTTGTTTTTGCGTTACGAATTCGTTCAAATTTAAAAGGTAAAACTATATTGCCTTATACACGGCAAAACAGTGTATTTTCATTCTTCTTAAGCAATGGAAAAAAACATATCATAACGTATCTTAAATGCATTTTTCTCATAACAAATTTTTCACAAAACAAAATTTTCTCATGCATCAATTTCAAATCATAAAATGTTTATACATCATTTCATATTTCCTATTCTATTCAAATGTTCCATATGTTTTATCGTAGGTGCTAAGTATTGCGCATTTTGAATACCATTATTTTTTAAAAACTTTCTTAGCTTTATATATATATATATATGGGTAGAAATCTATGATTAAATAATGCGATTTTTTTTTAAGTTCAGAATTCATAACCCTTGGAATCTACGGTTTTTATTTTGTTCAACTTTTATAACTCTTCATGCATTTGGAATCTATCATTTCAATATTTAAGAATATTTTACTTTATTATAACAAAATCAAAAAATATAAAATCATTATAATCCATACTGAGTTGAAATAACCACTTATTATTATTTTCAGATGCTTTTAGAAATAACCGTTTTAAGAAATATTGTTTTAAGACTCAACCAATTTCACTATGATAGTCTTCAAAGAAAACCAGCTAAACTATTAAATAAGCCTACATTTCATATAAAAGCATTTAAAGTTCAAAAGAATCTTTATTCAAAAATTTTTGAAACACTGCCATAATTGATTTAATATGAATGGTAAACCATGTATAATTACTTACCTGTGATTAAATTAAGCACTAGCACATATATCAGAATAAGAAAAGATAGTGCGTTTGTATTAAAAAAATCATTGAAAATATATATTTCATGTATATATAAGAAAAACGCTAATGTGCTCCAATTTATTAACGTCTGAAAATTAACTTTAAAAAATCACATGTCAAACTACAACTCTAAAATTATTTGTTCCAAAATTTGTAAATTCCGAGTGTTTTTGGAACACATGGTAATGCATATGGGTTAGTATCAGTATTAAATAATGAGAAGAAAGATATAACACAGAATAAAATGTGTTTTGTATATAGGAATTACAAGCCCGGGATTCGGAATCCCTGCTGATTTTTAGTCTAAAAAATAAAGGAAATACATTTTGCTGAATTGAACCCTGTAATTTTTTAGATTAATAAATAAAAGGAATTATGCAAAAAGTCTTTTAACCCTTATTCTCAAAAACTGAAATACTTCTAAATTTTCAAGAATTCTATCCTACACAATCCTGCGTGGTAGAGCTGATTGAAATGTTTATCCGAGGTCTGGTAGAATTTTACAAAATAATAACATCTATTTAAATATTTAGATAGTATTAATAATAATTAATACCTCTCACAGTAATTGCAAAATATTGAAATGGTAGTTTATCTTAAACTGACTGTGATAAACAAAATTAAATTCAGGAATGAAGATGACAAATGGTAAGAAGCGTCGTATCGTAGAATAAATAAGCCTTTTACATTAACTTTGAACTAGAATTGAGATCTCCTGGTGACCAATTTTTATTTGGTATAAAATTTGTTTTAAGAAGCAAGTAAAAATATTAACTAAACGGCTAAATCATGCTAACAAAATTAAGAAGGTGCATGAGTATCAGAAGAGCCCAATTAAAATTTTTTCGGGCCCAAGTCTTAGCACCTGTTTGGAGCCCTCCTGAAACAATAAGAGTCGCTGGACAATTTTAGTACGGGTGCAGTATTCCAATACGAAGAATACCCAGTACGTAGAAAGTGAGACTGTTTACATTCGTGCATATTGCCTGTATTTTTTATCTTTAGATATTACTATACAGTTGCTAGTTAACCAAATTCGTTTTTACTTTTAGCAAATCATTCAGTAAATTGCATTTTTAAGATTTTTTTTAAAATAATTTCTTTATTTTGGGGGACACATCCACGGTTAGTGCCAAGGCCATAACTGGCCTAGTTGGCCTTTGTAGTAATCAGGCCCTGAGTAACCGAAGACAAAACTATTGATATAGGATACTGCATTAGAATATTTTAAGAGATACTGCAAAGAGACTCAGAAATTTAAAAGACAAATACAATTTCATTTTTGATATGAATTAGAAATGAGATAGACGATTTAGAGAATGGATCTGCATCCATCATTTAGAATTGAACATACAATATTTGCCACATTATCCACCCCCCTCCTCTCCGCAATAGCCCGAATGCCGGTAAATTCGATTATCACAGGGGCAAATTTCCACCACTTTTCCGAAAAGTAATTTTTGCCTTATGTATGGCAGAAATTATGCGTTTAAATAAGGTGTCACGATTTCTATTCAGAAATACTGGTTGATGTTTGTCCCGGTGGTAATCATGCTCTACATTCCTCGAATTTACTGGCATACCGGATAATGCGAGGGAATATAGTTAAAAGTTTCTCTTATGATTGTTGAATCAGAGAGAAAAAGTATCCAATCTTGCTTTATTGGGAAAGGTTTGAAATTGAAATGGATCATGAACTTTTTTGTTCCGATTATCAAATTTTCAAAAATCAACAGTTCAATTTAATTTTAATAATTGCAATGTATCATTTCGTACGTCAACTTAAACTACCAGTTTTTATGTATTACAGAACTGTATTCCTATTAATAATCTCTTCTATTAGACAGCATCACTTATTTACTAGAGGTAAAGGAATAATATAAAAAATATTTTGTTCGTAAAATCCCGGGATTATTAACGCATAATTCTGAAATTTTATTTGGGCAATTCGGAAATTTCTGGATTTGAAATTAAACTTGAGATTTTAATCTTTATTTCTAGAATTAGTAGTGGTTAATCAATACTGATAAAGTTAAAACAATCTCCTTTATTTCATACTGGATACATTCAACATAGAATGAAACTATTATCCAGTGCTTTTATTGCAAAAAAAAAAATAAAAATAAAATAGTGTAGCTCAATATATACTTGCACACCATTCGAATCACATTATTTTAACTACGTGAATGCGAATGTTTAAGAGTGATTAAATGTAAAATCTCCTTTCAAATCCCAGTGGAGTAATTATAATGACGGAACATAACGGCATGACAAATAACTGCATTTGATTTCTAAATTTAGTGTGTAAAATGAATGAATGAAAAAATAGACATAGCAAAAGAAAGGTAAACTAAAAAGATATTTATAGATCTGAGAATGGCATAAGTTAGTTACAAATAAAACAGAAAATTTAAAATGAAATATACTTCAAGTCATGCTAATCACTTTGTACTAAAACGCTAGAAATTGGCAGACTCGCCTTGAGTTCAACTCTATATGGTTTTACATAAGTTAGCTAAAGTTTTATGTAGCTACTTTTGGAAGTAGAATTAAAAAAAAAAAAGCACCCCCATGCATTTTAATAAGAAAATTGTCCCAGAGACAAACGGAAATATCCTTTTGACTGGAGATTATATTTTGTTTTTCAATTTATATTAAAAATAAGCTTAGGGAGTCGTCTACATAATGCAGTTGTACCAAATTCTAAAATTTTCATGACGAACACACAATTTTGACAGTTTTTTTTTTTTTTTTAACTTTATCGATAAATTTTACCCTTGGATACGAAACGGAAAGTCATTTAGTCAAACAATAGGAATTATGCAGGTTTAACGTTCAGAGCTGCTAATGTTAAATAACTTTTTAATCGTTACAAATCAGATTGAAATGTGGGTAGATTTTAAAGCTTAACTCAAAAACGACTTTTCTGAATGGGCTGAAATTTTGGTCGCATATTTAAAGCTTATAGTAATCTATTTCTAGATATTGGTCACAGTTCATACATTTTTTGAAAACCAATTTCGAAAATATACATATTTTAGAATTTATTTTTGAAAAAAGAAATTGAATTGTAGCCTGTAAAATTTTTAACAGAAATCGATTTCCAGATGCTTCAAGTATGCAAATCCAAAATTACTGCTCATTCTTTTCAGAAGTTCTAAAGTTATGCTTTAACAACTGCCCCATTTCAATCTGTTTCTCAACGATTGAAAAGTAATTTAACATTAGATTTCAAAACTTTTAATTTTCATAATCCCTAAACTATTTGACCGAATAACTTCCTGTTTGGTATCTGAATGTAAAATGTACCGAAATCACCAAATATGGTTTCAAAATTGAGTTTTCGCATTGAAAATTTTAGAGTTTGAAACAATTTCAGTATGGAAACGATCCCTAAATTTATTAAAAAAAGGGGGGGAGGGTGAAAGATGATATAATTTTCAGTCGCATGTATATTTTCGTTTTTTTTCTGGGACAATTTGGCGAATAAAATGTACAAAAAGTTCCCTAACGCCTTTTGAGCGTATAATCAAATATTCAAAATTAACTTCAATTCCAAATGCATTATTTCACACACCATTTCGAAGACAATTCTATATAGACGTCAAAACTTTTCATTTTTTAAAAATAACAGTGTTATTTAGAACGTTATGAAAAGAAGAATGACTTATAAAAAGCATAACTAACCAATAAAATAATAAAACAGAATTTTCAACAAAATTCGTTGTTAATATAAAATGTTTCATATCTCGCATTGATTAATTTTAGCATGAAATAATTTGCTTAAACCTCTAGTGCATACTGTTGCCAATTGGCAATAGATTAAATTTTCTCTCCTAATCGCTTATTTACCATTGCCTCTTGATAACTTTATGCTTTATGTATTCATTTTGACCCTATACTTAGGTTTAGTTCATTAAAAATACCATATGTGATAACAGTTGTTTATCAGTTACAAATAAAAAGGACCTTTTGAAGCCTCCCCTTTTCCTAGTCATAGATGGATTTCTAATTCAAATAAAGATATTTAAAATGCAAAATTTCATTTGAAAGAAATCTTTTTCAAAAGAATATACTTTTAAAAGTTATTTTAAATAATTTTCAGTAAAGGTTTTAGGAACAAATATTGTATGCATGCGAATATACGTTTATTGCCATTTGGCAACACCATGAATTGAGTCCCGCTTTTATTTACATTTTGAGTATTCTTTCAATGAAATTTTTGATTGTTTCATCTTGCTTTTTGTCTATTTTTTTCCTCAAAAAATATTTTGTGATAAAGCCTCGTCATCTTCAACATATATTTTAAAGCAAAGACACTACAAAAAATTATTAACAGAAGAAATATGGATTGTATTGTCAAGTGAAAGTGGCATTTCTTACAATGACAGCGATGACGATCCATCTTTTTATCCAAACCCTCTGTTCAAAAACGATTCAGACCATTGCCACCGAAACACTCAAGGCCTGAGGACACGAGTTGTGACGTCATCACTAATCGACCGACTTCACACTAGTGTTGGAATTCACACCGGAAAATTTTGAATAGCAATTTTCTTTTATTTTATTTGTGGAAGAACTATCATCTGATAAAACAATAATAACTATTTAAACTTACTGGTGAGAATTTGGAATCCCCCAATAAAAAATCCACCAGATGAGGCAATACTGAGGCATTCCGCATCTGGCTGAATTTTTATTTAGGGATTCCGAATTCTCACCAGTAAGTTTAAATAGTTATTATTGTTTTATCAGATGATAGATATTCCACAAATAAAATAAAATAAAATTGCTGTTCAAACTTTTCCGGTGTGAATCCCAACACGAGTGAAAAGTCGGTCGATTAGTGATGACGTCACAACTCGTGTCCTCAGGCCTTGAGTGTTTCGGTGGCAACGTTCAGACACTTATGATGAGACTGATTGTGCTTTACAAGCAGATAAATCAGCTAATGAAATTGACTAGGATGTTGATGCAAACGTTGGGATAATGAATATTCCACCTACATTAAAAAATCTATCTACATCATCATTGTTGAAAACAGTCAGGCAAACGTAGTGAAAGCTTCAAACCCTTCAGCCTGATCCTTCTTGGATAAAGATTATTGGACATGTTTCTCTGCCTGAAAAAGTTTTATCATTAAAAACACCATATAAATATTTTTTGTATTTTTCCACCCAGTACTTTTCGAGCATATATCTGAACAAACAAGCCTGTCTAGTGTTGTAAAACATATTCAAAAGTCACTCAATATATGCTCAACAGATATAAAAAAGTATCTAAGATTTTGTATCTTGAGCAGCGTGGCAAACTTTAAAATCATAAGATTGTTTGGGAACCCTGTCATTGGTGTACCACTAGGTTGTCGCACTACGATCTTGAATATATTTGAAAGTATACGTCAATTTTCCCATCTGAACGATAATACATTGTCTAATGGAGAAGATAAGTTATTCGAGACCAACAATCGGTACCCTGGATGGAAATTCTTATCTATTCCCATGGAAGACTACATCTGTGTTTATGAGCAAATAACACATCGGCTCATAAGTTCCCGGTATAACACACGGATGGCGCTACAAGTATTGAATTAATATTCTGTTTAGTAAGTACTAACCTTAAAAAGATAGCTGTAAACATTTTATGGCGATCTGACAGTTGCTTCAAAAGTTGCCATTTGGCAGCCATTTAATAAAATCCAAAGTACAGAAGACTATAAGATTGATAATTTTTTCAGTATTTTTCCTTTAATGTATGCACATTAAGGAATCAAATATATTTTTTAAAGGGAAAATAAAAAATCATGCACTAGAGGGTTAACCCATCAGCACACGCGCCCCTTCCCATTACGTTACTACACGCATGGGATAAATCTCACCCCATTTTGTCTCCTATTATATTTTGGATAAATGCGCTTTAAAAACAAATCTATTGCTCTACAGGGTGTTTTACTATCAGACCGACAAACTTGCAGGAGGGTGCAGAGGGCACACAGGCGACTCGGAATCTTATAACAATGCAGGATCGGAAATGCAATACTAACGCGGTAGAGGGGTTGTTAGGGTCTGAATCATAGGGATAGAAAATTGACATTTAAAGACCATAAGCTTAAAATAAGTCATGACTTTCCTGATAATGAAATTCCGCGAAGTTTTCTGCCTACGTGCCTTATTCGTACCATTGCACGTTTGAGGTAGTATAGGGGCGTTTTGAAATGGCGCATCTTCGTTGCTGCCGCAAACGTCCGAAACACGGCCGGCGTATTTCAAAACATCCGAGATTCCAGGTTACGAATGTTTCATTCACACATTACGAAACATCGGAACAATTCATTATCAGGAAAGTCATGACTTATTTTAAGCTTATGGTCTCTAAATGTCAATTTGCTATCACTATGATTCAGACCCTAACAACACCTCTATCTCGTTAGGATTGCATTTCCGACCCTGCATTGCTATGTGATTCCGAGTCGTCTCTGTGCCCCCTACACCTCCTGCAAGTTTGTCGGTCTGGTAGTGAAACACCCTGTATATTGTAAAATGTATCAATACTACTTCTTTTAGGGAAAAAATCATGCTTTTCATATTTATTTTCATATTTTGTAGCAGTTTCTGTAAAAATCACGTTTTTTAATAGAAAATAAGCAAAATATTTGTTTTACACCTTAAAAGATGAATTATTTCACAAAATTTATATTAATTACATTTAATACCCTTTCATTAATATATACAAGTAGCTTTTATGTTAGTCTTTCAATAAAATTATTTTAGTGTGTGTTATCCCGTAAGAAATGAACGTATCAAAATGAAACGTCTGTACACGAGCGCGATTATTTAATCCCAAGAGGTATATTTCTCCCTTCCTAGCGAACAAAGAAAAGACATTGCTTCACCTACCCCTTCTAGTCCTCGACCTTGAAAGGTACAAGGCATGTCAGAAGCGTACTCAAAAAATTTATCCTTTTTTGAAGAAAAAATGTGATTGGGGTGAGATTTATCCCAGCGCGTGTGCTTACGGGTTAAATCTGGTTAGGTTCCAAGGTGTCCATAAGTCTGTTCTCATTTAAAATATTCACAACTAATAAATTGCTGTATCGAAGTGTGTTTTGCACAATTAAATTTCTCAAGTCATGATTTAAGAGTCGTAATTTTTGTCGTTAAAGAAATAAATAGTTCAAAGAGTACCGTAAGTAAACTTAGATTTTGAAGTTTCGTAAAAAACTCACAAATTACTATATCTAATTGCGGTTTCACCTTATGATTTGTCAAAGAGAAAAAAAAAGACCTGCCTCCAAACAATGAAATTTAACACCAAAAATACAAAAGCGTGATTTAAAATGGATCATTAGCACATTTTGTACGTATTCCATTTTTAATTATTTTGTGGATAAACCAGTTTAATTTTTCCAATGTAGAATTTAAGTTAACTGCTACTTTTCTGTTTTCTCTTGAAGTTCGAAAAAAAGAAAAGGATAACGACCCGGGATCTTCCATTTACAGAACTTGATGAAATAAACTATTTTCAAGATTATGGGATACTGCCATGAAAAAAGTATGCATTATTGGACATAATAAGAGACTTTATCTGCAAACGGATGAACAAAGGCGATATAATGTTAAAAACTGTGATAAGCGAATACAGTAAACTTTCTGTAAGGCGGACTCTGTGTAAGACGGAAATCTGTCTAACTCGGAAAGATTTTCAAGTATCTGCGAATCAGTAGACATAGAGTAAAATTTGTCTAAGGCGGAATATTGTCTACTACGGAAAATTTTCTCGGTCCCGATCGATTCCGCCTTAGACAGAGTTTACTGTATCTGTTAAAAAAGGAATGTTGTTCGACGGTTCCAAAATCATTTGTAATTGCATTAAAGTTTTTTTATGGCTGGTCAGAGGGATTGACACCAATCAAATGGGTAAAAAAAAAAAAACAGTTGGATTTAAGCACAAGACTGTACTGCTTCATTGTAAAAAAAAATTCGGAGATGTTTGTTAGTCTAACCTTCTAGAAAGGTATTCCGAAAAAATCAGAAAAGCCTAAAAATACCTTTGAAATTGATGCAAAACTTTTTATCACTGTAAAAAAAGGGGGCTAAAATACGGAAATACTACTGGCAATCGAGACGCCAGTACTATTTCTGTGTTTTAAAGGAAGCTTCCTCCCGTACATGCAAAAAAAAACCCCGGAAAATTTTCTGTAATTTACCGGGGAAAAGTTCCGTTAAAATACGGAAATAGTACTGGCGTCTCGATTGCCAATAGTATTTCCGTATTTTAGCCCCCCCCCCTTTTTTTTTTTTTTTTTTTTTTTTTTTTTTACAGTGAATCGAGATTTATTTTTTTTTAATTTTCGGCTGGGTAGCTTCCAGAAAATCTGTCGTATTCGAGGTACACTTACAAGGCATTCGACTACGGTTAGTGGCGGAAAATCATAAGCGTCTAACGAATGCGACGTTACGATTATGCATTTTTAGCGTTAAATCTTATTATTTGGCGACAGTTCTTTTTTGTAGAAAGTGGTCGATGGGATAATAGAGAAGTACCGAAAAAACATTATTAAAAGAGTCCAATAAGTCCGTTTACATTTCAAAACTTCGTAAAAAGTTAATAAATTGTTGTATCAAAGTGCAGTTTGCACCATAAAACTTTTCAAAGAATCCGATTTTTGTGTAAGAAAATAGTTCAAAAGAAAATTTAAAATTTCGTAATCTTTTGCCACAGGAAACCCATATCTTTAATTAGATTTATGGTGCAAACTTTTCTCCTTTATAACAATTAGTTACTTTTTTATGGTTATTAGAATGTGAATGGACTTATGGGACAACCTCTACGTATTTCCGTGAAATGTGTAAAACTTATGTGCGTCAAACTGTAACGTAAATCAGGGCCATATTTCCTTGAAATGTTTCATGCAAGTAAAAATCCTTTGTATAGACCTCAACAAATTTCTTACAAAATGATTTACATGAAAGAAAGATCCTGAATTAAACGCACTTAATTTATTATTCATTATTTCTAAAGTATAATTTCGATTTCACACAAAAGACACATAATAAAGGTTCCTTATTGATATTATAGATTATTTTCCTTTAAAATTGAAAATATACAATAACAATAATAAATTGGAATTTCTTGATATTTAAAATTTTATTTATCCACGTCATTTTTTTCACCAAGACGTATAGTACCCTTGATTTTAGGGACTCTGTATACGGTTATTAAAGTAAACTCAAGTCAATGTCTTAATTACTCTGTTACATAACAAATTTTAATATAAATTAGGTCTAAGTAAAAATTTGCAATAATTTGTGAAAACCAGCAAAAAGTTTTTCCCTGTATAATTAGTAGTAGTACTTTTCGCTATTTTTGAAACTAAAAATAAAAGAAAGAAAAAAGTAGAAAAACATTTTTGTCACTGAAAATTCTAAAATGAATGTTTTTCTGATTATTAATTTAATTTAATTTACTTTTTTTCTGAAAAGGGGAGTTAGGTAATCGATACACTTCGATTTCCGTTCATACTTTGGTAGTTTGATGATGCTACCTCAATATGAAAAATCGCGTATGAAATTTGGTCTTATAAACAAAATTAGTCGGATGTGGCAATCCCAAAACTTTCTCTATCTCATATATACCTCAATAATCGCTATCATAGTGCCATAATTAAAAGGCAATATATGCCCATCATGAGGATTCAAAAGATATGAAATTGCGTACATTAGTTCTTGAGATAAGACTATCGCTAAAGTCGTATAAATCCTGCAAAATTAAGCATAGCAGCACCAGCAACTGGGCGATTAACACCAAAACCTAATCAGCAACATCATGTGTCATCGTCCAACTGAATCCTAAGTTAGATGAAATTCGTCCATTAGTTCTTGAGATAGAGCTATTGCGGAAATCGTGAAAAATGCAGCATAGTAGCGCCACCTGTTGGGCGATTTACACCAAAACATAATCAGCACCAATATTTCTCAAGGTATACCTGAACCTGAAGATTGATGAAAATTTGTCCATTAGTTCTTGAGATAGATCTATTGTGCTAATCGTGAAAAATGCAGCATAACAGCGACACCTGTTGGACGATTTGCACCAAAACGTAAACAGAACCAATTCATATGAAGGACTAACGGAATCGGAATTTTGATGAAAATCCGTGCATTAATTTTTGAGATAGAGCAATTGCGGAAATTGGGAAAATGCAGCATGGCAGCGCCACCTGTTAAACGATTTACACCAAAACGTAAACAACACCAACTCATTTCAAGGGCTAACTGAATCTGGAGTTTGATGAAAATCCGTGCGTCAGTTCTTGAGATAGAGCTATTGCGGAAATCGAGAAAAATGCAGCATACCAGCGGCACCTGTTGGAAGATATACACCAAAAACTAATCAGCACCAACTTATATCAGGGACTAACTTAATATAATTTTTTATTAAATTCCGTGCATTAGTTCCTGAGATAGAGCGCCGACAAAATTTGTGTCAGATTACAGACAGACAGACAGTCACACAGGCAGACAGACATACTCACGGGCAGACATTTTGTAAAAACATGTTTTTCGGAATCTGTGACCCCTAAAACGTAGAAAACCGGAAGTCGAAAATTTTCACGAATCCTATACATTCTTCTTGTAAATTAAAAATTATAGCTGATTGAATTTTTTACTATTTTAGGGTTTTTATAAGTACGCCGTACATTTTTTACTGTAATAATCGCCTCGCTTTTCTTAAAATGTGTCATATGATTTTAAGTTGGTATGTCTTCATTAAACTCGATAAAAGTTAATGACATTTCTAAATTCTTTTTTACTATGCAGGGTGTCCCCTCTTAATAACATCTAAATAATATCTAAAATATCTAATTTCTAAACCATTAGCTTTAGAGGTATAGTTCCAGTAACAAAAATGTTTTAGATGATGTTCATCATATTAAAAACCATTTACTTCAAAACAATTGTTTTTGAAAAGTTTCAAAATTAAAAATTGTATACAGTCTTTGGGTTCTATGTATCCCTTTGACCTATATTTAGAAAACTTTCTCTATGCTCCATTCTATCCTGTATCATAAATCGGTAAGTTTGCAAGTAAAAAACTGTAACTTTTATTGTTTTACTTGTAAGAGAATGGAGAAAGATTTTTTTTTTTTTTAAATAACCTATAAAACTCAGGAATGGTATAAAAATTTAAATTTCGCAACTTTTACAATATATATATATATATATATTAACTTAATTCATTTTTAATATGATGAAGAACATATTGGAATTTTTTTTTTTCAATTAGAACAATATCTCGAAAATTAATTGTTTAGAAATTAGCTGTTGTAGAACAGTAAGAGCGGGCATCATATATAGCGTAAAGATTTTAGAGATATTATTAATTAGATTAATTAAAAGCAGGTTTAATGAAGGAAAATCAATGTAAAGACGCACTACACACTATAAGAAAAGAAAGAAGTGATTTCAGTGAAAAAAGATATGGCGTACGAATGCTCTAAAATATTAAAAAATTCAAACAACTATGACTTTTTTGTCTATGCATATCGGCCCAGATTCCATAAAAGATTTTTATACCTAGGCAGGACTTAAGAATGAAAAAATAAAATCGGAGTGTATCACTTACTTCTTGTGAGAAGCAAAATTTCGAAAAGGTAATTTGTTTTTGAAATTTCATTTAAACATTTGTCAATACTTAACCAAAATAGTAGATTCCAATTTCCGACATCTGTAAAAAGATGCTTTCTCTTCTACGAGAAAAAAAAAAAAAAACTAAATTAAATGATTGAAAATCATTTATTTACAGGGATAATTAGCCACGTTTATTTTCCGATTAGAGAAAAAAATATGTTGCTTCTCTTGCTCATTTTTTATGTCTAAGCAGGCTTTGTTTCGCGTTTTCTTGAACTGTCACTTTGGTGGCAAAGCACCAAGATGGAGCAGGAGCAGAAAGAGAGCTCTGTTTTGTATTGTCGTCAATTACTTCTGAAAAGAGGATTTCGGCAGACAACAAAGGAACAGCTAACATTGAGACACCTACCGGATTACATCTCTTTCGTCGAAGACGCCATGATGTATTACATAAAGGAAGTTTGAAATCATAATTAGAGTATATAAAAATATATACTGAAAACTATGCCGTAAAGAAATTCTTTTGTTGTATCAAAGTCATTGTCTTAGATTTAAAGGTTCATATGACTGTTAACGTTTTTTAAAAAGTCCTTCCAGCTCAATCAGAAGAGTAGGTTGATTTCTTTATTTTTTTTATTTTAAAGATACATACATCAGATTTAATACAAACTAAACAAATTGATATCACTCCATCTGAGTTCTCTATTTGGTGAGAAAGGAAAGGATCTGCAAGGAAATTTTAAATTAGGCTTACCAAATAAAATTGAATAAATATGAGGTAATTGTATAAAAAATGAATGTATATATATATATATATATACAGGGTGTCCCAAAAAGGACCACCTATTTTTAAAAATGAATAATTAACAAACGAATAGAGTTATTAAAAAATTCTTGCAGGAAACGGTCGTGTGAAGTCTGGAATTTTGTTTAGAACTTTTTATTATAATAGTTCAAAATATGACCAACAGATGGCGCTATAGCACATTTTGGCGACTATATGGCCAATTAACACACCATTTTGAAGAATTTTACGCAACGACAACTACTGTTTCCCTTGAAATGGTTACTACTGAACTTTCATTGACCATGTCTACTTCTGTCAGGTCTTCACGCATGCTCCTTTTGTTCATATAGTCATCAAAATGTGCTGTAGCGCCATCTGTCGGTCAGATTTTGAACTATTATAATAAAGAGTTCTAAACAAAATTCCAGACTTCACATATTCGTTTCCTGCAAGAATTTTTTTAATAACTCTATTCGTTTGTTAATTATTCATTTTTAAAAATAGGTGGTCCTTTTTGGGACACCCTGTATATATATATATTGAAATCATAGTTTAAAAATTGCCCGTCGTTTGTAAAATAACCAAAACGAATCAATAAGTGGCATCGAGAACTTTCGTGTGTCCTGTAAGAGAGGCAATAAGAGCAACATACTTGATTAAGGAGACAGTTTACCCCGAAATTAATAAAAACCGATATAAAAATTAAAATAAATGAAAGCCTGTTTAATTGTGAATATTTTGACATCTCATATTTACCCATATGGCAATTATATCACGAGATATTTTACATGTTCTTTATTATAGATGTGATAAATCTGTGCATGGAATTAGCCTTCAGTTCTTTTTTTAAATGAAAGTATATGAAGATGTGTTAGATTTCGTCGTTTCACACTATGTATATCAGTAAAAAAATTATATTAAATGTAATATTAGATGTATCTAAAAATCCATGCGCAGTCTTGTGTAATACACATTTGAAAATCTTTTTTAAAAATGTGCAAAAATATCAATATTTAAAAAAGTAGCAAGGATTTTAGAAAATTCAAATTTTTTAAAACTTTTAACTAAACTTTTAAAACTTTTAAAACTTGCAGTTACTTTTTTTTTCAAAATGTACTTTTAGTTGAACACTGAAATGCAGTGAGTTCACCATTTAAACCATATTTTTTAAAAGAAAATAAATTGTTGAAAAGGTAAACTCTACAAATTAATCTAAGATACTTGCAAGATCAATACGAGGGTGTATCAATACGTTTTGCCCTCACATATAAATAGTTGAGTGAAATTTATGAAATTGCTTCATTGTATTAGCCCTTTTCTATATAGTCACCGTGCACAGTAACACATTTCTGCAAACGGTATTTCAAAGAGAGGAAGGAGGAAGTATTCATCCTATGCACCTCCCGAGCCCCTCCCCACAAATTTGCCCCCCGGGGGCATGAATGATGTCCTCAAGATTTAGAAAAGTGCCCCCCGGAGGGCAAATTTGGGGCTCGGGGCTCGGGAAGTGCATAGCATGAATAAGAGGTCACAGGCTTTTTCAACAATATGTCACATGTGGGGGTCGGTAAAAGTTAGGATAATGCCTTCTTTTGGGTCGACTATCGCGCCTCCTGGAATACATCTTCACCCCTCTCTTTGAAATACCGGTTGCACAAATGTGTTACTGTGAACACTGACT
Organism: Maratus speciosus; assembly: GCA_963932465.1. Lineage (NCBI taxonomy): Eukaryota > Metazoa > Arthropoda > Arachnida > Araneae > Salticidae > Maratus > Maratus speciosus. Next base: position 478,706,225 of record OZ010796.1, read on the forward strand.
ATATAGTAAAGGACTCATAAAATGTAGCAATTTCATAAATTTCGCTCAATTATTTCTATGAGGGCAAAAACTTACTGATACGCCCTCTTACACTGCCTCAAATAGGTTTGAATTTATTCAGTATTTCGGACGTTGTTGTGATGACAAATTTTGCATGTTTTGATTTTATATTTCTCTGTAAACGAACTAGTAAGAGCTACATGCTTGATTGAATAACTCATCTAAGATAAGATAGTTTTATTCATATTGCATTAAAGGAAATTTGAACTTCTGATATCCTTCAACAAAATGTAATTTTCTAGCTCTCCTATGCTCGATGCAGCTTTCACGAATACAAGCGAATTTTCCAAATCATACCCGATGTTTATTTTTTCCTAAAAGTAAAAATGTTAACTTAAACTGTTATTAAAAAAATTCAATATTTATTTTGTATTTTCTTTTTTGTTAAATAAGAGAACATTTTTACAAATAACTCTAAAAGTGAATAAATAAATAAATATGAATATCGGCAAAAAATTTGATGTGACATAAACATTCTAAGTTTATAAATATTCTTTCATAAAATAAATAAATAAATAAATAAATAAATAAATACATTTGTATTTTTTAAATTTCTACTCTTAATTCTTACAGTAGACGACTGTATTCATTTTGCATTAAGAAAGATTGTGCTTTGCAAGGCTAAAAATTAGGCGTTTAAGAAATTTTTTCTCAATGATCGTTCAATATAACAAAACAGAGATTTTACGTCACTAAACAAGTGCATTTCTGTCTATGTTTGGATAATTTTTTTGCGTGTAAAAAATATAAACTGAGGGCGGTATCCTTAGTTTAAAATGCATGTGCACAGCGTGCATGATTTTGCATGATGCAAGATTATGCTTCATAGATTCAGCTGAAAATAAAAATGATAACGGTTTATGAAAGTCAATTCAATTGCAGGGATTTGAACATATATTCATTTAAATTGATCCTCAGAAAATAAAATGGCGCTTCTTTGAAAATTGACTTATAGAGTTGGCTTTTTATTTTCAATTTTAAAGTCTACATATTTAGTAAACATATTTGACACTTATTTATTATTTTTTTTTAATATTAAAAAGGTTCATGGACCCCTAAAGCCGATTTTCTTTCAAATCCGACTATATTTTTTATAATAGTTTGATCGGGTTGAATGCTATGCTGCACCATGTTTTGGGAAACATAGTGAAAAACTTGAGATTATAGTTTTACTTATTGAAAACTCAGAAGACGCATGGTTCCGTTCAAAGTAAATTAATAAATAATTTCGTAAATTCATTAATAATTAAAAAAATACAAAATCGTTTCAGGCATCACTTATTCTACATACTTCAAGGATGCGAAATATGCAAAAATAAAAGCATAAATAAACAACAACAAAACAAAATGAATAAATATAAATAAAATACAAATAAAATAAAAAATAAAGTAAAATAAATCGATTTTTCTGGCCCAACAAACTGGAACCTCCACTAAAAAAATCTGAACCTTTGATATACTTCAACAAAATATAATTTTCTAACTCTTCTATTTTCGATTATTCTTTCAAGGATTCAAGATAATTTTCCAAATCATAACGGGGATTTCTTTCCCTTTAAACTTAACAAAACTAACTTAAATAGTTATTAAAAATATAACTACATTTCTGCTATTTTATTTTTTGTTAAATCAAAGAACATTTCTTTATTACAAAAGTGAAAAAACGAAATATCAAGAATATCAGAGAAAAAAAAATCGTCTTACAAAAACTTTGTGAAATTTATTTTAAATAAAGATTTTTTTCCAAAACACATTTGAATTTTGCAAATTTTTACACATAATTTTTTCAGTAAATAAAAGTTTCAGTAAAAAGTTTTATTCGTATCGCATTAAAGAAAATCAAAACATCTAACATACAAAATGTTATTTTCAAGCTCTCTTATGCTCGATGATTTTTTCATAGGCCCAAGAGAATATTTCAAATCATACCCCAGGTTTATTTTCCCTAGAGTAACTAATCTAGTCACGCGAAGACACTCGCACGCTAATATAAACTTATGGAAACCTATTCTTTTCAAAGTTATTGCTTACATTTTAATATTTTTTAAAATATTTATTTTTCTCTTTGCATAGGATATCTGAGGTTGGTGTCAAACGTTGTACGTTTGTACTTTTCGGACTTTGGTTACAGCTGTTTTATATGAGGATACTTTCACTTTCGGAACATGTTCCGAAACATCCAGTTGACTTCATAAAAAAATCTGCAACCAAAAAGAAAAATAAATAAAACAGGACCAGGTTAGATCATCATCAGATATCCTATTCAAGGTTAGAAAAATAAAATTCAAATATTGAAATGCAAACGAGAAATTTGAAAAGGACATTTCCATTGGTTTAACATTAGCTTGCCAGCGTCACTGTGTGACTATTGAAGGATCCTAACCCATTTCCATACGAAGCGTGCATTTAAGGAATTTCATTTTTATTCAGAAATTCTGAATTATAATTTTTCCTTTATTTAATAACAAACGTTTTGTGATTTTATGGAGTAAAAATTCTTCTTTCGGAATTTCCTGTCTGGATTTGGAATTTCTGAATAAAAAAAGGAATTTTTAAAATGGACACGTATTTGCGTCTATGATGCAAATGCGTTAAACTTAAAAAAAAAAAAAAAAAAAAAAAAAAACCTCACTTAAAACTAAAATTAAAAAACTTAAATTTTATTAAAACATATAATTAAATTCCTACTTATTTTGTTTTTATTAAATCAGAGAACATGTTTACGATCAGTTGTAAAAGGGAAAAAGCAAAAGTTACAACTTTATAAGGTAAGAAATTTTGTATTTACAATTTTTTCAAAAATTAATCCAGTTTTTGAACATTTTTGCTATGTCAGTTTTATTAGAGCATGTTTGAATAAGCGCAGTGTTCTCAGTCCGCTACTTTAAAAAAATTCAGATTGCGTGATTGCTAACACGTTGTTAAAATACTATAATTCACATCATTTAATGAGAACATAAATAAGGCGAAAATTAAACGAATATTATTAATTGAAAAAAGTGGCGGCAAACAAGCAATTTGAATTTAAAGAGTAGTGGACTGGCATCCCTAGCCAAGAGCTAAAACGTTATATATATTTAAAACGTATAAATAATTTCTATATTTAATTTAGTAGAGGCTTGAAATGGGAAAATCCTTTATGTGATGTTTTAACTGAAATTAACAGAGCCGATTGATAAATTAAAAACAGAAATTTACTTTAAAATTATTCTTAAGTAATGAACAAGCATTTAACGATATATTTTTACCTTTTCAAGTGCGAATGGAAATCCATTTTAATGCATTTATTAAACATGTGAATGGTACAGTAGTTTACTTCAAAAACTGTATTGTAGTTAACTGTAGTATTTAATAAACTCCTTTATCATGATATTTTCTTCTGCATTTTCCACGGTGCTTTTTTCTTTTACCTTTATGTAATGTTTACTTTTGTGCAATTTTCCTATTGATTGATAAGTTCATAACAGAAATTAGTTTTTAAAATCTGTACTGACTAATAATTTCAAAACAGAAATTTACTTTCAAAGTATTCCGAAATTTAGATTAAGAATATAAAAATATTTTGTGATTATTTTATGTGTAGTCAAAAGTCCATTATAGCGTAATGTGAAGGAGACGGTGGTCTAATTAAAAAATATTCTTGTAATTAACAGGATATCTAATAAATATCTTTACCTCATGTTTTTCTTCTGCATTACAGGGCCTTTTTATTTTATTTTTATGTGATATGCCAATTTTCCTATTTATTGATAAATTCAAACAGAAATTAACTTTTAAAATATGCTAAAATTTCGAAAAATTATTTTAAAATGTATTTTAATTTTTCCAAGCATAACTGAAAGCCTAGACATTTGAATGAAACTACCGGTCTAGTCCAAAAATACTTGTAGTCTGGTAATTAACTGCCTTATTTAATAAATTGCTTTACAATGGTCTTTTCTCCTGCAACTTCCACGGAGCTCCTTTCTTTTACATTTAAATAGTGTGCGTTCACTACTGGTTAATAAATTTAAAACAGAAACTAACTCTCAAAATATTCTAAAACCAGTGGACACGTGCGAGGCATTCGCGCTGCAATCTTTGATATTATTTGCTGATACGTTTTTCATTAAATTTTAATTAATTTCATTTTAAATCAAACAACGTGTTTTAAAAAAATGCGAGTGTACTATGTCAAAATTCTCTTCTAAAATTTCCGTATGATACCTCAGTCATCTTTATGCGTTTTGTATGTGCATAGAAAAACAGATGTTAGCCTCAGAAACTATATATACGATTTCGAACAAACATTAAAAAAGATATTTTAATTGTTTTATGTGTAGCTGGAGGTTTATTTTAAACTAATACGCTCGAGATACTTAAATAGGTCATAATTATTTTTGCAATTAATTGTCCCATTTAATAAATTCCTTTATCTCGGGCTTTTCTTTGTGCAATTTACACAAGGCCTTTTTCTCTTACTTTTATGTTATATGCATGATGACCAAACTTCCAAAATATTTCAAACTCAAAACTTTAAAATTTATAATTTTTTGAGCTTTACCTTTTAGATAAATGGATCAACTTTTTAAAAAACATTAAAAAAAATCTATAATCTTTGGTTGATAATGATATGAGGCCTGTAAATGTTAACTGCATCCCCGAAATTCGGGTGCATTTCCCTACTGATTAATAAATTGAAGAGCTTAGTGGAAGAACATGTTATAATACATTTTCTCAAAAATTCTTTTATTTTATGGCGTTAAGAAAGCGTTATGAGATGTTATATGGTAAAACTAAAATATTAAAATTATACTTAGTATTGAAGATATGAGACAGTATCTTTTAATATTTAATATTTTTTACTTTAAATGGTGAAAATAATTTCAAATATTTAAAAATTAAATGTTAATATTCTTTTTTAAGAGAGTTTAGTATCACCTATTAATATCCAAACATATGCTACTAAGAAGGAATTAACTATATAACTAAATTACAACAAAAAACTTTCACTTCAATTTTCTGGAATTCTGATTTTTGTTACCTAACATCTTCTTCCACTCAGACCTTTAATTCGAAACAGAAATTAACTCTTAAAATATTCTAAAATTTGGTGCAATCATTTAAAAATACATTTAAATTTTTGTTAGGTGTAGTTGGAAGCCTATTTTAGGCGAATCTGAGTGGGATGGTGGGATACTTCAAAAATATTCCTGTAATTAACTGTCTTATTTAATAAATTCCGTTACCTCGGTCTTTTCTTCTGTAATTTCCACAGGGCCATCTTCGCTGTCAACGGTTACTTTGGTAGTTTTCTTTTTAGTTTTCTTCACTTTCTTCACTTCTCCGTCTTCAGACATACTTAAATGTTAATCTCCTATGTATTAAGTCTTAATCTAGTGTATCACAAAAGCAGTTTGACACAAAAGTGATGAACTTCCCGCCTCAACACAGTTGACGGTGAAAAATAAGTTTTCACAGGTTTGCTTTTCAAATCTCAATGGGAAGGCCGCCAAAAGAGTCGCCAAGCTTGTAAGACATTTAATTATGCATATGAATTAAAATACATAACTATATAGATTCCAGAATTAATAAATAAATATACTTCAAGCATATGATGATTTACAATCAAATATATTATACAATTTCGTAGGTATTATTCATATCTGTAATGTCTAGCCTATATAAAGCCTTTCTAGGAATTCATCTTTGATTCACAACTAAAGTGAAAAGTAACTATTTATTTTAGATTATAAAAATTCACAAAGATTTTTTTTCTTGTAAATTTCATTTATGAAAATTAAAAATTGTAACACATTTTATAATATAAAGGAATGAGAAAAAAATCTAGTCATAACTCAAACCAGTAATATATTGAGAAAGTAACTTCTTCAAAAATAAATAGTTTCTAGAGGAAAAAAATAATAAAAATAAAGTTATTTTCACAGTCGAAACCTAAGTATGCGATCAGAAATAGCAATTTAGATTTTTTTTTTTATCACCATTCTGTAATTGCTCTTTTTCAATAAATTATACGCTTAAAATATATTGTATAAGGTTCTTTTTAAAACTTCAACTGGACAATTGTTATTTTCGAGCAGAGAAGCCTGTTTTACCCTATATTAGTTAGATCATCATATTTCCTTTTTTTTCGAGTGACGACTTCCATCGTTCCTCCTCCTTTTACACATCTTTAACTATGTCTTTTCAAAGGACTTCCATCGTTCTTCCCTTTCTGTACCTATCTTCAACTATCTACATAATATTCTAGAGCAAGCATCTTGCAGTGAACCTCAGTAGTGTACATCAATTCCCTTATGTTTGAAATAGTATACAAAAATTAAAATACGCTGAGAACAGTTTTTCCCTGTAGGCCATTATGTAATCGAATTCTTTTGTGTGACAATGCAAATGAATTATAAATGCTTTTCACTCTATATTCTACTAAAAGTATGCTTTAGTATACATCAGAAATACATATCAATTTAATTATGATTGTAATAGTATAACATCATTAAAATACACTTCAAACGATTTTCCTCCATAGACCATAATGTAACGGAATTCTTTTGAGCTCCATGTGAAAGAACTATACATGCTACACTCTTCATTTTCAATAGTAAACATTCCATAGTAAACATCATTATCATATAGCATACATGACAATCCGAGTATATTTACGAGAGTTAAAGCACGGAAAGACGACAGACAGACAGCAACCATATAGCAGACAGATAGGCAAACCAAAGTCATAAACACTTTTCAACTATGTTGGAAAGTGTTAAAGAATTAGAAGCTCGCTCTCCCCACTGGTTAGCATGTTGTGCACATAATGAAATCAAGGCTGAAGTTCAGGTGTTTGAATACGAAAGACTAATAAAGTGATGCGTAGGGCTTTCAGGTTTGCTACTATATATATATATATATATATATATATATATATGCTATAATAAAATGGATAAGATGCTCTATTACTTTCATTCTATCTTTTCTTGAAACCATTCAATTAATATAGTTTTCCCTTAGTCTCTAAATCAATTTCTACATCTGCCCCAAGTAACACTTCAAGTCCCATTAAAACCTCAGGGTGCGGCACATTGTCATATTTATAGCCTTTAGGTCTAGGAGTGCATGGACACTTAACATATACTCAAGTTGAATCCAATTATCTGAGATTTATTCCAGAGCATCTGCCGAACATAAAACCCCTATGAGGATATAAATTGTAATAGAGTACTTTTTTTAAGTGTGTGCTTCTCGTAGCAACTGTACGACTAAAAGTCAGTTTTCTGCTACCTGTCCTTATGAACAGACTGGATATCGGGACTTCTGGGAAATGATCCCGGAGTACCGAGTAGGATTACTTCGGTATCCGCTCTACGATGCTCCTAAATTTAATAAATAAAGTAATATATACGCACGTATCATGTGTTTTTTATGTAATACTCACCTCAAACATGACTCCAAAACGCAGTTTATAATATATACATATGTATTCCACTTCCGTTCCAATTTGTTACTTAAAATTTATTTTGCTACATTTGTTCGAATTCTTTTTATTTCATTTATTGTTTGGTATCGGCAATCTTTAAAATATGTCTACTCTATATATAGATTTTCTGATAGGTTTTATTAGTTGGTTGTGTTTATGACGGCCAATTATCAACACGAGGGATATAGGCCCTAAGAGAGGGAGTGCCCTCCGTGGGGGTCTTTCTAAGGGAACCTAACCCGTATTTACGCATGGAAACCCACGGTTCGAAGAAAACCACGAAAACTATGAACGATTAGGCCGATGGGTGCGATTGGGTTCGAACCCAGCACCTGATATATTTTATTAAGTTGTTTTCTATGTATATTTCATTACTGTAACAATTAATGTAAAATATTATTACGTACCAACTGTAAATAAGAGATTTGGTCATTTTAGTTGTACACATTTGTAAGTTGTTTTAGATTTCAAAAGTATATTATATGTATCTACAGGGTGTCCATAATTAAACGACACTATTTTAAAGTTGTCTACAGTCTACTATTGTTCAGAATGTTGTGAAATTTTTTGGAGGGCATAATAAAGGCATGGGAATTTGTTTGAGCGAAAAAAATAGTTAAAGCTTTCGCCGCTAGAGGCCTTTTTTAACGAATTACACATTTAGCATTACATTTACGATAGTTTAAAAATTTTGTTACAACCAAACATGTTCCACATGGCAGTCATCACTTTCCGATAAAGAAATAATCGAAGATAGCATGTTCCACAGTTGACCACAGTCTGTTCTGAGAAAGGCTAAGAACATGTCGTGAAAGGCTATCTTTATGATCAGGTAAAGTTAATAAGTAAAATTTCTAGACTATTGTAAATGCATGCAAATGGATAAATCATTAAAAAGGCTCTCTGGTGGCGAAATTTGGAACTAATGTTTTCCCGCTTAAACAAATTCCCATCCCTTTATTATATCTTTCAAAAAATTTCACAACTTTATGAACAATAGTTTCGTCTGTAGACAACGTTAAAGTATGGTAGTTTAATTATGGATACCCTGTATATCTATATTTCTGTCTGTCTGTCTCTCTCTCTCTCTCTCTCTCTCTATATATATATATATATATATATAGCTATTTATACTACAAGGGAAAATATTTTAGTCACGTGCATATATATATATGCACGCGGCTACAATGTTTATTGTTGTAATATAAATATAGTCCAGGCAATAGGGAATTTTACCTAGCAAAATTAATGGTAGTACTGGAAATCGGCTTTCTAGATGTTTTTTGGGTTGCTGAATCCGAATTTGTAACTTCCCACCAAAATTTCCCCCGGCAACCTCCCCAAATTTTGGTAAAAAGCCCCCCAAAAAAGGTTTTTATTAAAAAAATCAATTTTTTTATTGTTTTAGAGAAAAAGTATCTAGAAATTCAGAAAGTAGACAAAATTTCTAACAAAGTAGATATATGACATTATGACTTAGGATGAAGGGGAAGGGGGGAATCTGCCTCGGAACATGCGCTCGGTGCTGCGGAAACTAAGTTGCACAATTCCACTTAACCACTCACACGTTTACATTCGCCCTCCCATCTCCCCTCCGAACTTTCTTTATAAGGTTTACTTTAAGATTTTTGGGTCGCTGAATCCGAATTTTTAACTTTCCCCCAAAAATTTCCCCCCGAAACCCCCCCAAATAGTTGTTTTTAACTTAGATTTCTTATTGTTTTAGGGGAAAAGCATTACGAAATTTAGAAACTAGACAAAATTTGCAGCAAATAGGATACATGACATTATGACGTGGGATAAACGGGGAGAGAGTGGGCTGCCTGGGATATATGACAATCCTAGGATATATGACATTATGAATTAGGATGAACGGGGAGGGTGAGGGCTACCTCGGAACATGCACTGCGGCACAACGTGCACTAAATGATGAAGTCCAGGCAATAGGGGATTTTATCTGGCAAAATAAATGGTAGTACTGTAAATCGGCTTTCGAGATGTTTTTGGGTCGCTGAATCCAAATTTGTAACTTCCCACCAAAATTTCACCCGGCAACTCCCCAAAAAATTGATTTTTTAAAAAAATTTGGTTTTTGAGAAAAGCGCGCGGGGAATGTTCCGAGGCAGCCCACTCTCTCCCCGTTTATCCCACGTCATAATGTCATGTATCCTATTTGTTGCAAATTTTGTCTAGTTTCTGAATTTCGTAATGCTTTTCCCCTAAAACAATTAAGAAATTTAAGTTAAAAGCAACTATTTGGGGGCGGGGGTTTCGGGGGGGGGGGAAAACTTTGGGGGTAAGTTAAAAATTCGGATTCAGCGACCCAAAAAACTTAAAGTAAATCTTATAGAGAAAGTTCGGAGGGAAGATGGGAGGGCTAATGTAAACGTGTGAGTGGTTAAGTGGAATTGCGCAACTTAGTCCACGCAGCACTGTGGCGCATGTTCCGAGGCAGATCCCCCCTTCCCCTTCATCCTAAGTCATAATGTCATATATCTAATTTGTTGAAAATTTTGTATACTTTCTGAATTTCTAGCTACTTTTCCCCTAAAACAATAAAAGAATGGAATTTTTTAATAAAAACCTTTTTTGTGGGGGCTTTTTACCAAAATTTGGGGGGGTTGCCAGGGGGAAATTTTGGTGGGAAGTTACAAATTCGGATTCAGCGACCCCAAAAACATCTAGAAAGCCGATTTCCAGTACTACCATTAATTTGCTAGGTAGAGTCCCTATACGGTCTCTATTGCCTGGACTAATAGCCGTAATTTTATTTTCATTCTTGACATTAAAACAAATATTTAATGCTAAATTTGCTTTAAGAAGTAAATTAAGATCGTGCAATAGCCTGCAATTTTGTTAATTGCAGCGGCTCTACATGCTAACCATGTTTAAAAATTATTTTAATACGCTTCCAATAGATGGCAATTTATTCATGAAAAATCACAAGTGCAAGGTACTCTTCATGCAATAAAGTATGAAAACGTATATCAACAGGCGTTTTCGCTGGGTCACAGAAAATAAACGGATGTATTACTGAAAAGGTTAATGAAGGACACCACAGTAATTTTTATATAACCTAACGGTTTATTATTCTTTTTATTTAAAAGAAAAAAAATTGATGTGACTAGCATTTCATTTTTGTTTCTTATTGGGTCATTACACGTAAAATGAGAAAAAAAAATAAAAAAAGTCATGGCCACATAGTAACCGATTTTGATAAAATTTGATAACTAGATTAATTTCATATTCAAATAGAGCTCTGCAAAATATCTTGACAAAAAATAAATTATTTTAGCAGTTTTGGACATTTAAAATACTTGTGATATAGAATGGCATGTGTGCAATCGTCCAAAGTTGCAAGTTTGACGTTCCGTATCTTAAAACTATTTAACATACATTAATTTTTTTTTATAATATTGTAATCTCTGAAAAATTATCTTCATATTTATTGAGTAATAATAATTTGGTAACACCATGATTAATCTTAAATTGGTTGTAAAAATTGAAAATTTGTGAATTTTGAGAAAATTAAAAACGCTACAAAAATTAAAAGAATTAAGAATCATGTGTGAAATTGATGCCTAACGTAGTATTATAACATATGAAGATCGATTCCCCCAAATTTGAAAGTTGCCATTTATTTCCTTCATCTTCAAAAGAACCTAGAAACTTAAAAAATTTACAAAATCATAATTTTTCCTTTTATATATGCCCCCAAAAATAATAAAGGAAAGGTCAGACAATAAAGATATTGCACAGAAAGAAAGATCAATAAGTCCACGATATGGTAAAAAAAATTCAAGATTGCCTTTTTATTCCTAACGTAACAAAATTGGGTTCAAAAAGGTAATATGTGTTACATTCCATGTATGGGCTATTCCTCTTCGAATTTGCGCGCGCTTTTTACAATATTGCACGATTTCAAGAAAAAAAATGTAGTGCTGCCATCTATGGATTTAGGATTAATATATAAATTTTTGTTCAACTGAATAATTTTTTCTACTGTAGTGTTAAATATTCTTGAGACAAAAATAAACTGAAAGCAAGAATAAAAGTTTCTATATTTAAAATATACATTTTAATCTATAATATCAAATAATTTAAAAGTTTTAAGAGCTTTCCTTCATGTTCAAACAAGTGATAGAAGTATTGGATTTTCCCCCTCAAAATTTTGCTTTTTTTCCTCTCATTGGGGAATAAAAAGGCAAGAATGAAGGTTTTTAAATTTAAAATATATATTTTTATCTACAACGTCAAATAATTTAAAAATTTTAATAGCATTCCTTCTTTTTCAAACGTGTAACAGAAATATTCACCTTTTCCCTCAAAATTTTTCATTGTTTATTTTTTTTTCATTACGAAATAAAAAGGCAATTGCTAAATTACGCCAAACTGTTACTTATTATTCATTCTTAATTGTAAATATTTTTTAACATGATCTTTCCGCTTCTAAGTCTAATAATCAAAATTGAAATTTCAAGCATGTACAAAATACCTCGATTTTGTATCAACTTTTTATGTAAGTTTTTATGCTTATGTAAACGATCCTGAAATCTATTATTTTGAATTTACTCATAAATAAATATGATCTACTTATATGATGATTTTCATTAATATCTGACATATGTCAGCCACAGTTGATTTGCTCATTTTGTATGGAATGAGCATATTGTAAAATATCATACATATCGTTAGTATATAAAAAGTGGTATTTATGAATTTACGGGCATTTTTAAACATTTTTCAAAGAAAATATTTTTAAATTTATATTTCGAAATTGCTTCTGTTTGTTTAACTGCATAATTTTTTTTATTAAATAAATATCGTAGAATAAAGTTTGTGACATTAAAGGATATCGAAAGAGGTGTGAAGTGGTTCTTTTACAAGCAAAAGAGGGAATGTATAATGGTGGTTTCAAGGCATAACATTAACTTGTTTTTACGAAGTATAAAAAAGTATAAATTTTGAAAGTTTTAAATTTCTCCTATAAGTAAAAATATACAAATATAATCATAAGTATTAATCTCTTACCACTACCTCCCAAACCTAGATCGGGCAATTGAAACTTTCGCAATTTGTGATCATTCAAATGTAATTACATTTGTGCAATATTTGATTCTTTTACATGAATGTAGGATTCAATCCGATATCTTTTTTAAATGTACATTTAAAACAATTCTCTATTTTGTTATTCTAATTATGCTTGGGAGGGAGAAATCTAGCTACACAGGTAAGGCATTAGTCTGAAAATAAAATGACTATCAAAATATATACAGTAGCGCTCAAAAGTATTTTGACAACCTTATATTCTTTCTTATTTTATTTAATATAAAAATGTAAAAGAAAATATATTCCCTATAATTGAGAACACTGTGACTGCAGTTATTTAAATGTATCAAGTTTCAACTTGTTTGTTTACATTCGGCGCCACCGAATAAATATGACTCCGCCTTAGCTCAACAGTATTTTGACAATTAGTTTGCTTTTAATTGTTGAAGGTGTCAGTGGCACTATAGCTTCGATTAGTGTTTTTATTGACTTATTGTGATTATTTTTAAGGATCAGGAATTCCGAAAAGTAAAAAAAATATTGAAGTTATCCTAGAAAAGCCGCTGTAAATGCCCTTAAGAAAGGTGGACTGCAAGCAGAACTAGCTCGTTCTTTTAATGTGTCTCGGCAACTTGTTATTACATGGAATAAAGTTTTTAATAAACAGAAATACATCGAAAATAAGCCTCAAAGAGGCCATCCGAAAAAAAAAAAACAACTTGAAATATTGACTATATTATAAAAATGATATCTACAAGTGATTGTCGTAAGTCCGCTGTAATAATAAAAAATTAATTGAAAGAAAATTACGGCATAGACATACACGTTTCATCAGTCAAACGACGCCTAAACCTCTATGGTTTACATGGTAGAAGACCAGCAAAAACACGTTTGTTATCTACTAAGAATAGGAAGGCTAGAGTTGCATTTGTAAAACGGCATAACCCTTTCAGGGGCAAAGCAATTCCATTGCGAAAGTGTTGAAATTAATGATTGACACCGGAATTTGAAAAGAAATTTATTTTTAAATAAGAAAAAGCTATATTTCACACACATAATAAACCGAATTTTTTTTAACCAAAATTCTGGTGTCAGTCATTAATTTCAGCACTTCAGCAATAACATTGCTTTGCCCCTGAAAGGGTTATGCCGTTTACAAATGCAACTCTAGCCTACCTATTCTTAGTAGATTAGAAACGTGTTTTTGCTGGTCTTCTGCCATGTAAACCATAGAGGTTTAGGCGTCGTTTGACAGATGAAACGTGTATGTCTATGCCGTAATTTTCTTTCAATTCAATTTTTATTATTAGAGCGGACTTAAGACAATCACTTGTAGATATTATTTTTATAATACAGTCAACATTGCAAGTTGTTTTTTTCGCATGGCCACTTTGAGGCTTATTTTCGACGTATTTCTGTTTATTAAAAACTTTATTCCATGTAGTAACAAGTTGCCGAGACACGTTAAAAGAACGAGCTAATTGTGCTTGCAGTCTACCTTTCTTGCATTTACAGCGGCTTTTCTAGAATCACTTCAATATTTTTTTACATTTCGGCATTCCTGATCCTTAAAATTAATCACAATAAGTCAATATAAACACTAATCGAAGTTATAGCGCCACTTACACCTTCAACAATTAAATGCAAACTAATTGTCAAAATCCTTTTGAGCTAAGGAGGAGTTATATTTCTTCGGTGGCGCCGAATGTAAACAAACAAGTTGAAACTTGATACATTTGAATAAGTGCAGTCATAGTGTTCTCAATTATAGGGTATATATTTTCTTTTACATTTTTATATTAAATAAAATGAGAGAGAATATAAGGTTGTCAAAATACTTTTGAGCGCTACTGTATTTTGGAATTTAAAAGTAGGATAAATTGATGCAAAAATTGCAGTTTAGTCGAATGCAAAGCAGCATTATTCATCCTCATAAAAAATCTATTTATATATAGATAAAAAATAATGATAATAATTTCCTGCAGTCGAAATGCAAAGTTTTAGAATGGGACTTTAACACTAAACATACCGGGAATTTTACTCAAGTTTTATAAAAATATTTCATACTAGAATTTTTATTTAAAATTATTTTACTTTTATTTTCTACTTTTTTCTGTGCGAATTATATTTTATTTATTTTATGAAGACTTTCTTGTTTGAATTTCTTCTTCTTTTCATTTATTACCTTTCAAATCACCAGTTGTTCGTATAGTTAAATGTTAAAGCTTTTTAGTGGTATCAGTAGCTGCTAAACCTTTTGACTTTGAATACTACTATTTCCAAATGGCCTTATTTACTGCAAATTTATGTTATTAAATAACGCAAATATTTCTTTGGGAAATAGTGTACTAAAAAATTGGAACGTTTTGAAGCTACGTTATTACGAAAATAACAATCAATATATGTTGCATTACTTATACAAATGTAATTAAATAAAACCTGTTTTGTATTTTCGTCCTGACTAAAGAAATAATAGTAAAAGGATGCAAACCTAAACAAAGGGAGCATGTATAAATGCGGGAAAATTTTATATCTGTGCATATTTTATTGATTGGATGGGGAGCACAAATTTTGTAACAGAAATACGAGGTTCTATTATATCTATAATTTACTACATTTAAATTATAAGCATATTACAGTAATTTTAATTATGTTATATTAATATATACTGATTATAATATTAACACGGAAGAAAAATCATGCATCAGGCATCGATTATAAAACACTTTTCAACAGTAACAGAATATTGTTAAGAAATGTTATTCATTAATACAATGAAATGAAATACAGAAATGTGCATATAAAAAACATATAACTGAGTATAAATCCCTTTTCAGCAATTGTTGTCCATACACGGTAATACGCATGAATTCTACCGTGCAGCCCTGTATGTGATCTATAGAATTTATACACACAGCGTAATACACTAAAAAATTAGATAAGTTTAAAAATTCATACCACAGCGGAAAACGCACTTCCAGCAATTATCGATTACAAGGGGTTAAACCCGGGGTCCCCGGGTTACAGCATGTAGGTGAAAAGCATCATATATATTACTTCGGATGTTAACATCCGTTTTTCTCTTTATATACTAAAGGCACAACGATGAATGAGGTATTCTTTGAAAGGTTCTGCAAGCGGCTTTTGACATAGTATACTTATATATCGTTCAAACATATTGTTTGAGAAAAATAATTGCAGTTAATTAAAAATTAATGGAAAATCTTATCAGCAAATAATCTCAAAGATTGCAGAGAAAAAAAACTTCGCACAGGTCTACTGTTTTTTTCCTTTTAATTGATAACTCATAGATTTTTTACATTTAATATATTTTTTTAGAATGCCCACTAACAATAATAAAAATCACATTATATATAAAAAAACAGCAATAATGCATTGACATAAAATTTTGAAACGTATTAAAAGCTACAGTTTTATATTCGCGTCACGTCAGGAGTTAACAGCTGAAGAAGTCATCAAAGACGGCTATTTACAATCCGATTCTGTTTATTTCAGGGGGTTAAGCGTGAAATTCTATTACATGTCTTAAATTTGCGTTTTATTTATTGATTAATGAATGTTTTAATTACGTTATGGAATTCAAGCTGGAATCAAATGATGAGCTATTTATGTTCATTTAAGTGCAAACGAATTTAGCTTTCGTAATCTTCTGCACGCGATAAAGATTGATTTGAAAAAAAAATCATGCTTGAAAATCAGTTTAAAAATAATAAAAATTTAGTAAATTGCACTAGTTTTCAAATAAATTGCGATATAGTTTTCAAACAAATTGCATTTGAAAGTACATTTTTCTCCATTGGAAGGTGTAAAAATTGAACATGTGCCGTATTTAGAGGTTTAAAAAATTGCAATAAAAGTTAATTAAAGTTAAATTTAATTGTCGGCTGTTACCACCGTAAAAATAACGTCAGCATTACGCACAGACACTTTTTTCCTTTATAATATAGATAGTCAGTCCTGTAATCAAATTCTTCTGTCTAGAGATTTATTTCATAAAGTCTTTTCAACTATGTTGTAAAGTGGTAAAAAGGGAGAGATTTAGAAAATTTGGTTTGCCAAAAAAGAAATGCCAGGCTTGAAAAAATGTTGAACATTTAAAGAATCTGGAAACTTATGTGATTGTTTTGATCATTAGAATAAGGGATATTGTGAGAATTTTGAAGTTATACTGAATCTTATTCATAAAGTGTCAGTTACACTAATTTATGATAAAAAGAAAGTCCACTGATTCGAAAAAAAAAAAAAAAGAGAGAGAGAAAAAAAGCCTGAAAACTTTTGAATGCTTTTGCTATGAGAGGCAAAGTGATGAAATTTAAAAGTTTCTTTATCAAATAATTAAAGCTATTTCAAATAAAGAAATGTCAAAATAATTATTTTAAATCCCTTCCTGAAGACCTTAACCATTTATATTTTTTTTAATACATCTTTTTTGTAAATTGAAATACGCTGTTCTGATGCATTTCTCGAAATCTTTGGTTAATCGTATGAGCTTTATCTACGTGGTGGGTTTCAAAAGTTCTCGGAATGAATTTAATCTAACCCCTCGGACGAAATAACGCTGTTATATGAATTTTATGAGAGCATGCATGAGTTTTGACTTGGGAAAAAAACATGGAAGGTTGCAGCTATGATATTTTATTAGTGATTCTTTGTTTTGTTTTGAATAGGATTATTTGCTATGCTGATTTTGCTAAATGCATTCCGAGAACTTTCGAATTACACCACATACTAGAAGAAAAATTAAATCTCTGTAATTATTAATTTTCATTTTCTACATCTCAAACAATGTTTTAGACTGATTTGTACATATTAGGTAGCTTTCTTTACAAAAAAGCTACCTATTGCAGCCGTTCGGAGGAAAGCGATTTCAAAAAATTTTGGTATATTTTCATCGATCATGACCCCCAGACCCCGAAACCACCCTCCGTTCAAAATTGATATATATATATATATATATATATATATATATATATATATATATATATATATATATCTGACCTATGTCACACTGTAACTCCCGTAATTATGAACCGATTTCGATGTAATTCGGTGTGTACATAGTACATACCAATGTCTCGGCCGAGTTCGTTGGCCAGCTTCATCCGCCGTTTTGTTTCAAAATGGCGGCCATTTAAAAATTTTTAAAAAATTTAAAACTTGAAATGTGCTACCAAAAAATTAAAAATGGAAAAATATTTTTTTCTTATGTATTTGACCTTTATACAAAGATTCCGGAGCAGTTTTTGTTTCGTCTATATCTTTAAAAATGGCTGAGTTATAGCATTTTGAATTTCTAGAGTGGCTGACATTTTGAAACGTCTTGAATTTTGTCAAGCGATAAAAGGCGTATTTATGAACCGATTTAGATGTAATTCGGTGTGTACATAGTACATACCAATCTCTCGACCGAGTTCGTTGGCCAGCTTCATCCGCCATTTTGTTTCAAAATGGCGGCCATTTAAAATTCTTTTAAAAATTTAAAATTTGAAATGTGGTACCAAAAAATTGAAAATGCAAAAATATTTTTTTCTTATGTATTTGACCTTTATACAAAGATTTCGGAGCAGTTTTTGTTTCGTCTATATCTTAAAAAATGGCTGAGTTATAGCATTTTGAATTTCTAGCGTGGCTGACATTTTGAAACGTCCTGAATTTTGTCACGCGATAAAAGGCGTATTTATGAACCGATTTAGGATGTAACTCCGTTTATACATAGTACCTACCAATGTCTCGACCGGGTTCGTTGGCCAGCTTCACCCGCCATCTTGTTTAAAAATGGCGGCCATTTAAATTTTTAAGAAAAAATTAAATTTAAATGTGGTACCAAAAATTGAAAATTGAAAAAATATTTTCTTCTTATGTGTTCGACCTTGATAAAAAGATTCGGGAGCAGTTTTTGTTTCGTCTATATCTTAAAAAATGGCTGAGTTATAGCATTTTGAATTTCTGGCGTGGCTGACATTTTGAAACGTCCTGAATTTTGTCACGCGATAACAGGCGTATTTATGAACCGACTTGGATGTACCTTGGTGTGTACATAGTACATACAAATATCTCGACCGAGTTCGTTGGCCAGCTTCATCCGCCATCTTGTTTCAAAATGGCGGCCATTTAAAAAAATTAAAAAATAAAAAAATTTAAATGAGATACCAAAAAATTGGAAAATGAAAAAGATTTTTTTTTGTATGTGTTTGACCTTAATACAAAGATTCCGGAACAGTTTTTCTTTCGTCTATATCTAAAAAAAAATGGCTGAGTAATAGCATTTTGAATTTCTCTTGTGGCTGACATTTTAAAACGACCTGATTTTTGTCACGCGATAACAGGCGTATTTATGAACCTATTTGGATGTAACTTGGTCTGTACATAGTACATACCAATGTCTCGACCGAGTTCGTTGGCCAGCTTCATTCGCCATCTTGTTTCAAAAGTGTTGCCATTTAAAAAAATTAAATTTAAAATTCAAAATGAGGTATTAAAAATTGGAAAATGAAAAAGATTTTTTTTATGTGTTTGGCCTTGATACAAAGATTCCGGAGCAGTTTTTGTTTCTGAAACTTTGTTCTTTTGTTGATATCTTAAAAAATGGTTGATTTATAGCACTTTGAATTTCTAGCATGGCTAACATTTTGAAACGATGATCTTGTATTTGTCTTTGTCTTGTATTTGTCTTGTATTTGATCTTGTATTTGTCACGCGATAACACACGTATTCGCCTATTTCGATGTAAGAAGGCATGTGGATAGTATACATCAACACCTTGACCAAGTTCGCTGGCCAGATTCATCAGCCATCTTGTTTCAAAATGGCGGCCATTAAATTAAAAAAAAAGGTATATATATTTAAAGTGAGGTGCAAAAAAATTAGAAATTGAAAAAGGTTTCTTTCTTAAGTATTTGATCTTGATATAAGGATTCAGGAGCATTTTTTGTTTGTCTTTACCTTAAAAAATGGCTCAGATATAGCAGTTTCAATTTCTATTGTGGATGACATTTTGAAAAATCTGATTTTTTGCATGCGACAGCACTCCTATATATTAACCGATTCCGATGTGAGTGAGCATGTGCACAGCAATTACTAAGGTCTCGACCAAGTTCACTGCTTAGCCTCATTCACCATGTTGTCTTAAAATGATAGAGGCACTTTAAGAAATTGCCGAATTTGGCAGCCAAATATAAGTTACTTTAAAGAAAAGCAGCTTGGATAAAGCTGACTAATTTCTCGAAATTTTCATTCATTATATTGATAAAAATTAGTATTGAATCTCCTATATTCGGTTTCCACTAAATTGAGCTTCGTGTGTTTGCATGATATAAGTTGGCTTTTTTTAAATAAGGATTATGAAAGCTACCTCTTCCTCCCGGCACTGGCCGGAAGGACTTTTTCACTATTCTTTTTTCCCTTTTCCTCCTATTTTATCGTAACCCTCCAACCACGAACAACGCTCATATCGCGTTTCACTTATTCTATAGAATTCCGCGGGGTACGCTATTTTCACGTTGCCTAAATTTTCGACTTTGCACTTAAATTTTTGACTTTCTCTTTACATTCCATTAATGCAGTCCTTATAACTATTATAAATAGCGAAGAGAAATAGCCCGCGGTTTTATACAAGTAAAGGAAAAAAATCGCCCGTGGCTGCAGGGTTATAGCTAATTTCATTCGTTATATGAATAAGAGTACGGTCCTTTAATCCTACACTGCGCGAATTCTTCTTTTGGAAATATGTTTTTATGCTCATATTAGTATTAGATACCACAAATTTTAAAGTTTTATAATAATTGTAATTTTTTGCCTTATTTAATGGCAGACTTCTGTGATTACATAAGGAGTATATTTTTATTTAAATATAGTGGTAGCCAGGAACTGAATTTATTTTTAAAGGTTAAGTTTTAATTGATTATGGTTATCGAAATGATTATGCTGATTATGATTATCTTGAAACCGCTTTTTCCACACTTTTGAAACATCACATGGAGCCGAATCCTCTTTATAAATGCTTCATTATCTTGGAAATGATCACTTGCGGAAAGCTTCATTAGGGATTGAGGTATTTCATTTATGTATTTTGGGGCATTCATATTCCCATTAATGACACAAATTTTGCCCACACCTTTTGATGCCCTACAACGGCATATCATAACACTGACTGGATGTAATGCAATTAGGATGCAAAACATCTCCCATTCTTCTCTTGACGTATTTTATGCCATCACTACCAAACAGGTAGATTTTGGTCTCGTCAGACCAAATTCTGTATCAATGTTGTGCTGACCGGATAACATGAGTTTTAGACCAATTTAATCTTTTCAAACTTTGTCGAAGAGATATAAATGACTTTTTCGTGGAATTCTAGCGCTTAAACCCAATCCTTGCAGTTTGCGCCGAACAGTCCATGCACTCACCATCAGATTGGGTTGCGCCATTTCACCTTGTATACTACGCCCAGATGATTTTCTCCTGTCACCTATATGCCTCTTTATTCTTCTATCAGCACTTGATCATGTATACCTTTACCTGTCTTTACCAGTTTGGTTTTGCAGGGACATAGTCACCTTATACCGCTTAAAGAAAGAAAGAAAAAAAAACTAGCTGCGTAGCCACCCGGTGTGATCTCGATTGTGTTGAATTTGTTTTTATAGCACCTTTCGGGTTTTTGGTTCAAAATACTAGAAAATACTTATCAATACAGTTTTTAAATTAAAATGTGTAAGTCATAACCTAAAAATGTAATTATTATGAGTTATTAATCTTAATTAAAACTTTCAGTAACAGTAATATTCCTTAAAATCGATCAACTAGTTCTAGAGTTTTGGAGCATTAAAAGATTGGCTGATTGATGATTCTCCCAGTTTTCCCCCTTTTCTCAAAATTTATTTTAGCCATCGAAATACGACAAACTGCATATTGTAGCCAGAAACATTCTCAATATGCCCTGATAAGTTTAATGTTTGTTATGCAACCGTTTCTGTGCCTATTTGGGAGAAATATACTGACAGGCAGAATTTTTCTTTATTTAAATGTAATTTTTACTTTCTTCTATCTTCAATAGAAGAAAGTATTGTAATCGAAATTTTTTTCGACTTCCCGTTTTCGACGGATTTACAAGCTTTAGGGGTCAAAGATCACAAAAAACATGTTTATACAAAAGGTCCGTCTGTCCGTGTGTCCGTATATCCGTGTGTCGCCATTGTACCATAAAAAATTGTATGAAGTTATGCATAGAATTGAACCAAATTTTTTTTTTAAGTTTTTGGCTATGGCAAGCAGGTCCTCCATTAATTTGGAAAGAATCCGCCGGTAGGGGCGCTGTAATAGCGATTTTAGTGCATTTTGAATATTGTACCATAGAAAAGTGTATGAAGTTATGCATAGAATTGAACCAAATTTTTTTTGTATGTTTGTGGCCATGGCAAGAAGGTCTCTCCTGAATTTGGAAAAATTCCAAATGAAGAGGACGCTGTAATAGCGATTTTTATGAAATTTTCAATATTGTACCATCGAAAAGTGTATGAAGTTATGCTTAATTCTAATAAAAATACTAATAAAACTAATTTTAATGAAATATTGACATTAGATAGAAGAAAGTTTTGGGTTTGGCACATCCAACTACTTTATTATTCGCGCGTCGTCTTAGTAATTGAATGAACTTAGAAATCTGTGTTATTCTGAAAATGACTGACAGAAACTTCAATTTTATATATATTAGTATAGATATGGATTATACCCTTAAAAAAGTTACTGTTTTTATACCCAGAAAAACAATTACTATTCAGTATTACCCTCAAAATTGTTGCAAGGTGCATATGCTCCTTGAAATTTCTGAGGAGCATGGCACCATTATTTCAGATTCGAAATTAAAAGTTGTGCATATGAGGCATTCACACAAAATTTTAACTTTGAGGAATAAAAATCTGGTGAAATTAAACATAATAAAATAACATTTTAAACTTATAGATGAATGCCTTAATGATTCAAAATAAAGAAAAAATGGTCAGCAGCGACGATTTATTTATTTAACTGAGGTTTAAGTTAAACTTGCTTGTTTAATTTTCCTTACAGTCCCCTTGACATTTTACTTCTCTAACTTTTTATTTTCTTCTAAATTTTTACTTATAATGAATTGGCATAGTACCATAGAACATTCAAATAAGAAATAATAACAATGTAGTATTTTTAATACAAAATTTTGGTATAATATTGTCTTAAAGGGATGTTAAGGAAGGGACGGTAAGGAAAAAAGGGGGCGGTAAGGGGAAATAAAGGACTATAAGGATGGGACAGCAAGGAAAATTACCACCTATTTTTAGGTAAATCATATTAAGACTAAGTGATAGCCACAATGTTCATTGACTTTTAGCAACAGTTATTTCCATTGGATTAAATAAAAAAAAATTAATTTACCTCGAAAAGTTCATGAATAAACTTTGGGGGCGGTAAGACTACCAATAAAGCCGTAATGCTTGAAATTGATATTTAAATGCTGATTTAAATTCTGCATTAAATTTCCTGTCAAAGAGTTTTAGCCATTCTTTCTTTACCATACTTCTGCATGGGAAAAAACTTGAAAAAAATTCTGTGGCTGCATCTGAAGTGATTTTCTGTATAATTTTATCAAGAGGGATGAAATCAAAAATCGAAGGACAGAGTTAAAAAAAATAATAACAACCGTAAAAATGTGTGCATGTTAATTTCGTGCTACATATTTACATAAAAGAATAGTCCCAGTTTCCGAGAAAAATTACATCGAATTACTTTTATTGAAACAATTTTATACAGATAGCTCCAAACTTAAAAATAAGCATCAGGGACAAGGGACGGTAAGAAATTTCGTGGTATATTTAGACCGCGAACATCGTCCAAAATTTATTTATCCCGTTAATATTGTTATATTCAATGGAATGTTTTCCAATATAAAAAATTAAAAAGGCCCAAGAATATGCACTAAAATAAAAATTATTATTCAGAGACTTAAAAGTCAAAATTATGCGAGAATTCCTCATATATAACGTTATCACTTTAGGGGGAGGGGCGGGCGGGCCTGACACTTGATATCTTAAGATATCTGTAGGGGGAGGGGGAGATTTCTCTTTTGATATCGTTATCATTTTTGATCCAAACAAAACTTTCTTTTTCTGTTAAATTTTCTTTACATCAATACAGTCGATTATCATTTTTTCAGTCTGTTGTCTATTTTTATGAAAATACAAAAGGAATATTAAAAGCATTACATGATTATAAGTTCATTTCATTCCAGAATATGGAATATTTCAACATTCGCCATTTCTGTTCTTCTGCCATATAATTCGTTGTTAGAGAAACATGGTTTGAAATTATCTCTATATAATAAAAGCCAGTGTAACGCTGGACGGGGCGAATCCATCAATCTTACCAGTCTCCCAGGAAGAGACTCAAGGGGTAAAGGATCCATTCTCCCATTGGTTGACAAGAAACAAGAATCCCGCGATTACTTCTCAAGGTTACAAGTCCTGATAATTGAGTAGTAGTAGACACTTCTTCTTAACAAATCAGTGCAAGGCACATCGCATTACACCACCAAAATAAATCGCCAAGTGTCACTTGAGATTATTTCAAGTATTAAGTTGCAATCATATTAAATTTTCTTTGCGACATGTAAGGAATTTTAATTTATTTCTCATATAAAGTGATTCACGGAAAACAATGATATGGTATTTTTAAAAATATCCTTTTTTTTCCTGCAAAAAATTGATAAAACTGGCTTTCTTTCAAAAAAGGAATCAATTTAAATATTTTAGGCTTATTATTTTGTAACTTAGTTTTAAATTACATATTACTTATATTTTCCTTTTCTGTATACAGATGTATGTAAATTTATACTTAAGAAAAAAAAAAATATTCCATATTTTAAAAGTAAAAAATTAATATTTGTACGAAAAGTAAAATTAATAATAATATCCTGGCATTTTGTAACTTATTTTTAAATTACACATTACTTATATTTTCCTTTTCTATATACAGGTGTATGTAAATTTAAACTTAAAAAAAAAAAAAAAAAAAAAAAAAAAAAAAAACATATCCCATATTTTAAAAGTAAAAAATTAATATTTATACGAAAAGTAAAATTAATAATTTTTGATTTATAGCTTTGCATCAGGAGGACAGAAGCTTAGGGGATTTGACGGTTGGGATTTAACCCGAGATACTTATTTATTAATCAATATACATATTTAAAAAAATTTGGAGTGGGGGAGGAAGGGGGTGGTAAACGATAAAATACAATTTCAAAGTGTTATTAAAAAAATAGTATTATTTCAATAGTTGCAGCAGACTGTTTTAATTACGCACTTTTATTGCATATTTATTAAATTTTTGTTTTATTAAGAAATCTTAATTTTATTATAGTAGTATTTTAGCCGGAAAACCTGGTTTACCCAGAAATATTGGAAATGGTAATTGTGTGTTTATTAGAACATAAACTAGCCGAACTTTGCTCATCTAAACGCTTCCATATTGTCAATTATTTTTTTTTATCAGTTTTTCAAGTTTTAAGTGAAAAACACGATTTTTACTCACCGTCCTAGGACGGCCATTTACACTAGTATTTGTTATATTTACTAGTGAAAAATGGGGAAGAATTGTGTCCATCTGCTTTGTTTATAAGAAGTTCTGCTTACCCGCGTGCAGGGAGCAAATGCAAAAAGACAATATTATTGTTGAATGCATTATGTAACAAAAAGCTATTATTAAATGCGTTTAAATAGTAAGTATTTCTTTAGAGTGTTATTTGATATAAATATATTTCATATATAACAGTGATATTTTATTAACTTATTCTCTTCGTTTAAATCAGTAAAGTATGCGTATAATAAATGTATAACCATATATGTATAGCATTGCAAACGTATAGAAAGAAAAAAAAATATATATATGTTAGACATTGATAACGATATCATTAGGGGGAGGGGGGGGGGAGTCGAGGAATGATAACGTATGATAATGTAAGGGGGGAGGCGGTCCAAAATTGCAAAAAAGTTGATTACGTTATATATATATATAACCCCTTAGGTAGATTTTGAAAGAAACACTACCTATTACATTTTCCCCTATGTTGGAATTTCTGAAAATTTTTTGAAGATCTACGCCGATCTTGACCCATAGATCCCAAAACCAACTGCGGTTCAAAACTTTATATATATGTATATAATCCCAATGAAATGAATTTATGAAGCCAATTTATGAAACGATTTCATGAAACGACTGATTGCGTTTCACAGCTATTCCTCCAAAAATATGGAACGTTTGGCGGTGAAATTAATACCAGTTTACCGTATTGATCCACTGATTTCAAAAGTGGTGTTGGAATTTTAAAATTTTAATTAGTTTTCGAGATATTATTTATTCTAATTTTAATGAAATTTTTCTAATAATGGCAACTAAATGACTCCATTTTTGTGAAATAAGGGAGAAAAGGGGGAAACTATAAGGATTATTACATTTCTTTTTTTTCCCGTCATTTTCAAATTGAATTTGGAATTATCTTTTATTTCAATCAATAGTGAAGGCAATATTGTGATTAAATTATGTTTTTCAAAAATATCTGTAAATAAAATCTTATTTTACCATATTCAATCTCCAGGAATCAGGTTATTTTAGAAAACCAAAAATCGTCTGTCATTTTAATCGTTGACATACATTACATTGACTTAAAAATAATAATTCCACCGTAGCTTTTTTTAGTTTTTTTGCAGTTCATAAAGGCGTATAAAGCCGAAATCGTTTAGAGAGAAAATACAATAAGCATTTATTTTTATTCATATAGGGGAGACTAGGGACGGTTGACCATACGGGAGGCTTGACCCACCCAACAATTTTCATATTTAAAAGGATTTCAGAGTTTTATCAATAGGTGTCAAAAAAAGCAACTGGAATGCTCAAACAACAGTCTTCGTTTCATAGAGATAATCGAAATAGGTGTGGAAAAAATCAATTAGGAGGCGTTTTCATTCTAAAAGTTATGCTTTTTAGAAATATTTTGTAAGCTTTTTTCAGGTAAATTATATCATAGAAATTTAAATAAGTAGGTTTGAAGTAATGCAGAAATATCGAGATTTCATTCCAGGCATAAAGATTGTACAGTAAGTTAGGCTTAACATAACAATGTGCTATTCTTTAGAAAGGTCTTTGTAGGGAGGCTTGACCCAGTTAATGTGAGGGACGGTTGACCAGATGCTCAAGGCTCCTTTAATTAAGTAGTTTTGGAAATCTTTTTATTATACATTGTGCATTATGAAAAGTTAATGGTTATGTATATAAAATAATGTAAATTTATTCGGTAAAGCTACAGTAAAATTATGTCATGTAAAAGAAAAATGTTTAAAACTGATTAAAGAAAGATGGGAAAAAATACTAGAAAATAGGAAAGTTGATAGGAACTTTTGTCCATTTAAATATTACTTACAATAGGTAAATAGAAACAGTGGTAAAGTCTAGAAAGGATGAAAGCAGCAGTCTTAACCCTTTCATGGGCAGTGGTATGTTTATAAAACCACTTAATTTTAATCCCTAAACGTCACAATGGCACTAGAATTTTGCTAAAATATTTTCCATTCAATATATATGTGAAATATAGACTTTTTCTTATTTCCAAATAAATTTGTTCGTTAATTCCGGTGCCATTTATTTCAACATTTTAGTACTGGAGGTACTTTGTCCCTTTAATGTTTAAATCATGTTAATGATAAGTTAAGAACTCATTCGGGTGCAAAAAAACATAGCATCGATCGAAAAACTTTAGGAAGGTATGTAGACAAATTTCACCAGGGTGACTACAGTGAGATGAAGCGAAACTATGTGAAAATTAGAGTTGTCACATAGTTGACATTGTCATGTCGAGTGTCACGAAAATAGGACAAAGAGACAAAAAAAAAAAAAAAAAAAAAAAAAGCGGGAGAGTGGCTCCTAAATCCGGACATAACATGAAACACCGTGAAAACGGAACCTTTATCTAACAGAATACTGCCTTAAATGTTAAAATTTCATTTTCCCTGCAAAGTGGGTCAAGCCTCCCATATAGTGGGTCAAGCCTCTCATATGTGGGGAGCCTTGTCCCATTATTTTTACATGATTAAAATAAATCATTTTTCAAATTTCTTATATGTTACACATATGTAGCAATTTTATTTTGATAACTGATTGTATAAAGAATAAAATGATATATAAAATATTATTCTACGTTCAATATTTAAAAAATAAAAAATAATTTTGTAAAAAGTGGGTCAACCCTCCCTAGTCTCCCTTACTGGAAATATTTTGTATAAATTCATCCAAATGACGTCATTTATGTAAACGCTAAAGAAAAGGGGAAAAGAAATTAACAGTGATTATTACTTATTCATACCATTTTGTCATTTTTTAAAAATCTTAATGAAACGAATTTATAAAAGCTCTAATTCGTATATGTGACACGAATGTATGAAATAGTAATTGTTCAACAGAATGCAAGGAGGATAAAATTTCCTACTTGGTTTTCTTTCCAATTTTAAAGAGAAAATCACATCAATAATGCGAAGATGACATCATTAGCAATAAAAACTTTTGTTGCAGCTATTAGAGATCTGCCATTAAAGTTTAAAACAAATTAATATTTTAATAATACTACTTTTTTAATATTTTGCATTCAGAAATTTTAAAAGTTATTGAATCTCCTTTGGAATTATTCGGATATCTGAAACGAATATATGAAATAATGAATATATGAATAAATGCAAAGAGAAAAAAAAATTCGCCCCTTAGTTTTCTTTTCAATTTTAATGTCAAATTGACATCAATAATCTAAACATGACATTATTTGTTATTTTTTCTCTTGCATTCACAGCAAGAAAAGAAATTTTGTTGCTATTAGAGAAATGCTATTAAAATTTAAAACAAATTAATATTTCAATAACATTATTGAATTATATATTTGCACGTAAATCTCAAAGAGAAAAAGAACTTTAAAATAATTAAACTATTACACGCGAAACAAATTTGAGGTGAAAATTGCGCCATATATTAAAACTATACATTTAAAACGATTAATTTATGGACAATATTAATTTGACGTCACATTGGGAATCACATGGTGGAACGGTAGCACGGCTAACAAATTTGTTTAAATATTTCATTACTTGATGCAGCATAAATCCAGGTTGTCTGGGTAAGTATTTTCGATTAATTCCGTACAAATTACTATTCGATAAATAATTATTAAAAAAATCGTATATAACGTAATAAATAAAATAAACGATTTAAATTTAAAAAATAAAATGAAAATATGCATGATGGGGTATTAAAATAGAGTAAAGAATTGAAACCTGTTACTGAAAATATCTAAAATTCGATCAAAACATAAAATATAAGCGTAAAATTTAAATACATGGTGCATTTCCGTGGTTCTGAATATTATTCCTAAGCAGATGGATTTTTTTAGTCCTCCTAACCCAACGGAAGAATATTGTCTATAGCGCCGTTCAAAGTCTGACTGGCAGAGACATTTTAAACATAACCATTTTAGACAAGCGGACTTTCAAATGTGTAACTAATTTTATTTATGAATTCCAAAAGCAACCGTCAGTTGTCGCGACAGCGGTGGATGAAGCAATTGTAATCGGAAAATGCCCCATTCAAACGGAAAAGCATCCAACCCAATTACAGAAAATAGTCGTTGTTCGTGACAATATCATTCAATCTTCCGTAACCTGGTAATATTTTTAAAGAAAAGACACGTTACCCTGTTTTTAAAGTCTGAATGGGGAGTTGGCGGGCGTAGCTCGCAGGGGATAGAGCCCCCTAGTATATAAGTATATATATATAAAGCGGTCAGATAAAATTCTTAAACTGTGTTTATCTCTAATCTTGCTTTAATTTTTGTTGGTGAAATTAGTACTTAACCTCGAAATCTACCTGCGCCTGTAGGCCGAGCCGGCAGGGATTTTTTCATTTAATATTTAATTAGCAGATTTTGGAATGGTTTTATTCCATCTCAGAATTTCTAATACTTTTTTCAATTAAATAAGTAGAGAAATCCTGTTTACATATTGTAGTAAGAAAATTGTATGCACATTGTTATTGCTTTTGTTACACAAGAACCTGTGATTGATACAGGATAGTTTATTTGTAACATGGCGTATAACAAAGGCTTCGTGGCTTCGAGGGCTTCGTATAAGTACTTCATGAATGAGAAAATACATTAAAATGTAAGGTACTAAAGAAAATATTTAGACATATTTAGGTTAGAAATTCAAAACGAAAATATGAGCATGGATGTGTCAGAAAAATTAAAAATCTGGTATAAGAATTTTTATTGTTTAAAATTTCTTGGAATCGTACAATATGTAAAAATTTATAACTTTTATGAGAAATGAAATGTTTTTTCCTCGTATTAGCAATAATGTTTATTTTTTCTTCGGCCATTCAACAAATAAAAAAAAAAAAAAAAAAAAAAAAAAAAAAAAACAAGAGTTATCAAAGAAATAATCTTAAATATAATGATGTTTTTTAACTAATGAAAAGCACTGACTGAAAGAAATTTTAGAGATATATTTTTTACTTCTTTTCGAAGTTATATAATCATATGTAACATTAGAATATGTGTATGGCATGCTATGTCATACATGACACGTACAGTTCTCCAACAATTTTTTAAAAGAATTTTCGTCTTATTTAATCTCAAAAAATTATTGCAAGCTCTCCGATAGAACGTGGTGACTACGAATCCTACGATTTAAGTTTTAAATATCTATATATATATATTTTAACTGACATACTGATTCTAGATACTTTGAAAATTTGAAATTTTAGGGAGTGTACGCACCTCGAATTATATTATGCGAACTAGCTTGCATATTTTAGGTATCAAATTCTTCTTTTTTTCATACAAGATAGAAGGAGATAGGAATTTAGACTGCAAAGGTCACGCCAAAACAGACAAATTGCATTGAGGAGATTTTTTGTTCTGCTAGTTGAGGAGAAAAAGAAGAAAAAAGAAAGAAAAAAGAAAAAAAAGAAAGAAAAAGAAAAAAAAATCTCGGCCTGTCTACTTCCAGCAGACTAGCATGCATTTTGAAAATGCAACTTTCTTTTTGGGCTGAAAAATATAAAGTAATTGCTTCCGAAGTTACCAGATTGAAGCATGTTTCTGGTATTGATTAAGTGGAATTTTTTTTTATAGTTTTTTAAATGTCTGCTTGTTAAAATATCACTGACGTTAAAGATCGCCAGCTGTTAAAAGTGATAGGTTAAACAAATAAGCGAAAAAATTTTCGCGGTAGAACCTAAGTTTCCGAACAAGCTCAGATATTATGAAACTCTATATTATGATATTCAAAGATAATAGATATTATGATATTCAAATACTCTTCGGCCTAAAACAATTATTCATATTAAATTAAAAGTTAACTTTAATCGAAGTATATTAAAATAGATTATTGTGAGGTAATTAATGTAAGCATTAAAACAATAGCAAGATCTTTCTGGAATATTTCAAAAAATTGAGAGAAATACATAATTATACAAAATTCATCTGGCCAGCTTGCATATTTTATTAAATTCCTGATCATTAGAATTAATTTAATCATTTAAATTAATTCTAGAAAACTTCTCTTACGATTAGATAAATACTGTATTCATAAGAAATTATTAAGATGTTAATAATACTGATTCGCCAAATGTGGCACGCCGATTTCCCCCCGTTTTGTCCCCATAAAAACTGCTTAGCCAAGAAAACGCCTTCTCATATTCAGTGCCCTCTTTTTTTTACAAGTCTATCTGAGTTAGTATCTTTTCTTTTACATCTCGATGCGCGGGTAGTGCGAAATATCCAGGAATATCGCGGAAGCCCCAGATCTCAGACGTTTCGCTCAGTTTAGAGCCGTGGCCTTAAATGGATTCAGGAGAATTGAATAACATGGGCCACTGGAAGTCTCTAAAAACATGAAACATTTAGTTACATTATCACGGGCTGTTCAGTTTGATGAATGGCCTTAAAAAATGCCAGGCGTTCTAAATTAAATCAATAGCAGAATACGTACCGGGCCGTAAAAATACAGAATTGTATCAGATTAACATCTTTTGGAAAAATCTTCTTAATGGTTCACTTTCAATATTTAGCGTGAAAAAAAAATTGAATTATTTTTTTTCACTCGGTGTTTGATTTTTTTCATTAAAGAAGCTTGACAGAATCATAATATATACGCTTTTTCAAATAAAAAAAGTATGTAAACAAACTTTGTCTAATGCATATAATTAGACGTGTCATTCAGTTAGTAATGTATTGAGTGTTAATACATTTTGATGCCTTTTCTAAATTTAATATATATATATATATATATACATATATATATTGGGAAGTAAATATTTTATAGTGCTTTTTGGTTGAATATGTTAAATTGTAAATTTGTACACTATATTGATGTACAAAAAATTGCATTTTCACATATTGATATTTATATGTGTTAATTCGTTAGAATATAAAGCGTTCAATTTCAAATTTTGAAGTGCGGGACATTCTTACCTGGAAATGATTTAATTTCAAGAATATATCAAGTGAAATTTTTCAAATATTTCCAAACAGGATTGAATCAAAATTGGGTAACTAGATATTAACTGAATATTTCGACTGACGAAGATATCTTCTTTTTCCTTATACTGTCATCAGATCCAATTACATAAAGAAATATTGAAGTTGTTGTATTTATGACGGCCAATTATCTGCACGAGGGATATAAGCCCAGGGGGGGAGTGCCCTTCGTGGGGGTCTTTCTAAGGGAACCTAACCCGTATTTACGCATGGAAATCCATGGCTCGAAGAAACCACGAAAACTCCGAACGATTAGGCCGACGGGCGCGACTGGGTTCGAACCCAGCACCTCCCGTCTACCAGCTTCGAGAGCAGAACCTCTCAGCCACTGGTGGGGCAAGAAATATTGAAAGGATATTTTATGTTAACCCTTACCCGGGCAAATCAATTCTGTGGCTGAAATGTTGAAGTGATTGATTGTCACCAGAATCTACAAACAAATTGATTAGAAAATAAAAAGAGGCTTTTTATCACGTGTATTATAAAAGCGAAGTATTTTATCAAAAATTTTGGTGCAATTCCATCACTTTTGAATAAAAAATAAGTGGAAAGTATATTCCCTCTACCTGTGTAAGTGTTAAAAAAAGGGCATTTGCAATATTTTTCTGTTCTACGAATGTAGTTCCGACCACAATGCAGCGCACTATTTTTTGGAATTTGTATAAGCTACTGTTCTTTAAATAATAATAATAATAATAATAATAACTATAGTTTGCTTTTTAAAGAAATCTTACTTTTTAAATTAAAAT
This sequence comes from Maratus speciosus, assembly GCA_963932465.1. NCBI lineage: Eukaryota > Metazoa > Arthropoda > Arachnida > Araneae > Salticidae > Maratus > Maratus speciosus. The sequence continues at coordinate 478,739,172 of OZ010796.1, forward strand.
AACAACAGAATTTAAAATCAAACAGAAATAAATCAAAATAGAGGTGTGTCTTAAGACCTTGTAATAATAAAGCATGAGAGATACAACTATTTTTGAAAAAAGAAAAAACAATTTTTACTTTTTTTGCTGATGGATCGTAACCACTACACATAGTTTACTGTTATAGCTTAACTTGCGGTTTTTGTCAAGTCAAATAAACATAATTTGAAACAAAATTAATTAAGGAAATATTTCTAGTCCTTAAGTGGTTAATTATTAAATTCTTTCATTTAATAACATTTCTGGTTTTATTTGAGCTAAAAAACAAAACAAAACCGAAGGTTGTTAGCTATGCCTTCAGTATGATGCGTGATCGTGCTGCTTACTTGCTGTTCTTTTATTATTAATAGTTATATGGTGTCTGTATAAAGTTCTTAATACATTTATTCATGTCATGTTTTGATACTTTTTAACCCTTTAGAGAACCGGTACTTTAGAGTACCAGTTGAAAAATATTGTAATAAAAGTACTTGATCATACCAATTTAATATGTCATCGGTAGATAGCATTAGTAGTTCTGTGAAACAAGCAAAAAAAAAAAAAAAAAAAAAAAAAAAAAATCAGAATGATATTTTCCCACCAATGTATCGTATTTTATATTCCATATTGATGCCCAATTAGTCCTGTGCGATATTATGTTTTTGCTGTGAAAAATCTCAGCATTTATAGGTAAATCCTTTGCATATAATTTTCTTATTTTTCAAAGTCTTAGACGATATTATTTGTCCAATTAAAATATACAAGTCTTTTTACTGTATTTTTAAAGTGTTCTATGTGGTACTTTTATTATCGGAACTAAGAAGCAGCTGCTAATATATTTACTTTTATTTTAGGAATACGAGAATAATATAGGCCTGCAATGAAATTCTTTTTCTTTAAAATGAAAGGTGTTTCTCAGGTATTTCTTACTACAATTTTGGGGGAAATACTTAAAAAATTCTATCAAGCACAGTTTTAACAGAGAAAAGAATTCCTGTCTGGTTGTTAAATTATAAATTTTTTTCATATAAACATCAGAATTTTGAATTGGTTTCGAAAAAATATAAATTTTGAAATTAATTAAAAATATGAATTGTAACTTATTCATTTTTAACAGAAATCGATTTCTATTAACCTCAACTATACAAATCAAACATACAGCTCATTTCTCTCAGAAGTTCTTGCATTATTTAAAAAAAAATACCAGCATTATAATTTGTTTTGCAACGATTACAAACGAATTAAACATTTGGAGGTGGAAACGTTAAACCTTCATAATTCCTAAACTACTTGATTGAATGATTTCCCGTTTGGTATCCTAGGATAAAATTTAGCATAAATGCAAAGTATGATGTCAAAATTAGGTGTTAGTCTTGAGAATTTCAGCCTTTACTATAAGAAAAATTGAAAGAAAACGCAATTTTTCGTCGAATGGCGGTTTCCGTTTTTTTTCTTTTTTTTATGACAATTTAGAGATTAAAATATGTCTCTTTTTTTTCGACTGTAATTTTTGTTATCTATAAATAACTTTTAGTTCCCTTTCTAAGAAGAAAATATGAAACATAATAAATGTTTTGTGCGCCTAAGTTGAATCAACAAAGCACAGTATTGTATTATGTTGACTTGTTCTAATGTTCTTGCTCATGGGTTCAATATATCATCAATAATATTTCAAAAGCACTTAAGATTACAAGACATTTCTATTAACAAAAATCGTTAACTAAAGTTAACTATCGTCAACTATCGTAAAGTGTATGCGCCGTACACGACAAAAAAATTAAAATGAAGGCAAAATTTCGTCCGAAAATACGGCCCGGTGAAGTTAAAAAATTGAACACATCTGTAGTTATCCTTCTATTATCTATCCATACACAACTTGTGGTCCGTGGGCGGCATGTGGCACGGCAACCTTTTATGTGTTGCAAAATCATTAATCCATATATATATAAAATTGAGTTGCGTAGAAAAGGTATTTAATTGGTAAAGTTATCTAACATGTAAATTTACTGTTATTTTATATATTTTTATGCAAGACAAAATCCGTCTTGTTATTTATGATTAATTTATAATTATGTTGAGACATCCTATACATCCCATCAGTGAAGTCAAAAGTTCTTTTTACATGTAGACCTATTTGCGTTACTGTGGTGTATATATTTTTTAATCTTCAAGACTAATCAAAATCAAATATTTAAAATTAATTAAATCTGAAGTATGTATTTTTACATTTAAAAAATGTAAAAAGTGTTTGCATTAAGGAAAATCTGATTTATTCTAGAAAATCTCCTACAACTTGGAAATTCTCCATTATTATATTATTTTGTTTAATACTTATTATACTTATCATAAAGCTAATACTGATTATATTTATTTTGATATATTTGGAGTATCGGATTCTAGTCGAATGCAATAAGACGCAAAAAGTCAAAATTTTCAGACACAAAGTCGATACCAATTTGAATGATTCTTAGTGAAATATCTTCTAGAAAGTGAGTACCGAAAAGTTTCAGAAAAAATTTCGCGCTTCATTAAAAGTTCAATTGTTTATAATTAACATATAAACATATTATGAAGTTACATATTCTAGTTGAGAAAACTCTTATCATTCTTACTCTCATAACTTTTGAACGCCTGCCGGTAGATATAGCGATTGAAATGCGTCTAGGTATAGTGAAGTAGGTATGGGACAATATCACAAAATACGATATTTGCAGTCCGCACAATAAAATATCTATTTAATGTTATATAATGTAATTTTCTTTTTTACATTCTAATAAAACATATTCTTAGAAGTATTTTCAAAACATATTATATTTATAATAACACAAAACTAAAGCAATTAAAAGACTTAAAATTTCAGATTGTCATTTTCCTGGCATGTCACACTGTGATGTGTGCAAAGTAAGATGCTTTCTGCTATACTGTACAAATATATTTTTCTAGATTTTTTATTTCTAATTAATAATTATTCCTTATATAACACATATATGAGGGAGGTAACACGTTCCGTATTTTACAAATAATTTTCTTTAATTAAAATATGATTGTCACTGAAAATGAATGTCATTTTCCTGCCCTGCTCATTTTAGTTCTTTATGAGTTATAAAGGGGCGCTGCAGAGTAATTCTTCTTGTTCTTGACATAGTTCAAGTCAGAAGTAGTAAAATCATTGCTACCTGCAAGATCTTTTAGATATTTATTTGAAAATAATGTTAAAGGCTTTGTAAAAATTGGTTGGTTGGTTGGTTGGTTGATTTTGTGACGGCCGATTATCTGCACTAGGGATATAGGCCCGAGGGGGAGTGCCCTTCGTGGGGGTCTTTCTAAGGGAACCTAACCCGTATTAACGCATGGAAATCCATGGTTCGAAGAAAACCACGAAAACTCCGAACGATTAGGCCGACGGGCGCGATTGGGATCGAACCCAGCACTTCCCGTCTACCATTGTAAAAATTGAGTAGACGTTTATTATGTCATTTTCCTGGCTTCTATAAATTACAAATAAAATTGAACATTACAATGAATTTGAGGTACTATCGAGGAAACATGTTTCTTTAAACAAAATTAAAATGTTAGATCTAAAAATAAAACAAACAAAAATGTGAAAAATGTTTTAGAATAAAATTGTCATTATCCTGGCATACATGTGCCAAGAAAATTACATATAATTATAATTACACAAAAATGAACTTAAGCTCTTCAAACTTTAACAATTTTACATATAAATTCTTTTATTCAGCTGTTCAACTAACATTTAAAAAAAAAATCAGAAGCTTTGAAAGTTTTCAAAATTTTTCTTTTCAAAATCTCACATTTCGTGATATTCACCCGTATATGCTCTTCTATAACGTTGCGTACAGCGCCCATAGCGATAAAATTAGGAGTAAATGTGCTGGCCGTGACAACTATGCCAGATACGGGAAAATAGTCAATTTCAAAGTTGTACAGCAGAAAAGATTTAGTACGAAAAGACGCCTTGAGCCGACTTGCATGCTGAGAAAAGAATGCGTAAAATTCTTGTTTCTTCGTGACTGAAAATGAGGACAATGAATCTAAAAAGCATTTTGGGAGTTCTATTTTCAACATTTATGTGCGCAAGGTGTGTTTCTGTAATAAATAGATTCTGCTAAACAAATTTGTATTGACTGTTTTTCCTCATCTGGTATAAGGTTTGAAGATCAGCAGGCTAATTTCTAATTTTGCCTCTAGATGGCGCTATAAACTCCTGAACGAACAGCCCATAATCGCTTTATTACAACAAAACACCATTTTTATCACTATAGCTACCAGCGTTCAAAAATTGACGCCATGAGAATTGTAACAGTTTATTGAATTAGAATATATAATTTCACAGTATGTTTATATTTCTGTTATGAAAAATAAAATCAGAATAAAAATTTAATTTTAAATAGGATTTGTGAATAGAAAAAGAATGTTTACAAACTTTATAATTTTTCTAAGAAATTTTTTGAAGTTATCTCATGAAATTTTACATAAATTTTTAGTACTAAATAAATATTGGTGCTATATTGGCTTAATTTTCATAAACACTTCAGCTATAATTAGGTATTAACATGTTGGAAATGTACAGCCAGTATATTGAAGTCATTTTGAATTAAGGATAGACAGAATTATGAAAGTATCATGGCGCCGACGCCACACAGCTGTGTTATGCAGGCGCTACCATAGGATGTTTGTTGGAAGTATAGTTATCACTAAGTAATCGTTAGAAGTTACATGGTAGGTAAAACTTGCATTTGAGACGTCTTCGTTCGAGTAAAAATAATAGATGCTTGACTGGGCCATTCGATTTCAAAAAGAGTTCGATGGCAGTGGTTTTCTTGTTCCACAGTGGGCAAATTTCCACCAGTATTTTAGAATAGTAATTCTCACCTTATTTATGACAGAAATTACGCTTTTAAATAAGGCGACAATTAATACTGAGAAATAGTGGTGGAAATTTGTCCCCTAAGATAATCAAATTATTGTGACACGCAAATAATTGTGATCTTTGAAAGCTCAACTACATCGAACAATTGTCGCACAATCATTCAATCCATGATTCATCGTACGGCAATCGTTGTCAAGACCAGAGGAGCAGCAACTAATCGTATGTAGCCATCGGCACAAAACCTTAACTCAGATGATCATCCAAATGATTGAGGCTTCCAGCCAGATAGTCAGCAGATGGGCTGTTTAGCGATCGCTACACCGCATGGGCTTTAGAAGCAAAAGACCTATAAGAACACCTCTGGTCTGGTCAACGCACATCGCCGCGCTCAACGTCTTATATGGGCCAGATTACCCTGTTGATGATTGGAAGGGGTAGCAGGTATTTATGAATCTCATTTCCGACTGCACTGATTATAGGACAAGACTATAGCGCTAACCCGATGAAGACATGGATCAACCGTGATAAGTTGAAACCATACAAGGTCATGGCGGCTCATAGCCTGATGTTTTTTATATTAGCAATGTTTTGAAACCTTTAGTACTTATACCAAGCATTGCCACAGCATCTAAGTATGTAAATAGTACTGATGATCCTGCTGCTGAATAGGGATCTGGTCGTCCTTCATGCATATGTTGTTTTTGTATACACAGTTATATATAATGTTTTCTCTGTTATTAGTATTTTTTCATCATGTGCCCTGTTTATTTTGCAATGTACCTATACAATATAGAAAATATGTATGTATTAGGTACTATACACATTAGGTACACTATATATTATTTTTAATACATAATAGTATATGGATATGGATATTCTAGACCACGAGGCATCCACTTGTCTCGAGCCAATTGGTCGTGGCCGTCTTGTGGTTGTGCATCTTTCTATGCATCTATATATCCATATAGATAGTAATCTGGGCGATAATTTATATCTCTTGAGGCTTTTCTGCCATTCGATTGGAGATCGGGTGTACCAGATGCAGAACTACTTCTGGCGAAAGACCTAGGGTGCCTAGATAAATCCCAGTGCATACTGCTTGATTCGAGGAAGGCTCCACTGAATTTTTCCTGTTGAAAGTGTCATCGAGAAACCCAGACATGAATCATATTTAATGTAATTGAAAAATCGTTGAAAAAAATGTGCATACACGTTACCCAAAACCAGCATATTAGAGTGATTTATGCAAAATTCTAAGAGTTTTTTATGACTTGCCGCTGTAATAGTTTTGTAAATTTGTTGTTCGGGGTCCCATCAGTTTGTTTTGGCGATAATTATGATTTTAAAGGCAATAATATTTTTAAGGACCATGATAATGAAAGTAATTATACTTTATTAACCCGGGAGAACTCGCTGCATGAGATTTTCTCTCACCGTCGTACATTTTTAAGACTCTTATTTAAACCATTTTTCATTTTAATTAAAATTTCAAATGTTATTTCAATTATTTTACCTCTTTTGTGAATAAAAGTACTAAGCCAAACAAAAGAAGTTAATATTATATGAATGTAAAGTAAAAGAAAAGCAATTGCGCATTCTCACTAGCGAGTTCTAACGTGTTAATATGATAATAAAAATTAAATGGGTTATTATTCTATCATGATTATTACGATAATAAAATTATGAATAGTGAAATTTAAAATTTGTTGATGATACTTCAAAAACATTTCCAACCCATACTTCGGTTCAAGTCTTTGAACCGGCAGGGGCGTAGTTATTATTTTTTCTTTTTTACTACTTCTCAATGCACTTTCACTTGATCAACAAGTAATGCTGCATGGGCAAGACCAATCATAAAATGACATTTTGACAACAAACAACCTTCATTTGCCTCCTCTAGCACATGAGTGTAAAACAATTTCTTCCTAATAAATACGTCAAAATACGTCAATTTGTTATAAAAAATGCTGTTATAGATCAATGAAAAAGAGTGTAATAAGATTACCTAAGAGCCACAGCACAAAAGTTTCAGTTGCAAGTATAATGTGATATTGGAATCTTGCTATGGAATATTTTATCTATTTAAGCCGGAATGATTTATCTCCACGACGAATAACCACTAAAATGAATTGTTCCGCGATGAATTAATTGCGCGCGACGAATTGTCGCATAATCATTCAATTTGTATGGCAATCGTTGCCAAGACCAGAAAAGTAGCAACTTGCTACTAATCCTCAGATAAGCTGAGACCCACAGCAAACTTTAATTATGCTTTTATTCTCACAAATCACAAAGCCATTTATTACTACTCGGAGAGGCTTCAAAAGAATTAATAAAAGAAATCGAGAGAAGAGATGTCAAGTACTGGTTCTTTCGGAGAAGGCCATGCTTTCCCACGCTTAATCCTTAAATGCATGAATTATTCTTTTAGAATTGTGTTTATTATTCTTATATTAAGGATTAGACACCAGAAATTTGAAGATAGATTTTTAACTTTATTTAGTAGCATATTTTTGTAAGTTTTACTGGATTAATATTTCTATATAAATAAGTGGTTGCCAAGAACTTAATTTATTTATTAAAAGTTAAACAAAAAAGGATGCAGATCTGCATCACTATGCATTTAAGGGTTAAAGCGACTTAGAGCTAACAAAACCTCATCAAGTGATTTCTGAAAAGAAGCATACTTACACCTTGCTGTGGGTTTGCAGACTTAGTGTTACTCAGTGACACTTCAGTGGATTACTCATTATTAGAGAAATAGAGATGTTTATGTAGCACTGGAGATATATTATACGGCCAAAGGCCATCGGACACTTTCGATTTTAGACGTTTAGTCGAATATCTAGAGAAATATTCGACGAATTCTTCCTGACCTTCGAGAATATAAAGAAAAGGTTTGATCTCATATATTTCAGTGAATGTTTGAATAAGAGAACCAACAACAAATTGAATAAAAATAATAATGTTTGCCATTACACAGTAAATTAAAATGCTCAAAATGATCTGTAGCTGTACTGTAACACAGAACTATGCGGATTTTTTACAACATTTGTGACTGGCCTTTTAACCCTTAAATGCCTGGTGTTGCTCTCCGGCAACATACCCAATTTAGGCTCTAAAATACTATTAGAATAATATTGAAGCTATAATGCCTAATGTTGCCAATAAAATACATTCTGAAAATATTATTAAATCAATTTTCAACATGTAGATGGCAACACTTGTGCTGTTTAAGAATAAATATAAATTAATTTTTCCAATTGTTGCTAGTTGTTCTTTTTGTTTTGTTTGGAAGCTTGCGAAATACCCTATTTTGACCTGCAGTGAGCAAGTAAAATTTATTTCTTATTATAGTTCCTAAAATTCTTGCGTGTTTAATAATGTAGAATTTTATCAAGGGAAATTATTTTTTCAATTAAACACCAGTATTGCCGATTAGTAACAAACTGTCTTTTAGCCGTAAACTATACTTAAAACAAAATATGATTTTTTAAGTATTTTTCCCATGATTTATTTAAAAAATGAAAGCCGAAAAACATTATTACAATGATTTTTGTAAAATCAGGCATTTAAGGGTTAATAAAAGTTGCCCTATATTGTTGATTATTAAGTTATGCAAAAGAAAATTTATTATCTTTCTCGCACGCGCTGTTAAAAATTATTGCATACAAATGCTTATATTTCATCAAATATTTAATATATTTGTATTATAATTGCAGTACAATTTTTCTACTGTACTTTGTCAAGCTTTCTAAATTTGGTTAAAAGCCTTACACGCTACATACAAAAAACTTGTAGAATTTTTTCATTGTATCTTCATGCATATACGTGCTATTCTTACACAAACGAACACAAATGTTGCACGTGAACCACATAATCTTGTGCTACAACTAGAGACGGCCTGGAGAATTTATTTTATAGAGCGATAGAAAGCATTTTTTTATTCAATGTGCTGTTGGTCCCCTAATTGCCCGTGAGGTCAAACATGCTTTTGATATTCCCGACGTTTTCAATTTTTTAATTTAATTTTAAGCTATGAGGTATTCGCTACGGCTTTTGCCGGCATGACCTCAAATGATCACAAAATGGCGTTATTTCCTTGGAACAACCTTCCTCCACGAGGAAAAAAGGCAGAACCCCCAAAACGTTTTCAAAGAATTCGCCAAGTAATTTTCTAGATAGTATTCGATTAAACATCTACAATCGATAGTGTCCTGTATCTTTTGGCCATAGTGTAAAAAATACACCAGTATTGTTGAAATATTTGAATTAACCCATTAACCACCAAAACTATAAGGTTGGGGGTCCTCAATCTTTTTGCTGAAAGTCGTTTTGCACCACAAATTCCGAACGGTAATCTTTGATTTATTTAATCGAAAACTTTCTGTCATTATACAAGTCACATTTTTAAAAAATAGTAATAGCTTGATTGTAATTTGTTCATACGCATTTATTTTGACGTTTTGTCAACAGCGGGTAATGTGTTAAATTGAAAACATTTGCATAAAATAAAACTATTTTTATAGCATTATATTTTATTATAAACATATAGCATGTAACATCCGTGTTTTTGCGATATTGGCATATATAATTGGTATATGTATTTCTAATATAAACCTGATGGATCTAACAGTGTCGCAATATTGGGTCTGTATTTACAAATTAAGGACTAGCGATATCATATGGTTCCAGCATAACTGCCAATCCTTGTGTTATTTGAAGACCAATATTACTGAAAAGAAATATTCATCTTTTTATGACAGAAATTCCTGGATGAAATAAGACAATGATTGCTATTCTAAAAAAGTGTAAAAAATACAATTTTCTCTGATTTTAACCCTTTCAGGAGAAAAAAATTTAGTCCTTTATGGATTAATCTGCTCCAAACGATAATTAGGCAAATCCAAACATAGAATAAATTAATGCAGTTAATGATTATGCTTAATAAACTAATGGAAACGATGCATAAAAAAATTCATATTCATATTATTCTGTTAATTCGAATATTAATTGACATATTTCATGCAATGATTGATAAGAACATAATCGCCTTGTCATTTGAAAAAAGATAGTATGATGAAAATCGAACGCTCACATTTCATTAGCTTATAAGGGTTCTTTATAAAAATCTTCTGAAATAAATGAAATATGTAGAATGTTTAGTTAACGTTTACTTTTATGGATTCGACAAAATTTAGAAATTGAAATTGCATGATTTCATACTAAGTGACAGGATCAACTCTGCTTAATTCGTAATTACATTATTTTGACAATTTAAAAGCAAATTTTTGAAGCTTGCTGATGGTCACTTTCTAGCGGTATTTAATAGCCATTTTAAAAAGTAAGTAAGTTTTGGGAAGGATAGCATCAGTTGTCAGGAAATCAAATAAAGAAGATGGGAAAAGTGCAATCAACCATATCTTTAATTTTACGGGGTAAAAAGGAATGGCTTTAACCCTCTCGCTGAGCAACCCGAGATTTCCTCTGGCAACGTAAAATTAGCAAAATTCGCGCAACCCGAGATTTCCTCGGGGATGCATTTTTCCGTCTAATTAACCCTCCTTGATTATTCCCAACAGTTATTTTTTTATTGTAAATTTTACCTTATTTAATCGGAGCATTTTCCCGATTAACCCCTTAACAGTGTGGCCCGAACTGGATTCGGGCAAAAACACTTTGCTTGCTTCGTTATTAAAAGCATTTTGATACCACTAATTTGTAACTGTAAATTTATCTTTATTGATTGTCAGATATTTTTCGATTAAGTAAGGTAAATATTTTAGTATGGAAAAAGTGGTGTCCAGCCCCATTTTTAATTTTTTTTGTAAGAAAACAAATGTCACTGTTAAGGGGTTAAATTAGACAAAAATTTTTGTTTTGATAAACCGGTGACAAAAGAATAAAAATTCTTAAAAGACCCTCGTCGCGAATTCGTTAAATACGCAATTTTTGAAGCTATTTTGATAAAACAATTAGGCAGCGAGAGGGTCAATTACACCCCCTCCTCTCTTTTTTATAATGGTTTTATAAAGGAAGAAGACCGAATTTTATCACCAGCCACTCTCCAGGCTCGAGTCTCTTGTGACTATATTCACATCTTTTTATACCCTTGTAACTATTTATAAATTATAATTAGATAAGTATAAAATCGTTACAAATTGCAAAACGATTAGTGTATTTTTGATACAGAAAAATTGATCGAAATTTACAAGCGACCGTTATACGTCGGTTTAAAAAATGAAAAATTAAGGGTGAAAAGATGATAGTAAGAACTAAGATTTCTAATTCAATATAGATGCTATGTACTTACCAAAAAAAGGGAAAAAATTTCATGATTACATGAAAAGTTATAGTTATTACGCTTTACAATAATCTCTACTTTAGTTTTTCTATGTATTTCATAACGGTTTCTTTGGAAAGACGGAGGTACCCGTTATACGGCTAATATAATTAAAAATAGATAAATAAAGTTTGAAAATTTAGGCACACGTTATACCACGGAATATGCGGTAATTTTACAAGTGAAATAAACTGTCACATAAAAATATAAAATAAATTATCATAATTGTAAATTTTCTCTTTATCTAGATTAGGCACAATAAAAAGGAAAAACTCCCCCATAAATTGAAAATTTTCTTTTATAACGATAACTACTCGTTTTAAGAGAGTCATTTTTCAAAGCCTTAGGATTTATAAAGAAAGTCTAATCAATTTTTAAATGTTTAAATCAGATATGAAATTTTTAACTTATCAATTGAAAATTACGGTGGATAGTAAATTCATCCAATTTCAATTTCAAAATTAAAAATTTTCGAGTATTTACAGCAAAAGAAAGTAAGACATTTACAATTGCTGAAAAATTACTTAAGTTTGGAAGATTGCTCGATAATAATTTACTTTCGTAGGCTAAATGCCAAGACGAAGCGGACAGAGTAGTGACAGTTACATGTGAAGTATTTTTAACGCCGCAGAAGAAGGTTAATGGCTTTTGATAATTTAGAATCCTAATCCTATCCAAATAATGTAGAGAAACTTAACAATAAAAAAATATTTTATGTGAACAGCTGGTATAAAGTAGCTCAAAAAATCGAGTATACACCTCTCGCTCTCCTCTTTAAAGGCTTAAAAGAACAATATTACATTTTTATTTCTTCTTAGCATTTACAGGAACGATAATATGCACATTAAGTATTGATATGAATATTTAAAGAAAAACATTAATTAACACTTTGTTATATGTTATTTTGCATTCAGAACGGCTTTTCTCTAAGATATAGCATTACATTGACTAAAGTTTGTGTTTGTGTTTTTTTTTTTTTTTTTTTTTTTTTGGATTAATTTAGCTCATTTTCATCGTAAAACTGTTTCTAATCTTTCTGTTCTCTTAATGTAATATAAAAAAAATATTGAAACCATGACATTTTACCACTTAGATATTAAGGTAATGTGAGCAATTGCATTTTATAACAGCACAAAAACTATAATTTGAAAATTTTAGCTGAGTTGCTTAGGATCGCTATCTTGTTAAATGCCACAAATCTAAATTTTGGGTGCTTTATTTAATATTATTTTTTAATATATTCAACTACCTCATTTTATTCGTAATTTTTTCTTAAATAAAAATTAAATTTCCATCCCGTTAGGAATAAACAGAAACTACCATGAACCGTATCACTTTCATGTTTCACAATGATAAAAGAGGTATTTTGTTGGGGAAGAAGTTTTTAGCTAAGTTTCTCCAAAACCTAAAATTAATCATCAGTCCCAAAATCGTATCATTTGTTTTATTTTTTATGAAAAATGTTTCATTCTCACTGTTTTGAGACTTAACCCCTTGAGGGGCGGTGGGATATATTATATCCCATCTAATTTTAACTAAGATTTGCACCAGAAACTTTTTAATAAATTTTACTTTTATAACTTTGGTAGAAAAAAGTTGTAAATTCCCTTTTTCTTATTTTAAAATATTTTTTTTTTTCGAATATTCCGGTGTGAATTCAACATTAGAGAAACATAATTGCTTGCCCCTCAAAGATTTGAAAATTGATTTTTAATAGAAACATTTTTTTGCTCGCGATTTCCTTTAGAGATGAGTTTTTCTTCTAGCATAGCTGCCAACTTGTACGGTTTTTTCTTACCACTAAATTTTAATAAACAATTTTGATTTCTTGAATCGTTAAAAATCGTTAGATTTCGGCGATTGAATTAGGCAAAATTTATTTTTAAATTTCATTCATATTAAAATCCGTACAAGTTGGCAGCTATGTCCTATCTATACGACCATTATAATTTGTTTTTCTTCGAATCTTTTGTGCATAAACACTTCCTATTAGTCTTAGAAAAGTTTATATAACAACATGTTTAGCAATAATTTTGATGTTTTTTTTTTACTTCTCAAATGACTTTTCTCTTGTTTCTGGAACTCAGAATTCTTTTTCTTTCGCTTCCAATTTTACTTGCAAATCCAAAATCTTTTAATACTTTTGAATATTTTTTAACGCATCTATTAAACCGCACAGAATTTCCTACGCCATTATTTTAGAATTGGAATCGACATTTTTCGTCTTTGAACACATGATTCACAATTTTCGAAATTTCCACAAATGTTTCAATTCTGAAGCTCATTTTGATGATAAATTTATTTATTTTTACTTGAAAATAAAGGATTAGGGTAAGAGGATAAGGGTTAGAGTATCTTAAGATAGCAAACTATTATATTGATTCAGTTTAAAAGACTGAGGCAAAAAAAAAAAAAAAAAAAAAGAAAAGAAAAAGAAAAAAATCACAATATTTATGAAGCGTCAATTTTGTGACTCTGAAATTTGTATCTTTCACCTAAAAATTATGCTAACTGAAATATTATTGGCTCGTGGCTTTAAGTTTTAGCGTAGTACATTTCTTAATATGTACTTTATCGTTCCTGAAAATATCATGCTGAAATGTGAACTTAATATTATCATGTTAGACCTTCAAAGAAGAAAGTGAGTGATGTATACTTAATTTTGGGTGTCACTGCAAGTAGTTAACGGTTTTCATCCCAATTACTAATGATAAGATAAAGAAGATTTTTGTCCAAGATTTTAAACTTCATTTGATATTTAAAATATAAAAATAATAAAACATTAAACTTACAAAAAAAAAAAAAAAAAAAGAAATTGTTTTAGACAATGTTTTAATTAGTAAATAATGGATCGGAACAACCTTTTAACCTCTTGAAGGGCGATGTGATTTTTCTATACGACTTAATATCAACATTTGTGCGAGAATTTTTGAACAATTTTTTTCTTTTATAACTTTGTTGATAAAAAGCTGCAAAATTGAATTTCCTTGTTGCCAAATAAAATTTTTCGAAAATTCTGACATGCGTTCAACATTACAGAATGACAATTACTTGTCCCTGAATGGGGTAACCATTCAGTGAGCGGGCGTGCTTTGTACTTTTTACAACACATGTTCTTTTAATTATGTTTTACAAATGCAAGATATTTCATAACAATGTTAATGATGAAACAATACGATTACTTCATATAAAAATACAGGGTGCAAAGGAAAGCCCCTTTAACCTGAAAATACTTGCGAACGGAGAGAGCTGCAGCTATGCAAGTGAGGTAACGGTTATAGTAAAGCAACTACGCCCGACCTAATGCAAACGACAGCAGTGCCACTTGTGGTGAAAATTGGAAGATAGCCATTGCAAGTCGAAAACGAAAAGAGATATAGCAAAATTTCCAATTAGAAATTTTTAGAGCATCAATTAATTAGTACGAAACGACATTTGGTTCACACGGATAAGATGAATCGTCGCCTGCATACCCAAAAATTTCCGAAATCGATGAGCGATTATTCTACTTTGCATATTCACATTCCGGAAATGTAGCAGTGCACAATTGCAGATTGTGACATTGTACTGTGCTGTAATGTCTGTAAAAATTTAATTTCCAATTCATTAAACATTTTAGATTAACTCTTTCAGGGGCAGAACAATTCTGTTCGTAAACTGATGAAATAATTGACTGACACCAGGATATTCAAGCGAAAATAGAAACCCGCTAATTTTCACTTTCATTACAAAAGCAAAGTTTTATTAAAATATTGTTGGTGCCAATTTTAAGTCTTGGAATTAAAATTAGATGGCTAAAATGACGTTCCATGCTGGGAAATGTGCATGCAGAATTACTCTCACGAATACAAAAGTGTATCGTGAGCAATGGCGAACTTTTCGAACATACTGAATATTAACTTCTTATCACTGTGAGACAGATTGTCTTTTTTGTTTTTTGTGTGATGTTAGCAAAATGTATTGAGATAAGTACATATTTATGCCATAAATTGTGCATATTTCTTCATATTTCTGGCTATTCCATTCAAAAGTTTACACAAAAGGGAGTGCATCGATTTCGGACATTTTGGGTTATACAGGCGAAGATTTATCTTATCCATGAAAACTAAATGTCTTTTCGTACTGAATAATTGATGCTCTAAATCTTTCTAATTGGAAATTTTGCTTTATCTCTTTTCGTTTTCGATTTGAAATGGCTATCTTCCAAATTTCGTCACCAGGGGCGTTGCTGTCGTTTGCATTAAATCGGGCGTAGTCGCTTTACTATACCGTTACCTCACTTGCATAGCTGTAGCTCTCTCCGTTCGCAAATATTTTCAGGTTAAAGGGACTTTCCTTTGCACCCTGTATAAAGCATGATTTAATGCAATGAGGAAAATATAAGAAATTTTATTATTTTCAGAAAATACCAATTATTTTTTTTTTAATGATTCAGTTTCATCTCCTATATTTTTCGCAAATTTTTTATACCAGAAAGAACTGTGACATGTACAACTGTTTCGTACCTGAGGTGATGGCTGATTTGAGCTTATTTATTTATGTCCTTTTGTAGTTTTATCTTTACCAATATAAATATTTTTATCCTCAATTGATTTTTCTGTATTGTCAGACATACATTGAATAGTTTGGAATTGTACAATTTTTGATGCCACAATTTAAGGAATTCATAAGACAAACTAATAACCCAGAGTAACACATCTTAATTACAATTATTATAGAAAAAACATTAAACGTCAAATAGTTAATTGATCAGATCCTTCCTTCATACAGCATTCGTGCAAAGCAAATTTACCAGAGACGCGCAAAAATACACTGGAAATTAGAAAAACAGATTTTAATGCGAAATAATAATAATAATAATAAATAATCAGCCTGATAATCAGCTGATTATAATAATAAATAATCAGCAAGGAACTTGCACAGTTGTAACGTGCTGTAAGCTAAAATGAGTCCCATGTGGAGTCGATTTTGTATAAGCATATGCCTATACAGGTCATGCAGGGGGGAACCCCTTAAATGTATTTCGTAAGAGGTTCAACCCATATGTGTTTATCGAGCCTCAGAATTTCTGTCCATACTCCTGGTTTTAGTGCAGCGCAGTCAGAGAGGGAGGCTGAGAAAATTTGTCTTAATTTTCTATTATGTAACCTTAATTCGCTTAAGGGTGTTCTCAAATCCAAAAGAGCAAATTTCTGACATAAGTTTTAATTTATTTTTGTTCGAAAATGCATGAAACTAGCTGGTGTTGTTGTTCAGAAACTATGTAATCGAGCTGTTTTATTTTTTTTATTTTTTTGCAAACGCAATAGATCTCTCAGAAAATAGTGTCAAAGTGGACGTTTTGAACCGAATTTTTGCGCGGAAGTAGAATAATCACTCAAGAGCGGGGGAAAAACGTGTTTGTCACGTGATCAAAATCACTTATAACTCAATAAGTAATTTATTGATAAAAAAATGGAAAACACAGTTCAATTCCAAATCGCTTCCATGGCCAGGCTTTCCAATTTTATATCTTTCCGTTAAAAAATGAATTTGTAAATGTGTCAATACGTTTTGTGCTTGTTAAGCAGAGCAGTTAAAAACAGCCTTAAGTGGAACAGGTAAGCGAAATTTGGGGAAAAAAGTCGATTTTTATCTTTTTACATCATTAAATAGTTTCAACTTTTATCTTTCCAACGATGTGTCAAACACACATATATATATATATGTATATATATATATATATATATATATATACATATATATATATATATATATATATATATATATATATATATATATATATATATATATATAACCATTAATTAAACATTACCGACCATCATCAAAAACCGCATTATTGTGAATGATTGACAATAAAAATGGATGCCACAAACCTATAATATAGAACTGTATGTATAAAATAAAGTACCTTATACTTAATTACAAGAATTAATAAGGAAGAATAAAAAAAGAAGAATATGGATTCCGAAAAAAATGAAAAACTTATATATTGAATTACGTTTTCAAGAGTACAGAATTCAATGATATAAGCAAATCGGTTGTTTTCTGTAAGAAAAAAGCTTAAAGCTGAAAATTTTTTTTCTCCTGTACTCGAACAACCAATAGATCCAAAAGAATAGTCTCAAGATGAAAACAGAACATTATCAAATGGCATGAAATGGAAAAAAAACATTACAACCCATTAAATATTTAATTTATAGCAATAAAAATCTTACACAACTTACCGAATAAATTCCCAGTAGATTTACAAAATAGATTCCCGCACTTGGAATCCATAAGCATGATAAGATTAAGGTGAATAAAACAGTTAAGTTAACACAGAAATTAAAACCTATGGATTCAGTTAATTCATTTTGAAATACCGTGATAAATACAATTAATATAATATAAATAGAAAATAATTACATTATTTAAAATACCTAAAAACAATTTTAAATTGTTTAATATCAATTACAATATTGCCAATATACAGCGTTAAATACCACCTGGCGTAAAAAAAATTATAACTTTAATAGAAGCTTTAAAAAAGACAAAATTTTTGGTGCTGCCATCTATTATTTTATTTTAAAACTATTATCATTATTCAAATGTCACAAAAAGAAGAACCTAATAATAGCTAAAGAAATAAAAACATATCAACTGCATTACTACACAAATCCTAATATAAAATTATTCAAAAAAATTATTTAAAAAAATTAAATAAATTAAATGTTAATAAAATGCTTTCAATATATTCTATTACCAAACCCATTTTTATCTACACTGAGAAAGTAAAAAAAAAAAAAAAAAAAACATTGATAATAAATAGAATATAGCTATATGCTATAAAATAAAATAAATTATATATAATAATAATAAAATAAAAAACCTTAATAATTACCATTACATATAAAAAATGAACAGTAAAGAAAATAAATAAATAAATAAATAAATAAATAAAAAATGGATGTTTATAGAAGATTGTCAGATTCTAAAATTCCCAATATCCTAAAGATCACAAATATATTGTGTGAATTATCTTCCTATTAGCCATAAAAAAGCTAAAAAAATATGATTGTGACAATCAAACAAATTAAACTGATAATTAATCATGGAATACAAAGATGAAAATAAAACAATATTAAAAAGTATAAAGGAATAATAATAAAACTATTTACCCAATTTTAATACATACAGTATAACATTAGTTATATCATATAAACTTATATGCATAATAATCACTAAAAAGATGGTATACTATTATTAATTAATATGATATTGTCCTGAGTAGACTAAATTTTAAAACAAGTTAATGTTGAATTTGATAAAATATGAATTGAAATAAAAAGAATAGGCACCAATTACATATAAAACATCTAATCAACATCCATATAAAATACGTATTAGAAATGTAGTTATAATACTAAAGCCCCATCATTTTTTTTAATTAACCATTGCGTATTATCCAGACAACACCACCCTCCTCCGTACTCTAACATCTACCCACCCAACCATCCTATAGAAATTTTTTATTATATATATATATATATATATATATATATAAAGTTTTGGAATTATTCATTCTTTCTAAGAGTACTTCACAGCTTAATGGCCATTTAAATCTTTGACTTTTTCTCAAAACTTGTATTTTTCATGTTTGTGTTCCTTTTTTTCAAAATCTATTAAACTTAAGAACTCAGATTTTTTTTAATACTTATATTATGTTATATTGTATACTTTAACACAGAAATTTAATGATTTGTTGAGAATTATTTATTTTAGGCAGTGAAATCTTACCAAAAATGCTAATTTAAAAATGACTTTCAATAAATAATTAATAATTAATTTTCAGTTTCACTTAGAAAGAAAATGGTCTCTTAAAATACGTAAAGCATGTTATTTTAACTACTCTAAAAAATCTAGACCTCTGTCTTTCACCATTTCTGAGAAATAGGTACATAAATTTGTGAATTTATCATGTTGGAGATAGGGCTTTCCCGGTCCCCTTAATCCACTTCGCTTTACAAATCTCTCTTGTGGTAATATTCTGGCGGTTTCCAAATCACAAGTCTCACAATCTCTCAATAGTTCTTTTTGTTTTTACATGTCTTTTAGAAGCTTTCTTGAATACACAATCTGGTTTGTAAAGCTGTACAGATGAATAAATTATTAAAATTTTAATTATTAACGTTATTTGGTTACAAAATGTCAAGTCTCACATTCTCTCACTAGTTTTATTATTATTATTATTATTATTATTATTATTATTATTATTATTATTATTATTATTATTGCCTTTTAGAATGTTTCTACAGTATACAGTAGACCGGAGTGAAAAACAAAAAGTTTTGCAAATGGAATCGTAATAGTGCGGAAAAGTTGCTACTCGTCATTACAAGCACAGTGAAAAAAAAATTTTTGAAATCGAAGAATATCTTCCGTTCGCGCATCGCGTTCAAAGTTTTCGAATTTGAACAAAAATTGTACAAATATACGAAAAATCGTAAAAAGGTGTAAACTTTTTCCGATTGAACACATTTTTTTGTACATACCATGACCTTGAGATGTAGAATGGAGGAAAAATACCGCACACTCCTCCTTTATCCCCACTAAACCCCCTCAAGGGGATGAAAATGGCTAATTTTCGTGGAAAATACCGAAATTACAGGAGATGTTAATATTGACGAATCGGTCTCATTTTTTTTTTTTTTTTTTTTGCATAAGGCAACCTTGAGGCTAAAAGTCGGAAACAATCCCCCTGCCCCCTCGAGAGATCAAAATTTTGCAGCTCTTGGCACGTCCTTCTAAGGATGACTAAGGACTCACCATGGGAAGGTGGCTGAACTGCGAGTCCCACCCACACCCTACTCAACCAACCAACCAAAATGTGGGCGTGGAGAATTATGCAGATTCAGGTACTGCGAATTCTGATTTAGTGTCAAATTTTATCATGATAGCACGAGAAGCGAGGGTGGCTCTTATAAAACCATCACGTCGCTCATGCCCAGACACTTTTGAGGAAGCCTGTGTTACCAGCTTAACACTGCGCTCTACGGCTTGCGTATGACATGGTATGTCTGCCAGATTCAAAGGAAGAGTTGGCTTTTCCCCCTTGGAAACCAAGTCTGCAATGTCAGCTGAAGAAATGTTTAC
This sequence comes from Maratus speciosus, assembly GCA_963932465.1. Taxonomy (NCBI): domain Eukaryota; kingdom Metazoa; phylum Arthropoda; class Arachnida; order Araneae; family Salticidae; genus Maratus; species Maratus speciosus. The sequence continues at coordinate 478,759,559 of OZ010796.1, forward strand.
TAATAGAGTAGGACATGTAATCTATGTTTGAATTGGTAAGAATTGCCCTGCACTTTTCTTTTTCTCGTCTAATTTTGCTTCTATCAACGATCAGTGATGTATTACTATCAGTAATAAGACCTACGTCTTTTAGCACGCTAGAGGTAATGGCAGCTGTTGTTCTGTCTGACAGACCAAAGCGATTACTTGTCAAAGCAGTAGCTGGAAGCGACATGCGCATTTGTGGAGAGTCTGGGCTCCTTGACAGAACAGACAAAGATCTTGTGCGCTGAAAATCTAAATCATCCTGATCATCATTGATATCAACATTTGTCTCCTCTCTTTCAGGATCAATGCTGCACAACAGGCAAGCTTTGCATTTGTGTGCTAAGCACATCAAGATGACGATCCTTTCTTTGCAACCATTATGTAAGTTTTTGTGTTTCCTTTTTATGCACCGTCGGTCCTATTTTACCTGATCTAAGGTGTCTTTGTGCGTAAAGAAACATCAGTTCCAATGTAGGTATTTTCCTGTCCTTAGGGCAATCGCAGCTGACAGCTATAGGATTAGGACAAATACACTTGTCACAGTTTTTCCCTCAAGTGCATTCTAGTGTCATTTCGCATTTGCATCTGATATGTCAAATAATGTGTTATACGACTGATGGATGAAATCATTGTACTTCTTCTGTTTCCCAGCCGTGTCTTTGTCTCTTGGATATGATTTATGAAGAGAATAACAGCGATCGTGTAGTTGTTTCATCTTTTGAACGACTCTTGTGTGACAAACTGTAGGAATCGAAGTCTTCAAATACAGTAACTCAATCTGTTGAGCTACAGTGTTTGCCACTTCTAAAAAGCTCAACTTCCTTCCAGGTTTAAAGTCACCAGATTGCAATAACATGGCGTATTGCACTTTGCTTTGGCGTATGCCAACTTTTGACAACGTCAGCATTGGTGGGAAGAATTGCTGATGGCAGTGGTTTTGGTGCACCAAAAAATGGGCAGCGAGTATGAACGCTTCGAGTGAGCGCCATAATGATGATAAAAGAAGCTAAATTTTGATCGATGAAACCGTTATCCAATTCAAGCTACGGGATTCTAAACGAAGCCGACAAGAAAAGTTTTCAGCAAGAGCAGCGCTTCTTTTATAGGCGAGATATATTCTTTTACAAGCCAGACAAGCAGAAACACGCAGCGACGCTGAGGCAAAACTGAGTGACGCACAGCATTCGTTACCAGGTACGGGTAATGTGCTAGCTCCTCCTCCACTCCGTTTCTCGGAATTCCAGCGGTGCGCACGCGCAGCGAGCATTACAGTGTACCGAAGAAGAAAGGGGCTGACGAGATGGAGAGGTCGAGTGACCGGGCGGCAAACAAACCAAAACATAATGTTTGCCGGAAAAAGTCGCCCCCTCGACAGGGTTCAAAGCGGATAGAGGAGCTGTCGAGGGGGTGGGGGATTGTTTTCGACTTTTAGCTTCAAGGTTGCCTTATGTAAAAAAAAATCAGGTCGATTCGTCAATATTTACATCTCCTGTAATTTCGGTATTTTCCACGAAAATTGGCCATTTTCACACCCTTGAGGGGGGGTTAGAAGGGGATAAAGGAAGAGTGTGTTATTTTTTCCTCCATTCTACATCTCAAGGTCATGGTAGGTACAAAAAAATGTCTTCGATCGGAAAAAGTTTACACCTTTTTACGATTTTTCGTATATTTGTACAATTTTTGTTCAAATTCGAAAACTTTGAACACGATGCGCGAACGGAAGATATTCTTCGATTTCAAAATTTTTTTTTCACTGTGCTTGTATTGACGAGTAGCAACTTTTCCGCACTATTACGATTCGATTTGCAAAACTTTTTGTTTTTCACTCCGGTCTAGTATACAGTCTACTTTTTTTTTATAGCTGTACAGTGATGCTGATGATTTCAAGTAAATTATTAGCATTTTAATAGTTTAACCCTTAACTGCTGTGACAAAAATTGTCGCATAGATACTGTGAGCGATCTCTGACACCGGTTGGTCGAAGGATGAATAAAAGGAAGGATGAATAAGGTTCGATTAACTCACAAGATGAAGCCCAGTGGAGTGGTGGTCAGATCATCTGACTGTCGCGCCGCAAGTGGAGAATTCGACTCCCGACTGGGAAAGGTTCACTCCGTTTTGCATCCCTTCGGGGTCGATAAATTGAGTACCAAGCTTGCTTGGGAACTAAACACCGAGGGCCTCACGTTAGGTTGACCACCTGGCCGGGACGCATGCTGCATAGCAACTCCGAGAAAAACAGAGATGGGCACTGTCGGCCCAGATCCTTCATAGATTGTATAGCCACATAGGTTTTTTTTTTTTTTTTTTTTTTTTTTTTTTTTTTTTTTTTTTAACTCACAAGATACTGTTTCTGTACTGAAATTCATGTACATGGCTATTATAATTAAAATTCAACTATTCAGAAGTCCCTAGCGATTGTGCTACGGCTCCAAACGAAAAAAAAAATCACCAATATCTATAATTAAACTGAAAATTACACGTTAAACTGTGATCGCAGCGGTCTCTGATATCGCCAACAACAGTTAAGGTTTAACCGTGGAATGGGAGAATGCGAGTCATTTTCACTTATTCTTTTCAATCATTCTTTTCAACAAGTATTATACTCAATTTTGCTTTATTTAAAAAAATTAGTCAAATGTGTTGGGATACCTTAAATGAACGTAATATCCTTCACATTCAATATAGAAAATTGAAAGCAATTGATGATCCAGGTCAAATACAAACATATAAATACAGAGATGTATAGGTATAATTCTCGGTAAACAAAATTTTAACAATATTTATCGTTTTATGGAGTGAAAAAGATTTTATTAATTGAATGTATCAACATTTTCCTTCACAACTAATTTAGAACGCAAATATCATTTAATAAGATATTTTTCTGCTTGTTCTGTCATGAATGATTTTGTATAAAGTCACAGAGCGAACAGAATTAGTGTTTCCTTTTTTTTATTGTAATTGAGACCATTCTTTAACTGATTTTGAGCATATACTTACAAAAGCAACATTGACAACAGAAGAATGGCACATTTAGCATGGCAGTCACTCTTTGTTAAATTATTTTATTTGTTTGTTTCATGATATGAATAGTTCGTTTGTGATTTTGTAAATGCAGGAACATTTAAAGATTAAAATATAGAGGAGAGGGGACTGAAGTGAAACCGTAGGAGGAGTGGGACAACACTAATTTTGGTTAAACGTTTCCTGACGAGCATCTCGTAAACAATCTTTATTATTTTTGTATAAGTAATTTTAAAGAGAAATGTTGGCAAAATTAATCAAAGAAATTCTGTGATTAAAAAAGACGAAACTAACTATTAAAAATTAGTGCTAGAGAAAATGAATGATTATACGCAGCCACGTATACATGACGCTTGTCGCGAAGGGGTCGAACTATTATTTATTTTCATTTCAACACAAAATGAGCCTATAAACCTATTTATATATACTGCAAATTTTATAGTTGCAAGATTATAAACATTTGTAGTTGAAAAGTCTCATTTTTACTGCTCAAAAGTCAGTGTTTTTTAATCTGTTTTAATTTGTTAAAGGAAAACAACGAATCGTTAACATAATTTAATGTATCCCGTATTTAGAAGTTACTAATTACGTTAAGCCTAAAAAGCAGCATGATTAAAATGAAAATTCATACACAAAATATACTACCTAGAGTAGGTATAGGACATGTTCTATTTCTTTTTTATATGTTCCCGAAAGACTACAACTAGTTATTTTCATAATTTTAAATCTTTTTTGTAATATCGAAGAATTTTTGTAAAATTTATTTTATAAATAAATATCAAAATCAACTTCAAACTATACTTTCCAGCAACAACAGTATAGTGTTAAAAAATTCATTTTTTCATACAATCAAATGATATATCTAAATGAAAAATTAAAAAAAAAAAAAAACATAATGCAATAAAAATTCATTGTTTGCAATTGCAGTCTATATCTGAGAATACGTTCGAAATCTTTCGTGCAGCCGTGTATGTGATCTATAGAATTTATACAAAAATCGCGGAAACGGATCTCGAAGTTTCTTTAAGAGTTAATATTGATATAAAAAACAGATTGTACCGTTAGAAAGACAAACGTACGTACATACAACCTGGTATTTTTCATTTTTTGGTAGTTCGAGTAATTAACCCGATGCAGGCTTCGAACACGAAGGAAAAATCCGTTTTGAAAGGGTTAATATTGATATTATTTTAAACGGTTTGCACTGTTAAAATGGATAAAGTAATTTAAGTGTGTATGTTTTTTGTAAGATATTTTGAATTATTACGCCGATGCGCGCTGTCGAAGAGGGGAAAAAATTGCGTTTTCCGACTATAGGTTCTTCATTTGCGGAACATACTTTCAGTGACATTGCTTAGGACTTTTCACGTCCTTTTTCGATGTTCTTTATTTTTTTCAATTAATATCTTGGTTAATTAACAGTTCGGAGTATCCTCATCCAAGTTATCAGACCTTTACGTGAAGCAGATTTTTCTAGCCATCGCACATACACACATAGACAAACTCTTTTCTTTCATTAGTGTAGATATATATAACCTTAAAACTTGTGAAACATTAAAGAATTTATTTTTTAAGACATAATAATATCAACAGATGGACCCAAGAGTACAAAGAATCTAGAGAATTTGGATACGCAGTCTGGATTTTTAAGAATATTTTAGGGTTAAAAAATAGTTAGAATGCTGGACGATAACAATAAATCTTATTTTTTAAAAACTTTAAGACGTTATAATTTGCTTTATCTTATATTTACACATCGTATACTAAGGAAAATAATGTATTTCGAAATTTTTTCTATTTTTCTATATTGTCTAATTTAGAACAAGAGGGAAAATGTACCTAAAGTATCAATAAATTCAATTTTATAACAAAATGATAGTTTACTTTTACAAAAATATGCTTTAAAAAACAAGTTGAAAATTGCTCGTCAAACGTGGCAAATGAGGTGCGTTCTTACTATAACTAGTTTTATAAATATTTTTTGACCGCATATTGTACTGAATTTATATTTTAGTGCACTTCAATAAGTGTATATCTATTTCATTCTGTTCGAAAAGCTGTAACATCATTAAAATGCACTTGAAATATTTTTTTCCCATTGGCCGTCATGTAACGGAAAACTTTTGACTGTCCCTGTAATTCAACTATATATCCGATTTTCATAAAATTTGAAATGACTCGACAAAATTTTGCAACAATTATATATTTAAAATTTCAGACCATTCGGAAGGCTGTAACATCATTAAAATACACTTGCAATAATTTATTCCCATTGGCCGTAATGTAACGGAAAACTTTTTACTATCCCTGAATTAAACTATGCATTCGATTTTCATAAAATTTGAAATGACTCGGCAACATTTTGCAACAATTATATATTTAAAATTTCAGACCATTCGGTCGGGTAGTTTTTGCTCTGTTATATGCGGACAGACGGACAGACAGACGGACTGAACGACGGCTATAGGTGCTACGTATTTATATAATTACGAACGCACCTAAAAAGATATACATGTATCCCTTCTTATAGTTGACCAATAACTAATTTGTAAACCATTAGCTTGAGATGTATAGTTCCAACTGCAAAAGTGTTTCAAATTGCGTTTTTCATCATATGGAAATTCATTTACTTCAAAATAATTATTTTTCAAAAAGTTGCGAAATTTAAATTTTTATGCTGTCCCTGGTATCTATAATTTATATTTAGAAAAGCTTTCTCTATGCACTAAGAAATAAAACAGTAAACATTTCATTCCTCTTCAGCCAAAACTTACAGAGTTATGAAATTTTGAATTAAAATTTTTTTTTTGCGTTTTCTGGCACGAAAAATTAGTAAATGCGTTTGTAATGCCAGAAAATGCCGAAAATTCATAAAAGTATCATAACTCGGTATGTTTCGTACTTACAAAAATAAAAATTTTATTGTTTCACTTTTTACTTTATACAAATATCGGATAAAGGATTAAGGGTTCGTTAAAAATCATTTGTGATCATGGCTCTGGAATAACTTAAGACGGACCCGGTTATAAATACAACACGATTCGCTGAACAACTTATAATAAATAATCCGGGGGGCATAGCATTCAATAATTCAATGTCTTTCAAACGGCTAGCAAAAGTTAGAACTTCTGTAATTAATACGTTTATTTTATTTCGTTTATAAGTTGATTCCAAAATAATAATTCTAGTTATAGAATATGGTTGAAACCACGCGTTAAAGTTTTATTATACGAATTTTACAACTTCAAACAAAAAAAGTAGGAAAAAGTTTAGACGAGGCTGTAAATTAAGCATAATATCACATAATAAGAAGGAAATTTTTAATGCGATCTGTAAAGGGAAAAGGATAACATTTTCAGACATGCATGTACAGTAGGCAAAATAAATAAATAAGTCAGAAAAAATATGAAAAAAGGCCTCAATTTCCATTCTAATTAACGTAAAATGAAAAGGTAAGAACAGCTTTAATTCTTAGAAAGCTCTATATGTATTTTATTATGTGATGAGGGATCAACTACATATATAAATATAGTTTCATCAATTTTAAATGATTACTTGGTGAGATATAAATTAAAAAATAAAAAAATAAAAAAATAAAAATAAAAACTGTTAACCCTTTGAAGGGCGGTGCCCTATTTTATACCACTTCTTTTGAATCCCCAAATGCCACACTGGCACCAGAATTTTGGAATAAAATTTATTATGCGCGTGAAGTATTTATTAAGTAAGAGTAATATTAAGAAAAATTTATTATGGGCTTTTACTTATTTTAAAAATAAATTTGTTCGTAAATTCTGGTGTCCCTCAATCATTTTAACATCTTATCAATAGAAGTACTTTGCCCCTGATTTTGCCCATTTTTGTACTTGCTTTATTTGAAAATCCTAGAAAATCTTTAAGCTACACACTTCTATCTATTTATTTATTTCTCTATCTGTCTATATCTTTATAACTATCTATCTATCCTATTATTTGCCTATCAATGCTTACACGTATTAAAAAAATCTAAAGTAAATGAAATCTTCGTCTATTCTTTAATGTAACATAACTATTATTAAAATAATTTTAATCTCACTAACTCACTTAATATATTTTTAATGAAAAGAATATGGTAATTCGAAAAATATAAATAAAATTTAAACAGCTCGTAATAAAGACATACCTAGATTTCCGCCGACTTTCTGAATGCTCGCTTACAATCTGAAGATCAAAAATGTAAACAAACTTCGAAAGGAACGTTTTATAAATCATTTTAATTTTTCCAACTACGCACCACCTGTTAGAACAATGTAACGTTTTGACCTGAATTTTAAATGAATATGTAAATGAAAATTTACAGTAAGAAAATTTGTCAAATTAAATACAAGGATACTTAAATAACAAAATTTATCTCGCAATAGAGAAGTAATTTTTGACAATAAAATGAATTTGTAAACTACACTTCTAAAATCGAAAACCTACGCAAAGTCCTTCATATGCTCTGAATATTTTTAGAAACTTCCCACACTATAACTTTCACTTTTCTAGTTCTTTCCCTATTACTGACGTTAGATAAAATATTGCGCATTCTATTTGAAAAGCATGATATGCTACAATAATAAATATTTTAAAAAGTTAATTATTTCTTTCCATCAGAAAAAAAATATTTATTCAAAATGTCTTGTGTCGCCATCTATTGTCAACTTAAGAATTTATTTACGTTCATGAGCAGTTTTGCCAATTTAGCTCAGTTTTTCATTACGATTTACCAAAATTTTCGAATAGTAATATTCGCTTTATTTAATAACGGAATGTCTGTCATTAAACAAAACAAAGGTTACTATTCGAAAATTCTCGTAGATGTTTTGAAAACAGAATCTCTCTGAATTGGGAATATTTTTCATCACACGATGCTAAATAAATATATAAAAAAAACCTTTGAAAACGAGAAGTGTGCACAGGTAAGGACACTTGCAAGCTAATGTTAAATCATTGGTAGTATTCTTTTCAGATTTATCGTTCGCATTTCAGTATTTTTATTTTTATTACTTACCCATCATACGTAGTATAGGGTTGTCTTGTAATCGTTTTAAAAATCGAAAAAAAATTTTTTGACGGATTTACGCGTTTCAGACACTGGAGATTCCGAAAACATATTTTTAGAAAAAAAAAAAAATTGCTGTCTGTCTGTGTGTCTTTAAACGCGCTATCTCCCGAACAAATTGAGATAGAGACTTGAAATTTGGTGTATACTTAGTATGTAGTAATGGAAAGAAGTCTATTGAATATCAGTAACCTCGATTATCCGGAAGTATTTTTTTGGACTCTCAAAAATTCAGTTCCGATAAAAGGTACATAAAAATTTTCGAAATTGTTTAGTTTAAGGAGTGGATATAAAAGACAATGAAAAAACATAAATTTTGTATAAAGAATGAAGTCGATCGGATAATTAGTTGTCGAGATATTTGTAATCGTATTTTTTATACTCTTCAATTTTTCATGACCCTGTATTTCATCAAATTTCAATTCAAAGATGTATTTTAATTGGAAATAAGACGCTTAATCCGACGCAGTAAACTGTTAGTTAATATGATTAAAACTTTTGGAGTTATAAGGATGTTTCTTTTAAGCAATTCGGTACCACTTAATTATCCTGTCGACCAAAAACTATAAGATTAAATGCTTATCGTAAATATAATGGCTTATCGTAAATGTCACATTCACTCGACATTAAACACATTACCGTGTTTGTTACGTCATCAAGTGGTTTTTAATTCGACGTTTTATTTGTATTTTTATTAATCTTTTACTAATTTATTTGTTCTTTCGTTATTTAAAACAAAAATTATGCCAATTTGTATAATTTTGCGAGTAGTTTGGCGATTCATATAATTTGTCGAAATGGGTCGACGGGATAATCAAGTAGTATCCGCAGTTCTGTAATAGAGCATTACTATGTATTAAAAATATTTAAATATACATTTAAATTTTATTTTTGAATTACAGTGCATTTTATAATTACTTTACACATGTTTTATTTTCATATTTTATACTATGCATTTCCACGATCGGTGGCCCCCAACGATTAGTTTTTATTTTATATTTAGTTTTATTTATTTTATTTATTATTATTATTATCATTACTTTTGTATAGGACATCTAAGGTACTACTTAATTATTACCGGGTACTTTTTCTGTTTTTTTTTTTTTTTAGGAAACTTTTACTTTCGGAATTACCTACGAAAGCGTTACTGTCCTCAGAACCCTGCCCCGCCCCCCTCCCCCCCCAAAAAAAATCTGTGTAACTAAAATTGAAAAAGTAAAAAAGCACCAGCTAAAGACTATGATCTCCAAATCCTATGCAAAAATAATCATTTAAAACTATTGAAATGCGAACGAGAAATTTTACAAGAACGCTCCTATTGGTTTAACATTAGTTTGCTACTATCTTCGCGTTACTATTTATAATCCCGACGAAAAGTATAAAATGCACCTATAAGGGACAGGGACAGGGAACCTTTGCAGGTTCAGTAGTAATAAAAAATACGTGTTAAATTATATACACTTTCCAACACTCCCTGAAAGCTTTAACAAAACTTCGTTATTTAGGGAAATAAGGTAAATAAGATAACAAAGTAAACATTTAAAAAACTGATTTCAGCAGTTACCGTCCATAGCCAAATATTTATTACAATTCTTTTGAATAGCCCTGTATTTTATCTGTAGGCTGAGATATATACTATACAATGGAAAACTTAGTTTAGCAAGAAAACGCATAACAGGTTGAAATTTCTCTTTCAGCAATTTATACTAATTTTTTTAACATACTTGAATATTTTGGTTCATCCCTGTAGTTTACCTAGTACCTTTATTACACGCCACTATTTAGCTAAAATTTAATTCAAACTAAATCATTCTTAAAACAACTGAAATCACATTTCCTGAATTTATCATCGATAGAAAGCCATGTTTCCAATTCCTTGCGTGGCCCTGTATATCCTTTTATCTATATTCTACAAACATTTCTTAGTAAACTAAATGCAGTTCAGCGTAAAAATGCATACCACATTAAAAACCACCTTTCAGCAATTTACGATCATACTCAGTAACCTTTATGAATTCTTTTGCGTAGCCCTGTATATCAATTATAACACTTATACACACCATATAGTATGCATAAATATTTCCCCATACACCATTATGTAATGGAATTCTTTTGTGTGGCCCTGTAAATGAATAGTAACTATTCGTGACACCGCATATTTTAGTGCACTTCGTAAAATGTGTTTGAAGGGGTGTAACATCTTTAAAATTCATTTGAAACGATTTTTTTTCATTGACTGTAATGTAACGGAATACTTTTGACTGTCCCTATAAATGAACCAAGCATGCTACAAACTTACTTTGAAATAGGGTTCGTGCTAGGCTAAATGTCAATAACATTCAAAAATTTCAGGGCGATCCGAGTGCATTTAAGAGATAGAGCGCGGACAGACGGAGAGACAAACCGAAATCAATAACACTTTTCAACTTTGTTGGAAAGTGTTAAAAACATCGTTATCGAACATGCCTCAATGGATATCATAAAAATTGTTTTGTGTAATTTTTTATTAATGTTACTTCCTTCGCTGAATTTCTTTATCAAAGAGAAAATGCACGGCTCAAAACAATTAGGGGAGCACAGGGTTTTAACGAAATTACGCAAATATTTACACCGATAAGTAACGTCAAATAAAACATCCATAATTTCAAGTGCTGTAGAAAACAGATAAAGAAAACTTCACATGTAAATTAAAGTTTATGACGTCAAAAACTAGAAAAAGGTGATAAGTGCAGAAATCGGGACAGTTGAATTTGGGGAAACACAACGAAGTGTAGTGGACGCTGTTGTAGTCGCAAGAAGTATCCATGAAAGGCTGTGGAATCGATTCCAAGACACATCGAATGGTAGTCATCGACAAGTGCAAAGTCGAAAATGGGCTAACACAGAAACTGATGACTAATATATCCTGTTAACAGCTCATCGAGTCGGAACGGACAATGCTAATCAGCTGCAAACACAGTTATTCTTGGCCACAGGACGAAGGGTGCCCAGCCAAAAGTCCAAAATAGGCTTCATCAGGGTGGTCTCTATGCACGTAAGCCAATGGTCTGTATTCCGTTGACATCAAGCCACTGTGCGGCCTAAAGGAGGTGGGGAACTGAACATCGAGTTTGGAGGCAACGTTGTTGGAGTTAAATACTGTTTACAGACGAGTCCCGATTCAGTCTGGATGTGACATCTGATGTGTTTTGGCATGGAGAGAAAGAGGCACTCAAAATAATCCCACATTCGTTCGTGAAAGATCACATTACAGACGAGGTGGGTTGATGCTATTGGCTGGAATCAGCATAGGTGGACGTACGGGCCTGCATATCATTCGGAATGGCACTTTGACGGTCCAAAGTAATACAGACGAGATATTGAGACCTCGTGTCGTATTTTATGTTGCAGTAATTAGAAATTTCTTTTTTTCAATGCATGATAATGCCAGATTTCATACAGTTCGTCTTGTGGAAAACATGCTTGAAGTTAAAACAATACAGCGTATGGAATGACCAGCATACTCTCCTGACCTAAATCCGATCGAGCATGTTTGGGACATACTCAGACGATGCACTGCTGCTAGACCGAGGCCTCCTTTTACTGTCCGGGACTTGGAGATTGCAATTCTTGAACAGTGGAACAGTATTCCCCAAAGTCTTATCGATAACCTCATCGCATCCATGCATGGAAAACAGGTGCGCAGCAGTCTTAGCCATTCGAGGAGACCACACGCCATATTAGCAATCTTGCATCATTTCTAAACAATACTTTATTTTATCATTTACATGAAACCAAATTGTTGCCCCAAACCATCTTTTCATGTTCTTTTCATCTTTTCAAAGAATAAAAATTCCCTTACAATTTTTTTTGCGTCTTTTTTTCTGTATTGCGCATTGATACATGTGTACTATCCATTTTATGCCCCCATACATGGATGTCTTGAACTGTTCTCTTCACTTTTTTGCTTGCTCCCCTAATTTTTTTTGAGCAGTGTATTTTTTTTTTTTTTTCGTATTGGTATGCCATCGGCTTCTATAACTTATAGAAGTTCATTATTCAGTATCAAACAGAATTTATGAAGTGATTATGAAGAAAGGCGAAAAAGTTTCCTATTGATAAAAGTCCCTGCCGGCCCGGCCTACAGGCAGAGGTAGATTTCGAAGTTAAGTATACTATAATTTCACCAACAAAAACTAAATCATTATTAGATATAAATCCACTTTAACAGTTTTATCTGTCTGCTTTTGACGAGTTTTTATTTCCTTTTTATAAAATAGCTGGTTTTATCAGAATCATGTTAAGGCGATATTAAAAAAAATATTTTTCCATGCTCAACAACTCGAAATTTTCTGGCACATTTTCAGATTCATTTTTAATTTAAAAAAAATATGAAACATGCTGACGTGATTTTTGAAAAGATTTATAAGCGACCTGTGTTTTTATTTTTCTTTCAATTAATTAAAACTTGATTAATAAACAATTATTTTCTCAGTAGGGCAATATTTTTCGTTTCTAACACAATCGCTTCGGGAAATTCTGTTCAAAATGCCCACTTTGACATCCTTATTTGAAATATATTCTGCCTCTATCAAAAAATCTATCATTACTGTACATTATATAGTTTCTGAATAAGAGAATCTAGCAACTGGATACGTTTGAGAGCAAAAATGAATTTAAAAATAGACAGTTTGGATTTGAATGCACCCTTAATAAGATGATTTTTTTCTTCAACTACTATGTATTTTTAATTTGTTTTTGCTGTAAGAATTTTCCGTATCAAAAACTTGTCTATATAAATGTTGAAGACAATATTAAGAAGATATATGATAAATTCATGGAGATTTTATATCTTGTGAATTGACGGAGTTATGAAAATTTATCTTCTTCAACCCCCCTTTTTTGTTTTCGTTTTTAATTTTTTTTCGGTACGAATTGGTCCTATCAAAAACTTGTGAATATAAAAGTTGTAGATAATATTAAGGAGTTGTATAATAAAATTAATTGGATTTGATATCTTGAGAATTGACGAAATAAGGAATTTTTTTCTCCCAAAAACGCTATTTTTTGGGCCCTTTGAACCTATTTTTAATTTTATCAAAAATCTGTAATGCATGAATTTCTGGCGCTATTTTTAGAAGTAATAAAAACTTTAAACTGATTTGATATGTACAAAAATTAAGAAGTTATGGGTTTTTTTCGGTTTTCACAAAACCCCTCCCTATTTCCATCCCCTTTGTCCGCTTTTGCCCATTAACGAACTTGACCGACATTTTATGTCCCTTGATTTTATGTCCCTTGATTTTATGTATCAGTTTGGAAGAGATTTGTGCAGAATAGTGATAGAAGAAAGTGATAACACAATTGCTTCGGGAAATTCCGTTCAAAATGCTCACTTTGACGTCATATTTTGAAATATATTCTGCCTCTATCAAAAAATTGATCATTGCGATACATTATATAGTTTTTGAATAAGCGAACCTACCAATTAAATGCGTTTGAGAGCAAAAATGAATTTAAAAATGAGTCAGAAAATAAGCAGTTTGGATTTGAGTGCATCCTTAATTAAATGATTTTTCCAACACAATCCGCTTCGGGAAATTCGGTTCAAAATGCCCATTTTAACAGCATTTTTAAAACTATATTCTCCCTCTATCAAGAAATTGACCATTACGGTACATTATATAGTTTCTAGGTAAGAAAACGTACCAATTGGAAGCCTTTGAGAGCAAAAATGAATTGTAAAATGAGTCAGAAAATAAGCAGTTTGGATTTGAATACACCCTTACTTAGATGATTTTTTTCTTCAACTGCTATGTATTTTTAATTTGTTTTTGCTGTAAGAATTGGTCCTATCCAAAACTTGTCTATATAGATGTTGTAGACAATATTAAGAAGATATATGATAAATTCATGGGGATTTTATATCTTTTGAATTGACGGAGTAATGGATTTTTAGGTAGCTTTCTTTACAAAAAAGCTACCAATTGCAGACGTTCGGAGGAAAGCGATTTCAAAAAATTTTGGTATATTTTCATCGATCAGGACCCCCAGACCCCGAAACCACCCTCCGTTCAAAATTGATAAATATATATATATATATATATATATATATATATATCTGACCTATGTCACACTGTAACTCTCGTATTTATGAACCGATTTGGATGTAATTCGGTGTGTACATAGTACATACCAATGTCTCGACTGAGTTCGTTGGCCAGCTTCATCCGCCATTTTGTTTCAAAATGGCGGCCATTTAAAAATTAAAAAAAATTTAAAATTTAAAAAGTGGTACCAAAAAATTGAAAATGTAAAAATATTTTTTTCTTATGTGTTTGACCTTTATACAAAGATTTCGAAGCAGTTTTTGTTTCGTCTATATCTTAAAAAATGGCTGAGTTATAGCATTTTGAATTTCTAGCGTGGCTGACATTTTGAAACGTCCTGAATTTTGTCATGCGATAAAAGGCGTATTTATGAACCGATTTGGATGTAACTTCGTTTATACATAGTACATACCAATGTCTCGACCGGATTCATTGGCCAGCTTCATCCGCCATCTTGTTTAAAAATGGTAGCCATTTAAATTTTTAAGAAAAATTTAAATTTGAAATGTGGTACCAAAAAATTAAAAATTGAAAAAATATTTTCTTCTTATGTGTTTGACCTTGATAAAAAGATTCGGGAGTAGTTTTTGTTTCGTCTATATCTTAAGAAATGGCTGAGTTATAGCATTTTGAATTTCAAGCGTGGCTGACATTTGAAACGTCCTTATTTTTCTCACGTAATAACAGGCGTATTTATGAACCGACTTGGATGTACCTTGGTGTGTACGTAGTACATACAAATATCTCGACCGAGTTCGTTGGCCGGCTTCATCCGCCATCTTGTTTCAAAATGGCGGCCATTTCAAAAAATTAAAAAATAAAAAAATTTAAATGAGATACCAAAAAATTGGAAAGTGAAAAAGATTTTTTTTGTATGTGTTTGACCTTAATACAAAGAGTCCAGAACAGTTTTTCTTTCGTCTATATCTAAAAAAAATGGCTGAGTAATAGCATTTTGAATTTCTCTTGTGGCTGACATTTTAAAACGACCTGATTTTTGTCACGCGATAACAGGCGTAATTATGAAATTATTTGGATGTAACTTGGTCTGTACATAGTACATACCAATGACTCGACCGAGTTCGTTGGCCAGCTTCATTCGCCATCTTGTTTCAAAAGGGTTGCCATTAAAAAAAAATTAAATTTAAAATTCAAAATGAGGTATTAAACAATTGGAAAATGAAAAAGATTTTTTTATGTGTTTGGCCTTGATACAAAGATTCCGGAGCAGTTTTTGTTTCTGAAAATTTGTTCTTTTGTTTATATCTTAAAAAATGGTTGATTTATAGCACTTTGAATTTCTATCATGGCTAACATTTTGAAACGATCTTGTATTTGTCACGCGATAACACACGTATTCGCCTATTTCAATGTAAGAAGGCATGTGGATAGTATACATCAACACCTCGACCAAGTTCGCTGGCCAGATTCATCAGTCATCTTGTTTCAAAATGGCGACCATTAAATTAAAAAAAATATATATATATTTAAAGTGAGGTGCAAAAAAATTAGAAATTGAAAAACGTTTCTTTCTTAAGTATTTGTCCTTGATATAAGGATTCAGGAGCATTTTTTGTTTGTCTTTACCTTAAAAAATGGCTCAGATATAGCAGTTTCAATTTCTATTGTGGGTGACATTTTGAAAAATCTGATTTTTTGCATGCGACAGCACTCCTATATATTAACCGATTCCGATGTGAGTGAGCATGTGCACAGCAATTACTAAGGTCTCGACCAGTTCACTGCTTAGCCTCATCCACCATGTTGTCTTAAAATGAAAGGCACTTTAAGAAATTGCCGAATTTGGCAGCCAAATATATGTTACTTTAAAGAAAAGCAGCTTGGATAAAGCTGACTAATTTCGCGAAATTCTCATTCATTATATTGATAAAAATTAGTATTGAATCTCCTATATTCGGTTTCCACTAAATTGAGCTTCGTGTGTTTGAATGATATAATTTGGCTTTTTTTAAATAAGGATTATGAAAGCTACCTCTTCCTCCCGGCAGTGGCCGGAAGGACTTTTTACTTCTTCAAACCCCCTTTTTGTTTTCGTTTTTAATTTTTTTTTGCGGTACGAATTAGTCCTATCAAAAACTTGTGAGTATAAAAGTTGTAGATAATATTAAGGAGATTTATAATAAAATTAATTGGAATTGATATTTTGAGAATTAACGAAGTTATGAATTTTTTTCTCCCAAAAACCCTATTTTTTGCGCCCCTTGAGCCCATTTTTAACTTTATCAAAAATCTGTGATACATAAAATTTTGGCCCTATTTTTAGAAGTAATAAAAACTTTAAACTCATTTGATTTGTACAAAAATTAAGAAGTTATGGGGGGTTTTCGGTTTTCATAAAACCCCTCCCTATTTCCATCCCCTTGGTCCGATTTTGCCCATTAACGAACTTGACCGAGATTTTCTGCCCATTGATTTTATGTATCAGTTTGGAAGAGATTGGTGCAGAATTACGAAATTTATCGTGTCCAGAAGAAAGTGATATATATAGATAGACAGATAGATAGATAGATAGATAGATAAAGTTTTTTACTGAGGGTGGTTTTGGGCTCTAAGGGTCATGATCAGGTGTAGATCTGCAAAAAATTTTCAGAAATTCCAACATAGGAACGATCCCAATATGTAGTATTTCATACGAAATCTACCTAAAAAAGTCCTTCCGGCCAGTGCCGGGAGGAAGAGGTAGCTTTCAAATACCTTATTTTAAAAAAGCCAACTTATATTATTCAAACACACGAAGCTCAATTTAGTGGAAACCGAATATAGGAGATTCAATACTAATTTTTATCAATACTAAATCATTATGAATGAGAATTTCACGAAATTAGTCAGTTTTATCCAAGCTGCTTTTATTTAAAGTAACTTATATTTGGCTGAGATGTTGATGTATACTATCCACATGCTATCTCACATGGAAATAGGCGAATACGTGTGTTATCGCGTGACAAATACAAGATCGTTTCAAAATGTTAGCCATACTAGAAATTCAAAGTGCTATAATTCAACCATTTTTTAAGATATAAACAAAAGAACAAATTTTCAGAAACAAAATCTGCTCCGGAATCTTTGTATCAAGGCCAAACACATAAAAAAAATCTTTTTCATTTTCCAATTATTTAATAGCTCATTTTAAATTTTAAATTTAATTTTTTTAATGGCAACCCTTTTGAAACAAGTTGGCGAATAAAGCTGGCCAACGAACTCGGTCGAGACATTGGTATGTACTATGTACAGACCAAGTAACATCCAAATCGGTTCATAAATACTCTTGTTATCGCGTGACAAAAATCAGGTCGTTTTAAAATGTCAGCCACAATAGAAATTCAAAACGCTATAACTCAGCCATTTTTTTAGATATAGACGAAACAGAAACTGTTCCGAGATCTTTGTATTAAGGTCAAACACATACAAAAAAAAATCTTTTTCATTTTCTAATATTTTGGTATCTCATTTTAAATTTTAAATCTTTTAAATTTTTTAAAATGGCCGCCATTTTGAAACAAGATGGCGGATGAAGCTGGCCAACGAACTCGGTCGAGATCTTTGTATGTACTATGTACACACCAAAGTACATCCAAATCGTT
The DNA here is from genome assembly GCA_963932465.1 of Maratus speciosus. NCBI lineage: Eukaryota > Metazoa > Arthropoda > Arachnida > Araneae > Salticidae > Maratus > Maratus speciosus. The sequence continues at coordinate 478,777,384 of OZ010796.1, forward strand.
TCATAAATACGCCTGTTATCACGTGACAAATATCAGGACGTTTCAAAATGTCAGCCACGCTAGAAATTCAAAATGCTATAACTCAGTCATTTTTTGAGATATAGACGAAACAAAAACTGCTCCCGAATCTTTGTATCAAGGTCAAATACATAAAAAAAATATTTTTTCAATTTTCAATTTTTTGGTACCACATTTCAAATTTAAATTTTTCTTAAAAATTTAAATGGCTGCCATTTTTAAACAAGATGGCGGATAAAGCTGGCCAACGAACTCGGTCGAGACATTGGTATGTACTATGTACAAACGAAGTTACATCCAAATCGGTTCATAAATACGCCTGTTATCACGTGACAAATATCAGGACATTTCAAAATGTCAGCCACACTAGAAATTCAAAATGCTATAACTCAGCCATTTTTTAAGATATAGACGAAACAAAAACTGTTCCGGAATCTTTGTATAAAGGTCAAATACATAAGAAAAAAATATTTTTCCATTTTTCATTCTTTGGTACCACATTTCAAATTTATAATTTTTAAGAAAATTTTAAATCCCCGCCATTTTGAAACAAAATAGCGGATGAAGCTGGCCAACGAACTCGGTCGAGACATTGGTATGTACTATGTACATACCGAATTACATCCAAATCGGTTCATAAATTCGAGAGTTACAGTATGACAAATGTCAGATATATATATATATATATATGGATATATATATATATATATATATATATATAACCAATAATTAAACATAACCTACCACCATCAAAAACCGTAATATTATGAATTAAAGCTGTAAGTATATATATATATATATATAAAAAGATTAAATTATTTACAAGAATTATTATGGAAGAAAAATAAGAAAGTGGACACCGACAAATAATGGAAATGCTTATATATTGAATTACGTTTTCAAGGGCACAGAATTCAATGATATAAGCAAAATAGTTGTTTTCTGTGGGAAAAATAAGCTAAAGCTAAAAGTTATTTTCCCCTGTGCCCTAACAACCATTAAAATCAAGTGAATTGATTAAAAATGAAAACAGAATAGAAACAAATAATATGAATTGGAAAAAACAATAAAACCTATTTAAATATTTATAGGATATAAAATGAAATAATAAACACCATACCGATTAATATTTTAGAATAAATCCACGCTCGCATGGCACCCATATCGTAAAGATTAAGGTTAATAAAACAGTTAAGAAATCACAGTAATTGATACCATAGGATGCAGTTAATACATATTGAAATAAATGTTAAATAACTTTTAATATAATATAAAATAATATAAATAGAAAGTAATTACATAATTAAAATGCACTATTAAATTAATTAAAAACCGTTAAACAATATCGTCAAAATTTAGCTAAAAATTCCCCCTGGTGTAGTAAATTATAACTGAAATGTAGGTGGAAGAAGTAAATCTAGAACTTATCGAAAAAAAAAACACAAATTGTGGTGCTGCCATCTAGTATTACATTTATGATTTAATTGTCAAAAGACTTGCTTCAGTTGTAAGCAATTGAATGTAACAATTGTTTTATTAACAGCAAAACCAAAAATATCCTTATATATAGATAATTATAAACTGAATATAAACCACACAATGTATTAAAAAAAAAAAAAAAAAAAAAACTATTGTTAATAAAATTTAAAAAGCATACAAAATATTCTATTAGCAAATTTATTTAAACTACACTAAGAATTTAAATAATTCTAGAACATCGATAAAATATAGCATATAGCTATATGCTATAAAACAGAATAAATTCATTAATAATTAATATAAATAATTATTAAAAATATAAAAATCTTTAATAACAACTATTATATATAAGATAATTATAAAATGAACAGGAAATAAAAAACATATTGTAGTATAAAGAAGGTGAACTGATACTTAAATTCCAATTACATAAAAAGCACAAATATAGTGTGTGGATTATTTTATACATCCATAAAAATCCTAAAAGTATGAATGTGGGACATTCAAAAACAATAAACCGATAATAAATTATATAACACTAGGTGAAAATAAATAAATATTAAAATATTAATAAGAATAGAGGAATAATAATAAATATAATTACCCAATTTTAATCCATACAGTATAACTTTATTTATATTAAATATACTTATATGTATATTAATCACTATAAAAATGTCATACTATTAGTAATTAATATGATATTGTCCTTATTATATTAAAATATATATATATATATATATATATATATTTCAACTTTTGAACGGAGGGTGGTTTCGGGGTCTGGGGGTCATGATCGATGAAAATATACCAAAATTTTTTGAAATCGCTTTCCTCCGAACGGCTGCAATAGGTAGCTTTTCGTAACGAAAGCTACCTAAAATTATACCTATATTTCATTTGGTGAATATATCTTCTTGCTACTCCCACTTTTGCTTTTGCTAGATTACTATTATAAAAGTTTTACAATTTGTTCTGTTGTTGACTATTATAATGTAATAATTCAATATAAATCTGAAAATGTTGGTATGAATCTATCCTTTTGTAACGCACGGTATAATGCCCTTTTATTATTTAAAAAAGTCTAAGTGAATGTCAACAAATGGGATCAATAAATATATAGCAATCATTTCAGTTAAAATAATTTGCAAATAATTGAACTTATATAATCTGTCATTGAATAGGGCGATTATTACTATTTAAAAAAGCGGTAGCAATTAAGATATCCAAAGAAAAATATAGCGAATTGGCAACACTGCCTGTACAGCAACGCATTGCGTTTTCTATCTGCACCATCAGTAACTAAACAATTCAATCTGCACTACCAAGTTTACTTTAAATTATTCAAAACTTTTATTGCATATTCTTAAAACCGAAACTTTAAAGAGTACAACGAATTATTTTCACAAATATCGTGTAAAATAAGAAACTCTCAACAGATTTATTAATCATATCTCATGCTTATTCTGGAATATTAAATGATTATAATGATGCTAACATTAAAACACAGAGAAAGATTATCTTGGCATATTTAATTCGTTTATCTTACAAATGTCATTGTAAAGATTTTACGAGTACTTGAACATTAGAACGCCCGGAAATTTTACTCCAGCTTTATAAAAAAGACGTACACCAGAATTTTTATTTAAGGCTGTTCTTAACTGCTCTGCTCAACAAGCGCAAAACGTTTTGACACATTTACAAATTCATTTTTAATGGAAAGATATAAAATTGGAAAGCCTGGCCATAAAAGCGATTTGGAATTGAACTGTGTTTTCCATTATTTGATCAATCAATTACCTATTGAGTTATAAGCGATTCTGATCACATGACAAACCTGTTTTTCACCCGCTCTTGAGAGCTTTTTCTCCTTTCGCGCGGAAATTCGGTTCAAAACGCCCACTTTGCCCCTATTTTCTGAAATATCTATTGCGTTTGCAAAAAAAAAAAAAAAAAAAACGGAAAAACAGCTCGATTACATAGTTTCTGAACAACAATACCTTCTAGTTTCATGCATTTCCGAATAAAAATAAATTAAAACTTATGTCATAAAGTTGCCCTCTTGGATTTGAGAACAGCCTTAAATCTATTTAACTTGTTTCTGTGTGTTCCACATTTAATTTATTTTATAAAGGATTTTCTGGTTCAAATCAACATTTAATCCTTTGGTTGCAGTCGAATTGACTCCCTTTTTTCCGTAAATTTAAATAGAGAAAACAGAAAGTAAAAATTTCCCTTTAAATTTTTAATACTGTTGGAAGACATTAAAGACATTACTTATGTGGCTGCAAACTGTCAGGCACTTGTCACATATTTTTATTTATTTGCAATACCTACGTAATTTATTTGTATTATATACGAAAGACTTTCGTCAAGTAAGTATAAAATTTCAATAACATCTATTCAATAAAATCATCAATAAAATCTATTAAATAAAAGCATCAATAAAATCTATTAAATAAAATCATCAATAAAATCTCAATATCACAGCATTTCAATAAAATTTCTAATATCTGTTATAGCCAATATCTATAAAATATAATATTTATAATATCTAATATCTATATAAATATAATATTAATTTTTCCCATCAATTTAATATTTAGCCCTTCACTGCACGAATTTTTCTATTTTTATGAAAAAAAAAATTATTTGAAATCTATATATCTGTCTAATAACGGGAAAAATAGTAAAAAAAATTTAAATTTCAAATTTTCAGCTAAAATGTAATATTTTATGGTGTGTGCCACAAGTACATAATTAGGGTTTAAAAATATTGTATTGTTATATTTTGCAACTAAATGAGCTTAAATTAATTAATTTTATCTGCTTAACTTTCTGCAACTTATTTTATATTAATATATTTAAGTAGTCAGTAAAAAATAATAAAAGTAAATATCACCTTAATAGCTTGATCGAAATTTCTTTTCTTTAGGAAGAACAAATCCTAATTTTTTGTCTAATGCAGCCATCTGACATGGACAAAATAAGTGTTATTCCATTCTTTGGATTGTTGTTCATCAGGGACAGAGATCATATTGGCCAAATTCATGGCACATAACGAAAATTATAATGTTTTTGGGTATGTACCAGATATGGTACATTGTGCAGTAAAGGGTTAAAATGTGGCAATATTAATTCAGTAGCATACATTTAAATACCAGTAGCATTAAAAATAAATAAATAAATAAAAATAAACATAATAAAATATTTCGACGGTCTACAATTTTATTTAAGTAAAAAAAAAAAAAAAAAAAAAAAAAAATGGTCATACCGCATTAATAATTCAAGTCGCGGTTATGACTTACATCCTGTCGTAAAGAAAAAGAAGACGATGCGAAGCTACTTACATTTCTCATGCTATTGAAATTTTTCTCTACAATTCTTTGACGTCTCTTTGAAGCAAACGATGATGATCGACAATTTCTCATGATTAAAGTTTGTCACAAAATCTGCTTAATTAAATTAAATTAAATTTAACAACGGAAATTTAATATTAAATTTAGAATTATTTTTCGAAAAAAGATTAAAAAAAAAAACCTCTTGTTAATTAAACTAAGATAAAATATCTCTCGACAGTCCAGAATCTGGCACCCATCTTGTTTGTACTGCAGCTGATTTTCTTCTGAAATAAAATTTGCATATGAGTAATGTAAGAGTGATTCTAATACAAAGCATGATGAAAATTCTCATGCTTTCTCCGACAGCTGTTTCAACGAAATCTCTCGCATAAAGAAGCAACTGAAAACATACTCGATATTCACCTAAACAAACACGCTGCAGTTAAAAGGTTTAGAAGATTTGTACAAAAACATATTTATGTCAGTATTGGTCAAACTTTCATTTAAAGAAAATATTTTAATTAAATTTAAAAAATAATTGTAAAAGATTTTTAACTCTTAAATCTTAACATAGAGGGCAGCACTAAATTGATTTTAAAAGGATGGATTTGTGGAATGAGTATATCAATGGCTTTTAAGAATATAAAAGCCGACTTTCGCAATAAAAATATAAATATTAAATAGAAATAAAATAGACAAAAAGTAAAAAAAAGTATACTTTAAAATAGAAAACTAATATAAGCTAACGTGTAATATATAAACTAATACAATAAGATAGTTACGGGTAGAGTAATTAATAGTTAAATTTCAATATTTTTTTCCCACAGTTAACTGCGCTGGTCATTAGAGAAAGATGTACTTTACAGTCGGGTCCCGTGCTTATAGTTGTTGTGTTTATGACGGCCAATTATCAACACGAGGGACAAAGGCCCCAAAGAGGGGTCTTTCTAAGGGAACCTAACCCATATTTACACGTGGAAATCCACGGTTCAAAGAAAACCACGAAAACTCCGAACGATTAGGCCGACGGGCGCGATTGGGTTGGAAACCAGCACCTTTCGTCTACCAGCATCGAGAGCAGACCCTCTCGGCCACTGGCGGGGCCCCGTGCTTGTAGATACCATATGTTTTTCACCGCTGTACAAAACATTAGCAGTTTTCATTCAAAATACTTTCACCAAAATTTCTCGGACCCGCACCTAGCCCCCGCGCTCTCAGTTTATATGAACTAGTTAGGAGGAATCTATCAAGTAGGACTTGAAAGAGAATTAAAACAGCTTCTTTTGTAACAGGAAATAATTTAGGGCTCTGATTTTTTTTTTTTTTTTTTTTTTTCACGGACTCCTTTAATTTTCCAGTTTTTAATGCACGCTTTGGCTTGTGTCTCTCTTTTGGTACACAATTCGTGAAAAAGGCGCGACGTCGCGCGGGGCCCAGACAGAGCAGTAGCAATTAATGGGGACCAAGGTATACTGCAATACTGAAGTAATAAAACTTATTTTAAAATTGTATATATCATAGAATAATATAGATAATAAAATGTATGAAAAATACCACAACTTTCACATTTAATATGCATAATTTTTAGGGTTCTGTACTTAAAAGGTAAAAACGGAACCATTATAAGATCACTCCTGTGTCTGTCCGTCCGTCTGTCTGTCTGTCTGTCTGTCACAGCCATTTTACTCGTAAACTATGGAACGTGGAAAGTTCAAATTCGGGGAAGTAATAAAGACCATTGACCCACATATTCTCAGATTAATAAACATTCATAAATATATTTAGTAAAAAGTAGAGGGGCTAATTATGTTACTTGAAAAAAAATTCTTTTATTTGTATATCATGTGGGGTATCCTGTGAAAGCTTTTGTAACGCTGAACTCAAAAATACATTCCTTTTAATTTTAGGTATTATATTATCAAAGATATTGTTGAAAAAGTAGCGCAAAAATATGTCCCCCCCCCCCATCTAATTTCGAATCTATTGAAACTAAAATTATGAAAAAATTAGAGGTAGTAGACGTTAATATAAACCTTGCCGGAAAATTATAGCGATTACCCTAGGTCACATAGTTTTTGAGTAATTAGCATTTTTCTGTTATACACAAATTTCGATTTACGGGCATTCAGAAAAATTGTTGAGCATCGCTGAATATACCTATCGTTGCAGAAGAATAAAAGCATTGTTGATAATGATTTTCGAAAAAAATCATCGGTAAATAGCCGAGATATTAACCCTTAAAGGTACGGTCAGTTTGGACATACACAAGGACAGGGGCGGCGTACTCTATGCCTAGTTAACAACTTTTAATGATATATATGTGTAATGTAATGTCCAGTAACAGTATAAAAGCAATAAACGTCAAATTGTTAAAAACATACTAATTTAAGGGGTCTCGGGACTCTAAAAAGTGGAAAAAATGAAAACAGACCATTTTCAACATTTAATGTCTTAAAATGTATATGATTTTAAAACACAATTTTAATTGCGATGAAAGATATAAGTATGTTCTTTCGTTTCATGTATTTAAAAAATTGCATGATACAGAATTAGTATTTATAAGGGGCTCGAAACTGTTAGACATTTGTCGAACAAAAAATTGGCATAACAGTTTACGAGCAGGATTACAAAATAAATATTGCAACTAGAACGGAAATTTTGGTGCTTACTTATACTTCAGATTGTAATAATTTCCCTGAACTTAAATAAATTAGTATTTAAAGCATTTTTATATTTTTAATGCAATGTTGCATTTAGCTAATACAAAATTTTGAAAATTTCAACAGTAAAATAACCTAAAAAAGTATTTTTTTGAACAATAAAAAGGAAATTTTAGGTTCAGTTTATACAGACTAACATGAAATATATGTTTTGAAAATTTCATGAAAAAATATTCAGAAGTTTTTGAGGTATCCTGCGCGTTATGCCCAAAAAACCCCATTTGGAAAATAATGACTTTAAAGTTTCGGAAACGCCGCTTCCGCTATTGAGCGGGTATAATTCTAAAAGCCAAAACTTCTGTTCTAATGGGAATTTCAGGGAAACAATTATATCAAAATATTCACAAAAGATAGGAGCTTAACATCTAAAAAATTAAAAAATCTTAAATTTTGAAGCTTTGAGTCCTGCGACCACTTAATCCTTTCCGGCACGGAGTAATTCTATTTATAAACTTATGAAATAATGAACTAACACCAGAATTTATAAACGAATTTATTAGAAAATGCGAACTTGCTTATTTTCACATACATGATAAAAGGAAAATTTTAATTAAATATTATTGGTGCCGTTTGTCTGTTTTGGAATTAAAATTAGGTGTCCGTTTTTTAAGGGCATCGCCCTCGAAAGATTTAATTAGAATGAATCGCATAAATACTGTGGGATTCACGATAGTTTGCATTGATTGTATCTCTCAATACGCCTCGAGTGACTTTAAAAGCTAATCAAACACCTATCTGGAAAAACGCGACACTGACCAAGGCGGCGTTGCAATTTTGAGACCTCAATTCGAAGCGCACTTAGCACAATGCCAAATTTAAACTTTGAACAAAGGTTTTGTTTTAGCTACACTGTAGAAATAAAGGTTATTACTACGCTGAATTAGGTTCATGAAATGCCAAATGAAGTTTAACTATGCACTGCTTTTATTGTCAGTACCGAATTAAGTTCATCATAAACAGATTAGGATAATATTAAAAAAAGAGTTATATGAATAGCTATATTTGATATTATTTAGGTTCCATATCTCTTTGAACTTTCATGGTATACCCATTTACACTTTTCTAATATATACAGTTATACCCAACCCTACGTTGTATAGTTTTTTACAAAGTCTTAGTATTCTTTTAGCAACTTTTTTTTTTTTTTTTTTTTTTTTTTTTTTTTTATAATACAACTACAAATTCTATTTATTACACGGAACCCTCTGTGCGTGAGTAATGACCGTTTATTTTTTTTTTTAATTTCGAAAAATCTCCTGTTTTTTACAGTATTTAAAATACTTATTTTTTGCGTTCACGGTTACTTTCACCAAATCTATACCTACAATTATATTAACTTTGCCTGTAAGAAATAAATTTAATATTTACTTTTTTATCATGAAAAAACATTTAAAAACAAATCTAGAGCAAAAATATACAGAGGAAATTACTTTTCGAATTCTGTAGAGAGACTCGGTCGCCCTTACAAGACCCCAATTGGCGCGGAGCCCTGGGCAGGCACCCTGTTTGCCCGATGGTTGCGCCGGCCTTGTATGTAGTGGAGAGTATACGGTGGTACGCGCCGTATACCTTCTGGATAACTCAGTATGCCCTCCATAGCTGTAGCGTATACTCTCTGGTGTATGTCCCCTTTTTATAGCGTATACCTTCAGATTTTTTACGACTACACCACTAAGGTGTTAATTACTAATCAATCATAACAGAAGCATAAACAGATGCTTTTTACAGTTGTCCAAACTTCTTCGTGCCTTTTTGATACGCAAAACGTCGGCGAACCTTAATTTTGGCGCCTACCATGGCTTGTAATGGGTGAGCACGAACATTTTTTAGTACTAACAGAGGGTTCCTCCTACAGGTCAAGAAATTTCCCTGGCTCCAGGTCATATAAATTACAGTATTTTCTCAGAGGAAAACTCGCCTTTTGCATTTGCGCAATTATGTAAATCGAGTTTTTCTACATAAAAATACTGATATTTCAGCTGAAAGTGTAGGAACCTTGTGATATTTTTACCCAATTTTTCGTTACTATAACAGTTTTAGAAGTCTTGTGCATGAAAATTACTTAGGAAGTATTGCTCCAATGCCATATGCACACTGTAATGGGCGTCATTCTATCTATATCTATACTAATATTTAAAATTAGTGTGTGTGTGGTTTTCAGAAAAAATATCCATCTCTAAGTTCGTTCGGCTGTTTAGACGACGTATAGTCAAAAATAACATTTTTTTGTTTTTTCTTTTGTCGTCCGAAATAGCCTCAAAAACAGGTGCATAACAAACACTAAATTTATCAGGGGCAGATAGAAAATGTTTCTGTCTATAATCCTCATTTTGTCACATTCTGATACATTAATTTAGATAGCAGGTAAAAACCGGGAAAATCAAGCAATCAGCCAATCTTTCATTACTCAAAATCTCGGGAATTGATGGATCCATTTTAAGGAATCTTATGGCGATTGAAAGGTCTAATTAAGATTTATAAAGGATAAAAATTTTATTTTTAGCTTATGACTTATACATATTGGTTTCAAAATAGGATTGATAAGCACTACTTTCCCCAAAAGACTCGAAAGATCTTATAAAATACAAATACAACATAACAGGTTGCTATGCAACTAGTAACAAAAACAACAACTAACAATAATGATAATAATAATAACAATAATAACAAACATTGAAATTCTGTATCTTTGTATTATTTAGAGGCTAAATAATTAAAAACTATAAACAAATGAAAAATTTTCTCGTAAATACTACGTGAAGAATGAAGGGAGAAAGATTAGAGATCTGTACAGGCCGGCCCGTAGCCCGAAGCCCGAGCCCGGCCCGGGCTCTTGCCTATTTTCACTCACGGCACTCGGGCCGGGTCCGGGCCTTACTTTTTTCTGAAGTCTCGGGCCGGGCCTAGTCACTACTCTTTACGGGGCGGGCCTTACTTTTTCCCTGAAGGTTGAGGCAGGGCCGGGCCTAACTTATTTTTTTCTGCACACACCCGGGTACTGGTTTCATTCCTAATCTTTATGGCCCAAAATTTTCATTCCTAGTTTTCACCCAGCCCGTATGAAAATCATTGTCTTGGCGTGGCTTGGTCCGTTCAAATGTCAGTAAAATTAGGCTTGTCACAAATTTTTTGTTAAAAAATGCATACATTTTTAAATCGCCATTAAACAATCGCCATTAAATCTACAATTAAACATTCAAATTCATTCTTTTTAAAGAGTAGTAGATTTCTACACTTATTAAAATATAGTTAAATTAAAATATAGTAAAACGTGTGAAAAAGAACCTGTCTATGACGGGATCTTGTTTTAAACTGAAAAACGTGTTGATCCATGCAAAATTAATATACTATTACGTAAGAAAATAATATATAATACATTTACACTTGCTGAGAAGGGAACTTGTCTATAACGCATTTTTTTCCCCTTTTCTATGCAATTCCGTCTTAGATTTTACTGTAGGGTAATTCCGGGATTTATGCCGCACATTTTTTTGAATTTGTGTGTAAAGTCCCATGGTGGACATAAAATTAAAAAAATCAGGCTGTGCTATTTAATGTTAAATATACAACGTGTGTACTGCGACAAAAAATGTAAAATAAATTATTAATATTTTTTAACAATTTTTTTCTAAAACATTACACTGCGGCGCGTCACCTGTACATTCAGGCTGAGACGCCGCACTTGTAATAAGAACAGAATGAAATTATAAATAAAAATATTTAAAAAAGATATTCATATCTGGACTAAAATTAACGATCTAATAGCAAAATAAAACTAAAGGAGTTCAATGAAACGCATTATTAGATTCAAATTAATAATTGTTGCCTACTTTCACTATTAAAATTATCGACTTTTTTTTACATTAAATTTTAATTGTTATTGCAACAACAACGTAACATCAATGTATTAGAAAGAAAAAAGAATAAAAGTAGAAATGTGTTTACATAATTTATTTTTTAACCCTTTCGTGACCGGTGGCTTTGCGCAAATTTTATTCGGTTGGTACCACTTTTTTAAAAGAAGTTACCTTTACTTAAATAACCATGAAAATGCTTTAATTAAACAAAACAAATATTACTTTTCTTTTTTACTGATGCCAGAAAGAAATTTTGTAAGCTCTTTATGAAATTGCTTACATGCACCTATGGTCCCGAATGGGTTAAGAGACCTGTTTTTTTTACTACAATCTACAGAAAAAGTGTCGAAAAAGTACAGTCTTTATGTAACTGCATTTAAACACATGATGCAACGAAGCCAATTATACTTCCTCTTTTTTGGAGTAGTTTGCAAAGAACGTCTGCGTTACGCGTAATCCAATTTTTCATTATTATCATCTTGACTTGCATCTTTCTTGCACTTCTTACTTTTTATTTTCCAATTTTTCTCCTTCGGTTTTAGTAAACTTGATGACATGCCTAACATGCCTAACATGTGCAAATCTGTAATCTGTGCAAAAAGAAAAGGAAAAGTTAATAACATTTAATCACCCCGTACAAAAGAAACTGCGGCATGTGTGCCGGAATAGCAGTGCGGCATGTATCCCATTTTGCCTGGTGCAGACTTCGACCATCGCAGTTGCCTGCCATGGCTAAGCGGAATGGCGCCACCATACACACAGTACTCTATACAAACGCTACATTTAGTTTTGACTTCGAAATGATACAAGTAATTAGTAATTAGTGTATGAAAAGTATTTAAACATAACGTGTTTAAAAGTTTGGACTGTGAAATCATGAGCTTACGTAAATTTAATAATTGTACTTCTACAAGTAAACATCGAAATGGGATTCACACTATACACTGGTTAAAATAATCTCATTGCGCACCTATACTGTGCGTTTGACGACTATCTATCGATAATTACAAGAAATACAAGGGGTGCGGCATCTACCCCGTATGCGGCGACTCTCCGGAGTTACCCTATAGCATTTTTCAGAACACTTCAATACATGGAATATGGATTAACAATATTAATGATAACTGAAACATTTACATACAAGAAACAGAGATTCATTAAAAAAATAAATATCGCACCCTGCGGCACTTCTATAAAAATGAAGATTATAAACATGAAAAGAAAAGTTAAGATAAATATTTTTGGCTTGAACTCCTCGTACGAGACAAACTTTTAACCAAATCGACGTAAGAATCAATGTTTTGTAGAAATTCACTCGGGCCGGGCCGGGATCGGGCCGAACTTTTAACTTTTATACCGGGCCGGGCCAATATTTTTTTTTGTACGGGCCGGGCCCGGACCTGGAAATGTCGGCCCGTGCAGACCTCTAGGAAAGAAATTATCGTAAGGAATCAGTAAGATTTTTTTTTTTTTTTTTTTTTTTTTTTTTTTTAAATAAAGTAAATCTCAATTATTAGGTGTCCAATTACAAAGATGAAAAATTTCCCCCAAGTCAAACTTTTTCGAAATGCAGCGGGTCAAACATCTCGCAAGTGCTATTTTGAAAACTAAGTATAAAAACACATGACATTACCAAGGCTTCCAAATGGTCCGTTTTTTTAATGACAGTACTACAAAAATTTCCATAGTGGGTTTCTACATCTCCAACAGAAACATCCTTCGGGGTAGGTTTCTGGAAAATTTGCAAGAAATATCTAAAAAGACTTTTGTTTAAAAAAAGTAATATTAAAAAAAGCGGGCCCTTTAGGACGTAATAGCTATACTAAATTCTAATTAACTATGTTATCTTTTAGATTATTAAATAAAGTAAAAGATATCTTCTTCAACTTTATTTACAACAAGCATAGGAGCAATAGAAAATGACCAGCAAATAGAAAATTTTCTTTTTTTTTTTTGAAAGGGGGAGGGTTTGCAAAATTCCTTGATTATCAAAACTTGATTATTTTCTTATTATTACCGTAAATGGCTGAAAATTTGTATTAATTAGTGGATAAGATTTATAATAAGCTTCTATCTTGTTTGTATCGGCCAAAAGTATTTTTTTAAATGAAATAAAGTTCGTGTGTCAAACTCCCATATGGTCAAACATCCCCACTTTGCCGTTTATGTCTTCGAAAAAAGTCCTTTTTAATATTTTGTATTTAATGTTTCATCGTCATAATTATATTTCAAATCATTGAAATCTGTGAAAAACATTTAAAATATTAATAGTATTGTATTTAAAAAACGAGTTTTAAGCAAAGTATCTCAACGATTCCATTATCCAAAAAGTATTACGTTGATTTGTGGAACAAAGAGCTGCAAGATTTGGTGCTTAATCGATGAAATACTACCAAAAATTCTAAAACTTTAAAATACATACAGATTGTGAAAAATGTCATTGCGGTCAAAGTTTGAAGCTCAGAATTTTAAATGGAGTAAAAAGTGTATTAAACCTATCAGGGGCAAGTAATTGTAGTGAAATTATGCTGAAAAATCACACGAATTTCCGAACAACAAAATAAAATAAGTGCATTATTTTTCATGTTGATTATAATGCCTAAATTTTATTGAAAAATTGTGGTATATTTTATTAATATTAAGTCGTATGATTAGTATACCGTCACCCTTAAAAGGATAGAAAAATAAATATATAATGAAAATCGGTTCTTTAGTTTGAAAACTTATTAATTGTATTAATACAAATTACAAGCTTCATATCATGAGTTTATTCGTTTATTATCAATAATAAAGTTTTTTTTTCTTTACTTTCACCTCTTATCGTTCGAATTCTTTTAGCATTTTGTAAATAAAATTCTTTTGTGTCTGTGATAACAATAACATCTTTGACAGGTTCGTGAATTCGTCAGTTGCTATATCTTAAGCAAGTTTTAAAATGAGACGTGTTTTGCAATTACAAAAACAATCGTAAGACTGATGTTGAATCAGATTTTTTGGTTACGAAACAGCAGTTTTAAAACAAATCTCCTCTGTCTATGAATCTGTGTGCCAGGAGACATGATTAATTTTTGTTGTAAAGCTATAATTGTTTAAAATTGATGTAACAAATTATTAACGTAATCTTTAACGGTTATTTAATCCTTAGTGTTAAATGTTTGCCATAAAAAGATATTTTTTCTTTAAAAAATTGACTTTAAAGAAATTTGTATTAAAATAAAAAAAATAAGGTTATTCAAATTCGGCTTTACAAATAATATTTTATGAAAAATCAGATTTATTCGGGTTGTACATATTTGTATGATATAATAACTCGGAAACACTCATTTTAAATGAAATCTAATGAAATTAATGCTAGCGAATTAAACATTTTTCTACGAAGATATACAGGGATATTACATTTTCCATCAAGTAACTAAAGTACCGCTTAGAGGTCTGCACGGGTCGGAATTTCCAGGACCGGACCCGGTCCGGTGTAAAAATTAAAAGTTCGGCTCGAGCCCGGCCCCACCCGTTTATAATTTCATAGTTAACTGCCCGGCCCGGCCCGTTCAGTAAAAACAATCCCGGCCCGGCCCGTTCAGTAAAAACAATCCCGGCCCGGCCCGTTCAGTAAAAACAATCCCGGCCCTGTCCGGGCCGTGGAAAAATCCATCAAATCAGGCCCGATCCTGCCCGACTCAATTTCTACAATAAAAAAATTCATATTTTTCTTAACATATAATTAAGATTATTTTAAAGAATACTGCATACATATTTATGGGAGAATTTTACAGTATATTTTAAAATTACGATGTGTTCGCAAGACCGAAAATACACAATAACAATATTAATGATTACTTAGTCTTCGACGTTTCAACATTCAAATAAGGATTCATAAAAAAAAAAAATAACGTAGTTTAGAATAAAAGAAACAAAGGAAGGTTAAAAACATGATAACTTTTGAAGCTATATAATAAAGAGTATATTTGTGAAAATATTTCTCAGTCATTTATTATGGCTTTTCTCAAATCCAAAGGACACACACATTTCTAAATTCATTTCTTTTTGGAAACGCATAAGATTGGCAGGTGTTCTTATTCAGAAACTATGCAATCGAATGTCATTATCCATTTTTGATAAAGGCAATATATCTTTCAGAAAATACTGTCAAAGTTAGCGCTTTTAATCGAATTTCCGGAAGCGATAAGACAGGAAAGGAGAAAAACCTACAATCACGTGACAAGAATCTCTCATATCTCGATAAGTAATTTATTTATCAAAAATGGAAAACGCTATTCGATTCCAAATCCTTTCAATAGTTAGGCCAGTGAATTTTATGCCTTGACGGTTAAAAATGACTCAGAAAATATGTCAGAAAGTTTCGCGTTGCTGAGCAGTGAATTTGAGAACAACCTTAAGGTACATTTCCAAAGGTTCCGTTAACAGAAGTTCATTATTGCTATTAATATTTTTACAAAACATATTGCCTGCCCATCCTGAGAACAATTAAGTCTAGTTCCGGCCCGGCTCCACTGTATAGAAAAAAATGCAAGCCTGATCTCGGCCCGGCACGAGTCTGCTGAAAAAATTAAGCACGGGTTCAGACACCATGTAACTGTCCGATGCCGAGCACATTTATACTTATTCATCCAATAGTAACATTAATTGAAAATGGCTTATATTTTATCGACTTCGTTTGAATTTTTATATCGGGCCGGTAGGCCCGCCAAATTTTTTTAACGTCCCGGCAGGACCGTTCAATGTCTTTCCGGCCCGGTAGGTCCGTTTGAAAGTTCACCTTTGTTCTGCCGGGTGTATAGATCAAAATTGGGAAAATTCATTAGCGGCCACTGGCCAGTAGGACTAATTTTTTAAGTGGCCACTTTCTTTAAACTAGCGGCCACTTTTTTATTTCAAAATACTAAACAGTAAAATTTCCTTAAGTATTAATCTAAAACTGAGTAGCCGAAATAAATATGTTTATATAAATATATTGGACCCCAAAAAAAGCAGAATCCTTGATGAAATGCAAGAAAATTTTATTATCTCCTTGTAAAAAAGTGGCCGGCAGGTGGCCGATGATAGACAATTTTTCACTAGCCACTTTTTTTCATTTACTGGCCCTGTGGCCGGTGGCTAGTGCTAATTTTGACCTTTACGGGTCGGGTACGGGCCACGGGCAAAGACTGGGCCAGTGCAGACCTCTAGTACCGCTATAGCTATTAATGTGATGTCTAGGTATAATAGGATGGCTATGCGCTACCCGATGATGTACCTGACAGCGCCCTATAGTGGTAAGTTCCGGAATTTGAGATGGTATAGCGAACACTATTGAAAATACGACGAAAACGTTAATGACAAAGTTGCAGTGCACTATTGGCTTAGTAAGAAAAGCCACACTGTGCACGCTGATAAGATAAATACTCACCTGTATCGAAGAAATACTACTGCGAGATATTTGTATGGAGAAATATAATTAACAGCAGGGGAAATTTTCATTATACAATTTTAAACACTCACATAAAAAAAAATCCGCCCTAAAAATTAACTTTTATTGTAAAACAAAAGTAACACACGGTTTTATTTATTCCTTGCTTGATCTATGTCAGAATTTTTACTTTATATTTGCGTATGGTCTCATTCTAATTTCATAAATGTGCATTTACACGCATTTAAAACAATTCTCATTTCGCTTTTGGTGAAAAATCGTACTTTTTCAAAGTTATAAAATCTCGCATAAGAGTAAGATATTTTCCTCTGAAATGGTATTTATCGTATATCGTGTGCACAATATGCCGATTCTTACTGAATCGATAATGGTTGCTAAATCAATCGATTTTAAAGAATGTACATAAACTATACCTTTTAAAGAGCTACTTTGATGCAAGGAACTCAAACAAAGAGTGAAAAGTAGGTGTTACCATTAAAAAAATGAAAGTTGCTGCAATTTTTTATTTGCAGACGACCCCTTATGACAAAATAAACATGTACAATTATAAAGACTTATACGAAACAAAATAGTACTTTTGTTTTATTCTTTTTTAAATTAGAACTAAGTTTATAGACATTGGTAATTTTTTTTTTTTTTGACATTTTGTACATATAATTAGAAACGTATAAAAAACGGAGGTGAAGGGAGATAAAAAAAAAAAAATATTTTATTAAAAAACTATTTATCTATGATTTACACTCTTTATATATTTTCAATAATAAGAGATCCATTCTATTAAGTAGGTTCTCGAATAGCTTTAGATATCCCTAGGTGATGACATTAAAATGATATATTCTTTTCAGATAAAGATATTTTATGGATTCTTCTGTCCCAAGGGAGGTTGTTAGTGATACTGGGAATTTTATCAATGTGGACAGAGCAGAAAGTGTCACATTAATGAGAATGAAATGCAGATATTTTTATCAACTTTCATAATGAAAGAAATCAATGCCAGACTGGAATAAGGCACGTGGTATAATAGCAGAAGGCTAAGATTCTACTATATTTTACGGGAAAAGGAAAAAAATCAAAACGCATTCTACTAGAACATGATTTTGGTAAAGAAATTAGAAATAATACGATTTAGTTTTTATGAAACTTCAAGGGTAATTACTTACTTCAATTTGGCCTTATAGATAAACTACACTGGTAAAAAAGTCAATTAGCTAATAAAAAAATAACGACCAATGATGAATGCAAATGGAAACTATATGTAAATAAGGTACCACGTTACGTTGAAATAGCCAACTTTGGACAAATAGCACGTTTTTCAAAATTATTTTAAATACAATCATCATATATATTAAAGCGTAAACCTGATTCTGTAAGATCAGACTCAAAAATTCACGCATTTGCGCATGTTAAATTTACTAGATCTTCCATTTAGAGCAGTGGTTCCCAGCCTCTTTTTAGCCGCGCCCCACCTAAGCCTCTATAAAATCATGATGTCCCCCCCCCCTCACTTATAAATCTTATTACATAAAAAATAAACTATTTTCCCTGAAGGATCAGAAAATAGCATTAACTTTGATAAATATTTTCAAATTCTTTAATTTATCAAAATCGTATTTTTTTTTAATTACAAGTATGTTTTTAACATAACTATATGAATGAAATGTGGCCACAGATCTTCGCATTTACATCTACAAAGTTTTATTATTTCTGGGCAACTTACCTCAGTTTTAAAAGTAATAAATAGCCACATTTTTATCTTCGTAAAATTTCTTGAAATCTCTCTCACATTTTGTATTACATCTGATAGAATTGATACATTTTATAATGGATTTTAGTATGTACTTCACTAAGAGCAAGTGATTTTTGTTTATCACTGAGACTGTATGGATAATATAATTCACAAGTAACATTTTCGGATTCGCGGTTTTATCCATTTTAAGTAATTATTTTTCTTTCTACTCATAACATACTTCTTTGATAGCAGACATTCTTATTCCTATTATTATTATTTGACCACCATGTTTTGTTAGATTTCAAATTTTAAAATGCAACACATTTGAAGTCCACCGAGGTGGAGAACGCTTTGAGGCCTATAGCTACTACTATGGCTGTCGCCTCGAATGATCCTTATTATAACATAGAAACAACAACAAATCACAACAATTTTTTAATTTTTCCATTACATATATTATACAACTACAATGGGACATTCACAATTACATCCATGTCTTACCCAGGGACTCGAACCCGGGCCCTCGGGGTGACAGAAGCCTCCGCTTACTGACCACGCCAACGGGCGACTTTAAAATGCATATGTCATGAAGTATGTTTATATACTGCGTATGTAGTCTGCAGAAAAGCCATAAGAAGTTTACTTTCTACCCATTTCCTTCCGCGATGTGTGCCCCACTAGTGGCCGAGAGGTTCTGCTCTCGAAGCTGGTAGACGGGATGTGCTGGGTTCGAACTCAACCGCGCCCGTCGGCCTAATCGTTCGGAGTTTTCGTGGTTTTCTTCGAACTGTGAATTTCCATGCGTTAATACGGGTTATGTTCCCTTAGAAAGACCCCCACGGAGGGCACCTCCCCCCATAGGACCTATATCCCTCGCCTTGATAATTGGCGATCATAAACACAACCAACCTTCCGCGATGCGCACAGGGATTTATTAATTTCATAAAAGAAGCACCTCATTTGAATAATTCAAAACATTTTTTTAGATTAACCATGTCAAAATAGATTTTAATAAATAGAATAAATTTTCGATACACCCTACAAAATTTCATAACTGAAAGCTCTTTCATGAGACATATTGCACTATGAATAGAAGTTTTTTTTAACAATAAATAGTACAAAAGAGAGATGTGTTTTACTAAAATAATATTAAAACCAGAAAAATTAACATGATTTTTTAATAAGATATCCAAATATGTAAAAAAAAAAAAAAAAAAAAAAAAAAAAATTCTGATAATTATTCTTGTGTAAGTGTATTTTGATCTTTGAAATGGAAAGGTTTCGAAAATTAACTTTTATTCAGTTATTTTTAATTTTGTCATCTATTATTTCTATTTTTAGACTACGACACTAATGACAGAAAATTTGTTAATAAGAAATCTGAAATTGCCCCCCGTTGGAGCGTACGCCCCACCTTGGGAACCACTGACTTAGAGGAAAGGTAGAGTAGGTCTGGTTAGCAGAGTGGTCTAAAGAACTAGTTTTAAGCTTTGAACTTTTGTAGACGACGCAGGTTCGAGCCCAACGCCCATCAAAATGATTTCTGAACAATTTTTGGCGATAATTCATTTCGATAATGACATATTTTATTAAGAGGAGAAGTTATATAATTTTGATTTCATCATTATTTCAATGGTATATCATTAAATAAAATTTAACACTCGAAAATATTTTGAAAAAAATAATAATTTTATATTTAAAATATTTAACCTAAAATATTTTGCGTGTAATTATCAATTAAATAAATTGAGCTGATCTACAACTTTTGTTTATATTTTTTTTACCATTATCAAGAATATATAGGTGTGTGAGTCAGAAGGAAAAATTGCCATTCTTTACCGTAAAAATAAATAAATAAATAAATAAATAAACCGGAAAGAAAGGAAAATGTTCATATAAGAACCATAAAATAAATTATATTGATATCCATTTATAAAATGAAGAAAAAAGTAAAATAAAATTCAAGTAATAAAAAATATATATTAAAATCGTTAGGGCTAAGATGTGTTATTATCCCACCCTCCGCGATGTTGAGTATTTGGCGATTTTTATCGCTCTGGCAACCCCGGCGTTTGGCGTCTAGTAACTTATTATGGCAACCCCCTTTTTTACGACGCGAGAGCGTGAACATTCATTTCACTGCCGGGTGTCGTTGACTCTTGTACCAGATACTCTTTGATATCGTGTTCTATGGCTGTCTTTTTATTTTTATGTTAAATTTATTGGATGTAGTTCATTGACTATAGTTTCTGTAGTCCGTTTAAACGCTCTTGCTGAAGTAATTAAAAAATATGAGGAAATTTTGGCATGAAAGGGGGGTTTGTTTATAGCGTGTCAATGCGTATTAAGCCTATTTTGGAAAATGACGGTGGTGTTATATTTTGTGCTGTAGGTTTCAAGAAAGCAGATGTCTGTTAAGGTATGTTGATAATTTTATGTATATTTTGTTGCTTTAAGAGTTTTTTACATTTTGAGATTGCTACAAAACGAGAACTACTGAATTTTGAGAATGCTATGTCGCGAAAAATGCTGAATTCGGCGATGTTTTTTTTTCGGAAAATGAGCGCGAAGCGCTCATACAACTATTGCTGATTACCACTTTAGCGAGTCTCGTTTTTTAGGTATATTTTGCTGTTTTAAGAGTTTTTTACATTTTGAGATTGCTACAAGACGAGAACTGCTGAATTTTGAGAATGCTATATTGCGAGAAATGCTGAATTCGGCGATGTTTTTTTTCCGTTAAATGTGCGCGAAGCGCTCATACAAGGATTACTGATTGCCAGTTTAGCGAATTTTGTTTATTATTTACATTTTATTTTCGTTGAGCCAAACATGCGTATAAACGGGTGCTTGGCGACATTTACTACTTGTCGGAAAAGGGGTTTTCTCGCCAAAAAAAAAAAAAAAATCCAAGATGGCGGAGGGTGGGATAATAACACATCTGTTCCATCGTTAGTTGCATCAAGTTTCAAAATTAGGCTTTTAGAGAATGAGACTGATATGAATAAAATTCATGGCAGCTTTTAAAAGTCGTGTAGATAAAAAAAAAAATAGATATTGTTATATATATATATATTAAAAAAAAAGAGAGACTGTAATAAGTAAAAATAAATGCTCTGCCCAGTATGTTTTGGTAAATTTCTGATAAAAGGCAAGCGTAATTGACTGTAAATTATAAACTTAAAGTTCTTTCACTTTATTCAATAGGTTAGTTAACAACAACAACAAAAAAATTATTATAAATCGTTAGTTGCATCAAGTTTTAAAATTAGGCTTTTAGAGAATGAGACTGATATAAATAAAATTCATGGCAGCTTTTAAAGATCGTGTAGTTAAAAAAATAAAAATAAAAATAGATATATTTTTTTTTTTTTTTTTTTTTTTAACAAAAAAATGAGACTGTAGTATGTAAAAATAAATGCTCTGCCCAGTATTTTTTGGTAAGCTTCTGATAAAAGGCAAGCATAATTGGTTGTAAATATAAACTTAAAGTTCTTTCACTTCGTTCAATAGGTTACACTGACAGCACTCTCTAGCTCGCCGTCAAGAAATAGGAATCACTTATTAGTACAGGCAATAGAGGGCCCCACCAGTGGCCGAGAGGTTCTGCTCTCGAAGCTGGTAGACGGGAAGTGCTGGGTTCGATCCCAATCGCGCCCGTCGGCCTAATCGTTCGGAGTTTTCGTTGTTTTCTTCGAGCCGTGGATCTTACATGGGTTAATACGGATTAGGTTCCCTTAGAAAGACCCCCACGGAGGGCACTCCCCCCGGGCCTATATCCCTCGTGTAGATAATTGACCATCAAAAATCAACCCAGGCAATAGAGACCGTATAGGGGCTCTACCTAGCAAAATTCATGGTAGTTCTGGAAAAAGGCTTGCTATATGTTTTTTGGGTCACTGAATCCGAATTTTTAACTTCCCACCAAAATTTCCCCCGGCAACCCCCCAAATTTTGGTAAAATGTCCCCCAAAAAAGGTTTTTATTAAAAAAATCAATTTTTTTTATTGTTTTAGGGAAAAAGTATCAAAAAATTCAGATAGTAGACAAAATTTGCAACAAATTAGATACATGATATTATGATTTAGGATGAAGGAGTCGGGGGGATCTGCCTCGGAACATGCGCGCGGTGCTGCGTGAACTAAGTTGTGCAATTCCGCTTAACCACTCACACGTTTACATTCGCCCTCTCATCTCCCCTCCGAACTTTCTCTATAAGGTTTACTTTAAGTTTTTTGGGTCGCTGAATCCGAATTTTTAACTTCCCCCTAAAATTTTCTCCTCCGAAACCCCCCCAAAATAGTTGTTTTTAACTTAAATTTCTTATTGTTTTAAGGGAAAAGCATTACGAAATTCAGAAACTAGACGAAATTTGCAACAAATAGGATACATGACATTATGAATTAGGATGAACGGGAAGGGTGAGGGCTGCCTCTGACCATGCACTGCGGCGCTACGTGCACTAAGTTATGAAGTCCAGGCAATAGGGGATTTTACCTGGCAAAATTAATACTAATTCTGGATTTCGACTCACTTTATGTTTTTTGGGTCGCTGAATCCGAATTTGTAACTTCCCACCAAAATTTCACCCGGCAACCCCCCCAAAAATTGATTTTTTGAAAAAATTTGGTTTTTGAGAAAAGCGCGCGGGGAATGTTCCGAGGTAGTCCCCTCTCTCCCCGTTTATCCTACGTCATAATGTCATATATCCTATTTGTTGCAAATTTTGCCTAGTTTCTGAATTTTGTAATGCTTTTCCCCTAAAACAATAAGAAATTTAAGTTAAAACAACTATTTTGGGGGGTTTCGGGGGGGCAAATTTTGGGGGTAAGTTAAAAATTTGGATTCAGCGACCCAAAAAACTTAAAGTAAACCTTATAGAGAAAGTTCGGAGGGGAGTTGGGAGGGCGAATGTAAACGTGTGAGTGGTTAAGTGGAATTGCGCAACTTAGTCCACGCAGCACCGCGGCACATGTTCCGAGGCAGATCCCCCCTTCCCCTTCATCCTAAGTCATAATGACATGTATCTAATTTGTTGAAAATTTTGTCTACTTTCTGAATTTGTAGATACTTTTTCCCTAAAACAATAAAAAAATTGATTTTTTTTAATATAAAACCTTTTTGGGGGCTTTTTACCAAAATTTGGGGGGGGGGAGCTGCCGGGGGGAAATTTTGGTGGGAAGTTACAAATTCGGATTCAGTGACCCAAAAAACATAAAGTAAGCCGATTTCCAGAACTACCATTAATTTTGCTAGGTAAAATTCCCTATTGCCTGTACTATATGCAAGATAAAAAATTGTCACGTTTTCAATAATTAATTTAAAAGCAACTAATTCAAAATTCAAGAATTTTTTTTTAAAGGAACATTAAAGTTATTTAACGTCAAATCTTGACGGGCACTATCTAGTCTGATTTAAAGTATTTAAAAAAGCGTAGTTACTGTTCCGTAGTTTGTTGGAGTTTCTTTACGTACGGTTTATTCTGTCGCGCTGTTTCAAGTAATAGCCCAGATGTTGTGACCAAAGGGTTGTTCTGAGCGAATATTGTGTTGACTGGGGTTTCATCCAGATAGCTCAAATGCTAGAGCATTGGCAATTGAAGCCAAGGTGGGGGGGGGGGGTTCTAGTTCTAGGTTCGAGACCCAGCCTGAACCCATTTTCGCTCAGATGGGAAAATTACTACTTGTTTGTAATACGCAGAGGCAATTGTAAGCTATTGTTAAATCAATCGGAGCGTTCTTTTAAAATTTCTCGTTCGCATATCAATATTTTTAAACAATTTTTTTTGCATGAGGTATTCGAGTTCAATGGCTTACCGGGAGCTTAATTACTTTTTGATTTTAATTACAGTATTTACCTTTTATGACGACCCTTTTACTTTCGAAAAAAAAAAAAATCCCTTAAACAAAATCGAAAAAGTACAGAAGTACCAGTAAAACATCGAACTTTCATTCGCTATGAAAAAAAATCATTTAAAAAATTTGAAATACGAACGAGAAATTTAAAAAGAACGCTTCCATTGGTTTGGCATCATCTTGCGAGTGGGTTTCTAGAATATCAATCAGGACGGTCGTTCTGCCAAGCCAAGCTGAAAAAAAATGCTAACCTCGCCAAACAAACAAACGCCAAGAATAAAACGCAAGACACCGTAACTGCTTATTATACTGAAGTCAACTTCTCCATGTTAAATCGACCAAACATGTCAGCGTAAAATTTCCCATATCAAAAGAACCAATCATCGCAGAAAAATAAAACCAAAACCAGAAGGACCTAATGGAAAAGATCTTCAATTTGAGACCAAATGCATCCTCATAAATTAATTATAAACAGATATATAGATTTTTTAAAATGACGTCGAGATACTGAAAATGACAGATTTATTTTCTTCGTCACAAATTATGCTTCAATCGAGGTAGAGACTTAAATAATGGACATAAAAAAGTAAGGATTGCATTTTTGGACAGATATTTACTCAATCTACGTGCTTTTATAAAATTCAGCTTTAAAAACACGAATTTTCTATCTTAATTAGCGAAAAACTGTTAACTAATTCTAAAGTTTATAAATTATGCCAAACGGGCGATAAACCCACCAAACCATTTTAGAAGTCTTATACTATTCTTTTATATTATCCTTTTGCATTGATTTCATCGAAGAAAAGTATGGCCGAGATCCAGATAGATTTTTCGCTGTTAGCGAAATGAGTTTGACCAATCAGAAGCCAGAATGTTTGAGAATTTTTGCTGTTTCTGGATCCCGGCCTATGTCATAAAAGTTTTGAGTCATTTTCTTAGTGCCATGGATGAAGTGCAATGTTTACAGAAATCTAGTCTGGGATCCAGATAGATTTTTCGCTGTTAGCGAAACGAGATTCACCAATCAATAGCCTGTATTGCTGCAAACAGCGAAAAGTTCGCAAAAGTGCAAGCTTCTGATTGATGAATCTCGTTTCGCTAACAGCGAAAAATCTATCTAGATTGCGGCCAATGGACTTTATTCCAAATCTGGGTTCGAGGCTGAAAAAAGTCACGTGATACCGGTAATTTACCCAAGGAACTTCTAACTGATAAGAAGGGAAGATACTACTGCTTTGCCTCATGAACTGTTTCATTGGCTAGCGGGGGTTTATATTACACGTCTACGGAGCCTTCCCTTCTTTACGCTAGAAGTTTTTACCTTGACCACGTGATCAAAACGCAGATGGAATATCCTCCATTATGTTGAACACAATTTTGCATTTGCACATCCAGGAAGGGTATTGATGTTATAAAAACAGTGCATATTCGAAACTATTTAAGGCATTTATTCTGAACTCCTTTGCTATACGTTTAAATATTAAAGAAGTTGTTGTTTCAATAGTTTTAGTACTTTTCTCTATTGCTCACTCTAAAACACAAATATCGAAATTTAACCAACAGCGCCCAGAAACTATAGAGCCTAAAATATATAGTGTTGAAATCGGCTAACCCTGTAATACTTAAAAAAGCGCTAAATATTGTATCCCTTAAATGTGCAACGATGCAGCTAAAATATGAAGATCGTAGCGACATCTGCAGGATATTTTCTACAACTGCAAGATATTGCTAGTCTATACAATGTAATACTAGTAATACGAAAATACCGCAGATGTCGCTGCTATCGACACTTGGCATTTTAGCAGTATCGTCGCACGTTTAAGGGATACAAATTTTTAGCACTGTTTGGATGGCATATTTCCACACTACACACTCAGAAATGAATACTCAGATTTCACGAAATTTTCTTTGTTTTTGACGAAACGGTTTCCTGGAATATGCTCCGAGCGAATATTTCGTCAAATTGATGAAATTACTTTCTTCACTTGTTTGACGATATAAATTTCCTCAAAAGTTTCGTCAAAAAAGGGCTGGTGGCGCCATCTATTGAACAGTTTGGAAGCTCCTCTACCAAGGGAAGAAAAATATCACTTCTCGTTTTCCTCGGCGTGATTTGAACCCGTGGGCTTTGGGGTGGGAGATACTTGCTCTACCGATCAGGCTATTGGGGACTTATATGAATGTGCTTTTAGACTGATCTAATGAAAGCTGCCGCGTGATATATTTTTTATAAGATAGATTGTAATTTTATCGGTGCTGAAAGTTTTAAGGAAGGCTAATTTATTATTATGTTTTTCTCATGGTCAATGAATAATTATAATATGGCTTGATTAAATCATTTATTAGTGAAATTTTCTTTGCTCAATGAATGGTTAGAATATGGTCTGGTTAATTTGTTGCACACAAGTAACGAATTGTGAAGTGCATATTGCGTGAGATTTTATCACGTTGAATAGATGGATAAGATTTTAACACTTTACTGTTTATAAAAGGGAGAGGGATCAATTATGTTTATTTTTAATCTGATTGAAAACAGAATATACATCTTAAATAAATTAAAAAAAAAAGATATCCCGGATCTTTGAAATTTTATTGATTAAATTTTCTTTTTGGATGTTTTTGAACACAGGAAATATATTCTTTTCGAATTAAAACATAATGAACAACAACATAAGTAATAATAATAATAATAATAATAAGCATTCCTAAAAATTTTAACAGCTAAAAAAATAACTTATGAAGAATGAAGAAACAATAACTACCTATATTTCAGTATTTTCTGAAAAGCACTAAAAAGTGCTGTTTTAAAAATAAATTATTACGGGACTAATACAAACAAGCAAATATCTGCTTGCTAAAATCGCAGGATTTGAGGAGGTACAGCAACGGTTTCCTTAAAATGCATTGAGTCTGACCGTGATTGAGGAAAAACTTTCGTCAAATATCTGAGAGTTTACCTTTCCTTAAAAGTCACGTGATGGTGATAGGAAATGATCGTCAAAAACGACGAAATACAGCTTGAGGATTGCTAAATCGTCAAAAGTGAGAATTCTATTTCTGAGAGTGTAGGTATTCTAGACGCTGTATTACTGCTACAGCGCCTAGAAGATACAGTGTGGAAAACGGCTTTTCCTATAATGCTTTAAAAAGTGCTAAAAACTTGTATCCCATAAATCTCCAACAATGCTCAGCGGCAATATGCTGATACGAGCGCCATCTCGTAACTCTTTTCAATATAAACATCGTGTTTTCAAAAATTATAGAATGTTAAATATCGGAAACTATAAATATAAGATATTTTGGTCTGTTATAAGCTAATTTAGTTAAGGAATGACGTGAAATAGGCTAAAGAGTCTCTTTTAGAATGACTATCGTTTTTAAATCATTACGATGGCGCTACGATCGACATCTTGTTATTCAGCATCGTTATACATTTATGGGATTCAATTTTTTAGCACTATTTTGTAGTCGTTTTCCACACTGTATCTTCTAGGCGCTGTACTACTGCTACAGAGTCTAGAAGATATAGTGTAGAAATCGGCTATCCCAGTAATACTTAGAAAAGTGCTAAAATATTGGATCCCTTAATTGTCAAACGATGCAGAAATCCAATGACTCTATCACAGCGACATCTTCAGGATATTTTCTATAACTCCAAGACCATTTGGTCTGGACGTTGTAATAATACGATGATGTTTACTT
This sequence comes from Maratus speciosus, assembly GCA_963932465.1. Taxonomy (NCBI): domain Eukaryota; kingdom Metazoa; phylum Arthropoda; class Arachnida; order Araneae; family Salticidae; genus Maratus; species Maratus speciosus. The sequence continues at coordinate 478,805,513 of OZ010796.1, forward strand.
TGAAATTTGAAAATATATCTCAGATGTCGCTGCGATCGGCCCCCTGGATTTCAGCATCATTGCACATTTAAGGGATACAACTTTTAGCGCTGTTTGAATAGCAGATTTCCACAATATGTATTCTAGACTATCTACTACTGAGATAGTCAGTCATTATGTTTCGGATATCTGAATCTGAGGAACCAATGAGAACGGCTCAGGATCAGAACCCAGTAGGTATTGTGAACATGCTTACATCATCTAGAGCTAGACCAAATTACAGCGTCTAGAATACATAGCGGGGAAATCTGCTGTCCAAACAGCGCTAAAAAGTTGTATTCCTTAAATGTGCAATGACGCTAAAATCAAGGGTGCCGATCGTAGCGACATCTGCAATATATTTTCAGATATCAAAGTAAACATCGTTTTATTACAGTGTCTACACCAAATCGTCTTGGAATTTTGGAAAATATCCTGCAGTTGTTGCTGTCATCGACTCATTGGAGTTCAGCATCGTTTGACATTTAAGGGATCCAATATTTCAGCACTTTTTTAAGTATTACGGGGATAGCCGATTTCCACACTATATATTCTAGACGTCGTAACCATAGAGAAGAGATAGGGGTGGAGTGTGCTTTCCGTAGAGAATTCCGTTGAAAAGCGGCATCAACATGACCGGCCCTACTTATGTAAAGGTTTCCAGATTTCACTCGTTATCGCTTGCTTGGCAATTTGAAAATTGTTGCCTTTCGTGAAAAAAAAAAAAAATAAAAATACTCAGCATCCACATTATGCATGTGAAGTAGTGCAAAAATATAAATTAGTAAAAGAAGATTCTCACTTTAATTTAACGATACGGTAATTTGTTTATTTTCCTTTCGCAAACATATGCTAGCCTTTGGCGGTAAAAGTCACGTGACTATTATAAACACGTGACTATTATGTTGGTTCCACTTTAGGATTACCAAAGCACTTTCCACCCCTATTTCTTCTCTATGGCTGTAACCAAATCGTCTTGGAGTTTTAAAAAATATCCTGCAGATGTCGCTGTGATCGACTCATTGGATTTCATGATTCATTTGACATTTAAGGATCCTCCGTGGCCGAGTGGTTAAGACACCACGATGCTAATCGCTTTAGAGCGTAGGAGGCTTGTCGGGTTCGACTCCCGCTGGCTCCATTGCACACTCTTTGTGGAGCTCCCGGATGTAAAAATTCTCTGTGTTGTAAATTTCATTGTGCTATCTCGTCCCTGTATATCGACGATGACTTATAAGCGGGCCTTGTTGTCAAGCACACAAGTCTGATGTATGTGTCCAATAAAACAAACAAACAAACAATTTGGCATTTAAGGGATCCAATATTTTAGCACTTTTTTAAGTATCACTGTGATAGCCGATTTCCACACTATATATTCTAGACGCTGTAGTTATGTAATGGAAAATGCCTCGGTTTGCTATAGTTTGGACATAAGTTTCTCTTAAAGCACTTTGCCGCGCTCTGATGTGTAAACTTTATTGATGGATTGTCAGCTTTTCCACACCCAATTTCGATGTCCGTAGGTATCGACGTGGATCTTATAGCTTACTGGATGCGGTAACTTTCCGAAGTGCAAGATCTTGTCTAGAAAAGATTCCGCATTCAGAAAAACCCAAATCTCTAAAACATCTAACCGACATCGGAAGTGGGTACCAAAAAGCTTCCAATTCAATAGCAAAGTGGCCTTATACATCACAGTTCAGCTACAGCGTCTAGAATGCCTACACTGTTAAAAATATCATGAAAAATTACCTCTGTTTTTAAAGGCTATCTATTTTCTGACCAATGAGAACGCTGCATAAACGCTTATAGAGCGTTCTCATTGGTCAGAAAATAGATAGCCTTTAAACACAGAGGTAATTTTTCACGATATTTTTAACAGTGTACTGTGGAAATATGCTATCCAAACAGTGCTAAAAATTTGTATCCCTTAAATGTGCGACGATACTGCTAAAATCCCAAGTGTCGATCGCAGCGACATCTGCGGGATTTTCGTATTACTAGTATTACATTGTATAGAAAAGTAATATCTTGCAGTTGTAGAAAATATCCTGCAGATGTCGCTGCGATCTTCATATTTCAGCAGCATTGTTGCACATTTAAGAGATACAATATTGTAGCGCTTTTTTAATTATTACAGGGATAGCCGATTTCGACACTATATATTCTAGGCGCTATAGTTCAGCAAATTATCTCCATTAGTCGGTGCATTGCAAAGTGCATCCATATACAGTATACATAAAAGTGCCTTCTTATGTGTAGCAGCACTGTCTTCGGTTATCAGATTCAGGCTAAACACCTAATCATTGACGCTCATTTCTGATGTCTTTACAGCCTAAGGATGGGGAGTATTGATATGAGAATGGTGACATACGGAAAAAAATTATTGATTGATAGATTCTGGACAAAAGCGATCGCCATGAAACTTGAAGAGCTTGCCATTATTGCCAAACTAATGCTTGCTAAATGGAGGATATTCCATCTAGGTTTTGATCACGTGGTGAAGGTAAAAACATCTAGCGTAAAGAAGGGAAGGCTCCGTAGACGTAAAGAAAAACCCTTGCCTGCCAGTGAAACAGTTCATGCGGAAAGCAGTAGTAGCCTCCCTTCTTATCAGTTAGAAGTTCTTTGGGTAAATTACCGGTATCACGTGACATTTTTCAGCCTCGAACACAGATTTGGAAAAAAGTCCATTGCCCGCCACTCGTATAATCAAACTTGTCCAAGGAGTATCGCCATGTTCTGGAATAGAAAATGTCTAGTTTTGCCGTAGTACCATAAACCCAACTGGAGTGAAAAATTAGCCAAAGCCAGGAATCCACTGTATAATAATAATAACTGTATAATAATGTAATATAATAGTAATAATCCACTGTTTGCTTCCGCAAAAGAGTCGGGATAGAGTAGAAGAATAAACGGCTGCGGACGAAGATGGGCCGCTCGCCGCGGCGGTTGGCTATTGATTGTTAGTAGATTGATTGTTAGTAGCTAGTTTTGTGTAGGCAAACACGTAGGTATAAACAAAGTCTGAGCATTGTATGTCACCACTCTCAAATAGAGGCACCTTACATGAGGAAACAACTGATGAAGATTATCGGAAACGAATAATGGAGAATGTACTTTATTCCAAATCTGGGTTTGAGGCTGAAAAAAGTCACTTGATACCGGTAATTTACCCAAATAACTTCTAACTGATAAGAAGGGAGGCTACTACTGCTTTCCGTATGAACTGTTTCACTGGCTGGTGAGGTTTTTTCATTACGTCTATGGAGCCTTCCGTTCTTTACGCTAGAAGTTTTTACCTTGACCACGTGATCAAAACGTAGATGGAATATCCTCCATTATGGACCACATGATTAGTTTATTGAATATATATATCTGACCATTGTGCTTGGCGTCAAGCGTCCGCTTATACGTCATTGTCAATATACAGGAAGGAGATAGCACAAGGAAATTTACAGCACCACAGAATTACATCCGGGAGCTCCACAAAGGGTGTTCAACGGAGCCAGCGAGATTCGAACCCGCAGCCACCTACGCTCTCAAGCGATTAGCGGCGTGATGCCTGCACTAACACTCTAAAGCGAAAGCTGAGTTCCCGAGGTGGTCATCGCTGTCGTCGCTGACCACTCAGCTACGGTGGGCCCTGGACCACATTTTCAAACCTGACCAACCTACAACTTTTTGGATGCCAGCATTTTAGTACAGAAAATTTTGTTTTATTTGATAGAAGAATTTTTGAAATTTAAAAGACACACTCTATAAAAATTACAAGTTCGAAAAAAGGCAGGCTTCTGATTGGTCAATCTCATTTCGCTAACAGCGAAAAATATATCTGGGCCCTTGTCAATACACTTGAAGAGTCAATACAAATATTGCTACATAGTCTGCATTTTGCTTCTTGACAACGGAGTCCCACAAAAAATAATTCTTGAATGTAGACCGTGGATGAATGGTTAAGGGTCTTAGGACTCTTAAAGCTTTAAAATTTTCGAAATTTTAATTTTTTTAGATGTTAAACTCCTATCTTTTCTGAACATTTTGATATAATTGTTTCATTAAAATTCCAATTAGAACTGAAGTTATGGCTACATTTATACACGTTCAATAGCTGAAGCATCGTTTCGGAAACTTTGAAGCCATTTTTCTTTAAATGACGCTGTTGTGCATAACGCGCACGATATCTCAAAAATTTATGAATATTTTTTCATGAAATTTTCAAAACATATGTTTCATGTTAGTCTGTATAAACTTAACCTAAAATTTCCTTTTTATTGTTCAAAACAATATTTTTTTTGGTGATTATACTGTTGAAATTTTCTTAATTTAGCATTAGCTAAATACAACTTTTTATTAACCCGGAAGAACTCGCTAGTGAGAATGCCCAATTGCTTTACTTTTACTTTACATTCATATAATATCTACTTTTTTTGGTTGGCTTAGTACTTTTATTCAAAAAAGTATAAAATAATTGAAATAACATTTTGAAATTTTAATTAAAATGAAAAATGGTTTAAATAAGAGTCTTAAAAAAGTACGACGGTGAGAGAAAATCTCATGCAGCGAGTTCTTCCGGGTTAAAAATATAAAAAAGCTTTAAATGCAAATTTATTTAGGTTCAGGGTAATTATTACAATCTGAAGCATAAGTAGGCACCAAAATTTTCCTTCTAGTTGCAATACTTATTTTGTAATCGTGCGCGTAAGCTGTTATGCCGATTTTTTGCTCGTCAAATGTCTAACAGTTTGGAGCTCCCTGTGAATGCTAATTCTGCATCTTATAATTTTTTAAATACATGAAATGAAATAACATACTTATATATTTCATTCCAACTAAAATTGTGTCTTAAAATAAAATACATTTTACGATATTAAATGTTGAAAATGGTCTTTTTTTTAAATTTTTTCCAATTTTAAGAGTTTTGAAACCCCTTAAGGCACCACACCACTAATCGCTTGAGAGCGTAGTTGGGCTGCGTGTTCAACTCCCACTGCCTCCGTTGCACACTCTTTGTGGAGCTCCCAGATGCAATTCTCTGGTGTTGTAAATCTCCTTGTGCTATCTAGAACCCCCCTCCTCTCCGTAAAAGCTCAAAGTCCTTGTGCTATTTCGTACTTGTATATTAACGATGACTTATAAGCGGGCCCCTTATGTCAAGCACATACGTCAGGTGTATGTGATCAATAAATAAATGAATGTAGACTGTTCTGAATACAATGTACCTGTTTCAAAAAATATCATATGTATTAAATGCTAATAAAATCAATAATTCTAATGAAATTATAAAGAATTTATTAAAAACTATTTGTTTAATAAATAATTTTTGTAAATTATAATTTATTTGACAAAATAATTTACTTATTCAGCGGATGTTGAAATCCGGATAATTATGTGTTACGGTATGAATAACTAAAAAGTAGGAAATAAAATAATCTTTTCAAAAAAAAAAAAAAATATTAACCGACTTCAAAAAAAGCGCTAAAAAGAACTAAATAATTCTTTAAACTTCTCTAATGACGAAACGTTATCCATTAACTGCACATCGGACATCATGTATCGGCATAAAAACGTTAAATTTAATATATAGAATTTAATAACTACCAAACATGGATCTTCTAGAGAATATTTTTTACAAAAGATTAATTTGCATATTTATGATTTAATATACTAATATATACGTATAAAAAGTAATCAATTACTTTTTGAAGTTGGTGCCAAACATTCACAATCGATAACGATTAACAAATAATTTGCTAAAGAAATAGGGGCATTTTTTTAAAAATTTTGTATAATAATTTCCATCATCACTTTATTCATTTGTAATAGCTACAATATATTCATAATTTACTATACTTAAGATCGGTTGGCACCAACTTCAAAAAGTAATTGATTACTTTTTATACGTATATATTCGTAAATTAAATCATAAATATGTAAATTAATCTTTTGTAAAAAATATTCTCTAGAAAATCCATGTTTGGTAGTTATTAAATTCTATATATTAAATTTAACGTTTTTATGCCGATACATGATGTCCGATGTGCAGTTAATGGATAACGTTTCGTCATTAGAGAAGTTTAAAGAATTATTTAGTTCTTTTTAATGCTTTTTTTGAAGTCGGTTAATATTTTTTTTTTGAAAAGATTATTTTATTTAGCCACAACTTTCCCATTTTTTCTTTTTTTTTTTTTTTTTTTTATTTTTGAAAAGTTGTTTTTTAGTAGATTATTAATTCTCAGTTAAACATTTTCAGCTGCGTACTTGAATACATGCACGAAAGAATAACAAAATAATATAAATTTTAATGTTGAAGTTAATACTGTTAATTTTTACTATCTTCTATCTTCAATAGAAAGAAAGTATTGTAATCGAAATTTTTTCGATTTCCGGTTTTCGACGGATTTACACGTTTTAGAGGTCAAAGATCCCAAAAACATGTTTATAGAAAATGTCTGTCTGTCCGTGTGTCCGTATATCACCACTGTACCTTCAAAAAGTGTATGAAGCTATGCATAGAACTGAACCAATTTTTTTTTTGAGTTTTTAGCTATGGCATTCAGGTCCTCCCCATAGATATAGTAAAAAGAACTAGATTAACCATTCGGTGTTATTTCCCCATTACGTCTTGATTCTGCAGCGGCTCGGTGGCAACATCCATTAGAGTGGCAGAAAAAGAGTGGAACTTGTAATAACAGTAGCAATACATAGTGGATATCGGAGTATTGCGATGCTTTCATTCTGTTTGTTGTAATTAAATATATGCATATGATTGCTTAGAATTGTCTGGAAAGACAGTGGAATATCCTATATGGATATTTACATCCATATTTGTAATTTGTTAGAAGCTTTTAAAACTATTTAGTACAACTTCGATGTAACTTTTAGTTAATTTAGTAAAAATTTTTCTTTTCTAGTACAGTAGCCTTCCTCTTAAACGGCCCCCTCTTAACCGGAACTCCGCTTTAACCGGCCGACTTTTTTTCCCAATATCAGGCAAAATTCAGAAAGGAAAATTTCAGTTCTCATTTCTTTATGGTTAATTAACTCAATTTACATAATGTAGACTAATTTTAAATTCTTATAAAGGTATGTGATGAGATTTTCAACAATTTAATTTCTATTAAATATTGTTAATTATTTGTTATTATGATAATTTTTATTTCAATTCAGTTAATTACAACTAGTATTCATTTCACAAAATATAGAAAATGTGTACTTTTTAAAAACTACACAAATTAAAAAACTAAATGTATCCTACGCATTTAATTAATTAATTATGCGATTACTTATTTAATTTTTTTTACTTCTCCGGTTTAACCGGTTTTTCTCTTAACCGGTTAACCCTCGGTCCCATTTAGGCCAGTTAAGAGGGAGGCTACTGTATTTCTGTTTTTTATTAAAATGTTAAGTGCATACCAAGTCTACATATTATTAAGAAAATATATATTATTGTGAAAACATATTATTCCGAAAATTATATGGAAAAAAAGTTAAGATTTGCTTGAAATAGTTTTTTTTAAAAGAAGAATTTAATATATTTAGTTTTAAGCATTTAAAACATTTTACGTTTTTAAAAAACTTTGAAATTGTCATTTTTCAATATCTAGTCATTAACCCCATTTAATAGATAAATATTTATTAAGAATATTGACCTTGGTAAAGGAACTAAAGTTTCTGTCTACATTTGCTGAGTAATGTATGGCTAAAAAGAAAAAGTCTTAAGAATGTGTATTATTAATGCAAGCATTTATTTATTTTTCTTTTTTTAGGAGAAAAATTCTTGCTATTTAATTAAAGTAAACAATAAGTAAAAATTGATCGCACTCTTACACGTTTAAAAGCATGTAAAAAAAATATTAACAAATATCTAATTTTAAAGAAAATTTTGAAAGTTAAATGCAAAAAATTATGTTCTTTTTAAAGATGACTAAAGCAGTTAAAATAAATTTTTTTGCATTATTTCCACGTATTCCTCATTTTTTGCTGGTTGGGGGGGGAGGGGGGGTGAGGCCATTAATACCAATGATTCGAAATAACAAATAGAGTATAACAATATAAAAATGTTGGAATTCTAAAAATGTTAAACTTTTTTGTGGTTGGGGGATGTGGGGTAAGGTAAGTTTTATATTTACTTTTTCTACAATTTAACAAATAGGACTGAAAAAATCGTCTTAAATGTTTTAAGTTTTGTGTGGATAAAGCAAATTTTAGATGATTATTTATTGCCATTGCTGGAAAACGAATGGGCAGGGGGAAAAATCGAAGATGGTCTACTGCGTTCTTTTTTTCTGAGGGGGGGGGGGGGGGGGGTATAATATATTCACCTTTGCTACAACTTAACAATGTTGCCAAAATAATAATAATAATAATAAAAATAAATGTTTTAAGTTCTGTGGGCAAGGAAAATTTTATGTGATTATTTTTTGTCATTGCAAAGAAACGAAACGAGGGGAAAAAAATCTAAAGATTTTAAACTGCCTTCTTTTTTGGGGGGGAGGGGGGCGATAAGTTATATATTTATTTTTGTTACAACTTAACAGTTAGGGCTGAAAAAACACATTAAATGTTTTAAGTTTTGTGGGTCTGGATAAGTTTGATTATTTACTGCAATTGCAAAGAAACGAATGGGCAGAAAAAAAAATATTTATCGAAGCTTTTAAACTACGCTCCTTTTTTTTTGTGAGGGGGGGGGGGTGGTGGGGGGAGTCGGGCTGGTGAGGTAAGTTATATATAAGTTATATATTTTACTAGAACTTAAGAATTGGGTCATAAAAATAAGAACATTTAAAAAAAAAATGTTTTAAGTTTTGTGGGTAAGAAACATTTTATATAATTTATTTTCATTGCAAAGAAATTGATGGAGAGAAAAAAAAAATCGAAAATTTTAAAATGTGTGAGGGGGTTAGGTGAGGGGGAATGAAAAGAAGGAAACAGAAATTTTCAAGGGATTGGAAGGTGGATAGATGGAAGGCGGAAATCCGCGGAGAAATCTTACTCTTTACTTTAATATAAGCTCTCCCCCTGCCCATAAAAAATTCATTTAAAAAGGTGCATAACTTTTATTTTGGATAAAAAACAAATACTATTGCAGAAAATTAAAATCTCGGTTAAATACTGTTTTGATTCACTTCCACAAGTATAATTGAGAAAAAAAATGATAGTTTTTGAAAGTGAATAATCTATCTTATTCATTTTTATCATAAAAATTACTTAACGATAAAAATTTCTAATTTGTGGTTAAAAATCATTGATATTATATATTTTGAAACATTTATCAAGGCTTAAACTTATGTAAATTGAATTTAAGAACGCACAAGCTATTTCATTTTTTCCTTATACCGATGGATCACCGTCCATTTGTCACCCTAGTGGAGAAGTTCCGCTCGCGCGCGCAGAATCAACTTTTCTTCCCGTATGCGTAATCTAGCTATTTTACTATATCTACTAGACAGTACCCGTCTTTCTTTATTTCTTTCTAACCGATGACCAGGCCCCTACTTGCCGGGTCTCCCCAGCTGAACGGGTTTGATACCTGGTATCGGGGCGGTGATCGCCAAATCGCCGCGTAGCGGCTATAAATCTGACGAGGGCCTAGATCTTCATCCTATCTACTATGCCTACTGCTTAGATGTGAACTTAGTTAAAACGGTTACTTAACATTTTGATCTTGTTGTTTTGCACCTGCGCTTTGCTACTTAAATTGGCCTCGTAATTTAGAACCTTGATCAGGTGACGAGACCTTCACCCTGGCAAGGCACCTCCAGAGGTATAATTCACAGGTAACTTGGAGAAGATTTGACGGTAAATAACTTGAATGTTCCATTAGAAAAATTCTTGAATTTTTAATTAGTTGCTTCTAAATTAATTATTCAAATGTGACAAATTTTTATATTGCATAAGTGATTCCTATTTTTTGAAGGCGAGCTAGAGGTGCTGTCAGTCTAACCTATTGAATGAAGTGAAATAACTTTAAATTTATAATTTACAACCAATTATGCTTGCCTTTTATCAGAAATTTACCAAAAAATACTGGGCAGAGCATTTATTTTTACTTACTACGGTCTCATTTTTTTAATAACAATATCTATTTTTATTTTTTTAACTACACGACCTTTAAAAGCTGCCATGAATTTTATTTATATCAGTCTCATTCTCTAAAAGCCTAATTTTGAAACTTGATGCAACTAACGATTTATAATATATATTTTTTTTTATTACTTGAATTTTATTATATTTTTTTCTTCATTTTTTAAATATTAAACCATGGATATCAAGATAATTTATTTTATAGTTCTTATATGAATATTTTCCTTTCTTTCCGCTTTATTTATTTATTTTTTTTATTTTTTTTTTTTTTTTACGGAAAAGAATGGCAAACTTTTCTTACTGACTCACTCACCCATATATTCTTGATAATGGTCAGGAAACAAAAGTTGTAGATCAGCTCAATTTATTTAATTTATAATTACATGCAAAATATTTTAGGTTAAATATTTTAAATATAAAATTATTATTTTTTCAAAATATTTTTGAGCGTTAAATTTTATTTAATGATAAACCATTCAAATAATAATAATAATAATAAAATAAAAATCATATAACTTCTCCTGCTAATAAAATAAGTCATTATCGAAAAAAATAGTACAGAAGTCATTTTGCCAGGCATTGGGTTCGAACCTGCATCGTCTACGAAAGTTCAGAGCTTTAAACTGGAGCTTTAGACCACTCTGCTAACTAGACCTTCCCTTTCTTTCCCTAAATGGAAGATCTAGTAAATTTAACTTCACGCATGCGCAAATGCGTGAATTTTTTTGACTGAACTTACAGAATCAGGTTTACGTTTTATTATATATAATATTTAATGATAAACCATTCAAATAATAATAATAATAATAAAATCATATTACTTCTCCTTCTAATAAAATATGTCATTATCGAAAAAATAGTACAGAAATCATTTCGCCGGGCGTTGGGTTCGAACATGTGTCGTCTTCAGAAGTTCAGAGCATTAAACTGGTGCTTTAGGCCACTCTGCTAACCAGAGCTACTCTTTCTTTCCCCTAAATGGAAGATCTAGTAAATTTAACCTCACGCATGCCCAAATGCGTGAATTTTTTGACTGAACTTACAGAATCGGGTTTACGTTTTAATATATATGGTATTTAATGATAAACCATTCAAATAATAATAATAATAATAAAATCAAAATCATATAACTTCTCCTTATAATAAAATATGTCATTATCGAAATGAATTATCGCCAAAAACAGTACAAAAATAATTTTGCTGGGCGTCGTGTACGAAAGTTCAGAGCTTTAAACTGGTGCTTTAGATCACTCTGCTAACCAGACCTACTCTTTCTTTCCCCTAAATGGAAGATCTAGTAAATTTTACTTCACGCATGCGCAAATGCGTAAATTTTTTTGACTGAACTTACAGAATTAGGTTTACGTTTTAATATATATGATGGTCCTCCCGTAATTTGAAAAAATTCCAACGGTAGGGGACGCTATAATAGCGATTTTTGTGCCATTTTCATTATTATACCATCAAAAAGTGTATGTGGAATTGTATGTTATGTATAGAATTGAACCAAATATTTTGTGTATGTTTTTGGCAATAGCAAGAAGGCCCTCCTTTAATTTGGAAATATTTCGCCGAAAGGGAGCACTCTAATAGCGATTTTTGTATAATTTTCTTGATTTTTCTTAGTTATATTGTACACCGACGGCTCGTAAAGAGAAAGGTACTTCGCATCATGATAAGCCGGATTTTCGCGAACAGCTGATGTACAACAGAATAACGGGAAACTATTGATTTTAATAAATGTCATGATCGAGATGAACTTGTTTTTAATCCGATTAAGTGACGGAAGCAGAAAGGGTCTAGCCGGATAAGCATAGCAAAATGGCCCCCACGGCCGATGTTTGAAATAACATGTTTGGTAATAAGGCTCACCCAAACAATAAAATATAGGGTGTTTTTAGCCCGATCTTGAACTGTCCTTGAGATAATCGGGAAAGTATGCGCCGGCGCTACTATTTTTCAAATAGATTTTTCTCAAAAAGTACAAAAGTTAAAAAACTGAAACCAACGCCAATTATTGAAGAATATATTAGTTCACATTCTATAATTTTTTCACATTTGTACACAAAATTTAGCGTAGAAAAATAAACAAAAATATTTAAAAAATATTGTTAATGTAGTAATTTTATATTTACACCAACCAAAAAATTACAGAATAATGTTCAAAGTATGTACTTTTAAGGAAAAAAATTTCGTTAAAATCGAAGATGCGCTTTTTGAGTTATAACAAAAATAATGCTAGCAACTTGCTAAAATATTCGTAACCTTCCCTGTTTGTATTTGCAGAAATACGCTACTATCAATGCATTGGTCGATTCGTGACATTTCCACGCGGGCAGGATGCGCAGTGCGCTAAAATAAGATAATGTTTCCATACATACCACTTCTCTATAGGTCTTTTTCGTGTTTGTAAACATTCTGTTATTTTGGCGTACTGTGCACCGTTTTTGCGTAATAATATCAAGACCTGACAAACGAAATGGTAACATTTGGCTACCGTTATTTTCAGTTTTATTACCATATTAGGGGGGAGTGTGCGGGGAGATATCTGGCACTTGACATCGGAAAATATCTGTAGGGGGGGGGGGGGAGATGTTTGTCATTTGATATGGTTTTCAGTTTTAATCAAACCAAAATTTACTTTTTTGTTAACTTTTTCTTTACATCTATTATCTTATTTTTTTTTAAGTCTGTTTTCGTATTTTTATGAAAGTAGCAGTTTATTATTAAAACCATTGCATGATTATAAAATAATTTCATTCCAAAATATGGCATAACCCAACGTTCGCTATTAATATTCGCCTGCCGGATACGTATATAATCCGTTGTTAGGGAAACCAGATTAGAAATGATACTTGTTATTTTTGCTAGCAAAAGATGGGGAAGAATGCTGTCCACCTGTTTTGTTTACAAGAAATTCTGCTTAGCCGCGTGCAATTAGGAAGTGCAGGAAGACAATATTAATGTTCAATGCATTATATAACAAAGAGCTATTATTAAAAATTTTTAAATAATAAGTATTTCTTTAAAATGTTTTTTGATAAAAAAAAAAAAAAGTTATTTCTTATATAACAGTGATATTTTATGAATTTCTTCTCTTCATTTAAATCAGTAAAATATGCGATTAAAAAATGTATAACTATACATACCATTGCATAGCTGCCAACATTTACGCTTTTTTGTTACCAATAAAATTTAATAGAGCTTTTCACCTTCTTTAATCGTGAGATTTTGTCGATTAAATAAGACAACATTTACTATAAAATTTTAGTGGTCAGAAGAAAGCGTAAGGGTTGACACCTATGCCACTGCAAACGTATTAAAAGAAAAAAAATTGTAAAAATAAAAAGAATTTTTAGACACTGATAACGATATTATTAGCGAGAGGGGGAAGGAGGTCCAGGAATGATAAAGTATGGTATCGGAAAGTTGGGAGGGGGTCCGAAATTGCCAAAACTTTGATAACCTTATGTATTTACAGCACCTATTCAGCTGCACCTGCACAATCAAACAGACCATCGACTTGATACTAGTATTACGCGAGAAGGATGCGTAGTGCGCCAAAATAAAAGAATGTTTACAAACACAAAACAAACCTATAGATAAGTAGTATGTATGGAAACATTCTCTTATTTTAGCGCACTGCGCATCCTGCCCGCGTGGAAATGTCACGAATCGACCAATGCATTGATAGCAGCGTATTTCTTCAAATACAAACAGGAAAAGTCACGAATATTTTAGTAAGTTGCAAGCATTATTTTTGTTATAACTCAAAAAGCGCATCTTCGATTTTAACGAAATTTTTTTCCTTAAAAGTATATACTTTGAACATTATTCTGTAATTTTTTGGTTGGTGTAAATATAAAATTACTACATTAATAATTAAAAAAAATTTTTGTTTACTTTTCTATGTTTAAATTTGTGTAAAAATGTGAAAAAAATACATAATGTGAACTAATATATTCTTCAGGTTTCAGTTTTTTAACTTTTCTACTTTTTGAGAAAAACGTATTTAAAAAATAGTAGCGCCGGCGCATACTTCCCCGATTATCTCAAGGACAGTTCAAGGTCAGGGCTAAAAACACTCTATATTTTGTTCTCGTGGTAAGCCTTATTACCACACATGTTATTTCAAACATCGGCCCTGGGGGCCATTTTGCTATGCTTATCCGGCTAGACCCTTTAAGATGAAAGTCAAAGGTGGTATAGTATTGAACTAATAATATTAAAGTAAGTACATTTTGAAATATTAAGATGTATTAGATAGAGGAAAGTTTTGGGATTGGCACACCCAACTAGTTCGTTTTTGTCCGTAAAAAAAGTTTGTTGAACACGATAATGTTTACTCGATAATTGATAACACCCGGAAAACACTTTATTTCTCAAATGAGAAAAATAATTAATACTCTATTAAATCAACTCGGAAAAATTTCCGAAAATCGGTGGCAGTAAGAAACTTTATTTTTATAAATGTTTCTTTAAATCTCAAAAATATACTAGTTTTTGTGGTTTCTAAAGATAAAGAACGTTTTTCGGAATAAATTAAAGACAAGTATAAAAATATAAGCTAAAAGCAGTTTCATCTTCTTTTTATTACGATTTAAAATAAAATATTTTTGCCTTTATTTGCTCGAAGGGAGTACTTTGTTTGCGTTTGTAAATTAATTAAAAATAATAAATAATCACACATATTGTTTCTGTTGTCAAGATTAATTTTTCTATGCATTTACAAAACGCAGAACTATGGATGAGGTATAAATCGAAAGGTTGTTGAACCGTCTTCTGACATAGTGCACTCATATTTCATTAAAACATATTTTTGATTAAAAATTAAATCAGCATCATTTTCATAAACGTAATGAAAGGTTTTTTCAAATCGTTGTCACCACAAAAATAAAGCATCGCATTATATCATGCTCAGCAATGATTGTAAAAAATAAATATAGCACAAAAATAATAATAATAATAAATAAATAAATAAAGTGTGACGTCTCCACATGGTTTTTTTTTTACATTTATGATTAAAAATCATAATTGAAATTGAAATGTTTAGAAGAATAGATACCATCGGTCGACCGAAGCATTGGTATTTCACGCGTTGCTTAAAAGCTACTCTTTGTTATATATGATTGAAGTGTAATTTATATGTATTTAAATTATTTTTCTTGTGTTTTTCCAGAACTGATGACATCAACCTTTAATGCAATTAAAATATGATTGAATATTTTTTCTCGCATGCGCCTTTTGCTATCTTCGATGAATTTTACTCTGACTTTGATGGAATAAATTATATGATATTCTGGCTTGACTAATGTTGTTTCCAGATATTTTTATCCTTAAATTTTCTTTAAATTTTTAAACCTGCATCTAAAAAATATTGGATATTGCTAAAAAATATTAGACTGAAGTGCGAAGTTCTCGTACGGGTCCTCTAATATATATTTGTTTTCCGATGTCAACTTCTCTTTTTCTATGCATATACCAAAGCGTACACCGTTGAAGGAGGTTGGTTTTTTGGTTGATTTTTGACGGCTAATTATCTACACGGGGGATATGGGCCCTAGGGGGAGTGCTATCCGTGGGGTCTTTCTAAGGGTACCTAACAAGTATTTACGCAAGGTTTTCCAACGTTCGAAGAAAACCACGAAAACTCCGAACGGCGTTGAATGAGGTATCATAGGACATAATTTGTCAACAGTTTTTTGACATTCCAATTTCGTTAAAATACGTTGCATGATAAAAAACCGTTTTAATTAAAAATTAATGAAAAAAGTATCAGCAAACAATTTCAAAGATTGTAATGCGAAAACTTCGCATGGGTCCACTGGTCCTTTCATATTTTTTTATCATCATAGCTTTAGTGTACCACAGAAGTTTGATTGTTGGTTTAAGCTAATTGAGGTAAACAAAAGTTGGGAAACACTAACTTTTTATTTTTGACTACTGAACATTAATGAACTATTTCTCATTATTTCTAAATAATTTACTCTATAATTTGACTTTAAATATATAATTGTTATCTGTTTTCCTTATTGCAAATGTATGTATGTTGATTTCAGGCTGGAGTCGGATTTACATATAAAGTATTTATTTTCAAAGTGGTAAAGGACAGTGGTCCACAGAGATGTGACCCTATGAAAGCCTTACTTCAGGAAATGAAGCCCTGAAGGCCTCAGTTAAAGGAATAATAACAAGAAAAAAATCACGTGTAAAGCATAGATTATGAAACACTTTTCAACACATTCGTAATACTATAACAAAATTTAACTTTCAATAAAGTGAAAGATGAAGTTTAAATAAATAATTTGGAAGACACATAACACATTTCAAAACCCAATATCAGTAATTACCATCTATAGTCGGAAAAATAGCCGAATTCTTTTGTGCAGTCCTATATATGATCTATAGATTTGTATATATACTACATAGTATGCAAATATTTAGTTGAATTAGGAAATGTATCAGCGAAAATTCCCCTTCAGCAATTTTCGTCTGTAAACTGAAATGTATTCTAAGTTTGTATTGCAGTCCTATATATGATATATAGAATTTATACATATAAGGTAAATTTTTTTTGCATTGGAGATCTGAGGTTGATTCCTAAAGTCGCCCTTTTTTACTTTTTAGATTTTGATTGCAGATATTTTTTATAAAGTTACTTCCACTCTCCGAACTGGTTCTGAAAGTGAAAGTTCCATTATAATAAGGGGAAAAAATTGAAAAAGTAAAAAAAAGGCGACTGTAACGATCGACTTCTGTTGTCCAATCCAAAAAGAAATTATTTTAAAATGTCGAAATGCAAACGAGATATTGGCAAAAAACCTCCCCATAGGTTTAGCATTAGCTCGCGACTGTCTTCGCCTGATGTGACAGGAGCCTTAATGAACGTTAAACGCTTTGCATACCTTATTAAATAGTAAACATTCTGTAGTACACTTCAGTGATGTATATAAATTTCAATATGTTTGAAATTACACTGCGATCAAATTTTCTCCATAGATCATAATGTAAAGGAATGCTTTTGAGTGCCCATGTAAACCAACTATCTTATACACTCTTTATTTTCAGTACTAAACATGACATACTAAACGTCAATAGCATATATAGTTTAACAGAGGAATCCGAGTATATTTACGCGAGTTAGAGCGCGGCCAGTTCGACAGACGAACCGAATTCATAAACGCATTTCAACTATGTTTGAAAGTGTTAACAATATTAATAATTACAATAGCAATAATAATAATCATAAATCTAAATATTCATGGTAAGAGATAGTTATGGAAGGTTGACGTAACACATATATTTTTTGAAAACAGGATGCAATATTTAAAAATTGAGCAAACGACTTTAAATGATTTCTTGCCACTTAAGTTTCTGCATCCTGTATTACTTACTTCGTCACAAGCTGTACACCGAGGTTTGATTTGTTCAGCATAATGCCTTTCACAGTAAAGTTTTCTGTCTTTAACACAATGTGTTAAATCTACAAGAAGTTCATCACAGACACAGCAAACAAAACAGGCTGGATGCCAGGCAACACTCTCTCCAAATTTTGGAGCTATAACGGCGACATCGCCTTTTAACATAGTCCCTCGACACTTGGCACATTCCTAAAATAGAGGTATATAATGAGATTCTTGAAACAAAGAAATAAGATTCACCCTACTCTAATTATAATTTTAAACAGAAAGTTAAATCTTATTGAAAGGATAGTAAACTTATTTTCACGCAAATTTGTTACTGAATAATTACTGAAGTCCACTAAATAGTTTTGTAGAAACGTAAAGATATGCCAAATTTGAAAGTAAAGCAGCAAGTATCTATTATATTAAAAGATGTCTGTCTGTTTGAATTTCACAGGTACCCCTCCTAGAATAGGAAACGCAGCACGATGAAATTGACACTAGATAGTACAAGTTAGCAGAATTAAAAAAATATTACTTCGTTTTGGAGATATTAATTTTTTGTAATTTTTAAAGAAGTTTCTTGAAAGATTGCAGCTAAATAACTTTATTTTTGTAATAAAGAAGATTTGTAGCGAAATCTACTTTGTCTCTACTTTGTAGAGAAAAAAGGAAGAAGAAAAGCAAATAATGGGATATTGTCTGCTATACGAAATGTTGTACAAATATCTTCATTATTATTATTATTTTTAATAAATCGATTTATTGATTTTTAGTTTGAATTCTACTTAAAAAGAAGTAATGTAAAAAAATATTCATATGATTTACTTGGACATTTACTAAATTAAAAAAACTAATTTTTTATTCTTATTGATCGGAATAAAATAATATTTTCCGATATTTTTATAAAATATACATGAATAGAATTGTGACAGAGCATGGAGTTTTGAGCATGGAGCCTGGATATACTTACAAGGCATATGCTCATATTAAAAGTTTTTGTCCCAACTATAGCAATCTATAATGCAGAACCAAGATTTTATCCCAAATCCGCTCGACCAATGAAATTTTATTGTCCGTATATCGCCATTTTCTTATAAAGGCATTTTACTATAACTGCATCAAAATCATGCAACTTGCAAAATGTAAATTTCATAATTCCCAGTTCATTTATATTGTAAAAATGAATTCTTGCTTATAATAAGAAATTTAATAAAATTAATATTATAATGTTTTTTTCTAAATTTAGAATGAAATTAGAGTTAATTCTGTCTGTTTAAAAAGCGAAAGATCTCGTGCAACGCAAATGAAACACATCGGGCTGCTTACACCAGCTAGTAAATAATTAAGTTAGGTTTAATTAAATGGGTTTTTGAAAGCATCATTCATGAATTTATAATTAAAACATGAGAATAGAAAGCATAAATAAGTAATTTTTCCACGATATTGTTTTTTAAAACAAACTAATTTTTATTGAGTTTTTTTCCTTCATCTAATAATTCATTCGTATAAGCAATGCGACATGCTAGGACGATGAACTCGCAGGCCATAAGGTCGATTTCTACCACTATTTTGGAAAAATAGTCTTTCACTTATTTAATGAAAGAATTTATCTAATGAAATAAGGCGAAGTAAACTTTTTATGAAATGTCGCTGTAATTGGCTTTCTGACACGCAGGTTTGCTGCAGGCTTGCCAGTTTGGATTCGTTTTTTTATTCAGAAATTCCGAATTCATATAGGAAATTTCCAAAGAAGAATTCTTACTTTATGTAATCACGAAATATCTGTCATTAAATAAAGCAAAGCATACGACTTGGAATTTCTGGTATGAATTCGTAATTTCTTAATAAACAAGGAGACCAAACTGACAACCCTGGTTCACCATCTCTGTTATATACATTTTGGCTTGTTTTTATTATTTTTCATCACTATACATAATTTGTATTTCTATCGATGAAAACAAATAATCTTTGCATGCCTTTAGCATCAAACGTATCTGTCAAGAGATTGCGTACTTAGATATGATATTTGGAGTAAATTGCTTCAAGGGCAAAATAATTCTGTTGCTAAAATGCTGAAATGATTGAGTGACACCTGAATTTATGAACAAATGGGTTTGAAATCATATAAACACTTTTCATGACACAGATTTTAAAAGCAAAATTTTATTACAAACATTTGGGTTCCAATTAAGTGGTTAAATTAAGTGGTGTATATATATATATATATAATATTACCACTTCCTTGAAAGGGTCGAAGTAAGAAAATAATTCGATCAGATTGAAAAAAACTAATTTGATACTTAACCCTTCGCCCCCGAGAGTTGACTCTCACTCACCACTAAGTGTTGCCAGGTGTCCCGCGTAAATCAGGCTTCAAATGCCCGGGACACGACCAATTTCTTACAGTTTATTTCGCCACCTTTAATTGCATATAATTCTGCCTTTAGATAAGACGAAGGAAATTACTTTTAAATACTGGTATCCGGAGCATTTGGAGCCCCGATTTACGCGAAACACCTGGCAATGCTAGTGGTGAGTGAGAGTCACCTCTCGAGTGTAAAGGGTTAAATGGAATAACGGTCTAAATTAATAAGAAAATTTATAAAATCTTTCATATTTTAGTTGCTTATCAGGAAACTCCAAGCAATATACTCTGTACGCTAGTGGAGGCTAAAAATATGCAAAACCTATAATTTGATTTTTAGTTAACTTCAACTACCATCCAGAATGTATAAGATTTCTTAGGAAGCGCCCATGAAAAATCTGCAATTATCATAGTTACTCTATTTGACATACAAAATAAATTATAATTTACCTTTAGTCACCTTTACATACCTGCAGTGTCAAATAGGTCTTCAACTAAATCTTTTCCAATTTCAAATATATAAGAACTGTAGATTGCGAACATACTAAAAACATGGTATACAAACTCAAGATATAAAAGCTAACTTTAGTTATCAGTAACTAGATTTAACATTTTTCTTTTGGAAATTCAGTGCTTTGTACGCATATTTAGGGATCGATACCACAAATTTTAAAGAGTAATTTTTCGCCTTATCCAAAAGCAGACTTAAGTGACTACGTAAGGCGAGTATTTATATTTAAATATAGTGGTTGAATGAAACTGGATTTATTTATTAAAGGGGACATTTTAATTGATTCATATATGCATTACTGCGTAGTGAACGGTAACATTGGTTACTGCATTTATTGAGAATACAAGATCTCAAAGATTAACACGTTTATTAAAATGTAAAGTGTTTCCCCCCACTGATTAAAGAAAATAACATTCTGATGTCAAAATGTTGCGTAACATTATATTTGAGATATTGAACGAGAACTTTATAAGGATATCGTTTCGAAAGTACGATATGGAAGTCATGGAAGTGTTAGCTATTCCTGTCTTTTTTACCATTCTGTTAAACTGAACTCATTTATACAGACCCAACGCGTAACCATTAAAGTGCGCACGTACACAAAAAATATCAAGATAGAATGAAACCCACTCAATCAAATAGCCACTTTAAAGCTTTTTGATCTTTATTTGATAATGAATGTTAAAACAAAGGCGTTTTTTATTCATTAGTTTTTTGCAGTTTAAGCATATTTCTTTGATTAGTTATAAATTCAATATTACTACTAAGACTGTATTTAGGACATGTGCAACATATGCATTTTGTTGCCAGTATTTCAGAATAATAATCTTTGTCTTATTTAATTGGAGAATTACGCAATGGAATAAGTTGAAGAGTA
Organism: Maratus speciosus; assembly: GCA_963932465.1. Classification (NCBI taxonomy): domain Eukaryota; kingdom Metazoa; phylum Arthropoda; class Arachnida; order Araneae; family Salticidae; genus Maratus; species Maratus speciosus. Next base: position 478,826,776 of record OZ010796.1, read on the forward strand.
CCGTTCTGAAATAGTGGTAACAAAACGAACATTTCCTAAATACGACCTTAATTGCAACAAATGCTTCAAACACAGAAAACTTAAATTCTAAAATTATATTTGAAAGTAAATCTAGTATAAATGTTTTTGGCATTATCTATCTCGCGTTATATATTTTTATTTCAAATATGATAAGTAGTTATACATTATATTACATACACAACTAAACATTTTATCCGCCTCAGTTCATTTAAATGTATTAGGTGTATAAATATGACTCCACCCTTTTTCGAATAAAGAAAAAAATATTTTGTCAAAATGAAAGAAATATTTATTCAAAGTACTCAATCAATAAGTTACATCATTCGTCGATATGTCAAGTGATTTTCCGCAGTGGAAGAACCCTGGTTGTTTTGAAATAATCCATTCAAGTCAATTTTCGATTTCTGCATAAAACTGGATCGCTTTCGAGAAAAAGTGCTCTCCATGGAGCGAAATATATTGTAACCTGAAGGAACAACATTCGGTGAATACAGCGGGTGGAATAACATACCCAGCTGTGTAGTTCTAGAGTTTTCTTGCCTGGTCTTGCAACGCGTTGACGAGCCTCTGGTAGGACTTAACGGAAGTAGCTTACTATAAACTGTTGTAATCTTGTCTGAGAATCAATGATGAATGTTACAAGAAAGTATTAATCAATTTGAACGAAGCATTGAAGCAAAAACTTTCAGAATACGCCTTAAAACACGACAAGATAGTTTTCTATCATGACAATGGTTATCCACATTAGGCAAAACCACTCAAGGAAAATCTAGAAGCACTTCGCTGGGATATATTGTCCGAAACACTATATTCATCTGATGTTCTCCTTCATATTACCATTAGTTTTGCTTCACGTAGAGCACTAATTCACGAAGAAGTCAAGTTATTTTGAAGAAATAGAAAATTGACTTGATGACTTGATTGCTTTAAAACAACCATACTTCTTCAATTGTAGGATCCATTTGTTACCTGACAGATGGACGAATATTGTAGCTTCTAATAAAGTACGAGTTGACTAAATTTTACTTTCATTTTGACAAAGAAAAGGCCATTTTTCTTACTCAGAAAGGCAGAGTCATATTTATGTATCTAATATAAATTCTTAATCAGGGGTGTAAAAATCTAGTCACCAGCGATCAGTCTCTCAACACTAAATTTTATTAGTTTTTTTCGCCTTAATTTCATTTGCATTCTTACAAAAAATTTAGACGAAATATAAGACGAAAAATAACAAATAAAATTTAGTAGTAAGAGACTTCCCGCTGGTACCTAGATTTTTACACCCCTGTTAATCATTTCTTTTGAAATGTTTATAATTTTACACTTACATTTTGTCGATCAAGGTACTCTTTAACATATGCTATATCTAACGCAATCTCATTTCTGATATTTACAAAATCTTCGAAAGATTTGCTGTGCATTCTGTCCAAGTTCCGACAATATGCCAAGGCGAGATCTTGTTTCGGTAACTGGAGTATAAGTTGTTTTTCTCTGTATTTTTCACCAGGTGTATTCCACTTTGGGACTTTGTTGTTAGGGAGTTGAGCGAAATATTCGTCAATCTAAAAGGAATAAAAAGTATCAGTAAGCAACTTAGGGTATTGTCTGTTGTTTAATTATTCATAGACTTGATGTTGACTGGCAAAAAGTCGTTTAACTATTATGAAATTTAGAACTTATTTTATGAACTTTTGTTTATAATAGTATTTCTGCAACAAAATGACACAAAATTCATTTGAGATGTTTATCATTTTAAATAAATTGTTGTTAATTTTATTAAAGTTCATTTTTGTTAAATTTATATTCGTTTTTTTAATTTTGTTTAGATAAACTTGTAGCGAAACATTCAAACTAAAAGCTAAATCATTGTTAAGGAGCACGAGCATTTAACATTTTTGTTGCAGCCATCACACTATAAAGGAACCTTTCTACGGAAACGTATGATTATGACACATGAAACTTCTCCAAAATAATGAAAAAGGCATTTCCTTGAGCAATCAAGGAGCAAAGAAATCTTTTTCGGGCACTGTAAAACAACGCAAGTAGACAAATTGGTTGGACCAACCACGACCAACGACATACAAGGCCAGTTCATGACGTTTAAAAGTCACACAGAGTGAATCATCTTTACACCGTGATTGGTACAAAGCGGCGCGCCCATCGTTTTGTGCCAATCGCCGTGTAAAGATGATCCACTGCGTGTGACGTTTTAAAAGTCATGAACTGGCCTTGTATATCGTTGGTCTCAGACCAACGTTGGCTAAATGTTACCTACAGTAAGAAATCTAGTCATCTAGCCGTACCATTAGTCACCGAACCATTTGCAATCAAAGGCCCAATACTGGTTCAACAGTTAGCTGCTCAGAATCATGCTCAGATATTCTCCAAATTACAGAGGTCTCTGTACCAATTCTTTCCAAACCATTTCTCAACGGTTCCCACAAATTGCCAACGATGAGCATTAATCTGTGCTACTTGATATGATGACGGCTGAAATTTTTGCAAAACAGTGAAATCGGTATTTTTTTCAGTTACCAAAGAGTAAAGATTTGTTTAGGGTATTGTAAAGCAGTGACAACTGAAAATTTTCTTCCAAAATAGTGAAAATAATACTATTTTCAATCACCATAAAAAAAAAAAAAAAAAAAAACTTTCGATTTTGTCCAAAATAGTGAAAGGGATATTTTCTGCAATCATCAAAAAGCAAATAAATCTTTTTTCCTGAACTATAAAACAGTGATGGCTGAAATTTGTCGAGAGCAGTGAAAGAGCGGAATCGTGGGTTTTTCAATGGGAGAAAAGATGCACAGCTATGGGCCGATTTTCACCATTAAATTTTAATAGTATTTTTTGCTTTATTAAATATCAGAAGTGCTGCCACTAAATAAAGCGAAGAATAATATTAAAATTTATTGGTGACAATCGTCTCCCTACTGTGCATCCTTTTCAGCACTGTTTTTCATTCCCTACAGAGTAAAGACATTTTTTTCTGGAGCTGTAAAACTGTGCATGTTATAAGATTTTATTTTCTGACCTATATCTAAGCAAAAATAAAATTAAACTTTGAAAATCACATTTTAAAATAGTTTATTGCATGAACTTACTGTTGTGAGCATGTTAAATTTTAATTACCTAAATTAAAAATATTTTTTGATATTTTCACTTATATCTTGTAAAGAATTCTTCATTCTTCGTTCGGATTATCCATGTGTAAGGACTCGATAAATTTTCCCTTTAATGATGAGACTGAAACCAGAACTGAATTGTGAACCATAGTAAAATATTATTTTTGATGGAAGGAAAACCAGAACTGAATTTAAGGTATCACATTATATTTAAATAACCAATTTTGGGCAAATACTGCATTTTTATTATATCTTTATTTGAAAGGCTGTACAAATTACCTATTCAAAATAGTTTTTGGTTTATTTTTTACGATCATTGGGAGCGTAGTAATGGCCTTTTTTCAGCTCTAAAAAAGGAAAATGTGTACTTAAGTAATTAGAAGTTGCTGTTTCATAGTCCCCAAGAAAGAAAAGAACTTCTAATGTTGAGATTAAGGAAGGTCAAACTATAAATCTGGAGATTTTTAAGAGCTTGAAGCATATATTTCGGATAAATTTTTAGAAATAATAACTCTAAATGCGCTTTCTGAATAACATAAATTTCATAAACAAGCAGTCACCAAAACGTTATATCTCGAAAACTTATGGTTATATTTATATAAAATGGACCACCTGCCGGATCAATAAGCCATTACTACGCTCCCATGATCGCAAAAAATAAACAAAAAACTATTTTGGATAGGTCATTTGTACGGCCTTTCAAATAAAAATATAACAGAATTTTAGTATTTGCACAAAATCTATGTGATGCTGTGAGTGTAATTAATTATCGGTTTAGATAGATGATAATTTCCTGAAATATAACAGATATTTTTATAACTTAAACTAAAAAAAATATGGAAAATCATTCAAAGTGATAATTTTAATGAATATATCTATGGATGTTTTTTATTTTATGACTTATATCATAGTTCATTATATACTTAGTAAATCAAGTTGTATGTTTATTGAAACAAATGAGAAAACTATCATTATTCTTGTTGTGGGGACACTTTTGGTTGATATCAAACATTGCATTATTTTTTCTTAAAGTTTTGAAAATTAAAATATTTTTACATAAAATAACTTGTCTATCTATCTATCTATCTCAAATAAACATCATTGCAAATTACCAATAAAATTTGTGATATTATAAATAAAAAGAAATTTATTCATCGACAATCAAATTTTCCCCCTTAACATATTCAACATAGATTTTAAAACACAAGGGAACTCCCCCCCCCCCCCCAAAAAAAAAAAAAAAAAAAAAAAAAACGAGAAATTGAATAATTGAAACTTGTGGAACCCAGACAGATTCATCAGGTCCCAAATGCCTAGAGTTCCACAAATATAGTGTGTGGTTTCATCTTCATTAGTCATAAAAAAGTTCAGTTATCACATTATAGCCTAATATCATTTATTCTAGAATGTATGATTCATACATTCGTACACTGCTCAAAACAATTAGGGGAGCACCTGGTTTTAACAAAATTACGCAAATATTTACACCGATAAGTAACCATATAATAAAACATCCATAATTTAAAGTGTTGTAGAAAAAAGATAAAGAAAACTTCACATGTAAATTAAAGTTTATGACGTCAAAAACTAGAAAAAGGAGATAAGTGCTGAAATCGGGATTTTGCAGAAACATCTCTTTCACTGCCTCAGTTGTAAAATTCAACTGCTCAGCTTGTGTTTTGAGAAAAGGTGGCTTGAAAATGTCATAACAACATGATTTACCGCAATCCATGGCTTGGCGTGTTATCGGGACAGTTGAATTTGTGGAAACACAACGAAACATAGAGGACGCTGTTGGAGTCGCAAGAAGTGTCCATGAAAGTCTGTGGAATCGATTCCAAGACACATGGAATGGTAGTCATCGACAAGTGCAAGGTCGAAAATGTGCTAACACAGAAACTGATGACAGATATATCATGTTAACAGCTCGTCGAGACGGAACGGGCAATGCTACTCAGCTACAATCGCAGTTATTCTTGGTCACAGAACTAAGGGTATCAGGCCAAACAGTACGAAATAGGCTTCATCAGGGTGGTCTCTATGCATGGAAGCCAGTGTTCTGTATTCCGTTGACCTCAAGCCACTGTGCGACCCAAAGAAGGTGGGGAACTGAACATAGAGTTTGGAGGCAACGTTGTTGGAGTCAAATTCTTTTTACAGAAGAGTTCCGATTCAGTGTGGATGTGACATCTGATGTGTTTTGGTATGGAGAGAAAGAGGCACTCAAAATAATCCCATATTCGTTCGTGAAAGATCGCATTACAGACGAGGTGGGTTGATGCTATTGGCTGGAATCAGCATAGGTGGACGTACGGGCCTGCATATCATTCGGAATGGCACTTTGACGGTCCGAAGTTATGCAGACGAGATACTGAGACCTCATGTCGCATTTTATGTTGCAGCAATTAGCGATTTCTTTTTTTCCCATGCATGATAATGCCAAACGTCGTACAGTTCGTCTTGTGGGAAACATACTTGAAGCTAAAACAATACAGGGTATGGAATGACCAGCATGCTCTCCTGGCCTAAATCCGATCGAGCATGTTTGGGACATACTCAGACGACGCATTGCTGCGAGACCGAGGCCTCCTTTTACTGTCCGGGACTTGGAGATCGCAATTCTTGAGCAGTGGAACAGTATTCCCCAAAGTCTTATCGATAACCTCGTCGCATCAATGGAAAACGGGTGAGCAGCAGTTTTAGCTGTTCGAGGAGACCACACGCCATATTAAAAATCTTGCATCGTTTCTAAACAATACTTTTTTATCATTTACATGAAACCAAATTGTTGCCCTAAACCATCTTATCATGTTCTTTTCATCTTTTCAAAGAATAAAAGCTCCCTTACAATTTATTTGCGTCTTTTTTTCTGTATTACGCATACACGTGTACTATCCATTTTATGCCCATACATGGCTGTCTTGCACTCTTCTCTTCACTTTTTTGCTTGCCCCCCTAATTAATTTGATCAGTGTATTTTATCACTTTTCTCTTATTGCAGAATTCGCACTTTATATTCCATTAAATTAACTTTACCGTATTCCAGAAATTTTAAATTGCATTAACAATTGATTTCCGTTTATTTCAAAATTTGTAAATTTTATTTGCATTTAATAAATTTTTATATTAAATATAAAAATAATTTTCTGAAATAAACACCCTTTTTCATTTGCTGATTTTATTTTTAAAAATTTACACAGTAAATATTATAATTTTAGCGTTACACCATTGAATATAGTTGAAAATGTAAATAAAACATAATAGAGTTTGCATGTACCATCCATTAAATAAATAAATAAATAAATGAAATAAAAATAGAGTCCTGTAGAATATTAAGTTGATAGATATTATCATTGCCTTTAAATCTCACAGTGCTGATAAATTAAAATGAAAAACAGTATCAAATACAATTTCAACCATGTTATGATGAAACGCATTGATATTAATTTTATGTTGAACATAAAAACTGTTTCTTCTTGATGACAGATTTTAATTTAACGCCAAAGTTAGGTATCAGGTGGTTAATCCGATCGCTTGGTTAATGTTTCATCGTCAGGTCCATATCCAAATGATGAGTTTGATTTAACGTGATTTGAAGCACTGATTGATTTTTAAAACCTTTAATACTATTCACCTTTATTTTAAGGGGAGTTTCTTCATCTCTGACCTAAAATTCACGTGATTTTTACGGTATTTTTTCGGTCTGAAAGAAAAGCTATACCACCTTCGGACTTTTTGAATTAAGTCAGTACCGGATATATGGTCACCCGCTTATAAGGTCACTTTTAGTAAGTCCGGACTGACTGGATATGTATTACGCGTTAAAATACACCACCTATATGGTCAGATTCTAATGGCTATTATCGAATATATGGCCACCTTGTGTCCCCCTTTTTATTGTAAAACATATTATAGTTTTATGCTTTTTCTATCTCTTTTTAGGGTGTAACGGTCCGAATAGACATATCATTCAACTATCTTCAGCTGTCGGCCTCTTTGTATTGGTCACACGGTGCTTTTAAATTTTAATAGCTTTTGAAAGAAGTGGATGGGCATCAGGAAGGAGGAGAAGCTTTTCTTCAAGTCGATCTAATCTTTTTATCTCAAATCCAGTGTTGAAATGTCCCATACTTTTGTGAATAAACCACAAATGGCTGGAGAAAAATACTTTTCTGTACAGTGCCAGCTAAAAAATCTTGACACTCATTAAAAAATGTAAAAAAAAAGATATAAACTCACATTGTAAAAATTTTATTGCCAAAACTAATATTTTGTCATACTTCCCTTGACTTTTAGACAGTTTTAAGTCTCATGGAAGTCGCAAAATTTTGGAAATATACTTCGTCCATATGAGCCACAACTTTTTTAATACCTCCTTCAGTTCCTTGATGTCGTGTCTCTTTGAATTTATCTTTCATGTGGTTCTAAGCATTTTCTATCGGATTAAGGTCAGGTGAGTTGCCTGGCCATTCAAGTATTGTTATACTATTATCATATAACCACTTTTGCACATGTTTTGTCTGATGAGCAGTTGCTCCTTCATGCATGAAAAATTGACATTCATTAAGGGACCAAAATTGAAGCAAGTGGTCTTGTAGAACTTCTAAATATTTACTACCATTCATAGTCATATTTTTGGGAAGGAAATACAGTCCAGCGATACCTTTTTTCCCGCTAAAAGCACGCCATACCATGACACTATCTGGGAGCTAACCAGGGTTTCACAGTAAACTTTGTGTCATATCGTGACAAACTTTTAGGTCGTCTCTCACCATTATCGGACTTCCTCTGATTAGCCTGAAAGTACTTTCGTCACAAAACATTTCTTTTTTCGAGTCTTCTGCTGTCCAATTTGAATATTTCTTACAAAAATGTAATTTTTTTATGACATCAGCAAGCAGGGTGTTTTCGCTGCCCTTCGGGCTGGTAGCTTCTAGTATGCTGAGGTCTGTGACAGATATAGTCCTTACTGATACATTCGTTAGTAAATCTGAATGAATATTTTTTATTTATGCAGCTGTTATAGCTGGTTTTAACAGTACCTCACGTTTTAATAAATTTTCAGTCCTGACTGAAGTCTTCTTTGTCTTCTTGAACCGATTTTTCGTTTTTTGTGTATTGTCCCCTGGTAAATTGGCACTCGCCTTTTTTAGGGCAAAAATAGGTTTGCCTTGATGATTATCAATCTAAAGATATACGACTTACAGGGACATTTTGTTCTAATAAAGTCAAAGCACGAGTTTTTTCAACAATTGTAAGTTTTTTACGTCCCATTATGTGCACTAGAATAATTTCTTTCTGCAGCGAAAAAAATAAAAAAGCGCTCTTTTCAAACCACTACCAGAACTAAAAAAACGCTGAGTCATCTCAAACGGGAAGCGCAACCACTCCACGTGACCTATGTGTACTATAAACTCATGCCATCGTCTTCTATTTATAGCAGGAAAAAATAAAATAAAACATCTGAGCATTGAGATTGTGGCTTCAATAAGATTTTTTTTTGCTGGCACTGTAAAAGTGTTGAAAATGTCAAAACAACTGTTTAAACACAGCCCTATCTTCCATTTGCATGGTTTTGCAGAATCTTCGCTGCCCAATACTCTTTTATCTTATTTTTTTTAATATTTTCTGTAGTGGTATACTTTCTGTTAGTTTTTTGTATTTTTCATTACTAGTCGTTGCGTGTAAAATGCTCATTCATTTATTAATTGTCGTTTGCGAATACAACATGCCTGCAAATCGAAAAATTTGACAATTGCGGAAAAAAAAAGAAATTGATAGAAAACTTTGAAAAATCGAATGTATCGAATGAAGCTTTCGCGAAGACTTATAGAATCGCGAGAACTACACTGAATAACGTCTTATGCTCCAAATCTTGCGTTGAGAAACATCTCTTTGCGTGAATAAACTATGCCAGGTCGCATAATGCTCCAATATCATGGATTATCGTAAAAGAAAAGTCTTTGAAAATTGCTGCTGAACTAGGAAAACCGAATTTTACTGCCAGCAAAATGTGGTTACAAAGATTGAACTAACAGCAGAATCTTACTTTTTAGAAGCTACTGATGTTTATGGTAGTGTACAATAAAAATAATCGAATGAATCGGTGTTAACATATTAAGTGACAATCTCAATAGGTAGTAACCTTGTGATGGTTTTGATTTTGATGAATGTGGGCTGTTTTTGCATGTCGTGCCGGATAAACGACTGAACTGTTTCTTTTAAAAACGAAAAATGTTGTGTTGGGAAGGAAAGCAAAGAAAGATTGTCCGTTTTATTAGAAGTGAATATGGATGGCTCAAAGAAATTGACTCCATTAGTTATTGGTAAATTTCTTAAGCCGCGTTGTTTGAAAAACTGCAAATCTTTGCCTTTATCTTACGATGCGGACCAAAAGGCCTGAATCACAACAAGCATTTGGGAAAAAGAAATTCGGCGTTTGGATAGAATTTGGACAGAGAAAAAAAGAAAAGTGTCTATCATCGCAGACCCCAATTTAAATTCGATATAACTCATTTTCTTGTCTCCAAACTACACTAGTGTTGCACAACCCTTAGATCAAGGGATTATTCAAAATTTCAAGTAGAATATACGAAAGCTGCTTCTAAAAGACTTCATTGTTGCAATTGATCAAAAAGACAAGTTTCACGTGTCTGTGTTAGATGCCACGAGTTACGTAGGTTGAAATATGGTATCGAAGAAAACCACTGGAAATTGTTTTGGACATGCTTGCCTTCCAGAATGTGAAGAATTATCGTTCGAAGACGACGACAATCATGATGATGATGATGATGATGTGCCCGTATTTGAACTTGCACAAAACTACGGAATGTTGGCTGCACAATACAAGATGAACTGACATATGCAGTTACTGACAATGAGGTCGCTACTAATGGTGAAGCTTCTATACCGTAAATCGTTTCGAAAGTTTGAAATATAAACACTGATGGAAACGATGATAAAGACAGTGAATTTGAAGCTGAACCGACAAACCGAGCAGAAGCTCTCAAAGCTACAGATATCCTCAGACGTTTTTTAATCAAATACGAAGGTACAGAGGAGCATTTTAAATGTGTTCGTCAATTTGAAAACGTAGCTTTAACAACTACGATAAAAAACAAACAAACCTGCATAAATGATTATTTTAAATAAAGAAGTCAGTTTTACTACTATAGTATACTCATCAAGTCGAAAATTTAAGTGTAAAGAAATTCTTGTGTATACCTCTTTTATAAATTATATCTTCATAGCTTCTTTGTTCACTATTTTACTAATGCAACTAACATATTAATAATATTTTATTGTCTAAAGTAAAATTCCTGATTACACCGCATATAAGGTCACCCTGCTTATAAGGTCATATTTTTCAGGACCACATGAGTGACCATATATCCGATACTGACTGTATATTGATCGACATTTCATTTATATATTTAAATTTTTGTGTGTAAAAAAATGAATAATACGTCTTGTGCGACGTCGAGTACCTGCAGGTGTGTGCCGTAAACTTCCAATCGGGCTACTGTGTTTCTCCGGTCACAAGCATCTTGGTCTCTAAATTATAAAAAGGAATTAAATTATGTAGAGTTATACCATTATTTACTTTAAAAAGTTGATTTTTGACAACCTGGTGGTCATTTGAATAAATGAGTCTTTTTTTCACCTTTTTTAAAAAACGTTTTGTGAGCTTGAAAATGTATTTAGTCAAAGAAAATTATAGCTTTAGGTGGTATAAGCTACAGTAAAAACGATTACCTTTCTTTTAAATAAAAAAAAGGAAATCGGTTGAATAGTCCTCGAGAAAAGTGGTCGCCCAGTTTGAAAATCATGGATCTGAGAAAAACAAGTTTAAAATTTTAGAATAGCGTTACGTTCAACAAACAGCGTTATGTTCAAGAAACGGTGTTATGTTCAACGAGCAAAAAATATTGCAAGGATTTGGAATATAACGAAACCGCTTTAGGATAACAATCTACACACTTGAGGGCTGAAAAAAATTCTAAATTAAAAAAAAGTCGAAAATTTTGAGCCAAAGAAGCATAACCTCCCCTTAAATGACACTGTAGCTATGATAACAATCGAATATTTTTTTCTTCAATTTTGTATTCAGCCAAAATACTATTCGTTACATGCGTAATAACCATCAACTAAAATTTCAGTTTAATGATTCTTTGGGCGAAATTAAGGGGGGGGGGGGTATATCGGTTGCACGCAAATGCCCCGTGCGGAAGCTTCACAATGAAGAAGCCCATAGATCGAAAAAAATGATTCATAAAACATGAAATAAAAATAGCAATCTGTTTTTGACACCCGTTCAAATGTAGACAACACGTTTTTGACGACGACATAGAAGTTCGTAATCCAAGACATATGACTTTTCAAAAAGTTAAATCATTAATTGGATATGGAAACGGAAACTAGAATCGAACCGAAATCCATTATTTTTATGGGAATGAAAACCAGTAACGAAACATGGTATTTTATTTTACTTAACTGGAATAATAACCGGAACAAAAAATATTACGAATCGAGGCCCTGTTTTAATGGCAAACAAAAGTATCTACAAACGAGAATGAAAATTATGCATTAAGCATAGATTATGAAACACTTTCCAACATTTCCATAACACCTTAACAAAACTTCTTCACATAATAATGTGAAAGATGATGTATAAGGAGTAAGTAGACAAGTTCAACTTGGTGGAGAGGCATACTCAAAGATTAAAGTTCTACAAGCCCATGAAGTCATATACTTTGGATTACGAATTTCTTTGTCGTCGTCAAAAACGTATTGTCTACATTTGAACGGCTGTCAAAAACAGATTGCTATTTTATTTCATGTTTTATGAATATATTTTTTTTTTATCTTACGGGCTACTTCATTGGAGCAAACAATTTTAAAAACATGTAACACATTAGAAAACCCAATTTCAGGAATTACCATAAAAAGTCAGAAACATATAGGAATTTTTTTGTGCACCCCCTGTATATTACATATAGATTTGTATATATACTATACAGGGTGTCCGGTCTCAACGGTGTCCAATGGCTAATTCCTAAACCGTTAGTCATAGCCATATATATAGTTCCAATTACAAAAATGTTTAAAATAAGGTAAAGAAACATTTTAAAAGCGATTTGGGTCAATAAAAACATTTCTTAAAAAATTACGAAATTTAAATTTTTATACGGTCCCCCGGTCCTATAAGTTATATTTAGTAATTTTTTCCTATTACACTGACAAGTAACACAAAAAAAGTCCCATTCATATAACGCTAAAATTCAGCGAGTTATGAAACTTTAAAAATGCATGACTTATGCCACTTTTCTACTCTGAAAACAAATGAGTTCGGCTTGGCTTTGAGGCATCATATACCAAGTGTTTAAAGTATTCGAAGATCTTACTTCATGTGTATCTGCGCTTTGAAAAAAAATCCTACAAGTATTATAATTAAGTCTCAAATTGGCTAAAATAATATGTGTTTTATTTTGTCAGGATTTGAGACTGTTTCTCTTATGATTTCTTTTAACAAAAATTACGTTTTGCTATAAGTTTTTATGTTACTTCAACAATCGTATGTATGTTTTTCCAGTTTAAAATTTGTACTCGAACTTTAACCCACTTTTAAATATCCGATCGAGATTGCATTTTACATACTGGCGCAAATCCGATAACAATCTAATATTATTAAGATTTTCGGTGGTTACCATTTATACTTATTTTACAGGATAACACAAAAAATTTCGGATAGATTTCTGCCAAGGAGTTTAAGAAAAAGTTTTAGATTAGATAATACAAGACTACGATTGTTGGGTTTTTTAACTTTTAAGTATTTTTTAGCACTGAATCCGAAAATTACCTTAATTTTTAACCATCATGTCAGAATATTTCGCAAATCATAAATTTTCAAATTTAAAGAATAACAAAAATCGAATACTATAAAGTAGAGGAGATGGTTGTGTTTTTTAACTTTTGATAATTGATTTTACGCACTTTTTAGCACTGAATCTGAAAATGACCTTCATTTTTAACCATTACGTTAGAATTTTTTTGCAAATCGCAAATGTGTAAGTTAAAATATAGCGAAAAAATTTCATACTATAAAACATACACTATGACGCAAAAGTTTAGACAATGACGTCATTCAGCTTTAAAATGTAGAATTATGACGTCAGAATTACAAAAACCTGTAAATATATTCAAAAACTGATTTAAAATGCTATGTACAAAAGACAGTCGTTTTATTTGCTATAATACTAATTTTTTTCATAAAAATTCAAATGTGATTGTCGCAAAAGTTTAGACACTATTCTAAATTTCTTTGAATATTCGCTGGCATATGCAAATTTAGAATCGATAATGTCACAAATTTGGAGTACTTAAGTTCTGCAAACGATTGCGCTTCATAGTCGACATGCCGAGAGCTAAAGAAATTCAAGTGAATGAGGTTTCAAGGATTTGGCAGTTGAAAGGTGAAGGGAAGAGCGTTTCTGAAATTTCTGCTATTATTAATAGGTCAAAAAAATCTATTTATCGAGTTTTATCGAGTGGTTCCGAATATAAAGCAAAATGTCGGTCTGGGAGGCCACGTGTGACAAATGTACGAGAGGATCGCCTGATACAAAGACTAGCGAGTACTCAACAAATGAGCGTACGTGGAGTTCAAAGCTCATCGGGACTCTCTGTATCAAAGGATACGATTCGTAGACGAATTTTGGAAAAAGGAACAATCGTTTATAGCAAAATGCAGAAGAAACCAGCTCTGAAACCACATCATAAGTTACAAAGACTTATGTGGACTCGAAAGCATATGTCATATGGAGAGAAATGGCAGTCAGTCATATTTAGCGATGAAAAAAAGTGGAATCTGGATGGTCCAGATGGTTGTTTATCGTATTGGCATGACTTGCGGAAGGAACCTCGACGTTTTTTTAGTCGCAGACAAGGAGGGGGCTCGGTGATGGTTTGGGCAGCCTTTTGCTATAATGGACAAGTATCTCTGACCTTCACCAGTGGTCGTCAAACTTCACAGCATTATACACAGACATTAGAAGAAAACCTACTGCCATTTGCTGAGCTTCTAGGGGGTCCTCAGTGGGAATTTCAGCAAGACAATGCTTCAATTCACACTGCAAAACATTCAAAATCTTGGTTTAATTCCCATAATATAAGAGTTCTCGACTGGCCAGCATGTAGCCCAGATCTTAACCCTATAGAAAACCTTTGGAGCATCATGTGTCGCAAAGTTTATAGCAACGCTAGACAATACTCTTCTGAAAAGGAACTTAAGACATCTATTGAGAATGCATGGTACGATATCGATCCACAAACTATGCAAGATTTAGTTTCTTCCATGCAATCTCGTGTATATGACGTAATACATAAGCATGGATGCGCAACCAGGTTTTAAAAATTGTTTATTTCGATTTTATTTAATTTGTGTCTAAACTTTTGAGACAGCAGTTTATTTTTGTTACCATTTAATTTATTGCAATATGCACAATTCCACTTTTCTTTGTTATAAATATTGTTTATATGTACAGCACATTAATTTCAAGCAGTGATTTGAAAATTGAATAAATATTTTTCAAAGTATGTAAGAATTTCTTCATTGTCTAAACTTTTGCGTCATAGTGTATGTAAAACATTTTTTATTTTATTTTATTTTATTAAAAAATTTATTCGATATTTTTGCTTATCCTGGGATTCTTACAGCTAAACAGCTGAGTGGTCCGATGAGATGGGGGAGGAAATTCCATTTTAACATTGAACTTCTTAACTTTGAAATTTGCAGTTTGCGAAAAATCCTGATATGATAGTTAAAAATGAAGGCCAATTTCGGATTCAGCGGTACAGAATATATAAGAATCAATTATCAAAAGCTAAAAAACATGACATAACCCAACTTTTGCAGGCTTGTGCAATCTAATAATATTTTAAAATACGTATAATTTTGTAAAGAATTGAGGCTGTTAATTTAGAATCATTTTATTTAAAAAAAATTCTGTTTTTTCTTTCTTCTTAAATGTTTATTACGAATTGTATATTTTCCATTAATATGCCAGAATGATTAAAGATTTCAAATTTATATTGCAATGTTAATTTTACTCCCAAACATTTTTTATATCTGACGAAATTATATTTCGACTAAATTTGTGAATGACCCCCAATTTGCAGTAAAAAGTATGCTCCAACTTTAAACGGCTATTACTCGGTCAATTTTAATCGTAGAATAACGGGACTTTTTTTGTATTACTTGTCAGTGTAAAAGGAAAATTTCACTAAATATAACTTATAGGACCGGAGGACCGTATAAAAATTTAAATTTCGTAATTTTTTAAGAAATGTTTTTATTGACCCAAATCGCTTTTAAAATATTTCTTTACCTGATTTAAAACATTTTTGTAATTGGAACTATATGTCTATGACTAACGGTTTAGGAATTAGCCATTGGACACCGTTGAGACCGGACACCCTGTATAGTATGCTAAAATGTTCTTCAGTCA
This sequence comes from Maratus speciosus, assembly GCA_963932465.1. Classification (NCBI taxonomy): domain Eukaryota; kingdom Metazoa; phylum Arthropoda; class Arachnida; order Araneae; family Salticidae; genus Maratus; species Maratus speciosus. The sequence continues at coordinate 478,842,428 of OZ010796.1, forward strand.
GTAAACGCAAAGTACAATTGTAAATTCTCCTTCAGCAATTTGGGGCCCCACCAGTGGCCGAGAGGTTCTGCTCTCGAAGCTGGTAGACGGGAAGTGCTGGGTTCGATCCCAATCGTGCCCGTCGGCCTAATCGTTCGGTGTTTTCGTGGTTTTCTTCGAGCCGTGGATCTTCCATGCGTTAATACGGATTAGGTTCCCTTAGAAAGACCCCCACGGAGGGCACTCCCCCCGGGCCTATATCCCTCGTGTAGATAATTGGCCGTCAAAAATCAACCCAACCCAACCCAACCCTTCAGCAATTTCCGTCAATAAATGGAAATGTACTCGAGATTTTTTATGCTGCTTTGTGTATCATTTACACACCAAGTAATAAGCATAAAATCGACAAACTTTACAACGCATACCTTAACTGAAAACACACTTGTAGCAATTATTGTATATAGATGTACAGTAACTTAATTCTTTTATGTGTCCTTGTAAAGGAAAAAAAAATGTTATTTACGCCATATTCTATAGAAAATCTCTTGAAATGTAACTCAGCGATAGACATCAATTTAAATATGTTTGAAATAGTGCAACATTATTAAAATACATTGCAAATGTTTTTTCCCCATAGACCATATTGTAACGGAATTATTTCGAGTGTCTCTGTAAAAGAACTATAAACGGGATACTTGATTTTCAATACCAAATATGCCACAGTAAAACTTATTAACGTATAATAATTGTATGGAAATCCGAGTAGATTTACGCGAGTTAAATCGCGGACAGACAGACAGACGGCAGAGAGATAGACCTTCAGGCAAATAGGCGGACAAACGGAATTCATAACCAGTTTTCAACTATGTTGGAAAGTGCTAAAATGGTTTATGATTACGCAATTCATTTACTTTTAAAAGAAAGGTTTATGCAATAGCAAACAGTTGTAATTCAGTTTTTGAGTAGGATAATTCCGAGATTTATGCCGCACATTTTTTTGAATTTGTGTATAAAGTTTCATGGTGGACATAAAATAAAAAAAATCATGCTGTGCTATTTAATGTTAAATATACAACGCGTGTACTGCGACAAAAAATTCAAAACATATTATTAATATTTTTTAACAATTTTTTTTTAAAAACATTACACTACGACGCGTCACCCGTACATTCAGGCTGAGACGCCCCACTTGTGCGGTAGTTATGCCGCGCTTGTAATACGAATAGAATGAAGTTATAAATAAAAATATAAAAAAAATATTCATATCTGGACTATAATTATGGATGTAATAACAAAATGAAATTAAATGAGTACAATGAAACGTATTAGTAGATTCAAATTAATAATTGTTGCGTTCTTTCACTAATAAAATTATCGACTTATTTTTGTTACATTAACCCTTAAATGCCTGGTGTTGCTTTTTCGGCAACATGCCCAATTTAGGTTCTAAAATACTATTAAAATAATATTGAAGCTATAATGCCTAATGTTGCTAATAAAATACTTTCTGAATATATTATTAAATCGATTCTCAACATGTAGATGGCAACACTTGTGCTGTTTAAGAATAAAGATAGATTTATTTTTTCAATTGTTGCTACTTGTTCTTTTTGTTTTGTTTGGGAGCTTGCGAAATACCCTATTTTGACCTGCAGTGAGCAAGTGAAATTTATTTCTTATTATAGTTCCTAAAATTCTTGTGTGTTTAATATTATAGAATTTTATCAAGGCAAATTATTTTTTCAATTAAACACCAGTATTGCCGATTAGTAACAAACTGTTTTTTAGCCGTAAACTATACTTAAAACGAAATATGATTTTTAAAAGTATTTTTCCCATGATTTATTTAATAAATGAAAGCCGAAAAACATTATTACAATGATTTTTGAAAAATCAGGCATTTAAGGGTTAAATTATAATTGTTATTTCAGCAACAACGTAACATCAATGTATTAGAAAGGGAAAATAAAAAAAGTAAAATTGTGATTACATAATTTATTTGTTAAGCTTTTCGGGACCGGTGGCTTTTACACAAATTTTATTCGGTTGGTACCACTTTTTTTAAAAGAAGTTACTTTTACTTAAATAATCATGAAAATACTTTAATTAAACAAAACAAATATTACTTTTCCTTTTTACTGGTGCCAGAAACAAATTTTGTAAGCTCTTTATGAAGGTGCTTACATGCACTAATGGTCCCGAATGGGTTAAGAGATCGAATTCAATCTACAGAAAAAGTGTCGAAAAAGTAGTCTTTATGTAACTACATTTAAACACATGATGCAACAAAGCCAATTACACTTCCTCTCTTTTGGAGTAGCTTGCAAAGAATGTCTGCGTTACGCGTAATCCAATTTTTCATTATTATCATCTTGACTTGCATATTTCTTGCCCTTCTTACTTTTCATTTTCCCCTTTTTCTGCTTCGGTTTTAGTAAACTTGATAACATGCCTAACATGGTTAGTCCGTGCAAAAAGAAAAGGAAAAGTTAATAACACTTAATCATCCCGTACAAAAGAAACTGCGGCATGTATATCGGAATAGCAATGCGGCATATATCCCATTTTGCAGGGTGCAGACGTCGGCCATCACAGTTACCTGCCATTGCTAAGGGGAATGACGTAATCATACACACAGTACTCTATACAAACACTACACTTAGTTTTGACTTTGAAATCATGCACGCATTTAGTAATTAGTTTATGAAAAGTATTTAAACATAACGTGTTTAAAAGTTTAGACGGGGAAATCATGCATTTACGTCAAATTAAGGATTGTACTTCTACAAGTAAACACGAATTGGGATTCACGCTATACACTGGTTAAAATAATCTCATTGCGCACCTATACTGTGCATTTGACGACAATCTATCGATAATTACAAGGTATAGAATGGGTGCGGCATCTATCCCGTATGCGGCGACTCTCCCGGAGTTACCCTAATTTTTACAATATATATCGCCTAGTGAGAATTGTAAAAACATTTTTTGTAGATAGATTTTTTGACATTAAAGCAACGAAATGATAAAAACTAGACAAACAAAGGAATGGCAGTCGAAAGCCATCTAATTTTCTCCTAAACAGATGCTCTCTGTTTCCTGATTCTTACACAAATGTTATGCAATATCCATATAATCATGCAGTGCAGTTACAGGTCATTTCAAACATTTCATTTTACTAGGTGATTACAAAAATTATTTTTTTCTTCACTCTGTTGTTGGTCCTAATTGCCGTCGTGATCATATCCAAGTTCCAGAACAAGTATCCGTCAAGTATTTCTATCCTCTTTCTTTCTCTCTCTCTCTCTGTCTCTCTCTCTCTCTCTCTCTCTATATATATATATATATATATTTATAAATAAATCTTTAAAAAAGTTATAAATTTTAAAGTTATGGAAGCTTTAAAAAGGAGACCGTTATAAAACCGCTAAAATCATTTGTCATCATAACTTTAATACCTTATCACGTGAAAGTGTTTTAATTGACAAGAAAAAGTAGGAATTTTAGGAGGATCTTATTTGAAGGGCTCAGATGATAAAGGTGGTATGTGACCCCAAAGAAAAGAGTTAATCATATGAGTGAAGATAATCAATGACCTTCAACCATATGTTAAATTACTATTTGAAAAAAACCCAATACTCACACAGATTTTAATTAATAAAGTAGGCATTCGACAATAAATGGAAATAAATGCAGAGTGTCCGTTAAAGTTATTGCACACTTTTGACCGGTCACAGGAAACCAACGAAACAAGATGGAAATGTGAAATCTTCACCAAATAAAGAAAAACTCTCCAAGTTTCAGGCCTGTTCAGTGCTGTTCGACGTGTCCTCCATTTGTTGGCCTGCACACATCTAAACGATATTCAAGTTCTTCCCACACACAGTTAAGGACGTCTGGTGTAACAGAGTGAATAACTATTCTATGTTTTTCCGTTTCAAATGGAGGCCACATCGAACTGTACTGAACATGTATGAAACTTGGAGAGTTTTTCTTTTATTTGGTGAAGATTTCACATTTTCATCTTGTTTCGTTGAATTCCAGTGACCGGTCAAGTGCACCATGACTTTACGAACACACTGTATTTGGAACTTACACCTCATTTTCTCAAATTGATGATTGTGTCACTTACCACTTTTATCATCTGATCTCTTCATTTACTAAGATAAAAATAGTCAACAAGCAATGCATTAATTCATTTAAATTTGGCTTTTATAATAAATAATTATTTCATTACTTTGTCAGCTGGTAACCCAGGAGGCGTCCAGGCATAAACTTTGTGCGGCTCTTTTGGAGGTTTTCGGCAGGAACATGGCAAACCTAATCTATCTTGAATATTTAAAAGATTTTCATCTAAAACACTGTGATTCTGGAACTGATTTTTACAAGATTTGCAAACTTTTCTAAAAAAGAAAAATAATTAATCATTAACATATGAATTTACATCCTTATAAAGATATACTATGCATGGTAACAGAGTAAATTACGTGTCCTGTTATATTATTCCCCCCCCCCCCCCGCCTAAATTATACACAGAATTGTAGTAAAAATTATAATTATATAAACAAAATTTACAGTATAAAAATCCATTTGAATAAGTATATGTATAAGAATAAAATTGCTATGAAATCGGAGAATTTTCCGAATAACCCACTTTAGAACGAATAGTAATTACAATTTGTCTGTGTTTAAACAAAAAGAAGAGTAGCAAAATTTGCATGAAAAACCGATTAATCGGTATAAATTATGTTTTCTTTTGCATACTGAGTCCATTTATATATTTTATTGCTCATGGTTTCTCTTCATCATTTTCCTGCTGATTTCGTGGTGTCGGCCAACACCGTAAAAAAAAAAAAAAAAAAAACACTGTAAATTTGCCAGCACAATGTGCTGGCAAATTCGGACGCCAGCAGTTTGTGCTGTTAATTTTACGCAACTACTGTTATTTTTCATGTTTATATAGTCAAGAAACCAAAGAAAGCTACAGCACATTCGACTGTGATCGAGTTTTAGCGCGAGATGAACAGTACTTTGTGCTGTAAAAAATGTCGTTTTTTTTACAGTGAACTTGAGAAAAACATTGCAAAACATCTATCTCTGATTGGGTTATCAGTAGGAAAAATAAAACGTGCGAACAACTTTTTGTGAACTGTCGGTAAAAAGTTGGTCGTATTATTGATCTCTATCACATCATATCTCGGTGTTAAGGCAGTTTCTCCCGAAGAATCAGCTCAAATAAAAGGTTTGCTTTAAATTTGCCTAAACAATTGTTGAAAGTGATAGGAACTTAACCATATCATAGAAATGTACTAGAAGTCATTTTTTTACCGATGGAATAGGTGATCTATTTATAAACAAAGGCTACTATTTTAACTTAATTTGTTTGGGACAAAACTCATAAGGGAATCCGTATGAGGAGAATTTATCCGAATTACTTTCGAAACAGTGTTGCATAAAAGAAAATTTGGTCAACCAATTAAAATAAATTTCTATATCTTATTTTCACTGATAAACTATAAAATAAAATAAAAATATTTTTTAACTCATTACAATTTTGACTCATTGGAATTTAAATGGAGATTTTGTTTAATTTAAAGTAAGGCTGCCTTAATATAAAAAGAAAGAATTAATTACACGATATGCTCTTGTAAAAGTAGTCTGATATTTTCACATTCAAAAGCGTGCTTATCTTTTGTCTTAAAATGATAATTTCTTGTTGAAAACGCCTTTCGAAATTCAATTGTTACAATATTGCATATTCATAGGTTTAAAACATACTCGTATCGATAACAACAGATTTTTTTTTAGAAATTCTATTTATTTGGCTTTTGTGGTTTCACTCAGCTCCGGCGAGTATTTTAAATGTCTTCTTGTCTAGCGACGAAAAGTTCTTGCTGTCATATGCCAACAATATCTCTAAGGCACGATTATAAACCTACGTTTCTAACTTTTGAATAAAATGATAAATGTATTGTTTTGAAAACACACACACACAAACTAATTTAAAATGAAGTGTCAGAAATGGGAAGAAATTCAACAGCCACAGAATGTAAAATGTTCCTTAAACCGGAATCGTTTTGAAATATACTCGTATGATACATTAACACGAGTTTTAAATATGGAAACCAATTACGTTAATTTGGAATACAAAAATAACGGAGTTATGAATAAAGAGGAGGAGACATATAGTGTATTGCTTACCGATTGTGAGTGAAGTAACTGAGGAGGTTGTCACAATATGGCGGCTGATTTTTTTACTTCAGTTAAGTAGTTTCTGATAACCGCCGAAGTACACTTAAACAAGTAAATTTTGAATAGAAAATTTTGTCTCATTTTAGCGGCTTTTTCATGAAAAGTTTATCTCACAAATATGGTTTCAATTTCTGTTGGTTTTTACTGGTGGCAGTTTGCCTACCTATTATAATAATTTTCACTGACGCTGAAAGGAGGCTGTCTTCCTTGTCTCAATGTGGCGGTAAAGCAGGGCTTGATTACCGCCGAAGTAAACTTCCACCAGTAAAAATGAATATATGTTTTTGCCATTATTTATGACTGAAAATTTGCGTTAAAAAGGCGTTTAAATAAAGAGAAAATTTCTATTTAAATTTACTGGTGGAAGTTTGACCTGCCGGGAATCAACCCCTGAGAAAGCAGTTACAATTGAAGCTTCGCTATTTTAAGGATATGTCAGTTCCTCTTTATTAATAGTTCCATGCCAAAAATATGTCACATTAAACAGGAAATTTCCTAACAGATGTTACAATAAGTGTGTTCGACTGTTAACAGTGCCATACTATTAGCAGACACTTGGAGCACTTACTCATGAGCCACATATTAAAAGGGCACAAAAATGACTTGGTCTTCACTACTAATTTTATTGAAAAATAGATTAATCTCATAAAATTTTTAAAAATGTTTAATTCATTGCATAAGTTTATGTAATGCACCTTTTGTCAGTGATGCTATTTCATGGATTAGGACACAAAATATTTTCTTTTCCCAGAGCCCAAAAGTTGGTGAATGGATCCCGACTGTGAATGTATTGTTAAAAAAAAGAAATATTGTAGCGTATAATCATATACATCCAGTGGCGCTTCCAGGGGGAGGGGACACTTTGTCCGTCTTATTCAATTAAAGAGTTTTGCGATTTAAAAAAGAGAATATTACTAATCAGAAATAGTGGTATCCTGGGACACCATTCAGGGTGCGCCACTGTATATATCACATGTCATCTGTAAATAAATATGTAAAAATCGATTTTCTGAATATTTATACTTTAACTGAGGGTAAACCTTGTATCCAGTGTAAGGCTGGGGAGAGCAACGCTCCATTATTTCCGTATAGTAATCTTCGCCTTTTTTAATGGCAGAAAATTCTGCGATTAAACAAGGGGAAGATCACTAAACAAAAATAGTAGTACGATGCCACCTGGCCTAAAATAACATAACAATAACTTATGATAAAAGAAGGAAGAAGTAAAGATGCGATGTCCATTTAATCATGTTGTAGCTATAATGCATTTTTCCCCAAATGTTTAAAAAATATATTCCATAGCCTTATTGTCATATTCATAGTACGCCGAATAACTGTTGTCATATTCTTTGGATTTCAGCAGACTTTAAATTTTGTCATCTAGCTATTTCTTTTTAAGCTTAAAAAGTAACCCTCTCCCTCCCAAACTAAAAAAAATAAAGTTAAATATGTATGTTTCAGTTATTTGTAAGCAAACAACTTCAGTAAAACCTTTTGTCTTGTCGAAATCTTGCAACAGATCTGGTAAAAGAAATCTCAGATTATCACGCGATTTCGTTTGAAAGAGATGAAGTAAACCCTGAAATTTATGATAGCATGCAATGTGTTTATGGCATCAAGCTGTCAAATATAATGTGATTAAGAATATTTCTTTGGGAGAAACACTAAATTAACATAAGTTGTTACTCTACAAAATCTTGAACCCACAACAGAAAAACAGTAAAGCTTTTACCTTTTTTTTACTTCTCGAGAAATTTTAGGTGAGTATAACAATATCACAGGTAATTTATTATTGACATGTTTCAGCAAAAGTAACAAAGTTGACAAAATGTGTTGTAATCATTGAATGGATCAATTAACTATTTATTCATAAAATAATAAATATGAATATATATTCTAAAAAAAATATATTACACTAATTGTACAATGTGCATTAAATGTAATCAATATAATAAACATTATATACAGGGTGTTCCCTCTTATCATTATCCATAGCTTATTTCTAAACCGTTTGCCTTAGATGTATAATTAAAATTACAAAATTATTTAAATGTTATTCTTCATCATATAAAAAGTCATTTATGTCAAAATAGTTTTTTTTATGTTGCGAAATTTAAGTTTTTATACGGTTCCTGGATTCTATAAGTTATATTTAGAAAAATTTGCGCCATGCTCTAATAAGTACACAGCAAAAATTCCATTCTTCTACGACCAATACATAGCGAGGTGTGATGCTTTAAATTTTATGAATTTTCAGTATCTTCCCATAAAGATGCGTTTTTACTTTTTAGTGACACATATTTATACTATTTCATGAAACGTGATTGTTATGTAGAAACTAGCATAGGTCATTCCATTAATACATTCTATGTCTGTTGAAAACATTTCACTTATATGTTTAGACTTTTATTTTTCTTGCGAGTTTAACCCATATTAAACCGAATTATTTTTCTTGAATTATTTCATTTCACACCACTTTTTCAGAATAGAAAATTTTTGTATTATTTTATCTCGGAGTTCCTGTCATCTGTGAAAGCGTATATTTCTCTTCACAGTTACTGGTGTGAAAACAATAAACGTATTGGCAGATTTGCTGTTGCTCTGCTGCAACGTCAGGCTAATATGGGTTAACGAACTTTTCGAATTACCATTGTACAGGATAATTAACTCTTAAGTGATCAGGTGATTTTTTTATAACGTAAGTGGTGAGGTGGGGTGTATGTAACCGCAAAATTTGATTTCTTGTGCACTCCTTAAAATTTAGCGAATTAAAATAAGAAAATTTCCTGTGAATTTTGCATTATTTACTTGAATGAAAACAACTAAAAAAGTACTGTAAGTGTACATACATATACAGGGTGTTTCACTACCAGACCGACAAATTTGCAGGAGGTGTAGGGGGTACAGAGACGACTCGGAATGACATAGCAATGCAGGGTCGGAAATGCAATCCTAACGATATAGAGGGGTTGTTAGGGGCTGAATCATAGTGATAGAAAATTGTCATTTAACAGGTTCACGCCGGCGCGGTGGGTCACACTCGACTGTCTCAGAGCTGCCAAGTCTCCGGCTTTTTGGATACCAGTATTTTAATACAGAAAATGTTGTTTTATTTAATTAGAACAATTGGGCGATTTAAAGGAACAACATTTTCTCTAAAATAACAGTGATGTGCAAAAAGCCGGAGACTTGACAACTCTCAGACAGTCGAGTGTGACCCACCGCGCCGGCGTGAACGTGTTAAAGACCATAAGCTTAAAATAAATCATAACTATGTTTCGTAATGTGTGAATGAAACATTCGTAACCTGGAACATCGGATGTTTTGAAATACGCCGGGCGTGTTTCGGACGTTTGCGGTAGCAACGAAGATGCGCCATTTCAAAACACCCCCACTACCTCAAACGTGCAAAACCGTAGATGGTAAGAACAAGGCACGTAGGCAGAAAACTTCGGGGAACTTCATTATCAGGAAAGTCATGTCTTATTTTAATTATATGGTTTTTAAATGTCAATTTTCTATCACTATGATTCAGACCCTAACAACCCCTCGATCTCGTTAGGATTGCACTTCCGACCCTGCATTGCTATGTGATTCCGAGTCTCCAATGTGCCCTCTACACCTCCTGCAAGTTTGTCGATCTGGTAGTGAAACACCCTGTACATATAAATTCACGTATCTAAATATCACAAAAAATTGTTTGCAAATATAGAACTCGTATACAATTTCTCTGGGGTGCAAAACACCCCACCTCACCAGTTAAGGATTAAAAATGGTTGTTGGTAATTATTCATTCTGTAAAATCAGAATAGGGTCAGTGCTTCAGTAATTGACCATTTAGTCGAAATCCCCCCAAGATTTATTTATTTTTTAAAATATTTTTCAAATATAATTGTTGACAAATTTTCTGGAAATATGCGTCAAGACCAATTAATGTATGGCGATTACTTATTTAAAAAAAAAAATAAAATAAAATAAAATCCCACTTTATTTTCTACAATTTAAATAGTTAACAGCATAATTTGGAAATTGAGATTGTACCAGCCTGAACAAGTAATAGACTGCAGTGCAAATATTAAAATAATAAATATTCATACGGAAAACTACAGCTAAAAGATATGTGATTGAATTGTAAAGAATTTTTTTTAAAAATCTATAATTCACGAAGTAATAAATAGTGAAAGATTTCTATTTCAATATTTAAATGCAAATACAGGATGTCCAGAAAAGAGCATTTTCATCTGCGTATTTTTGAATGCCTGCAGCTATACTATATGTAATTTCAATTGGCTTTTCGAGGTCAGTTTCCCGACCCTTATCTTAGGCCAGTAACTATGGTAACACTGCATTTGGCTGACTGACCACTATAGTTTTTCCCGTGACAACGAAAGAATCAAGTGGGGTAAATAGATGTCCTTGAGAAGCCAATTTAAATTACATAGAGCATAGTCTATAGTGTTTATGTGAACAGTAAAGTTGCCATGCTCTATTCGATGAGACTACTATTTACAAGAGCCTTCTAGCGGCAAAGTAAAAAGTTAGCGTACTGATTTTAAAAACTATACGAGATGCGGAAAAATCGTAAATTAAAAAGTTGTACTAAAAACATTGATTTAGTAAGAAAAATATATTTTATGCAGGTATTTTATTAACTGCGGAGAATTGTACATGTATAATGCTCTTTTGTTTTTTTGGTGATTTTCAAAACATTTACGCCACGAAACTCGTCATAAAGGAGCAATTAATTGTCATTGGGTGCATTTAAATCCAATTTCAAATTAATAGCTTAAAAGGCAATTTTAATTTGAAATTTGATTTTCATTTGAAATACTGTATGCAAGGCGAATGTTTCTCTCAGGAAAAATTTCCAATTATTAATATAGTTTCAATCGATGCTGGATTTAATTAAGTTTCGTGTTTGCCCCATGTCGGTGGCTCACGATAAATATTCCATCTTGTGTTGCATTTGTAGCCTTTCCAACATGTAATAGTGAGAAAATTTCCAGGCTGGGTATCGTTCCATGTGGTTTAGACGGTAGAATGTCAGTACGCTATACTGATGGCCCGGGTTCCAGTTCCAGCATGGAATCTTTTTCACTAGCTCGCCTTTGCGCCTTTTAAGCAATTAATTTGAAATTTGATTTTCATTTGAAATCATCACAGAGTTTATGACAAGTTCGTCACAAATAACACATATTTCACAAATTGGTCACAGTGTGACTTCAAAGCATTGTCACTTTCGTCACAGGTTCGTCACAAAGTTAAGGCCAAAATAGTCACAAATGACACACTTTTCACAAATTTGTCACACCGTGACTTCACAGAGTGGTCACAATGTGACGTCACAAACGACCTCTAAAACGGCCATAACGACCTCGCATTTTAGTCACTATGACGTCACATCCACGTCACGTGACGTCACATCGACGGTCACAAAATCACAGTGTGACTTCACAACGACGTCGCCGTGACGTCACCATGCCTTAAGGGATTATTTTAGTATTTTATTTATTTAATGATGAAGTTTTAATTACGTTAAGGAATATGAGCCATAAACAAATGCCGATCTTTTTATATTGTTTTCAGTGCAAATGGGTTAATCTTTTATAATCGGGCTGCACGATATGCTGCATAGATATAGATGAAAAAAAAATCATGCTTGAAAATTATTTTAAAAACCTTAAGAAATCCGCTAAATTGGGATATAGTTTTCAAACAAATTGAATTTAACCACTTAACTGTCAGATTTTGTTTTGGCACCATAAACTAAAAGCAAGGAGCAAACACCCCTTTTTAAGTATAAAAATGTTTGCCTTAAATAATCGAGAAAAGTCTGCTATTTAATGAACCGAAGATTTCAAGAAAAAAATAGTTGTGCGGAAAAGCTTTTAGTAACGAAACAAGCTAGCTTTTCTTGCTCGAACTCTGTTCGGGTAAAACAGTTAAGTGGTTAAAATAACATATTTTTTTCCTTTTTGAAGGTCAAAAATTGAAATTGTGCAATGTTTAGAATTTTAAAAAAGTCTAGTAAAGTCAATATTTATTGTTCAGGTATTGCTACAGTTCGGTATTGCCACCATATGAGATCAGAATTACTCACGGAAATGTTTTTGCTTTATAATAGTTCTAAAGAGCAAAATATGTTTTTCACCCATTTAGCTATAAATCATGCATGAGAGGGTTAATAAATTTTAATTGTCTTGAAAAAACCCATAAACTAGGGACTTTATTAAGCATTGGTCAGTTTCGGTTATATTGCTGTAGGTGTGCTGTATTCGGGGAGGACTTTTTAAGGGTAAGTGACTCGAATTAATGTTTTCGTGCAAGGAAAAGCCTAAAAACCTTGCAAAACCTTGCCCCGTCTAGACTGCGCTAATTTCGAATCTGGACGAAGACACATAAGTATGTAATTTGGCTTTTAATTTTTTTTTTTACTTCAATGCTTGCAGCAGTTTTCTATAAAATTTGATTATTTCCAAAGATTTAGCGAATTCTCTCACTTTTCCTAACCGTCGATGCTATGCGAAATGACAAATTCCTATATATGTCACGCAATTCTAGAACATTGTATGACCAGTCACGACATTAGTTCTGAGACTGACAGATTTTTCCTAGTCATGGTTTATTTGGTTTCGTGACAATCCGAGATGCCGAAGGAAGAACCTTGGCATTCACTTAAAAGAGATCAGAACCGTTAGCAGGGAATGATGAGATTGAGGAAATCCAAAAATAGCCTTGAAACAAAAAATTGAAATCAATATAATAATATTTTGAATAAACGTTAAGGGCAACAATTGTATCTTGCTATAATTTTAATAAGATTGGAATGTAAATTATTTCAATCAAATACATTGTGATTGCTCATTATTTCGATGGTGGACGTTACAACAATGGAAGTTTTAACGATGGGCGTTACTTTTGCATGTTGCATTACTGAAAAAATATTATTTTTTTTTATATATTCATATTTACATTACGAATGAAAGAACGCAATTATTGTAATAGCGCACAGTTTTTGCAGAAATGAAAAATTCATACATTTTTCAAAATGCGTAAGATGTATCGAGTAAGATTAATGTTCATTGACAGGAGTATAGGTAGCAAAAATCTCGTTAATATCTTCGGATGTTAACCCATTAACCGCCAAAACTATTACGATAGAAAATTTCAAATTTCTTGCTGAAAGTAGTTTCCCACCACAAATTCAGTAAGGTAAATTTCGCTTTACTAAAATAGCAAAATTCCTGCCAATAAATAAGACATTTTTTTAAATTCTAAAATAGTGGTGCAAATGTAATTAATTCATTGCATGAGCAATTATTTTGACTGTTGCATGAACGCAACGTCAGCGGTTAATGGGTTAAAGTGTTAAAATACAAAAGTTGGAAATAATAAAACTTTAGAATTTATGAAATTTGTTTTGCTAGCATGTGTACATAACTAAAATTTGCAGTCGCTTCTAGATGGTAAGAGTTTGTGGATGTGTAAATTTTACACAACTTTCTAAGTTAACTCATACATGATTTGTAAATGTTGTTATATACCGGATGAGTTTTAGCCAAGCCAAGTGTATCACAAATTGCATATGTTTTTATGTACGCGTCATTATTGATGTCGACATAATGGATCGACAGGTATACTGAATGCAGGAGTAAAAGATTCACTTCTAAAGTTGTACAGTAGCAGTGAATTCAAAATCTCTTTTATAAAGTCAATTTGATTTTAAAAAGTAACACATGGTATAAGGCAGCTCTAGTAAAAATGTTGAACAGGGCATTTATTCTAAGCACGTGCAACATGTACCAATTTCCACCAGCAAATTATATGGTCGTTTGAAAAGTCGTGTACGTTTGGGAAAATCAATTCGTAGCGGAAAATTCTGCCCGGTAATTGTTAGACATCGGAATCAATGTATAATAATTAAATGATAGAATTTTCCGGTACGAATTGATTTTCCCAAACTGACACGACATTCCGAACGACACAATAGAACAGTGTTGCCAGATGGGCTACTTTTTTTAAAATCAGATTCTTGATTGACACCACTTTTTTGAAATGGTAAAATGTGCCTTATTTAATGCCATATTAATTAAGGCAAAAACAAAGTGAATTTTACCGTTTCAAAACAGTGGTGCCAGTCAAGAAACTGAATTAAAAAAAAGTAGCCCACTGGCAACACTGCAATAGAATAGTAATTTTTGCATTATTTATCTGAGATTAAATAATACAAAAATACTATTCATAAATTCTAATGGAAGTATTAAATAAGACAAAAGTTACTATTCTGAAATGCTGATGGAATTTTGCTCATATTGTACGGATTCTAAATACTGTTGCTGAGAATGGTATAAAGCATTTTGACATAATACATACTATATATCATAATACGTGTATGATTTTCATAAAACATTATTTCAGAATAGTTTTTAGGTAGTATTATGTTAAAAAGTTAAAGCAGATTAGCCGAAATGTAGAAAATACAAAGTTTAATATTGTCTTCTGCTGCGGTAACCAGACCGTTCTCAGCTCATAAAAAAGTCTCATTTTAATTTTATATTAGCATCAAGATCTTCTCTATTCACAATATTATTCAAAAAAGACCTCAATGATTTTTTTTTTTTTGATCGTGAATACCTTCATTATGGCATCAGTGCTGAAGCATTTTAGTTACGGTCTTTTGGTCGAATAGGGAGATTTCGATGAAATTATCTCGTTACAAATTAAGTATTCGTCCTTTTTGTTTCAAACAGAAACTTCTTTTCATTTAGTTAAAAAAACAATTCAAAGACTTTAAAATCAATCAACTGGATATCATAAAGCTCAAAACTTCAAACTATTTTTTTCCAATCCAAGAAAACAATAATTGTGATCTAACCTTTAACTGATGTCAGAGAAATTGTCACATAAATAGTGTGAAGCGGTGTGTGAGACCGTTCCATCGAAAGATGAATAAAAGCCGCCATTAACTCATAGGATGTTGTTTTTGTACAGGATTGTTATAATTAAAGTTCACCTATTCAAAAGTCTTTGGTGTTAGTACTAAAGTTGCAAATGAAACAAAATTTCAGTAGTGTTTGTAGATAAACTGAAATTTGCAAGTTAAACTATGAAAATTGAAAAAAGCATCGGTCTGTGAGACCGGTAACATCAGTTAAAGGTTAAAATAAATCATGTACTGAAATAAAACGACAAGCTTAAAATTCTCGCTTCCAACTACAAGCATAAATTGTAGTTGGCATAAAACTTAACATACCGTGTACGAGATAACTTGTACTGTCTTTATTTAGGATAATTTTACATTAATCTCACAGAATTACTAGTCATTAATATTTGAGAAAGGTATATAGGTAGTTACATTTAAGATCTAAATGATGGACAAATTATGAAATGAATAAATCAACCCTTATTGAACGTTCAATGAGCTATATTCCAAATGTAGAATTCGCAGTAAATTAAATGATAAATCGATTTTTCACCTTAAAATTTTAGAATTTGAACAGTCTGAAACTCTATAGGATAACTTTCCAGATTACTAGGATTATGCGCAAATCATCTTTACTTAATAGAAATGCCAAATAGTAAATAACAACAACATTTTTTCAGCCATGATAATTGCTACAGCGATCTCTCCCTCATACACCATGTACGTAGATTATTTTTAGAGTTATTATGTCTGAATAGTATTTTTCGTCTTATTTAACCTCAGAAATTCATAAGACAAATATTACTGTTCAAAAAACGCAGTGATAATAATAAAAAAAAAATACCGTACATCGTGTGTAACTGTGCAGTCTTTTTATATAGGGTGTTCCTTCTTCTCGTTATCTAATAGCTAATTCTAAATAGATACTTTTTAACCGATAGTCCTGACAGAAAAATGATTCAAATGTTGTTCATAAAAAAAAAATATTTACATCCAAATAGTTACTTTTTCAAATGTTACGGAATTTAAATTTTTATGCGGTTTTTGAGTCCTGTTATAATTAGGAAAAAAAATTTCATGCAAGTAAATTTGTAAAAATTCCATTCGTCTTTGATCAAAACATCATAGGTTCAACATTACGAATTTGCAGAAATTCTGGCATTATAAAAAAGCATTTTTCCGTTTTTAGTGCCGGAAAACGTCAAAAATTGCTAAAATTCAAAATATCCTTAATCGTTAATTTTGGTCGTACAAAAATGGAATTCTTATTGTTTCATTTGTTAAGATGATGGTGAAAGTTTTTCTAAATATTTACTTATGGGAGCTTGGCACAATTATAAAAATATTAACTTGGTAACTTTTAAAAGTAACTCTTTTGACATAAGCGAATTTTCATACCATAGTGGAAAACAACACTACAAAAATTTTTCTATTGAAACTATACCTCTAAAACTAACGGCTTTAGCTATTGGTCAACGACAAGAAAGAACACCATGTATGTAATAAGTCACGAAATATAATCGAAATGGAAATTAAACAACGAGTGAAAACCATAGGTTATCTTATGCAAGTTGTTTTTAACACTTCCCAACATAGTTGAAAAGCTCTAACTCTGGTAACTATACTCGGATTGCCATGTAATTGATATATCAGGAGCTTGGAAGAGCAAGGGCGATTCCCGAAGTTGAGGTGTTGGGAAATCAAGCTCAAAGTTTTGCAAGTAGTGTTAATAGGGTACTACGCACTTTGGCTTGACACTGTGAGAATACTAAGGGCGAACCAAGGCAAAACGATTTACCTACGTGTTGCCTACATGTATCTGATGTAGAAAAAACAAAAAATCGATTTTTCGGATTCGCCCTTGCTCTTCCAAGCTCCTGATATGTTATTGAGGTTTACTACAGCATGTTTGCTCATGAAAATGAAGTTTCTAGAATTTATATTTCGCCTACAAGGACACACAAAATAATTTCCTTTCATTGTAACTTATGGGGAACAATTTATTTAAGTACAATTTAATATTGTTAGAGAACCTCAGAGATTTCGAAATTACCCAGCAAAGAAAGAAACAGTGGGCCATCAGCTGGACAAAAGATGGCAGACAGCAGTGTCATCAGCGGTAAAGTGCAAGGGTGCCATTACTTAAACCTGTCGAAAAGTGTCCAAGCCGAATGCAGCTGGCCCATCAGTGATGGCCAACAGCAGGCCAGCATTGATATGCTATCACATTAGTTCAATCCGGCACTTTTCCTGCAGTGCTAGCACCTATCCCACTGCTATTCCTTTGCTGGCCCAGCACTTTCCCTTACAAAAATTTCTTATAGAATTCTATAAAAAAACAAACTATTATATAATTATGGCACTTTTTTCTATAAGCTAGTTTCACCAAGAGCTTTAGAAATATCTGTAGAAGTGTCTATAATAGATATCTCTATAGAAATATTTGAACTGCATGTGGTCAACCTCCCAAGTACTGACCGCGCTCGATCCTGCTTGGTTTTCGTGATCGGACATGAACAAGTGCTTTCAGCGTACGCTACGATTGCTCGTAGTTTTCAAGCTCTCATTACACTATTTCAAGTTTGTTTCTTTTGTGATTTACGTTCCCAATCATTAAACTGCTATAGAAATTATTCCATTGTATATAAATCCTACGTATTTTATACGCTTTTTTTTATTATTGATTCTGAGCTGCGTAAATTATGAAAACCGAAATTCTTTGTAACCTAGTAAAACCAGATTTAAGGAGAAAAAAAATAGGTTGAAATAAAGAATTTATTTATTTATTCATTTACTTATTTATTTTGTTGGTGGCAGTGGTGCTATATTTTTTACAGTTAAAAAAAAAAAAAATTAGCTTCACAGCTTAAATTGTGTTAAGATATTCATTTCAGATTTGTGTTCAAATACTCAATGGCTTCGATATTCGCAACGCCACCTAGCGTAAGGGTTCCCAGCAATAATACTGCAAAAGTTCGTGCACTTCCATGCAGTGGTGGGCCAGCGCATGAGATAAAGTGGATGCCCACCAGAATTTTATCTGATGATTTCCAATAGCAAAGTTGACTGAAGCTGTCCAGCAGTGCTCATGCAGTGGTAGACCATCAGCCAGCACTTTTCCATCATTGCCAGCACCTATCTTGCTGCTGGCCAGCAATTTCCTCTTTGCTGGGTAATATATATCACTGAGATGCAGGGACACGCAAAAGAATTTAATTACAGAACTACCTGTGGCAAATGCTCGGAATACGTTTTCAGCTGTGATATGCTGAGGGTCAAAGCTTTCAAAGATTCAAAGCTTAGGTAAATTTTAGCGTATTACTTACTATATTTTATACACAGGGTTACACAAAAGAATTCGTAATCATTAACGCGTATGCGCGTAAATTGTTTAAATGTGTTATGAAATTTCGTCAACTATATTTTAATATACCATGAGATATTTGTAGAATAAACAAATACATATACAGGGATACATAAATACATTGCTGTCTATGGATGTCAATTGATGAAAGTGTGTTTTCAGTTTGTGTTAATCGATATCTACCTGAATTAAATGTTATCATAATATGCATGGTGTTTATATAAATCTATAGAGCATGACAATAGGGAAAAATTCTCGCGGCCAAAATAACGTCATACAAATCTTGTGTGGACAACATCTCGCGCGGAAGAAATCTCGCTAGGCCAAATGCTCGTTGCGGACGAAATCTCGTGAGGCCAAATTCTCGAGCGGGCGGGAACTCGTTAGGACTAAATAGTGCGAGCACAAAATCTCACCTAGTCAAATGAATTGAAAAAAATCCCTCCCGGCAGGTAGATTTCGAAGTTAAGTGCTAATTTCAACAACAAAAACTAAATCATGATTAGAGATAAACCGACTTTAACAATTTTATCTTGCCGCTTTTGACGAGTTTTTTATTTCTTTTTTATATAAGAGCTGATTTTATCAGAATCATATTAAGGCGTTATTTAAAAAAAAAAAAAAATACTTTTCCATGCTCAACAACTCGAAATCTTTTGGCACATTTTCAGATTCATTTTTAAAAGAAAAAAATATGAAACTTGCGGACGTGATTTTTGAAGAGATTTTTAAGCGACCGCTGTTTTTATTTTTCGTTCACTTAATTAAAACTTGATTTATAAACAATTATTTTCTCAGTAGGACAGTATTTTTCGTTTCCAACATAATCGCTTCAGGAAATTCCGTTCAAAATGCCCAATTTGGCATCCTTTTTTGAAATATATGCTGCCTCTATCAAAAAATTGACCATTACGGTACATTATATAGTTTCGGAATAAGAGAATCTATCAATTGGATGCGTTTGAGAGCAAAAATGAATTTAAAAATGAGTCAGAAAATAAGCAGCTTGGATTGGAATACACCCTTAATACAATGATTTTTTTTTCTTCAACCGCTATGTATTTTTAATTTGTTTTAGCTGTAAGAATTGTTCCTAACAAAAACTTGTCAGTATAAATGTTGTAGATAATGTTAAGAAAATATATAATAAATTCATGCGGATTTTATATCTTGTGAATTGACAAAGTTATGGATTTTTTTCTTCTTCAGCCCCCCCCCCTTTTTGTTTTCGTTTTTATTTATTTTTTTGCAATACGATTTGGTCCTATCAAAAACTTGTCAGTATAAAAGTTGTAGATAATATTAATACAATTTATAATAAATGTAATTGGATTTGATATCTGGAGAATTTACGAAGTTATGAATTTTTTTTCTCCCGAAAACCCTATTTTTTGCGCCTCTTGAGCCCATTTCTAATATTATCAAAAATCTGTGATACATAAATTTTTGGCCCTATTTTTAGAAGTAATAAAAACTTTAAACTGATTTGATATGTACAAAAATTAAGAAGTTATAGGGTTTTTTCGATTTTCACAAAACCCTCCCTATTTCCATCCCCTTGGTCCGATTTTGCCCATTAACGAACTTGACCGAGATTTTATGCATCCTTGATTTTATATATCAGTTTGGAAGAGATTTTTGCTGAATTACGGAAGTTATCATGTCCATAAAAAAGTTATATATATATTATGTTGCCATACTTTATTATGTTATTTATCTTATTTATTATCTGTCTATTTTAAACATCTACTTCTTTTTGTACTTTTTAGTAATAATTTAATCCAGGTTCCTTAAGATAGCATATAAAATAATCTTTAATATTTAGACTATTCAAGATATTTATAATTATTATAGTTATAATAATGTTAATATTTTCTGCAAAATGTGATGATTTGAAACCGTAAGGATTCGATTTTAACTGTGACTATTTAATTGGCGGGATTTTCGCTGTGTTAAAAAGGGATACAAGTTTGCGATTATGATATGGTCATAGTAATTCTCTTGCTGGATATGTCTTTAATTTATTTGTTCCAATTTTTTTCATGTTGTTCATTATTACGGATCTTACATTGATTAATTATTTATTTCATTCAATTTATATCGCATGGTAAATTTATACTTTTTGGAGCATAGTCGATCGGGTACATAAAGGAATTCAATTTTTAGCTGATAGCTGGATTCTTTTACAGAAATCGATTATGTTTTTGCTTATATTTGTATTTCATGTACCCCTGATGAAGTGAAATTCTATATAAGCTTCCTGATACATCCATCCAATTGATCTATTATTTGTTTATGATACGTCTTTTAATGGTTCAACATTATTTTGCTGGTTAGTTGTATCTTTTTTCTTTAATATGTTATTGTATCAAAATTTGGTGATTTTTCATATGTTTTATATGGATTAATCGTCCGCAATGTGCTAGTGAATTAGTGGTATTGTGCTTGATTTTGTGTTACAAGTCATAGGTTCCATTTTTATTTTGTATAATGTCAGTGTTATGTATTGAAGCTAAATTTATTAATTTAATTTTAGTAATTGGAGATAGATGATGAATTGTAATTATATAATGGTTATATATTATCATTCAAATTTCTATGTTGCTAATGCGCAAGTCATTATGAATATCGTTATTTAGCTATATTAATTTCATTTAGAATTGCAAGAATTCTTTTTGAAACGCAAATTCTTTTAAGAGGTATCTTTTATATATTCCATAAATATATAATTTCTTTTAGCTAAATGTTTTGCAATGTTAGCAAACTACTTAAAAAAAAATTTACTTGCTGGGTTTATTTCTGCAATTGCGCAAAAAATTAGTATGTTATCATTTGATTTCTACTTTTGTAGTTACTTGATACCTTGTTATTGGAAATTCCATTTTATGTTGCACGTTTGTCAACTTACATGGTCTATATTAAACTTCATTTCAACATGATCATATCACTGTTGTACATTAGTTATTAATTAATTTATATTAATAAATTCTAATAATTTAAATCTCACTAATTTTAGGTATGAATTATAATTTACAATAATATTATTTAGCATTATAACTGTTACATTCAATGTATCTCTCTTTAGGATACATGATTTAAATGCATGTACAATGGATATTATTAGGATAGTATAACATTTTGTATATTTACATTTTATTCTGCAATTTTGAAATAAATATTATGATTTGATCTGAAACACCTACTGTGATTATTATAGGATTGCCCTTGCAATGTAGTTTTTTGTAATTATGTTATTATTTTTATTGGTGGATTAAGCTATTCGATTGTTTTATTTATCTTATTGTACATATTGTATATATATCTATTCATAATCAATAATAATAATTATTAATTGAGATTTTTATTACATAGCTTCCTTAATAATTCTTTCTTTATTTTTTGTATTATTTTAATGTTATTATATGTCTCATAAAACAAATAAAATGGCTGTTCTTAATAAATTTATTGTTCCTGACAAAATACACTTAGCATCTTCGCAGTGCCCGATACAGGGACAGTAATAGGGTTATTTCTCGACCGACATACAGTGACTTATTTTATTCGCCTCCACAACCTCTATTATTTAGAAAATGTATGGATAAGAGATGCAAGACATGTCCCTTTGCTTCACAATAACAAATTGTTCCAGATCCGTTTTTATCTTCATTTTGTAAAGCATTCAATGTAGTATATAGTATAAAATGTAAAAATATAATATACAGTATATTGGACAAACATCTGGTCCACTACATAAACGTATTAACCAACATCGCTCAGATTCGATTAAAAATAAGTCTAAGAATAAACAATCTACTGCTGAAATTCACCATTTCCACAAACATAAATTTAAATATACAACAACATCAATCTTACAAATTCAAGAAAACATGTCAGAACGTCTATTTTTGGAGTCTTCATACATGCAATATTATAATACAGTTTATCCATACGGACTTAATACTGAAGTATTCAATAGGAATATTAAAGTTTTTCATCCATTAATAATATGATTATAACCCAATTTATTCTACACTAAATCATAATTTAAATCACAGAACAACACGTAACAAACGAGGTAGATGTTCTTCTTCAATAATTATCTTTAAAAATACGATAATTAAACAGTTAAATAGCTTTCATAGTAAATATTTAATTGATTATAATTGGTTATTACTTCGTAAATATATCTTTGCAATAAAAAAGAAAAAGCTTGCACAATATTTAAATATATTTCTTAGTAAAACTTTCTCGATACATTTCTGCAGATATATTTTTTGATCTTATTATGACTAGAGTCAATCAATTTAACATTAATTTGCAAAAAAAAAAAAAAAAAAACCTAAACTTAAAAATACAAATACACAAATGCTAATTACTTATTGAAATCAAATATTCAATAAAATTAATATTAATTCTATTATAAATGACAACAAATGTAAATTTCCTACTCATAGTATTCAAATATCTAGAACTTTTTAATATCCAATTCCTTCAGCAAGAAAGATTTTTAATTACAATTCTTTTTCAAAAAATACATATGCAACAAGTACTTTCCCTTGTAACTGCAACGACCCCCCACTACAGCAATACATTAATAAAGATCATGCTCATATAATTACTGGTAATTTTAATATTGTAAATGATTTTACATTAAGAAAATTAATGGGTTATGGCACTAAATATAGACTTCCATCAAAACTTAATTTAAATTCAATTATAAAGCAATTTACATATGATATCGATTTGTTTATATATAAAACTTCTATATATTACAATAAACCTATTGCATATTTTAATCAATGGAAAATATTGGTTATTGAAAAGTTAACTGAAGCTTTTAGGGCAAATGTATCAAATCTTGTTAAAGTCAATACCAAACAGATTTTCCAACAAATTAATAATATTCAAAAAGACTATGTAATCACCTATATTGACAAATCCCCAAAAAATTATGCAATCATAAGCAAATCTTATTATCACCATCTTCTTACATCTTGTATTTCATCAAATAACTCTTTCCAAAAACCTAATGATGACATTATAGTTAACAATCGTAAAATCATTGCTTATTATAAACTAGTAAATATTATTCCTACTAACTTTAACTATCCATATTTAATGCTCATTCCTAAATTTCATAAGACACCAATTAAATACAGAAAAGTTACAATTGGTTGTAATACATCTAATAATTATACTAACAATATTTTATTAAAAATTCTAAGTCAAATTTATAATCTAACAACAGAAACAGATAATAAACATTGTATAAAAAATAGTCATCAATTGGTTAATGTATTTAAAGACATTAAACGTGTAAAAAATATACGAACATATGATTTCAAAGATCTATTTAATAATATAAATCTTACAGACCTTCATAATATAATTAATACACTATTTAAAACATACAAAAATAAGTTAACTCTTCCTACATATACGGATATAAAATATTTTCGAACTTTAACTAGTTTCATAATATACAATAACTATATCTTACAAGATAATATTATATATCTACAAATAGAAGGAATCCCACAAGGCGGACCTACATCCTGTCTGATGTCTGATTTATATTTATATCAATATGAACGTAATTTCTGTAATGATAATATACTAATGTATCGTTACATTGATGACATAATTTTAATTGACACTAAACAATCAAATATTTCTCAATTTCCAGTTGATTATCCAACTAATTTGGAATTGACAGAAAACCTTTTAATAAACAATACTATTAACTTTTTAGATCTAAAAATCATAATCGCACAAAACAAAACAATTACTGATCTTTATGACAAACGTAAAGACTTTCAATTCAAAGTTAATACGTTTACTCATTTTAAATCCTGTCTACATATTTCAGTTTACCGTAATATACTACTTAATCATTTGTATAGAATCAAGAGTTTATGCTCCTCACATCTTATCAATAAAAACATTAAACAATTAATATTTGATGCATTAAACCATGGTTTTCCTAAGAAATTCACATTTTCCTTAATGTACAATTAATTAATGATCTAAACAATGGATAGTAGGGGGATTTCTTGTAAGTTACTATTAACATTTTGCGTATTAAAAAATATTTATAAAAAATTAAAAAACTAAAAATAACAAAAAAAAAATTAAAAATACAAAATATATTTAATTTTTTTAAAAAATAGGTTGGCCGGGTGGGTAGATGTTAAATTATGAAGGAGGGAGGAGTCGTCTGGATAATTTATACGCAAACGTCGATTTAATTAATATAGTTAAAATAAAAGGGATTGGTACGTTGAATTTATGAGTTCCTATGTTTATTTTGGTTCTTATGAATTTGCTGTTCTTAGTACTATATAAAAATATTTATATTATATTAATTTATGTCAATTAACATCATTTTTATTGATTTACTTCCAAATATTATAATTTATAATAGTGGACGCTAATACAGTATATGATACGTGTATTTATCAGCATGTAGAATTGTTGCAATTTGTTTGTATATAACCCCCCTTCCCTCCTTCTGTAAAGAAATAATTTAAAATTTATAACATTAAATTTATTAAATGATTAATAGAATCATACTTTTATATTATTATATTTATAATTTATTTGATATTATTATTAATTTAGTCAATTTTAACTAAAATATAATTAAAAATAATTATAAACATTATATTAAAGATGCTAAATGATTATTATCGATATTCTGTTTAGCTGATTTAGAATTATAATGGTTGTGCTGTTTTAATGTGAATTAATGTGGATCTAATATTTGCAATATGCAATTTTTCTACAAAGTTATTTTTGGTAACCTACGATAGATGGAACCACCACATTTATTTCTACTTCTATTTAGCTGAGATTGTGAACACGTTATGGACATTTTTAACTTTTATAATTTTTTGAAGTTTCGGTAGATGGCAACATTAAATAATTATTTACTCAGTTCTAAATTAATTATGTTGCCATACTTTATTATATTATTTATCTAATTTATTACCTGTCTATTTTAAACATCTACTTCTTTTTGTACTTTTTAGTAATAATTTAACCCAGGTTCCTTAAGATAGCATATAAAATAATTTTTAATATTTAGACTATTTAAGTTAATTATTATTATTATATTTATAATAATGTTAATATTTTCTGCAAGGTGTGATGATTTGAAACCGTAAGGATTCGATTTTAACTGTGACCGTTTAATTAGGTGGGAATTTCGCTGCGTTAAAAGGGGATACAAGTTTGCGATTATGATATGATCATAGTAATTCTCTTGCTGGGTAAGTCTTTATTTTACTTGTTCCAATTTTGTTCATGTTGTTTATTATTACGGATCTTGCATTGATTATTTATTTATTTCATTCAATTTATATGGCATGGTAAATTTATACTTTTTGGAGTATAGTCGATCGGGTGCATAAAGGAATTCAATTTTTAGCTGATAGCTGGATTCTTTTACAGAAATCGACTATGTTTTTGCTTATATTTGTATTTCATGTACCCCTGATGAAGTGAAATGCTATATAAGCTTCCTGATACGTCCATCCAATTGATCTATTATTTGTTTATGATACGTCTTTTAATGGTTCAACATTATTTCGCTGGTTAATTGTATCTTTTGTCTTTAACAGGTTATTGTATCAAAATTTGGTGGTTTTTCATAAGTTTTATATGGATTAATCGTCCGCAATGTGTTAGTGAATTAGAGGTATTGTGCTTGATTTTGTGCTACAAGTCATAGGTTCCATTTTTATTTTGTATAATGTCGGTGTTATGTATTGAAGCTAAATTTATTAATTTAATTTTAGTAATTGGAAATAGATGATGAATTGTAATTATATAATGGTGATATATAAATACACACGCACATTCACAAATATATATAAAAAAATTACATATATATATATATATATATATATATATATATATATAAATTGTTTTTTACTGAGGGTGGTTTTGGGTTCTAGGGGTCCTGTTCGGTGTAGAACTGCAAAAAATGTTCCGAAATTCCAACATAGAGGAGAATATAATGGGTAGTATTTCATACGAAATTTACCTAAAAGAATCATGTGAATAATCATAACGTTTTCGCACACAAGCATCATATTTTAAAAATCAATAGATGGCGTCATTTAATGTGTTACATATGTATTTGTATGGTATTTTTGTATATACTCTAGGAGTAAAAAAAAAGTTTCATTGTGGCATCACTGACACTGGTCAAACCTCAGACATAGAAATGGATAATACAGTGTGTCCATAAAAGAATATCCCAGTTATAAATTTTAATAGTATCAGTTGTAAGCGTTGTGGAGAGTTTGTTCGCGGTCACAAATAAAGGGTAACTCAAACAGCTTTAGATAAGCACATGCCCGAGAACTGCTTTGTCATTTACCAGCTTGCAGTGACACATACGCAAAATGGCGGCTCCTGAGCATAAAGCATTTTGTGTTCTGTAATTTGGTAAGAGCGAATCTGCAATTTCAGTTTACCGTGCGTTTCTTTTAAAATTTAATTGTGATCCTACATGTGGCAAAACCACACAGAATTGAAGAGGCTATTGCCTCCATTAATCCAGACTTGTTAACTGAAGTGTGGGAAGAATTGGGCTTTAGGTTAGATGTGTACCGTATAACTAAAGGTGCACCTATTGAACATTTGTAAGAAAAACTAGCTTAGTTTACCTTCAATTTCATGTGTGATTTGTTGTAAATAGTCTAAATTAAACTGTTATAATATACCATTGAAACTGGGACATTCTTTAATGGACATCCCGTACTTTAAGACTTGCGAAGAGCTATAGATAAAAAAACTGCAGCCTTTGCGCAAACCGCGCAGCATACTAAAGTTTCGTTTAGTTTGAAACTTTATAAAACAATTGGAAAAACACGTCTAGCAATTTTCACTGTTACTCAGTAACGTATCTGAATTCTGTTGTGACCTACCTTGTTATTGCATTCTTAAATGAATAAGTTTTTAAAAGTAATAAAACTTCTTTATGATTTGATTCATATCTTTAAAAAAAATCAGTATAGCTAAACTCATGACTAAGTTGTACAAAAGTGGCAATTATGTAATACATACAACTTTTAAGAAAATTACATATATGAAATAGTCACCAATAGCCATTAGATCACTCCCCGTCTTCAGATCAGAATAAATTTGTTTTAGAGAACCAATAGAGAGAGAGAGAGAGATGTACATTATTTTTATTGCATTTAAAATAAATCAATAATAAAAAGAAAAGCGCCCAGTTAAACTGATGGCATTGCGCTCACAGGCTATTCACACTAATTGTATATTATACTCTTATTTATATCTATTATTCATAAAATAGAATTCACTCTTTTTGAGCAAAACGGTAATTAAATTAAGGGGGGATTAGCTTCCCGCCCCTCCCCCCTTTACTTAACCAATTAACCTCCAAATCTAATTACGGAAGCTCCTTATCAGAATAAATCGGTACACGGAATTTGAAGCAAATGGAATAACTCTGCATGGAAAACCGAGATATCTTAATTAGGAGGGGATTAAGAACTATCCTCCCTTTATACTTAACTAATGAACCCCCAAAACTAATCAGGAAAGCGCCTTATCAGAATGAACCTATTTACAAAATTTGAAGGAAACCTGATATTTCTATTATGAGTTATCGCGTTACGTACATACAGAATCTGCGGGTACATTAGCTCTCAGACTTTGATAGCCTGTGAGCTAAAAAGTTAAAATTCGCGTAATTTTTCTCAGTATGTTTACTACTTAGAGTCAGAGGTAAAGGGTACTTTGTCATGCGCAAATAATTAACATTTCCGTAATTATTAACATTGGTTAATGTTGGAATTATCTGTTATTATGTGCCATATGTTGGCAACGCACTTCTTCTAATGTATGTAACCATAGAAACGTAATTCGTTTTCTTCTTTCTAGTAAATATTTTTGTCTTGCCGTGAGGGCACGCAACGTATCGCTTTGTCAACTATAAAGCAGAGATACAGTCCTTAAGAATGCGAGTTTATTAATTTTGTTTAATACGCACCGCTACAAAATGGTCATCGTACAGCCGGAGACATATAAGGTACTTTTCGCAATTCGAGAAAATTATGTGACTGTAAATGAACTATTTTCACCAGCTCTTTCGACAAAGATTTATCGAATGTTGATTTGACAATATTGCATGCTTCGATTAATCAGAAGAAGAAATCGCCTGCTCAGCAAATAAGGTAGGAAATATTTATTATTCTCTTTGCTGTATTATAAGTTTTTGAAATGGAATCTATTGACAAATTGAAAAAGAAACGTTCCACATTAAGTACGTCTGTAACAAAATTGATTAGAAAATTCGAAACATTAATAAATGAGAAAAATCTAGAAATTGATAATTACTCAGAAATTTTAGAACAATTAAATGATAAAAAACAATCACTAAGAAACTTAAATAATGAAATAGAATCTGCCATTACTATAGAAAAAGATTATGAAATAGATATTAACACTAGTGAAGAATATCATGATAACATTATGAAGACTAAATTCGAAATAAAAAAAACAAATTAAGTGTTTAGAAGAAAGTAATGTTCCCAGTGAATTTCAATTAAAACCTACTCTAATAAACAACGCAATAAACGTTAAATTACCTGAAATTCCACTTCAGTAATTCTCCGGAAAATCCGAAGAGTGGAATACGTTTAAGCTACAATTTAACAACTTAATAACCTCAAATGAACAATTTCGGATGCTCAGAAACTGCATTATTTATCAGCGGCATTAATAAATGATGCAAGGGTTATGATTACTACAAAAGATATATTTTCATCTTTGTTCCAAGCGTTGAAGGACAGATACGAAAATGATAGAGTAGTAACAGAAATACACATTAATTCACTTTTAGACGCAGATAAGCTCACGCAGCCTTCCGCTAAAGACCTACGAAATTTAGTCAACAATGTAAGAAAAAGCATTCGCGCATTAAGCATTTTAAACTATAATAGAAACAATCTTTCCGATGTTTTAATATTAAATATCATTTTTCAAAAGTTAGACAAAGATACTCGAAAAAATTATGAAATGACTATAAGTGCAAACGAAGTACCAAAATTAAATGAATTAATTTTATTTTTGGAGAAACGTTCTCAAATTTTGGAAAATATCCATAAATGCACTTCCATAAAACCCTTCATTAAGGGTCAGAAACGTTCATGCAATTCTAAGTCATTAACATTGTTAGCAGAAGGTCCACACAATTGTTTAATGTGTAAGGATGACCACATTTTAATGAAATGTGGTCGCATTTCTTAAATTTGCCCATTAAACAAAGGTTCAGTATTGTTAAAACGAAAAGACTATGCTATAATTGTTTATCATCTGTTCACAGCATTAGTCAATGTAAAAGTTTAAGTACGTGCAAAAGATGTAGCAAGCGTCATCACAGCTTGATTCACCTGGAACGCGATGAAGAAGGTATTGATACTAATCAGGCTATACCAACTCAAAACAGAAGTAATCTTAGTAGTAACTTGTCGTCAGCCACAACCACATTTTCTCCTCATAGTTACACAAATAGTCAGATGTCTGTCATCACTTTGGGTAAAAATGCACATTCATTTGATAACACGCATTCAACCATTAAAAATACTGTAATGAATATGATATCATCTTTAAATAAACAAGTACTGCTTTCAACCGCGGTAATATATGTACAAAATGCTAGAAGAGAATTTGTTCCTCTTAGGGCATTGGTAGATTCAGGATCTCAAAATAACTTTATAACGAAGGAATGTACCGAGTTATTGTTCTTGAAAGGAAAGAAAACAAACACATCAGTTTCAGGGCTAAATGGTTCAGCCATGAATATAAAAGAAAGTGTTATAACAACCATCGCAAATGAAAATAGAAGTTTTAGTGAAACATTGCAATTTTTTGTTGTTCCTAAAATTACGCGCGAAACGCCAGCTACATATCTAAACGTCATGTCTATTACGCAATTACAGACATTTCAGTTAGCTGATCCACAATTTGATAAACCAGGTCGAATACAAGTTTTATTGTCAAACGAAGTATTTTTTAATTTAATGGGAGCAAATAAAATAAATATTCAAAATTTGGTTTTGCAAGAAACAGAATTTTGGCTATGTTGCCAGTGGTTCTAAGTCTATGCCACAAGAAGACAATTTCAGTAATTATTGTGGTCTTGTGCGATCTGTCGACGATTTATACAATACTATGCAGAAATTTTGGGAAATTGAAGCGGTTCATGATACAAATCCAATAAAAAGTAAAGAAGAGCAATATTGTGAGGAACATTTCCTGCGTACACATACTAGAAGGGAAGATGGCAGATATGTTGTGGAAATGACAATTAAAACTGTTGGGCTTGAATGCTTAGGAAAATCAAAAGAAAATGCAAACAAGCGATTAAATCATTTACTTAAGCGATTTACGCATAATCCAGCGATGAGATTCTTGTATGAAGATTTCATTGACGAATATAGTAATTTGGGACACTTAGAAGAAACCTCTTTGGAAACTAATCCCAGATTTTCATATTATTTGCCGCATCATGGGGTACATAGACCCGATAAACCCAGCACGAAATTAAGAGTTGTCTTCGATGGTAGTGCAGCTACTACTAGTGGTGTTTCTTTAAATGATGTTTTATTAAACGGAGGATTAGTTCAAGATGAACTTTTCGATATCATTTGTCGATTTCGAACAAACAAGTACGCCTTTACAGCCGACATCATAAGGATGTATCACCAGATACTAATTGCGGAAAAGCAGAGAGATTTTGCGCATTTTGTGGAAATGTGGTGATGAAGAACCGGTCAAAACATTTAAGTTAAAGACAGTTACATATGGAACATAGAACGCTCCATATCTTGCCACGCGGACTCTAAATCAGCTCGCAATTGATGAAAAAGATAATTTTTCGCTAGCATCACATGCAGTATTCCAAAATTTCTACGTCGATGATGTGCTGACAGGAGCTAACAGTTTAGCAGAAGCCCAACAACTGCAAGCACAATTAATCGCATTGCTTGAACATGGCGGCATGACATTGCACAGATGGTGTGCTAACCACCCCGAACAGTTAAAAATCAAGTAACAAGGAATATTCATTCAATAATAGTGATGATGACCAGATCACTAAAACTCTAGGACTGTTATGGAATCCAATTCGTGATTCTTTTTTGTTTAATTCATCAGTTAAGGAACCAGTTGTGTACACGAAAAGAACTGGTCTATCAGATATAGCTCGAATTTACGATCCATTAGGATTACTCGGTCCTGGAATAGCTAAAGCTAAAATTTTCATACAGAGACTTTGGTTATTAAAGTTAGATTGGAACGATCCACTTCCAGATGATGTTAAAGATGGATGGCAACGCTTTATCAGAACACTTCAACATATAAACAATTTAAAAATCAATCGTTTTGTTTTAAACGAAGGCCATTTGGAAATTGAATTGCAAGGTTTCTCCGATGCATCCGAGTTCGCATATGGAACAGTCACTTATCTACGATGTCTCACAAAATTTAATACACCTTTAAATTTACTGTGCAGCAAGTCTAGGGTTGCACCATTGAAACCTTTGATAATACCAAGACTTGAGTTGTCCGCAGCTACCTTATTGTCTCAACTCGCATGTAAGGTAGTGAATTTACTAAAGTTGCATATCAATAAGGTAATTTTGTGGTGTGACTCAACCATCGTCTTAGCATGAATTCAGATTCCTCCTCATCTACTCAAAAGCTTTGTGGCCAACAGAGTTTACAAAATTCAAAAGTTGACCCAGACTTATCAATGGAAACATATACGTTCAGAGGACAATCCAGCAGACCTTGTTTCTCGAGGACTAACCTTTGACAAGTTAATTGGTTGAGGACTTTGCTGGCACGGCCCTTCCTTCCTAAGAGAAGGTGACATCACATCCAAAAAAAACATCGACTTGAAACATGTGAAAAACACTATTGAGTTTTCATCAGAGTTAAAATTGAAAAACAATACTACATTAACTTGTTTTAATTATGTTGAATTTGTTAATGAGATTTTACGTATTAGTAATAATTATACTAAAATATTACGTGTTTTGAGTAATATTTTCAGGTTTTTAGATAATACAAAAAGATCAAGTGAAAAAAGAAATGTATACGTAAGTATAGATGAATTATCAAGAGCAGACACATTTTTTATACGGGAGGTTCAAAAAAGCAAATTTAAGGCAGAATATACTGCATTGTTAGAAGGTAAGCAAATTTCTAAGAAAAGTAAATTACGATTGTTAAACACCTTTTTGGATGCAGATAAGGTGCTAAGAGTAGGAGGTCGTTTAAATCATTTCGACCTAAACTTTCTTCAAAAACATCAATACATTCTGCCAGCTAAGAGTAAATTGTGTAACCTAATTGCAATTTACTACCATAAAAAATATCTTCATGTAAGTGCACAGGCATTGTTATGCTACTTGAGGCAAAAATTCTGGCCATTACAGGGAAGAAATTTAGTTAGGAAAATAATGCATGAGTGTATAACTTGTAGTAAAAAAAATCCTATAACTATAGAACAAATCATGGGTTCGCTACCCACAGAGAGAGTACGTCCTAGCGCCCATTTTAACTATGTTGGAACAGATTTTGGTGGCCCCATTTTTATAAAATATAGGGAACTCTTAATAAGGTGTATTTGGCAATCTTTGTTTGCTTTGTAACTAAAGCAGTTCATCTCGAATTAGTGTCAGAATTGACCACAGATGCATTCATTGCAACGTTAAAAAGATTCATTGCTAAGCGCGGTAAGTGCGCAGTAATCTTTTCAGATAATGCAAAAAATTTTTCGGTACGAACGCAGAGTTACAGAGACTCCATAATTTACTAAGACGTCCGGAAGAGAGGTTGGCAAATCATTTGTCAGAAGAGAATATTACCTGGAAATTTATTCCTCTTCGAGCACCTAATTTTGGTGGGTTGTGGGAGGCAGGAATAAAATCGGTAAAATATCATCTAAAGCGAACAGTAGATAATGAAAGGCTAACTTTCGAAGAGTTATTAACTGTAGTTGCTCAAATAGAGTCTATATTAAACTCACGTTCAATCACTCTATTGTCTTCAGACGTGAATGACTTAGAGGCCTTAACGCCAGGCCACTTCTTAATAGGGAGAGCTATTACAGCCATAGTTGAACCAGAATTAATCAATATAAGCGAAAATAGAGTGTCTAGATGGTATAGGATTACAAAATGCGTTCAATTGATAGGGAATCGTTGGAATAGAGAGTATTTGAATACGCTTCAACAACGTTCCACATGGCAATTTAAAAAAAATAACGTAATCATAGGTACCCAGGGGTTTATAAAGGAAGACGATCTTCCTACAAATGAATACTTACTAGGGCGCATTACAAAAGTTTTCCCAGGTGCAGATGGTAAGATTAGGGTAGTAGAAATTAAAACCGCAAGGGGAATACTTAAAAGAAGTATATCCAAAAGTGCGTTATTGCCATAGCAAATTTCAGAAAATTAGTTATAAATTATTAAACGAAAAAAAAAGTGGGAGTTTGGTTGTGTCTTTTTCTTAATTTTTATTGCTGTATTTTTATAATTGTATTATTTATTGTTCAAAGAAAATTGTTGTGTTGTATTATATTTACTCAAACATTTGTAATGTTAATGTTGTATTTTCTATTGAATAATTGAGTGAAATTGATCCTTCAATGTTGGGGGGTATGTTGGAATTATCTGTTATTATGTGCCAAATGTTGGCAACGCACTTGTTCTAATGTATGTAACCACAGAAACGTAATTCGTTTTCTTCTTTCTAGTAAATGTTTTTGTCTTGCCATGAGGGCACGCAACCCATCGCTTTGTCAACAATAAAGTAAATGATACAGTCATTAAGAATGCGAGTTTATTAATTTTGTTTAATACGCACCGCTACACAATTAATAATATGGGTGTTTGAACAAGAATACCTCCAAATTCAACAAATTCAGGAATAAAAATAACTTCATGAATATGTCAGAAAATAGAGAATTTGGATTTCAGAACAAACTTAAGAATTAGGACCCCGCAATTTCTAAATAATCAAATAGCGTTTTTTATTTTCATGTAAATGCCATACATCTTGAATTATAATCGATGTCTTGATTACGATAACTTTTCCTCCGTTATCGCACCCCAGAAATCAGCTTAAAATATTATTTTCGACGTTTTTAGGGTTCTGTACTGAAAAAGTGATATCGGAACCATTATAAGATCACTCCTGTGTCTGTCTGTCCGTCTGTCACATCCATTTTACTCATAAACTATGAAAAGTGGAAAGTTCAAATTGGCTGAAGTAATAAAGGCTGTTGACCCGCATATTTATAGATTATTAACCATTCACATGTACACTCATGTCCAAAATTAAGGTCACATACATAAAATCTGTGAAAACTAATGAATTATACACTGTGATGCCACAACATTTGGTACAGAGGTCTATGACAATGTGAGAAAGAATATAGCAACATAAAAATATGGAAAAGATTTTAATTGTGAATTAAGAAACAGGGTATATCAAAAAGTGCTAAATGATGAATCAGAGATAAAGCATTTATCTCGGGAAAAGTCTGTCTAATATGGAGTGTGATCGCCGTGCACTGCTATACAAGCCTCACAACGAGCTCTCATACTGTTTATGAGGGTGCCAATAAATGTTTGCGGCAGCAAAGCTCATTCTTCCAAAAGCGTGGCTTTTAACTTCTGGCGGGTGCTGGGATGGGTGTTACGCTGCGCAATGGCTATCCTAGACCATCCCAAGGATGTTCAATAGGATTGTGGGTCGGAGACCTCGAGGGCCAATTCATATTGCGAATATTCCCTTCTTCAAGAAAATCATCAAGAATGTGAGCTCTGTGTGGCTTCGCATTATCGTCCATAAACATGAAGTTCGGACCTACAGAACCCCGGAACAACCTCACATAGGCTCAAGGACCTCATCTCTAACGCTCGGCGTCCAATCCTGTGTGTTCCTTTCACTGCATCCAGCAGTCGACCCGGTTGTTGTGGAGCCGAAGACACCAGTCTTGGAAACAACAAGAATTGGGGCGTGTTTTTTTAGTGATGAGTCGAGATTCACCACGCAGAGGGATTCTCGTCAAACCTTCATCCGGGGCGAACGTGGAGCTCGCTATCATCCCTCCTACGTAAAAGAAATCGACAGATGTGGTGGAAAAGGAATCCTTGTATAGGGCGGCATAATGTTGGGCAATCGTACACCACTGCACGTTTTCGATGCGGGCACGGCCAACGCACATCGCTATCGGGATGATTTCTTTGAAGCCTATGTGAGGTTGTTCCGGGGTGCTGTAGGCCGGAACTAAGAAGAACACGCCCCAATTCTTGTTGTTTCCAAGACTGATGTCTTCGGCTCCACAACAACCGGGCCGCCTGTTGGATGCAGTGAAAGGAACACACAGGATTGGACGCCGAGCGTTAGAGATGAGGTCCTTGAGCCTATGTGAGGTTGTTGCGAGGTTCTGTAGGTCCGAACTTCATATTTATGGACGATAATGCGAAGCCACACAGAACTCACATTGTTGATGATTTTCTTGAAGAAGAGAATATTCGCCCTATGAATTGACCCTCGAAGTCTCCGGACCTCAATCCTATTGGACATGTTTCGGATGGTCTAGGAAGAGCTATTGCACAGCGTAACAACCCTCCCAGGACCCACCAGGACTTAAAAGCCGCGCTTTTGGAAGAATGGGCTTTGTTGCCACAAACATTTATTGACACTCTCATAAACAGTATGAGAGCTCGTTGTGAGGCCTGTACAGCAGTACACGGTGGTCACACTCTATATTAGACAGACTTTTCCCGAGATAAATGCTTTATCTCTGATTCATGATTTAAAACTTTTTTATGTACCCTGTTTCGTAATTCACAATTAAAGTCTTTTCCAAATTTTTATGTAGCTATATTCTTTCTCGTATTTTCATACACCTCTGTTACAAATTTCGTGGCAACACAGTGAATAGTTCATCCGTTTTGAAGGATTTTATGTTTGTGACCTTAATTTTGGACATGAGTGTATATTTAGGAAAAAATGTAGAGGGGTTAATTACATTACTTGAACAAAAATCTTTTCTTTGTATATCGTGCGGGGTATTGTGTGAAAGCTTTCGTAACGCCGCACAGTGTTAGATTTTGCGAATCCAGCTGGAAAAAAGCCCAAAAATCGACTTGCAGTAATTTCACTTTTAGATATTGGAAATAATAACAAATATATTGGAGAAAAAATATATGGAGTGATAACAGCCTAACTCCACAACAACACCATCAAAACTCGTGTCAAAAGCCAGGTTTTCTTTAAACTTTTTTAGAATGGCGATTGCTGTAGATGTAATTGCCATTGATATTTATGGCTAAAAACATACTTATTTTGTAAAAAAAAAAAAAAAAAAAAAAAAAAAAAAAAAAAAAAAATGATTGCATGAAATTTTTAGAACAATGTAGATACTTTGTATTTTACAGTTACGATAGTTATTTATAAGTGTTATTTAAAAAAATAAATTTTAAAGTAAATACAAAAAATATTTGAAAGTTTAATAGCATATGGTAATTTTTAACCTTCCGTCTACCAGACGGGTCCATTGGACCCGACATGTACATTCAAAATATTTATTCAAACCAGAAATTTCTTCAAAACAAACTAAATGTATAAATCAGACAATAATAAGTTAAATAAACAAATTAAATAGTTTTAAGTAAAAATTCTGGTGTAGAATGTTTTTATAAAACTTGAGTAAAATTTCCGGTAGTTCTAGGGTTAAAAAGCTGCCAAAACTTTTGTGCACACTGGTGCATTGTAATATAATTTTTTTCGTAATTATGTAAGCATATAGATATAAAAGAAATCAATTTCAGCTGCAACTATTTGCAACTCTTCAATATAAGTAATTTTTTCAGGCACGGAATTGTTAATTTCGTAAAGAGAGTTGTATGTGATTTTGTAAAAGGATGTTACTGAACATGTATAATTCCCTGTGAATTCTAAAAATATCCC
The DNA here is from genome assembly GCA_963932465.1 of Maratus speciosus. Classification (NCBI taxonomy): domain Eukaryota; kingdom Metazoa; phylum Arthropoda; class Arachnida; order Araneae; family Salticidae; genus Maratus; species Maratus speciosus. The sequence goes on from OZ010796.1 coordinate 478,879,978, forward strand.
GATAGACTATGTATTACACAAATATAATCTTCAACATTGCTCATCTGTTATGTTAGACCAGATTAAGCGGCTGATCCATTCATTTATAATTGCCAGTAATCGAAGATGGAGAAACTGCCATCGCTTAGAGAAAGTTTTTTGGAGTAAAATAAGAGATGGTTAGATTCAAATATTACAATAAATATATTTACAGGACAGAGGTAATAATGACTACCCAAAAAAAGTTGGATGACCAAAGAAATTTTCTTTGTTTAAGATGACAAAAATCAAAAGAAAAAAGGTGAAATCGCTATTTCCGGAACACGAATTAGAACGTGTCACTTGTTTAAAACTGAGACAGTGAAGACGAAAGAAGGCTGTGTTAAAGGAAATATCAGAAAATCCTAAAAGAGCAAAGATATTTTAAAAAATCGTTCAAAAATCCGGATGTTCGTCATATAAAAGAGGACTGTAATGAAAGAAATTCAAAATTTTATAATGGCTAAATCCATACATACCCGTCATCCACTTTTTATCCTAGACCCGTAAAGTTAAAATTAATCATGGAAACGGATCAGTCAATAACAGAAGAATTTGAAATTGCCAGAAATTAAATCTTTTCAGCTCTTGCACCAATTATAGTAAAATTCAAAATTTAGATATATGACATAGAGCATAAATTTGAAGAAACAGTGGTAGACAGCACAATGTGCAGCATTTTATCTTCAAATAAAGCAACTTAAAAATGCAATGTCTGTAATGGAAAATCCAAGGTGATGAATAACTTGGAAGTTATTTAATGATGTAATGCTCACAAATTTTCTTGGGGCTTATCGGCACTACATGCACAATTAAGATTTGTTGATTACCTCTTACATATTGATTATAGATTTGATGTAAAGCAGTGCTGAAAACCTGAAGAAAAATGAAATATCCCAGGAAGTAAAAATATAATTGAAAGATTTAGTTGTGAAAGAGATTTATTATTAGAAACTCCAAAAACAAGGACGACATAACAGTACTGTAGGAAATCGAAAAAGGAGACTTTTAAGGATGCTGCTGCTGCTGTGGCCGCTAGCATAACAGATGTTGATCAAGCTCTTATTGAGTGATTTTATGTAATTTTACATGACATGTGGATACGAGATAAATATATATGTCTTTAGTCATTACTAATCATGATATTAAAACCTCAATAAAATTATAGAGCGGCTGAAAGTCACACTGAAGTTTTAACATTTATACGGCCACCTAATCTACAAATAAAAGAACAACAAACAACGAAAAATTACAGTGATTCACTTTATGATAGCATTGGTAGCTATGACAGTATGTAATAAATTAATTACTATTTTTTTAATACAAGAAATCTCTTCTTGTTGAATATACACTGGTGTGCAAAAATTAAGGACGGAACTTTTTTAAACGTTGTACAAAAATTCTGCAAATCGATATAAATTGAACCGTAATATCCTAGACTTTCCAAAAGTGATGCAAATGCGTTCTGCTTTTTCGTGCCGCTGTTATTTCGTCCTTGATTTTTGCACACCAGTGTATATATGTGCTACATTTTAAAAAATCTGCACTGAATAAAGTAACACTACTCAAATGCAAACGTATGAAGATGACAAAACGCCTTTTTATTATGATTATGATGATGGAATTACAATGACATAAATTCTACAGTGTAATGGATAAAAAAAATATATTTTTTATAATACAGAACCATTTTATCTCCAGTAAGATCAATTTTATTTCTTTAATATCAATAATTTTCATAAATTGAATTTTGATCCGCTAGATTAGCAAAATCTTACACTGTGCGCTGTACCCAAAAATACATTTCTTTGAATTTTAGATATTATAGTTTCAGAGATATCGTCGAAAATGTAATGGAAATATGTGTTCCCCCTCCTCTATTTCCGATCTATTGAAACTAAAATTGTGAAAAAATCAGGGGTAGTAGAAGTTCATTTAAACCTTGCAGGAAATAAATAGAGATTAGGTCACTTAGTTTTTGAGAAAAGCGCCTTTTTCCGTTACAAATTTTAGTTTGCATTCAGCAAAGGAGTTGCGGAGCGCTGGATGTACCTATCGTCGCAGAAGTATAAAAGGACTGTTGATAATAATTTTCGAAACAATTGTAGGTAATTAGCCGAGATATTAACCCTTAAAGACACGGATAGTTTGGACAAACATAAAGACACGAGCGGCGTACGCTATGCGCCATCGGCTTTTAAAGCCTAACAACTTTCAAAGATATATTTGTGTAATGCAATGCCCAGTTACTAATTTATGTATTTATTGTACGGAACCCTCTGTACGCGAGTAATACTCGCACTTGACCGGTTATTTTTAATACCTTCTCTTTATATGAGGATGTGAAACGGTGTTATATTACCTTTTATTTGATTAAGAATATTTACAAATTGCATACATTCATGAATGAAAAGAGTTTTGTGAATCTGTGAGAAAATACAGAGATTGTCAGAAAAATATCTAAGCGAGTTAATTCACCCTCCCTCCCTCTTTAGAAGGTATGTGATTCCATCTAAATCGAAAGTCAGATTTTCCCGTGTCATTATGTTATTTGTAAAGTTCTCTAAATGTTTTCAAAATTTGTTTAAAGAATCCAAAAGTTTTTATTACTTTGTAATCATTTTAAGACTGAGTTTTCAGGCTTATATTTCATTAAAATGGTCAATAAAAATCCTATTTTCTTAGCGATAGTGTTTTGCTGATAGCATTACATTTTAAAATTTTCTAATATAATAAATTTTTCGGTTTAATAATAATTGATACAGATATTTGTGTTTTAAAAAGAAACAGATCTCATTCTTTGAAATTTTAATATTCAAAATATTTTTTGTACTTTTTGGAAAGTCCCATGCTATAGAATAATTTAAAAAAACCAAATCTCTCTTTTTTACACTTTTTATTTCTGATCCCTCGAGTTTAAGGTTTAATTAATATTATACTTTGGATCCCCTTAAAATCTCATTCATAAATCCAAAAACAAATTCAATTTCTGAATACTCTTTCATTCTTGCGATATTTTAATATTTTTTGCTAGTAAGATTATCGCCTTCTGAAAATTTAACCGCCAGATTTTGTCCCGCACCCCCAGTTCACGTATAAGGCTGAGAAAAATAATTTTAATAGAGTACCGCCTATGAGAAGTAATTGTTGAAGGTGACTTTTCAACAGCGTTATGCATTTTCTCGCAAAACTAACATTTAGTTCTGTGGTATGTATAAAAATCTAAAGATCATATACAGGACTGCGCAAAAGAATTCTCTTACGTTATCGTCTGCAGAAAGTAATTATTTCAAATGGGTATCTTTTTTCTAAATTGTATATTTAAATATATCATTTTATGGTAAGAAATAAAAAATGAAATTTCGTAACAATGTTCTGATAGTTTTGGAAAGTGTTTCATTATCTATGTCTGAAGCATGAATTTTCCACATTGTTAATTACAAAAATAGATTTTTCATGCTGTACTGGTTAATAAACTATGAATACTGTTATGAAAGCCGTTAAAAATAACGCTTTATGAAAAATTACATAATTAAGCAAACAGAAGAAGTTTTATATCATCCTATTTAAAAAATCTCATAATTTAGACTGTTCATTAAAATTGAGTTTAAGTAAAAATAGCACGGCGTAAATGCAAAAAAAAAAAAAGACTTTTTCTTCACAACAGCCATCTTCCATATTTTAAAAATCTGCATCAGATATAAAGGAATCACTATTACTTCAGTTCCATAAGTAATTAGTGAAAACTCATTTTCTTATAAATTACTTTTTAGAAAAAAAGACTGTTGTTTCGCCATAAAGAAGTCTGCTTTACATTGACGTTTATCTGGGATGACCGCCAGCGAACCAAGATAGCTATACGAAACATTGTAATTAATTTCAATGCTGTCGTTGAGTTTTATCTTGGCTTTACATAGCGTTCTAAATATGAATATAACAGAATTCTTTTAGAAATGTTTTGTCAATTTGTCTTGGAAATTATTATTTTATTTTTCACTCTTACTTTCATGTTTCGTTTCTCTTCCTTTTGAAAAAAAGAAAGCTTTAGAATCATTATCATTAAGTGAGAGATGAACCGCATCCAGTCTCAACCTTATGCGTCATTTTTTCTCAAGCCACCGCTCTCTGAATTGAATACTAAACCTAAGCGCTGACACAAAAATGGCGTCTGTCGTATAGTCAGATTATTTTAAACGTTTATACGGTCCCCTGAATTTAGACACCAGCCTTTTCCAAAAGTTTTCTTTGACTTGTTTAATCTCAGAAAATAAAGCGGAAATTTAAGGAAAAAAAATGTTGGTATTCAAATTCAAAGGATCTTACAAACGCTGGAAAAAATTCGCCTACGACTGTTGCCATTTTTGTGTCAGTGCTCAGGTCTAGTATTCAGGGGGCGGTACTCAGTCATTTTATTTCTTAAAAAACTTACGCTTTTGTTTTTAATATAATTTTTAGGCATATATATTTTTATCTTTATTTATTTAGATAAGATATTGGTGAAGAGAAAATTGACTTTTACATTTTCTACCCACATCAAGTTCGAGAACATGATTTTTAATAAAATGTGACTTTCATTAATTTATAACTCTGCACACATGACAGAGAGAAATGTCAAATTTTGATATGTTATTAAGAATGGGGAATTATATATATGGAATTGTATATTATTCAAATAATTATGTATTAATGTTTTATATTTTAATTGTGTTTCCCATACGGCTGTAATGCAGTAATGCATCAAGAAATAGATATTTTTCGTCGACGCCAGAGAGTCTGGACATTGTTCAGGAAACATAATACGTAAAGATTTGAACCTTTTTCATGGGTTTTTTTTTCTTCAAAGATTGACTTTTTCGTAATTATTTTGTTTTAACAACTGCTCACAAAAATTTCTCTTTTAGTTCGCCCTAGTCAATCATAATTATCACCATCACAATGTTTGGAATATACAGGGAGTACGGAAACTGTTTTAATAAAATAAAGATATTAGCAGGATGATAGTACACATACAGTTGCAAGATTTTGTAAAGAAAACCAGGATAGCAACCTATTTATCTATTTCGAAATAAAAGGTGTCTAACTCGAAGACAAGGCCGGATTTTCGTTCATACCGTTCTTAATAATCAAGGTATTGCAATGATATTTTTAATAGATTTATCTTTTATGTTGTAAAATGTAATGATATTGGCGAATTGGCATTATTGACATTGCCACTCCTTATATATATATACTAAAAAAATGTTACAATTTTTTGAGAAATTAAAGTATTTAACTTCATTTTGAATTAAAATGCTTTTTTGAGAATTTTTTTTATTAATCTCAATGTTCTGGGTTTTATTCAAAGATTTCTGTTGATTCTAATGTCATAAAATATTCTTAAGTAATAATTCTAAGGCTAATGTCAGACGGACGTCTTTTTGTACGCTTTTTTACTTACGTATTATCCCTACACAATACCGCTAGCATTGTGTAGGGATAATACGTAAGTAAATAAGCGTGCAAAAAGACGTCCGTCTGACATTAGTCTCAGTTAAATATAAAAATTCATTGTGATCAGGATTTACCACAATTCTAGGCTGATCGCTAAAAAATTTAAACTCTCAAAATTCTATTTAATTTCTGCTTGAAATGCATATGCCACAAGAATAACAAGAAACGGCACAATATTCATATCTAAAATTAAAGCTTTACCTTTAGCAGTATTTTGAATATTACGAAGTTTCTAATTTTTTTTTCGGGTGTCTCTATATTTTTTACTAACTTGGGTTTTAGGAATATGACTGAAATTCAAATGTTAAAAAAATAACATTTCAAAAATTACGAACACAGGTTATAAAACCAAAATTTTAGTTCTGGTCATTTAAAAAACATTGATGCATCTGGAATATACAGTGTTCTATATAGCCGCAGGGCACACGGTGATTCAGGGGCACAAGTTTTTTTTTTTTGGTTTTCAGTACGAATTATTATCGTAAAACATGTTTGTATAGTATAAAAATTTAAATTTTTCTTACTCTTTATGCCAATTACTCAATTATGCCAATAAATTACTTCTTTGTATTTATGCGTGTTTTGAAATTTTAGAAGAGTGTAAAAGATGTTTCAGATAAGAGTTACACACATCGTTTTTTTTAAACACTATTTTTTTTGTATACTTACGTTTTTAAAGCATTTATAGCATTAATTCATGTTTATTTAACATCATATTGGACTCTGACAAATTAATTTTTTCTGAAGAAGTTTTAATACTAATAATAATAGAACTTTTGCTCACGAAGATTCTTGTTTTTCGTTTATATTTGTGCATCCAGTAATACGTAGTTATACATTTCTCATGTACATTATTTGAAAAAACACGATAATTTGCGATTAGGGCCTCAAGTACTTTCTATGTCTCGGACTCAAAATTTTGATTATCGGGCCTCGAGAATACATCAATAGATAAAGTATTTTAACAATCTGAAGGATTTTGCCCTACCGCAAAATTTGTAAAGTGTTTTCTGAAAGGAATCCAAAAATAAACATAAGACTACGTATTTTCAATCTTTTTTCGAGCGCTTGCCTTTCATTAGTTTCACGGATGAGGGTACGCGGAGAGATCATAAACATAGATCTGACTGTTTAGAAAAAAACATATCATATGTAACATTTTTCAAATATGCTCATTGCTCTAGAGTGAAGTTGTTGAAATATTTTGTTTACATTTTGAAACATAATATTAAAAACGGAAACTGTGATTTTAATGGATAACGCTGTCATTCAGAAGATGTTCGGAATTTAATTATTAATTTTATTTAGAAAACTGCGATGTAAAGTTAAATAAATACCTTTAAAATTTTTACATACTATTTAAGGAGAAGTATTTTAGTTTATTAACCCTTTATCTACTGACGGTACTTATAAGTACCATTAAAATAACTTGTTATAAAATTCATTTAATACATCAATTAGTTGTAATACAGTTTAGAATGAGTTAAAGATGCATTACTTTATTTTGTTCCAAAAACATTATTGGTCAAACAAAACAAAAATATTTTTAAAAGGATGATTTCTTTTGCCTTTGCATCTTTTCAGCTTTCTTGGTGTTGGGAAGGGGGGGGGGGGATTTTCAATTCGGAAATATTTCTATATTTCTATTGTAGGAACATTATATGTGTACATTTCCTCATTCTACAAAATACTAAGAAAAATATTTAAAATGAAAGATTTGAGTGGGGTTATAAATAATGCACAAAATCCCTATAAATTCAAATTTAATGAATCCTTCTAAATCCTTCAATCCTTCTAAAATTTATTAAAGGATTATGTAAATCTTCTAATGTACTTTAAACAATTCACGAAAAATGCTTTAGAAGATAAAATTTTCATGAATTCATAATTCAGTACATAAAGGGTTAAAGTTCTTTAAAAACGTAGTCGTTACTTCTGGGCCCACAGACCCATGACAAATATAGGATGCCGGACCATTTTTGATTTTCCACATATTTTGTATGTAGAAAATTTAAATTTGTGGATTCACTATTTTAAAATAAAGCTAAAATACATCTGAAAAAAAAATCTTAATTTTTTTTTAATTAGAGGGGGTCAAAAACTGAATTTTTACAAAATAAACCTACATATTTTTTTTGAAAAAATAGAGATAAACAAAAAAATTTTACACCTTTATTTTTGACTGATGCAAATGTTGTTTAATCTACGTTGCAAAGAAAAAAAGAAAAGTTTACTTTAAAACTAATAAAACATTCGTCGAAATGAAAGTTTTTGAAAGAAAATATGTCATGAAAGGAAAACTAAAACTATATAGACTTATATGTGTTATCTGTACTTCAAAAAGATTCCAGGAAAAAATAAGCAGGCTGTTACCACTTTTCCCTCCTGAATTATAAAAATTTAAATTTTGAAAATTTCCAAACATGGGGCATTGTGACAGCTTGTAACTTAGAAGGAACAAGTCGCAATCATAAGCGATTGTGCAAGAAAAGTCTCCAGGATATAATGTCTACAATCGCCAAGCCTCATTTTTGCATCCCTAATGATCCGTGAGATATAGAGTCTTAAAATTAGAGAGATAACAGCCAGGCAAGTAAGAAAATAACATTTAGAAGCAAGAAACAGTTTGTTAAATAAATTTTGTGTGGATTACTTCAAGAACTATTCCGGGAATCCGCTGTACTTTTGTGTTATTAATTAGAGGTTAAAAAGATAACAGAATTTTTTAACAACATATTTGATTCCTGTATTAGAATATCCAAATTTACCACAGTTAAGAGTATATCCATATATTCATACCTTATATTCTTTATATATATATAAGCTCAAAAAAGGTTAAAAATTAAACTAAAAATAAAATCCATGCGTTAAGCGCTACAGCTGCAAATAACCACACAGATTATATATAGCACATTATGTATGAAATGCATTCGGTAGACCTAGAATCTTGCAACATAATTAAACTAAGAACGAACAACAAATTTCAAAGAAATTTTAACAGATATAATCTGAACAAGAAAAAACAACCAAAAAGCTGTGGGAATTCTATAAAAGCACAGCAGTGTTTCAGACAAATTACCATACACAACAAAATATTATTCAGTACTGGCGATGGGTTTCGGCCCGAGTGTCACAAAGCATAAATCAAATGCATAAAAACAATCGAAAGCATACCACAAACACTCCCCCACAGGACCCGACGCCACAATAAACAGCACATCTAGAAGATACAGCTGATTCAAAACGTATGTGCTATACACACGGAAACAGCAATAAAATTATTTTAAAGAAAAAAAAAAAGAAAAGAAGTTGAAACTGGTGTGAATTAATACGAACTAAAATAACTTCTTAAAACACCATCACAGCCTTAAATGCGCTAGGCTTTTCGAAAGATCTGAGTATTTCTTCGTCAGGCGCAAAAAGACATGCTTCTCCTATGAAAGCAGCAGCAAGACTGAAATAGAGAAGGGAAGGTAAAACAAGCTGAAGAAACAGTCAATAGGAAATTAGAAATCAACAGCTAATAGGATAGCAGGCGACAACCAATCACAGAAGTGTATAATCAAAACAAAAGAACGCAGAGTAGAAGGGGAATAAGGAAGCAAAATGGGAAAAAAATGTACATGAAAATAAAGATATAAATAAATTATAATAAAGGGAAAACACACACATATATTAAACTATGAGAACACATGAAATAAAAATAAATAAATGAATAAAATATAAAAACTGACTAAAATTAATTAATACAAAAATTAACTTATATGGTAGTACCGAAAAGGTTTATCCAAGCTGCAGAGAGCATTGTGGAATCAGATTTATCATTAACAATAACTTCACGATTAAGATAAATAGCTAAAGTTTCAAGAAAGTCCAATTCGGAGATACTATTGGCATTAAAGATAATTTTAGCATTTTGAAAATTAAAACTATGGCTACATAGGTGCCAACCTCAAACTAAACTTCCGTAGTACTTGCGTTAATTTGACCCTGGTTTAATATGTTTCGAACCAGAAATTATTTTAAGAAATGAAATCAAATTTGTTCCACGCAGAAACCTGGAATTAAATAAATAAGCATTCATGAAATAAATTTTCTGGTTCGAAATGTGGTTAACCTGGGTCAAATTAATCCCGACATTGCGGAAGATTAGGGGAAGGTTGGCAGCTATGTGGCCGGAATCCCAAGAGTGATTGGCAATGGAAGATTTAGAAATTTCTTGATTAATTACATAACGAGAGTGTTCTTTTAAACGGATTTCAAGATTTCTTTTAGTTTGACCAATGTAAGATAAATCACAGCTGTTACAAGGAACATTATAAATTCCCCATTTTCGAAGATCAGGAACAGGAGATTTAGTGGAGGGAATTATGAAATTTATTGACAGGTTTAAAGATAACGTTAAAATTGAAACGACGTAAAACTTTAGCTAATTTGAAACATAAAGGAGGATAAAAGGGGAGGACAACAAAATTATCAGATTTGCTTTTGACAGATTTGGAAAGAGTAGATTTATTAGATGGTCTATTGAATTTCTTCACAGCATTATTGATAACAGAAGGATTGAAACCTCTTTTGTCAGCAACTCTTTTTAAGTAATTAAGTTCATCCTTAAGGGATGCAGAGTCAGAACAAATTTTGAGAGCACGGTTTACATACGTGTAAAAAACACCGATTTTTTGGTTGAGAAGATGATTTGAGAAAGCGTGTGGTGGGTTAGAGACAGAAAAAGGTTTTCTATAAACACAAGTTTTGAAAGAAGAGTCAGATTTGGTAACTAAAACATCAAGAAAAGGAAGTCTATTACAATTTTCTAATTCAAAAGTAAACTGAATATGTGGTCGATAGAATTGACAGTTTGAAGAATGGTAGAAATATTAAAAGGATTATCAACTAAAACAAAAGTATCGTCAACATAACGCATCCAACATTTAAAATTAACCAGATTTAATAATTTCTCCTTAAAATAATGCATATAAATATCACAAAGAATTGGAGATAAGGAATTATCCATATTTAAGCCGTCAGATTGTTTGAAAAATTTATTATCAAATTCAAAAGTAGTTTGAGTAATGCAAATTTTAGTTAAATTAACAAAATCTTGGACTTCAATATCAGAGAAATGAAATTCACGTAATCTTTTTTCCAATCAAGAAAGAGCACCATCAATCGGAACATTGGTAAATAAACATTTGAGATCAAGAGAAAGCATAGAACAATTGGATGGGTTAATATTTTTTAATTTACTAACAAAAGTATAAGAATTTTTTATCGTATGAGATTTAGAAATGCATGAAGGAGAAAAAATGGAAGTTAAAAATTTGGCAGGAGGATAAGTGACAGTACTAATGTTAGAGACAATAGGTCTTAAGGGGACATTGTTTTTATGAACTTTAGGCAAAGCATAAAAACGAGCACAGATAGGTGAAGAAGGAATAACACCATTTTTAGTGTTGTCATTTAAAACAACAGAATTCTTAACAGCTCTTTTGAGAGCGGAAAGATGGGAATTAGTAGGATCTTTTTTAACTTCAACATAAGGACCTTCAGTCAGATAAGAGAGCATAAACTTTATCACAATAATCTTTTTAACATTTTCCAACAAAGTTGAAAAGTGTTTATGACTTCGGTTTCTCTGTCCGTCTGTCCGTCTGGCCGTCTGTACGCTCTCTAACTCCCGTAAATATACTCGGATCGTTCTGAAATTTTTGGATGTTAGTGACCTCTACCATAGCACGAACCCTATTGCAAATGAAGTTTGCAGCATGTTTAGTTCATTTACAGGGACAGTCAAAATTTTCCGTTACATTACGGCCTATGGGAAAAAATCGTTTAAAATGATTTTTAATGATGTTACATTCTTTCAAGCATAATAAATTGATATGCATTTATCAAGTTGACTAAAATATGCATTTTCTGTACAATATGCGGCCCAAAATATAGTTATTATTCATTTACAGGGCCGCACAAAAGAATTCCTTTACATAATGACATAGAAGTGGAGGGAATTTTTTCCGGCGTATTTTAATTATGTTAGACCGTTATATGTATAATGAAATAGATATACGTTGCTAAGGTTTACTATAATTTATTTCATGGATAATACGAAATGCAGAGCATTTACAGGAACACACAAAAGATTTCAGATATTATATTGTACCCGAAGTACTGTAAAGTAGCGATGATTGCTGGAAATGCATTTTTAATTATGTTATGTGCTTTTATGTTTCACTATATTTATGCATTGTATATGGTGTGCATAAATGCTGTTATTGATATACAGGGCTACTCAAAAGAATTCGTAATTGTTACTGGGTATGATTGCAAATTGCTTAAAGGTGATTTTTAAATGAGTTAGGCATTTTTACGCTGAACCGCATCTGGTTTACTAAGAAATGTTTGTAAAACATACATAAAATGACATACAAGGTCACGCAAAGAATTGGATACATGGCCGTCTATAAATGATAATTTCTGGAAATGTGATTCCGGTAGTTTTAAGAGTGTTTTACTTTGAATTAAACTTTAGCTAAATAGTGGCGTGTAATAAAGCTATTAGGTTAACTGCAGAGTTTTACAAAAGTATACAAGTATGTTTAAATCTATTAGTATAAATTGCTGAAAGAGAAATTTCAACCTGTTATGTGTTTTCTTGCTAAACTAAATTTCTCAATTATATAGTATATATATCAACCTACAGATTAAATACAGGGCTGTTCAAAAGAATTGGAATACACATTTGCTATGGACGGTAACTGCTGAAATCAGTTTTTCAAATGTTTTATGTGTTTTCTAAAATGTTTACTTAGTTCACTTATATACCTTATTTCCCTAAATAACGAAGTTTTGTTAAAGCATTCAGGAAGTGTTGGAAAGTGTTTCATAATCTATGCTTAACGCATGATTTTTCTTACTTGTTTATCCATAAGAATAATTTGACCACCTTTATCAGCTTTAGTAATAGAAAGATTATCATTGGACTTCAGGTCATTCAGAACAATATGTTGAGAACGCGAAAGATTAGGTTTATATTTTGAATTATTAGAAGAAATAGTATCAGCAAGGATGTGACGAAGAATTTCTTTTTGAAAAGAAGTGACTTTACTATGTTTAAAGGAAGACTCAATAGGAGCAATTAATTTGGGGAGAGAAGGTTTGCAAGACTGAGAAAAATTTAAACCGAGATCTTAAATGCTTTATTGCTCAGGAGTTATGATATGAGGGGAGAGATTAAAACATTATTACTTGCAATATTTTTTGAGTTGATGTTGGAATTATTACACACACACGGATTTATATATATATATATTAATTCAAAATTAATGAAAAATTACTGCATGGATGGCGCTACAGCAGCACATATCAAATGCAATAAAACATATTATATAATAACAATAGTTTTTCAGTATTGAATTCGGGGTGAGCATGTGTTCAGAAACCTGCAAATTTTAAAAGTTGGGGTGGAGTTAGTTTTCTGTCTGTCCTCCCACTGATGAAGAACAGACTGTTTTTGTTTTTTACCTGTCTTTCTTGTTCTTTTAAATATTTTATAGTTAAAAAAATTTCTGCAGATATACACCTTTCTTTTGGAGTTATGGTGTTTTGGCATTTTGAAATGATGTAATATATATATATATATATATATATGATTTTACAATGCCGAAAATACACGATAAAACTTTTTTTTTCTGATTGTAGTGTTTTTTCGATGCAGATTCACCAATGGAATGGATTCATTGAGAAAACTCGATTTTTTAAATTTTGATAAGGCGAGTTTTGAAACTCACGCGGTCATGTATATGTATATATATGTCAAAGCATAACTCTTGAAATGATGCTCCGATTTCCGTTCTTTTGTAAAAAAAGTTTCAGTGTGCTGGTGGTTCTCTTTCAATATAATCCGGACGTAAAAGTAATATTTCTGTCTCCGTCTGTTTACTTTGTCGTTTTTTAACTTTCTGAACACATAATATACAGAAAGTATTGTAATCATGATATATGTGTAAGTATCTGTGTGAGTGAAGACGATAGATTCCAAATACTACTTCCGATTGAGCTGCCATTTGGCGAATATGTTATAAGACTGCTGTCGAAAAACTACAAATATTTTCCTACAAATCAGCCGTCGGATTAGGCATTTAAACTATTTTCAAAACATTTTACAACCGATTTTATAAAGAAAATCTCCAAGAAAATGTGACAGAGTGATAAATATTGCGGAGATCAATTCAAGCATTAGTGGCTCAGAGGTAACCAGTTTTGAAACAGTAGGTCTAATGTTCGAAGTCAGCTGATTCCATTGTGTCAGAAGTTTACCTGAATCCACGATATTCTATAAAATGTTTAGAAAGTCGATTCGTCACTTCGATTATTTTTTTTTACTTCATTCGATTTATCTTTCATAAAAAATGACCAATCGTCTCGAAATTTTAATATGATGTTAATGCACATAGTATTACTTTACAATTTAAAAAACCTCTAGTCATGTATTTTTATAGAGACACATAAAACAGTTTAATATAACATCGTCTATTGTGCGTCATTATTAGGGATATTTTCAACAAAGGGAATTTCAATGAATGCGAATTATAGTCATGCCTTGATTCAGTAACCTGATTTTATCCGAACTCACATTGGGGTTCGGTTCAGGTCAGGTCGAATCCGAGTCGGAGTGACTCTAATCTGTTCGGGCTCTGAAGTCAGTTTCGGGTTGGAATATGATTCTTGCAAGTCTCGTTTTGCAAACGTTTTTCAAAAGAGCGTACACAATATTGTTTCAGATGGACAAAACTCTATATCTGAATATAAATGAGAATATATATGTTCACTTTTCTACATAAAGGGTGAAGTCGGTATTAGAGATATAATTATAGAGTATTTTTTTCATAATTGCATTAAAATGGGTGTCGATTTCGGGTTGAAGTGTGTTAGGTTTTGGATCAACGAAACTATTTTTAAGGTTCGGATCGGATGCCTTAGTTATATCAAATATATTTTCGGGTTTCATTTTTGGGCATGGGTTGGGTACAATCCGTCCTGTACAGGACTCCAATGTGAATATCAAAGACATACTTGCCAAACATCTGGATTTTTAATACGGACTTTGAAGCACAAATTTTAATTACTAAATGAAATCAAATTAATGCCATAAAAAAACAAGACACGATATTAAGTAATTTTAATTAATAAACTTTCTTGTTCCGCATACGTCTTTAGACTTGATAAGAAGCAGAATGTAAGCAATTATGCAATAAAGTGTTGTCCCAAAAAATAAAGGGTAATAAACGATCACTTAAAGTCGTTTTAAATTTTTTCTTTAAAATTATTTATAACACAATGTTTGAAAGTATTTTACATCAAATGAAAGCGATGCACTGCTCATTTTATATGACAATATTTTCTTCCTTGATGTTTATATTTTAATTATGATTTAAATGAATGTATATCATATTATCATGATATCAATGAATATGCAATTATGATATAAGTGAATAAGCAATTATTAAGATATAAATTAATAAATTAGCAGGATTCCACGTGTCCTTATTTTGAGTACTACAATTTTCGGGCAGTTTTCTTAGCTTTATTTAATCGCAAAATATATGTCATTAAATAAGGCGACTAATACTATTCGTAAATAGTGATACTTATGAGCAAAGTGTACACTTATCCAAAAACAAGAAATCTAGAAATCTCGTTTCTAGACAACATCATTCATTTTTCAGCGTAAGTAATTCTATAGCTCTACTGTTGAAAATTCGCTAGAAAATTCGATCAGTTTCATTTGATAATTAAGTGCAATCTTATTTTTTTTTAAATCAAATACATTTTAAAAGCAAAATAATTTGGCACAAATTTTGGTTAAATTTAAGTGTTAAAATAATATTATACAGGCGCTTTTCAAAAGGTTAAATCGAGAATTCCCCATGCGAATGTGGTAAACGCAAAAAATGCCGCGAAGATATTACTATACAATTCATTAACATTTTATATTTGTTTTATAAAATAGACCTTCCGTGAGTGATATCCAAATATGAGACTCGGTTAACTGTTGTTTGATTACGAAAATAACCTTGTTCAGCACAAGCATCTTACGTCGTAAGATGCAATTTGATACTGAACTTTCTAAGCATTAAGATACCTCTTTATTCTGTCCGAGTGTCCTTGTTAAAGTAATGCATAAATAACATATGAGGGGCGAAGCAAAACCTATTAATTACGTTTTTACGAGACATAATATGGTTATAAATGTATTTTTAGGGGTAAATATGGAAACATGAGGTTTGTAGAGGCGATTTAAGGTGGGCTAACTCAAGGACATTCCATCGACGATGTTTTTATCTCGCGTTGTAATAAAATGTCTGTAAATTTACAGAACTGTATCAAATTTAACCACGTAAAAGCTAAAATATGTTGTGGGTTTCTATAATAAGAACGTCAATTTAATCTAATTTAAAACTTTCTTTTGCATTGCATTTAATCATCTCATGCATGATATAAGGTTGTATTTACAGACAACTCTCAGAGAACTGTGCCATGTGCATATTTTATTTTTACATACTTTATTACATATAAAACTCATATGATATTCAATAAAGCTTATGAAATATAAAAATAGTTGCCAGACCCAGGCTCTGATTACCATACAGGTCGACTAGGCCATGGTCTTGTATCCAAGGCGGACGAAGGCAAGAAAGAGTTCGGGAAAATGAAGAAATCGATTTCGAATAAAAATCTTTAAAATGTACTTTCCTGAATGATTTCTTCAAAAATAGGAAAGATTAACTGGCAAACAAATTGTAATATCTAAGGAAAAATATCATTGATAACATGCACGAATGTAAACAGTCTCACTATTTACCTACTACACATTCTTCGCATTAGAATTGCGCACCTGTTCAAAATTTTCTAGTTATTTTTAGGTGCGTTCGTAATTATATAAATACATAGCACCTATAGTCGTCGTCTGGTCCGTCCGTCTGTCTGTCTGTTTGTCCGTATATAACAGCGCAAAAACTGCCCAACCGAATGGTTTGAAATTTTAAATATATAATTGTTGTAGAATTTTGTCGAGCCATTTCATATTTTAAGAAAATCAAACGTATAGATATATAGTTTAATTGCAGGGACAGCCAAAAGTATTCCCTTACATTACGGCCAATGGGACAAAATAGTTTCAAGTACATTTTAATAATGTTACACCCTTTCGAACATAATGAAATTGATATGTATTTATGAAGTGCGCTAAAATATACATTCTATAGAATTTGCGGTGCAAAGAATACTTATTATTTATTTACAGGGCTACACAAAAGAATTCCGTAACATAATGGTATAGGGGTAACATAGTTTGCGGCGCATTTTAATAATGATAAACTTTTTCACATATAATGAAATTTATATACTTTGCTGAGGTTTACTACAAGTTACTTCCTGTATAATAGAAAGTGTATAGTATTTACAGGGACAACAAAAGATTTCGGATACTATACTGTATCCGAAATACTGTATATTAGTGATAATTGCTGGAAGTGCTTTTTTAGTTGTAATATGCGTTTTTAAGATGCATATTACGTTGTGTGCATGAATTCTGTAGATCATATACAGGGCTACACAAATGAATTCGTAACTGTTACTGAGTATGAACGAAAATAGCTTAAAGGCGGTTTTGAAGCGAGCTATACATTTTTACGCTGTACTGTACATTTAGTATACTAAGATATGTTTGTCGAATATACATAAAATGCTATACAGGGCCACGCAAAGAATTGATACATGGCCATCTATGGATGATAATGTCTGGATGTATGTAGTTTTAAGCGTTTTTTAGTCTGAATTAAATTTCAGCTAAATAGTGGCGTGTATTTAAAGATAGAAGGTAAAATACAGGGCTGTACACAAGTGTCCAAGTATGCTTCCGTCTATTGGTATAAATTGCTGAAAGTAAAATTTCAACCTATTATGCGTTTTTAACATTTTCCCAGATAGATGAAAAGTGTTTAAGAATTCGGCTTGTCTGTCCAAACTCTAACTTGCTTTAATATAGTTGGATTGCTCTTTAATTCATATATGTTATTGAGATTTACTATGCCATGTTCGGTATTGAAAATAAAGTTAGTAGCGTTCATAGTATATTTACAGAGACACTCAGAAGTATTACATTACATTATGGTCTATAAGGAAATGTCGTAATTATATAAATAGGTTCCATCTATAGTCGCCGCGGCGACTATAGATGGAACGCCAGACGTGTCTGGTTCGTTCGTCTGTCCGCATATAGCAGCGTAAAAACTACCCGGCCGGATGGTTTGAAGCTTAATATATATAATGGTAGCAGAATTTTGTCGAGTCATTTCAAATTTTATGAAAATCGAATCATAAATTAAAAAGATATTGTGTTTTCTTCATTCTATTAAATTCTATAATACATAATTAATTCACTGATATCCCATGAAAGGTAATGATATTCTACACTGTTAAAAATTTTGCAGCATTCTGGCAGGTCATTCGACCGTTTCTTGAAAAAACGGTTTCATAACCATAATTTAACTATATTCTGACCATAAAATGGCCAATAATATGGTCAGAATAGTGTTAAAATCACGGTTGTGTAACCGTTTTCGGAAAAAAAGGTCAAATGACTTGCCAGAATGCTGCAAATTTTTAACAGTGTAGGTTGCCAAGGTGATTACGTCCTATTTAACATGAAGTCCTATTATTTCCATATTACTGAATTTAATATATATAATCGTAATAAATTTTGTATTCGTACATTTTTGCATAAGAGTGGCAATAAATATTTGGATCTTGGTTCAATTGCCTATTGCACCAAGATCCAAATATTTATAAAACCACTTATAGTGCGAACAATTTGCCACGTCTGACGTACAATTTCCGGCTTGTTTAGTTTGTGGAGGGCCGCAAACAAGTGATGGGGCCCAAACAACATTAATCGGTCTCTGGTCAGAGCCATTTTTTTTGCAAAAATTGAAATGGAAATTCACTTTTGCCAAGCTCGTTTCGGTTCTGCACGATAGAAGATTTTCTAAAAATTTTTGCTTTCGGATCTAAACAAAAGCATGGCTAGTAATGTATTTTTTCAACGTTCTACTTTGTGTTAATATTTCCAATTTTCAAATTATCACATTATGTAGGGGAGACTAGGGCGGGTTGTCCCACTTTTTACAAAATGATTTTTTATTTTTTAAATATTGAACGTAGAATAAAGTTTTATATATCACTTTATTCGTTATACAATCAGTTATCAAAATAAAATTGCTACATAAGTGTAACATATAAGAAATTTGAAAAATGATTGATTTTAATCATGAAAAAATAATGGGTCAAGGCTCCCCACATATGGGAGGCTTGACCCACTTTGTTTTATCTTGCACTATTTGTGAAGAGAAATAAAATCAGTTAAAAAAAGGCAAAACAACTTTATTCTACATGATTTAATTATTATATATATATTTTTTAAATATGAGGCTTAAACAAACCTGTTAATACGCAATCGCAAATCAGAGGAGAAAATTTTTGTTTTAAATTGGATTTTGTCTGAGCAGGTATAATTGTACAGCAGGGAAAATGAAATTTGAACATTTAAGGCAGTATTCTGTTAGAGACAGGTTCCATTTTCATAGTGTTTCATGTTATTATGTCCGGGTTTAGGAGCCACAGTCCCGCTTTTTTTAAATCTCCTTGTTCTATTTTTTATGACACTCGATCTGACAACTCTAGTTGTCACATAGTTGTCACATAGTTCATCTCACTGTATTCGCACTGGTGAAATTTTTCTACATGCCTTCCTAAAGTTTCTCGATCGATGTTATGTTTTTTTGCAACCGCATGAGCACTTAACTTATAATTAACATGATTTAAACCTTTAAGGGGCAAAGTACTTTCAGTACTAAAATGTTGAAATAAAGGACTGGCACCGGAATTTATGAACAAATTTAATTGCAAATAAGAAAAAGGCTACATTTCACATACATACTAAATGAAAAGATTTTAGTAAAATTCTAGTGCCATTGTGATGTTTCGGAATTAAAATTAAGTGGTTTTATAAACATAACATTGCCCCTCAAAGGGTTAAGTCTGCTGATTTCATGTTGTCTAGTCTTTTTTAGTCTTTCCCACTGTTTCTATTTACCTATTGTAAGCAATATTTAAACAGAAAAATGTTCCTATCGATTTTCTCATTTTCTAGCAATTTTTCAGATTTTTCTATAGTCAGTTTTAAACATTTTCTTTTCCATCACCCCATTTTACTGTAGTTTTACAGAATAAATATACATTCCTTTTTATATATAACCATTAACCTTTCATTATGCACAGTGTATAATGGAAATATTTCCAAAACCACTTAATTAAGGGAGCCCTGAGCATCTGGTCAACCCTCCCTCACATTGACTGGGTCAAGCCTCCCTGCATAAACCTTTTCCAAAGAATACCACATTGTTATGTTAAGCCTAACTTACAGTACAGTCTTTATGCCTGGAATGAAAGCTCGATATTTCTGCATTACTTTAAATCTATTTACTTAAATTTCTATGATATAATTTGTTTGAAAAAAGCTTACAAAATATTTCTAAAAACACAACTTTTAGGTTGAAAACACCTCACAATTGATTTTTTCCACACCTATTTCGATTATCTCTATGAAACGAAGACTGTTGTAGTTGTTTGAGCATTCCAGTAGCTTTGGTTGACACTTATTTATAAAACTTTGAAATTCTTTTAAATATGAAAATTGATGGGTGGATTAAGCCTCCCGTATGGTCAACCGTCCGTAGTCTCCCCTACTTTATAATTATTAATAACACATTTTTAGTGCTTGTGTACCCTATATGAGGCTCATTTTGTAATTTTGTAATAACTATAGGATTTTTAAAGAGGAATCTTATTTGTTGTTAATAATCCAATTTAAATCCATTTTAGGTGCAAAATGTGTTTATCAACCGTTTAAAAGTAATTCATGCATGAGAGGTTTAACGCATTGCTTTTTGTTGGATATACTGAACAATGTTATTGAAGAGGTATATTCCATTTTGAAAATAGCCATTATAACCATTGTAGCCATTATTATTTCTTTTTTGTAGTGTTTTACTTTGTGTTAATATATCCAAATTTTAAATTATCACACTATGTACTTTATAATTATTTATAATACTTTTTAGTGCTTGTGTACCTTACATGAGGATACTTATGTACTAAACAATGTTGTTGAAGTGGTATATTCTCTTTTGAAAATAGCCATTATAATCATTGTAACCATTATTTTTTTTATGCTCTACTCTGTTTTAATATATCCAGCTGGTCATAGCCAGAAACATGTGTATATGAAGCTTTGTTCAGTTCAATGCGCAACTACTTCATACACATTTTGATGATTACAAAGAGAACATACACATACACAAACACGCGGATACAGACATTTTTAAAAATCGTGTTTTTTGGGATATCTGATCCGTAATACGTGTAAATCAGTCGAAAACCGGAAGTCTAAAAATATTTCTATTACAATGTTTTACTGCATATAGATAGAAGAAAGTAATAAGGGACGAATGGACATATTGTAATTAAAAATAGCCATTATAACCATTATAGCCATTTTTTTATGTTCTACTTTGTGTTAATATTGCAACTGGGGCCGGTTGGCCATAGCCAAAAACATATATATAAAGTTTGGTTCAATTCTATGCATAACTACAACATTATACATTTTGATGATACAAAGAGAACAGTTAAGAGCTGTTTTTGCAAAGAGCTTAATACATCAAAGAGCTTTCATATTAAAGAGCATAAAATATCGTTTATAGGCACCGCAGGAATATCCAAATTGAAACGAAATTTAAATATATTGCATATACAATATTTTCCTTAGTGAAATTGAGCCGTGCCTTATTACTTTCATCATTACTTACTTCTATCTATAATACAGGAAAATATTGTAATCAAAATCTTTTTAGACTTCAGGTTTTCGACGGATTTACACGTATTAGGGATCAGACGTCCCGAAAAACACGTTTTAAAAAAAGGTGTGCCTCAAAACAAAAATGATACAAATGTGTTCTCTTTGTATCATCAAAATGTGTATGTAATATGCATAGAATTGAACAGAACTTCATATATATGTTTTTGGCTATGACCCAGCCGGTACCAGCTGAAAATGGGATATTCCCCAAAGGGGTTGTTTTGATACCGATTTTTGTGCCATTTCCCTTATTGTATCAACGGAAAGTGTAAGATGTTATGCATGGAATTAAATAAACTTCATATATATGTTTTTGTCTTAGGCCGTCAGGTCCTAGTTGAAATGGGGGGATATTCTCGCGTTGGGGGAGC
Organism: Maratus speciosus; assembly: GCA_963932465.1. NCBI lineage: Eukaryota > Metazoa > Arthropoda > Arachnida > Araneae > Salticidae > Maratus > Maratus speciosus. Next base: position 478,901,833 of record OZ010796.1, read on the forward strand.
TGTGATAGCGATTTTTCGTGTGATTGGAAAGTGTATGAAGTTAGGGACAGAATTGAACCAAACTTCATATATACGTTTCTGACTATGGACATAAGATCACAGATGAAAATGGGGATATTCCTCCAGCAGGGGGCGCTGTGATAGTGATTTTGATCGATTTACTGGATTTTTTGTAGTTGTGTTGCACATCGCCTGCGCGTGCAACGAAGGGCGCTTCGCATCTAGGTAACTCAGTGGTTCCGAAGCAGCTGATGTACAACAGAATGAAGAAAAATTTTATTGGAAAATATAATCAAGATTAACTCGTATTTTATTTGATTAATTAAATGAACAGAAATTTTAGATGAAAATCAAACTTGGCGAGGTTGTGTTTTGCACTGGATGCTCAGGCAGCGAAGCGCACTCCAGCATCTTGTTTGTTCCGAAAATGCATATATTTTAAAAAAAAATACGCTTTTTGATGTATTAACATGTATGAGAGAGATGAAAGTTTTGGGGAATATAAATATATTTATAATGATAAACATATTTTGAAGGTTGATGATACCAAACAATAAATGAAATTAAAGGTATTTCGTTTCGAACAAACGTAGTAAAATAATTTTTTTATAATCAATTGGAACAGAAATAGAACATAGATATATATGATGATAAAAAAGTGGGTAATCTCTCTCTCTCTCTCTCTCTCTCTATATATATATATATATATATGTTATGCAGTACCAGACGAGACATTCAAAATAAATTACTCATTTTTATTATAAAAATGCTCACATCGCCATGAAATTTAAACATGTTGTTCCGGTGGAGTATAATATTTCCCCTTTGGAATATTCAAAAACATCTAAAATATGAAGATATTGTAAGACAGTAAAAATGTAATTAAAAGACCAAAGCAGTTGTAGAATTTCAAATGTGTGAAAAAAGTCCGGGCCAGGATTCGAATGAGGGATGTCTTGGCTGAAGCCGCCAGTACTCTACCAACTGAGCCATCCCGGGTGAATCTGGAGGATTCCGGCCTATTCCACCCAACCGGCCTATAACGAACATAGCATCTGGTCTGATATGTGAATCAGTTCAACAGAATAAATTGTAGGTTGTTTTTGGAACTGCAGTAAACGTTGCACGGTGGGTGATTTACCGATTCTAGCTGGCCAAAATTCGATTTTTAAAAGTTTATCCTAGCGTAATTTATTTTTTACCTGTTATAGCTCAATAGTTAAGGCGTTGCACCCTGCTGTTGGTTTTGATATAAATATAATTGTATGGTTCATAGACTAGCGCAAAGTTGGTGCTTCTTAGTTGGGAATGAATCAATCAATTTGAGTATAGTTCTTTAATCTGTTACTAGAAACGAAATAAAATACACTGCTCGATTATGGACGCTTCCAAACAAAATACGGACTTCATTTTATCGGATTTATGTGCATAAAGTTTGCACATATTAGCTGTTATTTCATATTTAATGTCGCCAAAAACTCTGCCATTTTTTTACAATTTTTCAGTTTTAATATAGAAAAAGTTATATAATAAAGCACGATTAAGCTCAATTTTTGATATGATTAAATAGTTTAGATTATTACATTTTCGTTCCAATTAGATTTGTCTGCCCGTAGGTGCCTTCCCAGTTTTTAGAATTGTTTTTAGCTTAAGTCTAAATTTAGAATTGTTTTTAGCTTAAGTCTAAATAATTTGTTTTTGAAGTTTTAGTTCAAGTACCATTTTATTTTTATCAAAGACAGCAGAATTTAAGTTAGTCACATAAAATTTTGCACCATTATGCAAAGGCAACAAATTTTAAAATTTAACGAAAATGTGAATTTGGTTGAAAATATTTTGTTTACAGAGGAAAATTACAATGAAGAGCACATAAAGTTTTGCAAGTGCGAAATGTTTAAATTTATGACCAAATTTGGACAAAAACTGCCAGTTGTATGTTGATATCTCAGAACAAAATGATTTAAAATATATTACTTGGCTGCAAATTTCGAGTGGCTACAAAATCGGTCCAGACAAATTCTTCAAATTCAGATTTGATACAATTCGAAACATAATGTTAGCATTTTCTCATGATATGTTATGATTCCCTTTCTTTGCAAAAGGTTCCTCTGTGCAGAGATAAATATAAATATACAACAGAATATACAACACAGCAATTTTCATTAAAGCTGTTGAACATTTGCCCCATATCTTAAATTTTAGAAAAAGAAATTTTAGGATTTGTTATAATAATACAAAAATAGCTATATCACTTTAGTTTCCATACCGTTAAGAAAGTATCATTAAAATTATCAAGAAGAACGTAAAATCATGCGTCAATCAGATTATGAAATATTTTTTAACGGATTCGGACTACTACAACAAAATTTCATAGCTTAATAACGTGAAAAACGATGTCTAAGTAATATTTTATAAAACATGCAAGTTTATAAGTGCATATAACAAGTTTGAAAACAAAATTTCAACCAAAGTCGAAAAAAATAGCTGAAAATTTTGTACATCCCTGTATGTCAACTATAGATTTATCATATAATTCACAACATGCTAAAATTTAGAACAGTTAGAGAACGCATAGCACTGTTGAAAATTTCTCGTTAGCAATTTCCCTCAATAAACGGAAATGTACTTCAGATGTTTTGTGCAGCCCTGTATATGATTTATAGACTTTATACACACTAAATAGTATGCAATTTTTATAATATAAAAAGTATTCCACAACTGAAAACGCACTTCCATCAATTATCCTCCACACAGAGAAAAATATAAATTTATTTTATATAGATTTATTTTATGTGCCCCTGTATGTGAAAGATGAATGGCACATCATATTCAATAATAAGCATCTTATAGAGCATCTCGGAGATATATATCAATTTGAATACTTTTGAAATAAAGTAACAGGAACAAATGGGGCCACAAACAATTTTTCTCCATAGACCGTAATGTAACATAATTATTTTTAGTGTCCCTGTAAATGATCGATAAATGCTATCCATATCATAATCTATAACAATCATCTTGTAGTGCACTTCAAGATATCTATATAGATTTCAAAGTGTTTGAAATTATGAATCATCATTAAAAACCACCGCAAACGATTTTTCCCCATAGGCCGTAATGTAATGAAATACTTTTGAATGTCCCTGTAACGAAATTCTGGTACTCGCTACATTTTGCAATACCAAACCCTCAATAGTGAATATCAATAACATTTTTCAATTTCATGGCGATGCGACTATATTGACGCCAAAAATAATTTTGGCCAGTTAGAATCGGTAAATCACCCAACGTGCGCTCCATGCGAAATTTTATTATATTCATTTTTAACACAGTTATTCAATTGGTAAATAAATCATAAAAGTTGTAAATTTTCCAAATGGGTGAACAAATTCCGGGTCAGGATTCGAACCAGGCATGTCTTGGCTGAAGCCGCCAATGCTCTACCAACTGAGCCATTTCGGAGGAATCTGGAGGACTAATTAGGCCTCCAGATACCAGACGAGATGGCTGTGGTCGTTATAGGTCCATAGGTGAATTAGTCCCCCAGATTCTTCCGGGATGGCACAGTCGGTAGAGCAATTTCGGCTTGAGCCAAGACATCCTTGGTTCGATTCCTGGTCCGGACTTTTCTTCACTCATTTGGAAAATTTACAACTGTTATGGTTTATTTACCAATTGAATAAATGTGTTAAAAATTAATTTAATATAAATGCCAAAATTTTACAAACCAGACTTTTAAACACAATTAATAAAATAAATTGTCTAAAAGTATATAAAACACATTAAAATTACAATATAATATAAAGACGTTTCGTAACACAGCTTCTTACCTCATCCGTTCAATCATCTATCATCAATCAACACAGAAAAATACCCACAAACAGCTATAAAACAAGTTAAGAATTCAATAAAACCGTATATTCATATCATATAGCACAAAAGTTATTCATTGTGGACTTTTCCAGGCGAGAGAACCGTCCTTCAAGTGCAGTTTCTACGGCAGAATACTTCTTGAGGGATGTTTTCTTGCACCTGGAAAATTTCATATTGAAGGAATCCTGAGCTATATCGAGAGAATATACAGTTATATTGAATTCTTAACTTGTTTTATAATAGCTTGTGTCTTTTTTTCGGTGTTTTTCTGTGTTGATTCATGATAGATAATTGAACTGATGGGGTAGCACATTATGTTATGAAACTTCTTTATATTAAATAGTAAATTTAACGTGTTTTATATAGTTTCAGCCAATTTATTTTATTGATTTTATATAAAAATATAGTTTTTATAATTTTGACCTTCAATTCAAATACATAGTTGCCTTCAATACGTTCTTTTATAAGACAACATCAAAACTTCATATTGCAAATATCATTTACACTCGAATATTTCTCGATTATTAGTGATGGTCATTATTTTCAAATAATATATACTGTAATGTATTTATTATACGGAAAATATATCGTCTGTTTAAAAGGTTCTGTTTTTTAAGAGATAAATATTGTTTTTGAAGATGAGAAACAAGTTTGTTTTTACAATATTTTTTGCACCGCATATTGTACTGAATGTATATTTTAGTGCACTTCATAAGTGCATATCAATTTCATTCTGTTCGAAAGGCTGTAACATCATTAAAATGCACTTGAAATAATTTTTTCCCATTGGCCGTAATGTAACGGAAAACTTTGGCTGCCCCTGTAATTAAACTATACATCCGATTCTCATAAAATTTGAAATGACTCGACAAAATTTTGCAGCAATTATATATTTAAAATTTCAGTCTACTCTGTTGGGTAGTTTTTGCTCTGTTATATGTGGACGGACGGACAGACAGAGAGGCGGACCGAACGACGACAGGTGCTATGTATTTATATAATTATGAACGCACCTAATAATGTATTGGCGTTGAATAGTTAACCAAAAATGTTAAATAATTAAATTTGCAATTTATGACAATTTTTGAAAATTTTCAAATTTCAAAATACTATTGTCCTATTGCTAGTTTAAGCTTTTGAACCATGTATCATGAAATAATTCAGTATTGTCGAGTATTCTCGTTGCCGATTGCCATTGCAGAAAGTCGTGACAAGGCGTTTCATTTGTGGAGAAAACGAAACATTTAAAGGGCCAAATTGCGAAAATCTTTTTTTCTCTATGCGACACTCTCAATAATGCTATTATACGATTGAAAATTTTCTGTGTTTTATTTGTGTTTTGATATTTTGCAGAACTCGTTCCCATTAATATATATATATATATACAGGGTGATTCATAAAAGATGGGCAGAACTTTAAGGGGTTATAGTACACTTAAAGACAAATAATATTAAATAGGAGACTAAGGGTCCCAGACGTATTCCCAAGGAGATAGGGGGCATTAAAGTTTAGCGTCCGAAATTTCAAATGATTATAAAACATGGAAAAATTGGTCGATTCGTTTGCGGTTTTTGTAAAAAATTTTCTTTATGCCAGTATTTTCTTGAAATAAAATTTTAAAGTTCAATTTCAAAAAAGGCCGATAGGGGGCGCTTTAGACTTTGGAGTAACAAACAACTATTTTTTAACGTTATTTTTTGTAATTCTTTAAATGATTTCGAAAGCTTAGACTTAAACTTAAATTTTGATCTAAAAATCTGAGTCCTAACGAGTAGTTAAGTAGCGTAAACTGAAATTTGAAATTTGAAACCCTTCTCCCCCCAGAACAAAAATCAGTTATTCCCGATCTTTGTGTCGTAGATTAGGCTCTAACTACTGCCGCGTTTTGCTAAAATTATTCTTTATGTCAGTATTTTCTTGAAAATAAATTTTAAAGAAAATTTTCAAAAAATTCCGATAGAGGGCGCTTTAGACTTTGGAGTAACGAACAACTATTTTATACCGTTATTTTTTGTGTCTCATTAAATGCTTTCTAAAGTTTAGACTTAAATTTTCAGCCCAAAATCTGAATCGTTAGACGTGGTTAAGTTTCTGGGGAGAGGGGTTTGAAATTTCTACTCCTGAGCACAGTTCAGATTACCATGTCCACACATTGTGTGCTGTGATACGAGGTAAAAAGACACAAATTAGGATTATGTTACCAAAGCATATTTATTAACATGTAATTACAATAAATGTTCAAAATTGTGACCACCAGAGGTTATGCACGCAGAACAACGGCGAAGAATGGAACGGCGAACATTCGCGAAAACATCAGGCTTTTCGAGCACTTCCCCTACAGCGGCGGAAAGTCTGGCGACCAGTTCCTCGGGGGATTCAATGGGTGTCTCATACATAAGAGCCTTCAATCGTCCCCCAAAAAAGAAATCGAGGGGTGAAAGATCTGGCGAGCGAGCAGGCCAAGTAACAGGACCACCTCGACCAATCCATCTGTTCGGAAATGTGATGTCCAGATAGTTGCGGACGTCTCGTACGTAATGGGCTGGCGCTCCATCGTGCTGGAACCACATGACCCGCCGGATGCGTGGAGGAACAACGTTTAACAGGTCTGGCAGCACATGTTGCAGAAATGTGAGGTATGTTTTACCGTTGAGGCGTTCAGGAAGAAGGTACGGTCCGATTAGGTGGTCTCCGAGGATTCCTGCCCAAACATTGATGGAAAAGCGTCTCTGATGAGCATGTGGATACGTAGCATGTGGATTGACATCCGCCCATACATGTGCATTGTGTGTGTTAAATGTACCTTCACGTGTGAAGGTACATTCATCGGTGAAAAGCACAGTTCGTTCAAAATGTGAATTTAGCGCGTTCTGCTGCAGAAACCAGCGGGCGAATTCAATACGATTTGGATAATCCCCTGGAGACAGTTTCTGGACTCGTTGCACATGAAACGGGAGCAAATGTGCATCCTTCAGTACCCTCCAAGTCATGGACTGTGAGGTATCCACCTGCCTAGCCACTGTTCGTGTACTTGTACTTGGCTGCGCCGCTACTACATCCAGAATGGCTTCTGCAACAACTACTGATTCGTCCTTTTTTGCACGACCTGCATTCGACCGGGAAGCGAGAAATGATCCCGTCTCACACAACTGTCTGTGCAAGCGCTCGAAAGTTTTGCGGTTAGGCAACCGCCTGTTGGGAAATCGCTCTCCGTACATTCGTTGTGCCTCTGCACCATTTCCATCTGCCGCTCCGTAAATTAAATGCATCTCAGCCTTTTCCTTATTCGTGAAGGGCGCCATCTTCCGATTCATTACTACAGCGACTTACACTTGACTCACCGTTCAGTGGTTTTTATGCCCGAATCGTGTCGAAATTTTGCATACGTGTTCTTCTTCTTCCCCATTTGACATTTGCATACTTTCTGTTTCCTTCTTCACCCGGTGACTAGCGTCAGGAATGGAGCTTTAACGTTTGCATGAGCGACGTTTCCAACTGTGCCAGTGCCTTTATGAGTGAATTCCGACTATGCAGTCCTTGACGAAAGTTGTATTTTTGCCTCGTATCACAGCACAGAATTGTTGGGCATGGTTAAGTAGTGCAAACTGAACTATGTTCAGAAGTTGAAATTTGAACCCCCTCCCCTCGCTACTGAACCACGCTCAGCGATTCAGATTTTGAGCTGAAAATTTAAGTCTAAACTTTAGAAAGCATTTAATGAGACACAAAAAATAACGGTATAAAATAGTTGTTCGTTACTCCAAAGTCTAAAGCGCCCTCTATCGGAATTTTTTGAAAATTTTCTTTAAAATTTATTTTCAAGAAAATACTGACATAAAGAATAATTTTAGCAAAACGCGGCAGTAGTTAGAGCCTAATCTACGACACAAAGATCGGGAATAACTGATTTTTGTTCTGGGGGGAGAAGGGTTTCAAATTTCAAATTTCAGTTTACGCTACTTAACTACTCGTTAGGACTCAGATCTTTAGATCAAAATTTAAGTTTAAGTCTAAGCTTTCGAAATCATTTAAAGAAATACAAAAAATAACGTTAAAAAATAGTTGTTTGTTACTCCAAAGTCTAAAGCGCCCCCTATCGGCATTTTTTGAAATTGAACTTTAAAATTTTATTTCAAGAAAATACTGGCATAAAGAAAATTTTTTGCAAAAACCGCAAACGAATCGACCAATTTTTCCATGTTTTATAATCATTTGAAATTTCGGACCCTAAACTTTAATGCCCCCTATCTCCTTGGGAATACGTCTGGGACCCTTAGTCTCCTATTTAATATTATTTGTCTTTAAGTGTACTATAACACCTTAAAGTTCTGCCCATCTTTTATGAATCACCCTGTATATATATATATATATATATATATATCGCTCACCCACAAGAAAAGTGGCACATCTAGCAAAAATTTATTTTGCATTTTATTCTACTAATAGTCCTGTCATAGGTGCATCTTCCTACATAAAAAGTTTCATAACTGTAGTTATACAGGAAATCACTTTGTTACGCTATATGTCCATTTGTGACCACAAAATACGGGTAGATTGTGTGGGGAAGTAAAATTACACAATCTTCCAAACCTCATCCTACGCCTTTATCTAAAATGTTTTATGGTTCTATGTACGTTTTTCTTCCTGTATGCAGTGCTAAGTGCTATAATTTCATGTTACAGTGAAATCATGCAGTTTTTCTTTCGTCTCTCCTGTAAAAACCACTCTTGCCGAGATGTGTCACTTTTCATGCGGGTGAGCGATATATGAGATCATGAGTTTCAAAACTCGTCGTATCTACAAGAAAAAAATCCTGTTTTCTCTGTCAATCTATTCGATTGGAAAACTTGCACACACACACAAAAAAAAAAGAAAACCACTACAATCCACAAAAAACTTGTTTGATCCTGTATTTCTAGAATTGTAAAATCTTTCTTTACAAGGAAAACCAATGGACGGAGTTATAAGTTTTTGTCAATATTCCAAAATTTGATTTTCTGGATAAGGCGAATTTTGAAACTCATGTCCTCATGTAATTATTTGTTTTCAGTTAACTTACTAACATATATGGGGCATTCTCACAATCTTTTGACTTTTATGTCCCTGAATAATAATTTTTATTTTAGTACATATTCTTGTGTTTTCTATTTCATATACTAGGGACCATCCCATTGCATGATTGCATAACAATATTAACGAGATAAATAAGTTTTGGACGATGTTGGGGGTCCAAATACCAAGAAAATTCCTATACCGTCCCGTGTCCCTGATGCTGATGCTGATTTTTAAGTTTGGAGCTGTCTGTATAAAATTGTTTCAATAAAAGTAATTCGATGTATTTTTTTTTCCGAAACTGGGACTATTGTTTTATATGAATATGTAGCAAAAAACTGACCTGCACACATTTTTATGGTTGTTATTTTTTTTTAACTCTGTCCCTGGGTTTTAGATGCTTTACCGTCCCTCTTCTAAAATTATACAGAAAACACCACTTCAGATGCAGCGACAGAAACTGCAGAATTTAAATCAGCATTTAAATATCAATTTCAAGCATCGTGGCTTTATTGGCAGTCTTACCGTCCCCAAGGTTTATTCCTGCACTTTTCGAGGTAAATTAATTTTTTTTTATTTAATCCAATGAAAATAACTGTTTCTAAAAATCAATGATCATTGTGACTATCAATGAGTCTTAACATGATTTGCCTAAAGATAGGTGTAATTTTCCTTACCGTCCCATCCTTACCATCCCTTCTTTTCCCATTACCGTCCCTTTTCTCCTTACCGTCCCTTCTTTAACACCCCTTTAAGACAATGATATACCAAAAACTTTTACTAAAAATACTACATTGTTATTATTTCTTATTTGAATGTCCTGTGGGTACTATGCAAATTCATTATAAGTAATAATGTAGAAGAAAATAGAAATTTACAGTAGTAAAATGGTAAAGAAAATTAAACTCGCAAGTTTAACTTAAACCTCAGTTAAATAAAAATAAAAAAAATTCGTTGCTGATCATTGTTTTCTTTATTTTGAATCATTAAGGCATTCGTCTATCAGATTAAAATGTTATTTTAGCAAGTTTAATTTCACCAGATTATTATTCCCGAAAATCAAAAGATTGTGAGAATGCCCCATATCTCAAATCTGGAGTTAACTTGGATCTTGTTTCATAAAACTATTTAGAAATAAGTCGGTCTAGAATTTTTCACCCTCGACTTGGTGAAACCTCTATAATACACTTGCATAGTTGCCATGCTCCCACTAATCTTCCGTAATATCATACTTCCTAACATTCCCTTAAACTTCCGTAAAATGAGAGTTAATTTGACCCAGGTTAAACACGTTTCGAACCAGAAATTTACGAAAGAAATTAAATCAAATGGTTTTCATAGAGAAACACGATTCCAAATATATAATGGTATACATCAAATAAATTTTCTGGTTAGTAACGTGTATAACCTGGGTCAACTTAACTCACATTTTACGGAAGTTTAGTTGAATGTTAGCAAGTATGGTAATATGCGAATTAATTTGACCCAGGTTAATGACGTTTCGAACCAGAACAATTATTTGATTCTTTTAAAATTTAATTTCATGTTTCTCCGTTTAACTTACTTAATGTCATTTCTTAAAAAAAATTCTGGTTGGAAATGTATTAAACGTGGGTTAAATTAACCGGCATATTACGTGAAGATTAGTTGGAGATTGGCATCTTTGCACGTGTTTTATTAGTATCTATAATCGATAATTCAATTGGGATCAATAAATCTTCAATTAAAAATCATAAAAAAATGGAACACGTTTTGAATAGGAAAAAGAGAATACGTTAGGGAATTTAAAGAACGATTGTAAAATCAATGTTTCACGCCGAATCTGTTGCAAATATTTGACTTTAGCTATAGTTTTTCTTTTATTGTTAACCCTTAAGGGGTGAGGCGATTTTTTTTTTACATAAATTGTGAGGTGGGATGTATGTAACCCCAAAATTTGATTTCTTGTACACTCCACAAAATTTAGTGAATTAAAACAAGAAAATTTGCTGTGAATTTTGCATTATTTACTTATATAAAAACAACTTAAAAAAGTGCTGTAAGTGGTACATCCATCTAAAAATGTAAAATGGCAATATTTCATAATTTAAATTTCTCTGGGGTACAAAACACCCCAACTCTCTAGTTAAGGGTTAACGAATAGGGTGGGTCGAAAAAAAGAAATTTTTGATTTTCGTGACGCTTTAGTGCGGAAAAGTTGCCTATTGTAATAAGAAGAAAAACGGCATAATTTTTTTTAGAATCGGTTAATATCTTCCGTTCGCGCATCGTACTTAAAGTTGGTGAAAAATTGCAAAAATCGCGACTTTTTCTAATTTTTTTTAAGTTAATTAAAACTTTAAAAATAAACACGCTTTAGCTTTTTATGCTTGTTTCATGGTTTACATAACCTAAATAAATTAAATTCCGATCAATAATCCAATTTTTTTTGTTCGCGCAAGAACTTAGAAAAAACATAAATTTACCAATTTTTCACAATTTTCACCGTGCAACCCTTAGTTCATTTTGCTAAAACAAAACTGCACAGAACTACCGTCCAATTGCTGGGTGTGGTATTTATCTTATTATTAAAAAGACCACATGCATGTCAATGTGTAATTCTAATTAAATGCTTATGAAAAAAAAAAAAAAAAAAAAAAAAAAAAAAAAAAAATCGTGTCTTTGAGTTGAGGTTCATGATTCTTCAAAGGAATTACAATTTGGAGGAAAATCGGATGTATTTACAAAACAGTTAGAAAAAAGTTAAATGTGAACGCCGAGTGGAAAGCTCGTGATCTTCAGCAAGCACTGAGTGGTTCCTCAAATAGTTTTAAAGTTCCTAAAGTGGCAGTGTACTATGAAATTGATGAACTAAAACACACTTCTTTTGAAGACTCGGAGTACGAGGAAGATAAATACAAACCGAGTACATCGACTAAAAGCCCAAATGTCAGATGAGAATTAAAATTAACGCAACAGCGCTAAACAGCGATCATTTCGGAGTTTCTGATCGGCCAAAAGCTGCCATAGAGTTAAGTGTTCTGGATAACCGGCACAGATTCGTCTGATGTGTTTGATAAGTGTAAAATAAAAAGAGACAATAGTCGTTTAAGGACGGATTTGAAAAGCCGATTCACACCCCCTAAGGAAAGTTCGGGTCTTTTTTTGACGGACAAAAATGAGATACTTTGTTCGGCGAAAAATTTAATGCCAAGCAATTTCACAGGAATGTGAAATAAGAACACTATTCTCTTATCCAGGAATCTGGATCAACTTATACTGGACATGTATCTCCTTCCTCGGGTTCATCAAATGATATAAGTCAAAGCATTATTTCTTGTTTGTCTGAACTATCAATATCACTATAAAAACTAGAAGTAGTAGGGTGTGATGGCACTGTAACAAACACTGGATGGAATAACGGTGCTTTCCACCGGCTAGAAAATATCAAAATGTGGAGTATATGCCTCCGGCATTTTAATGAGCTTTCTTATCACCAAATTTTCCAGCATATTCACTGTCAAACTGAAGGGTCTATATCTTTTAGTGCGTCAATCGGGTAGAAGCTCACTTGCTGTGACAAAGCTCCTGTAATCGATTGTGAAGCCGCAGATTGTTCGATTCCTGATATAGACAGGACTTTTTTGAGCGAATAACAACAGTATTTTTGGGACATTTTGAATGCAATCACCTTGGGATATTGTCCAGAAGACTTGGCGAATTGGTACCATAGTACTTTGTCCGATTTCAGACGACTTATACCCGAAAACTTATAAGAAATAGTTGGCTTCATCATAAAGTCATACATGCCTGTGTAACTTGCTATAAAATAAGCAAATATTTTACTGCTGGACCAAAACATGTATTTCAAGCAATCCAAACATCACGCTATTTATCCGACGAATTACTACAAGTTGTCGATCCAGTAATAGAACGAAATGCGTTTTTTGCGCACCCAGAGAATGTTCTGTTGGCAGTGATTGTCGATTAAAGAAAACGTATTCGAGATATTGGTTACAGAAATATCGTAAAAGCAAGACAAACCGTCCCAAAGAAGAAGACTGTTAGAAATGTAATGCCACCGAATGGAAACATCAAGCTTCCGATTAAATAGAAATTATTAATTGGAATTCTTGTGCGGCGTATCCTTCCCAGTGCCGCGGAACCTGAGTGAAGATGATGTTAAATCTTTCATCACTTCTGACACTACTTTCATCAGAGAAATACAAATATTTCCCTGTCACACCGAGACTGTTAAGATGTGTGTAAAACTTGTGAGAGAGAACTCGAATAAATTATGGACATGAAGCTAGAGATGGCTATATCCGAACAACACTGAAGTCTAAATCGGTTATGCCTCATTTCTCCAAAAAATCAGACTTTAAATGTGTAGTATATATAAAAAAGAAAACGTAAAAAACACAGTAAGCCAAAGAATGCTACTCTATAGAAAACCATTGTAAATAGTTGCAAATATAATGTAAATGCCACACCCAACAATTGGATGGTTGGTTGGGTAGGGCGGAGGTGGAATTCTACGTGCAACCACCTCAACGTGGTGAGTTTTGGGTTAGCGAACAGCTGCACGGTGAAAATTGCAAAAAATTGCTAAATTTATGTTTTTTTCTAAGATGTTGCGCGAACGGAAAAATTAGATAATTGATTAGAATTTAATTTATTTAGGTTATGTAAACAATGAAACAAGCATAAAAAGCTAAAGCGTGTTCATTTTTAAAGTTTTAATTAACTTTAAAAAATTAGAGAAAAGGTGAAATTTTTGCAATTTTTCATCACCTTTAAGTACGATGCGCGAATAGAAGATGTTAACCGATTTTAAAAATTTTTATGCCGTTTTTCTTCTTATTACAATAGGCAACTTTTCCGCACTAAAGCTTTACAAAAATCAAAAATTTCTTTTTTTCGACCCACCCTATTAACCAAATTGCTAAGGTTAGTTAAAAGGCAGTGAGATCCCCGATTCTGTCTATTAGAATACATCTCCCCACTGACAGTGAAAACAAAAGTATTCATTGAAACTGACATCTTATTGAAATTTTTCACCTTTCAAGCCTCCATATCATAAACAATATTGTTATTAATAAATGAAAGTTAAAAGTCTAGTGATATATTCACCTTGATTTAAATAATTAAAATACATATAAAAGCACAAATAAATTGTACAAAGATTACTTTCAGGTGCATACATATAATATAAAAGTAGTAATAGGTAAAAATACCTACCGTCGATACCTACCGTACTTTGGTTCTTGCGGGGTTACTTTGGTCCAGCCCATAAAAAAAGATTTTATTCTTTGTATTGAACAAACAATACAAGATAATTTGGAGTTTTTGTCCTTGAAAAATGTTTTTATACCCTAATAGAGGGTATTTGAATAGTTTGGGGGTAATTTAATTTTTTTTTAATGCAACGCTGAATGTGTTTGTAAACAACTGTTTTCGTGTGTAGATTTTAACTCTCTAAACTTTCTATTGTGAAATAATCTTGATAAGAACTACAAATAAAGTAAGTGTCAAAATATCACCTTTAGTAACCTGTAACCCATGTGTGATCATAATGTTTCCTTTAACTTTTTATTTTGGCAGAAAATGTTTACGTTTTCATAAAGCTAGCATGAAAACTAGTATTTAGGAGCTAGTTTGTGCCGGGCCTGTTTTGATCGGAAAATAGCCCCAATTACTTATAAATGCTTTTTATACAACCAAATCTCTTAAAACATTTTTTAAGTAACTTTTTTTCAAATGTTACTGTTGCAAAATGTTACATTAATTGAAAGAAATTAAGTTGAAACTGGTGTGAATGAATAAGAACAAAAGAACTTCTTAAAACACCATCAAAAACTTTTAATTGCGCTAGGCCTTTCGAAAGATCTGAGTCTTTCTTCGTCAGGCGCAAAAAAGATGTGCTTTTACTATGAAAGCATTTGAGTCTTGCTACTACTTTCATAGTAGAAGCACGTCTTCTTAGCGCCTGACGAACAAAAACTAAGATCTTTCGAAAGGCCTAGCGCAATTAAAAGTTTTTGATGGTGTTTTAAGAAGTGCTTTTGTTCTTGTTACATTAATTGTTTTTGTTCCAGTTGCTGAGGATAACATGACGAAAACTGTTTCTCGTTTTTTTAATATTAACAATTGGTTAATTGTGTTTAAATGTAAAAAAAAAAATACATTTGTTTATCGGGTTTGGAGTGTTAATTTATTAGCAAAAGCTATTGCAAGGGTATTCCATAAAAATGTATTCATTTATATATGAAATGTATTCATTTTATATGAAACTAAGTGAATGGACCAAAGAAGCCCCTACTTTGTTCCAAAATTTTAAAAATAGTTAAAAAATAAAAAGATGAATAAATTCCTGTTTAAAACCATACAGTTTGCTTCATTGTTTCATGTTAATTGTTTACAACTCCATTTCGACGTTGAAAAATCACATATAATATTTTTTAATAATGGAAATGAGACTGGAACCAGGAAAAAGTGGCCCAAAGTAGTTCGACGGTATAAAAGTAGATTTTAATAAATCGAAAATTATCTTTCGTACAAATAATTACCAGGAAGCCATCTTAATAAAATCAATTGAAATAATTGCTAATAAAGATACAGCATGTAATGATGCACTATCATACGATATCCATGGGGTATGGAGATATTTGCTGCATAATAGATGAAAGCTCGTTTTGTTGAAAATTTGAATAGCTTTATCTGGCATCTCATCTGACGTACAACCTTCAAATCACAATGTTTTCTGCTGGACAATTCTCGAATAAGCGCAAAGAAAATAATAACAATATTCTAGGTTTTTCTAATGTATTTTAAAATATTTTTAATTTGTATTTTAAATATCTTTATATTATATGAATGCATCTGCAAGTAATTTTTGCACAATTTATTTGTGATTTTATATGTATTTTAATTATTGTTGTTATTACTTGCTGTTAAAAGTATGTGTATGTTATTATTAGGAAACACTCGATTTGACAATACAGAATGAGGACGGATGTCGTCAAGAAATTGTTTTGACAAGAAATTATAGAAAAATCATGTGTTAGACAAAACTTTCTACTTCTGTACAATTTCTCCGTAATTCATGAAAACAAATGGGCATTTAGTTAAGTTTAGGGCCATCTTTTAGCTTCTTGGTGAACTAATGAATATGTTGATATCTAATAAATACTTGCTGTAATAATCACATGCTTTAAATCATAGTCACCGCATTTATTTATGGATCCAAAAAAGCTTTGTTATTTAAATATTTGTATTAAATTGTACAGATGTGCACTTTGAATAGTGAATAGAGATAATACAAATAATTCAGTTATCTAAGAAATTTTCCTGCAGAAGGCATCGTTAAAAACATGGTGTCCGTTTCATCAAAATATCTCATTAGACATAGAGGACGGAATGCTGTGTCAGATACCACAACCCCCTGTTGCGAGTTAATATTAGACATTGCCAGCTAACGAATAGTAGATATTAGTAAATTTGAAGTTTGTATAAGGGAACTGGTCTCTTTAATCCACAAATTCCCAATTTACTCCGCATATACCTTCGCCGGATTTTTGCTCAGTAATTCTATTTAAAAAAATAGCCACAGGCAAGTTGAGGCTCGTCTATTAGCTTCGTGGAAAACTAATGAAGGTGTTTATATTTAATAAACACTTACTGTTATAGCCAGATGCTCTTATGACTTTCGAAACTTCCACGTGTTCTTTTGACTCATTAAGCTTCGCTGTTGCCTAAATTATGTGTTTACTGTAATTTTTTATCACAAATTATCGTTAATATAATAGTTTTAGAGGTCTTGTGTACGAGATTTCTAAAAGAATTTTTTTGTGCCAGCGGCCAGTGTTTACTCTAATGTGCAGTAGTATAACAATCAAATAACAATTTAAAATAAAAAGAAAAGTGACCAGTTAAACTGGTGGCATTGAGCTAGCAGGCTATTCACACCTAATTGTATATTATACACTTATATGAAAGAATAATGCCTCTCAAAAAATAAATTGAGGGGCATTAGATCCGTTTCCCTCATTTATACTTAACCAATGAACCTCCAAATGTAATCAGGGAAGCTCCTTAATATGATAAACAGGTATACCAAATTTGAAGCAAATCAGATAATTCAATGCATGAAAAAACCATATCGCTAAATTAAGGGTGGCGTCTAATCCCCCTTTTCCCCCTTTATACTTAACTAATGAACCTCCAAATCTAATCAAGAAAGCTCCTTACCAGAATGAATATAGAAAAAAAATTAAAGTAAATTGGATAATTCTGCATGAAAATCCATTTATCTAAATTGAGGGGGGAGTAGCTCCCCCCTTTATACTTAACCAATAAACCTCCAAATTTAATCAAGGCAACTCCTTAACATAATAAACCGGCATACCAAATTTGGAGCAAATCGAATAACTCTGCATGAAAAAACCAATTATCTAAATTAAGGGGGGGGGGGGGGGTCAAGGCCCCTTTCTCCCCTTTACACTTAACTAATGAACCTCCAAATCGAATAAAGGCAGCTTCTTAACATAATAAACTGGTATACCAAATTTGGAGCAAATCGAATAATTCTGTATGAAAAACCCATTTATCCAATTTAAGGTGGGGTAGCCCCCTTTCCCCCCTTTATACTTAACCAATGAACCCCCAAAACTAATCAGGGTTCATTCAGGGTTCAGGGGCCTTATCAGAATGAACCAAGAAAAAAAATGTTAAGCAAATCGGATGTTTGTATCAAGAGTTATCGCGTTACGTACATACATACATACGTACGTACGTACATACATACAGAACCGGCGGGCACATTAGCTCTCAGGCTTTGATAGCCTGTGAACTAAAAATCATTAAAATGCATATCTTTGTCCTATTTTGAGGCTAACTAAAGATAGTAAGAACGAGAAATCGAGATTGCTTCGGTAGATCCTATGTGGGAGCTGAAATGTTAAATAACCAACTGGCTGAAACCCGCGATCGTTTGCACCAAGATATTTGTACTTATCAATTGGGTGTTAACATAAAAGGAAATGGCTGCAGATTTTTTAAATAGCTACTGATGATTTAATAAATAGAAATATATAAGAAATAAAAGGTTTTCATATTTCTCAATTTCTACGAATTTATTTAGACTTAGAGCCACGTTATTAAATTCCTTTTAAATAATCTTTTAATTTATGACGCTTGGTAGATTTCTGAAAAAGAAAGAAACCCCAACAAGCAAGCAAACAAAAAAATACACATAAACCCTCCCTGTTATCTTAAAGTTCTTATTTAAACATTTTCCCTTTTGTGAAACTCGTAAATGTTTTTTCTATAGATTCGCTTTAATTTGATTTTACAAATTACCCGCTGAAAGAAGATTGTTTGTAACGCAAATCTTAAACAATACGCTTTTCAATAAGCGCCGATAAAAGGCGGAGCGACATTAAATGACTCACAAAATACTTTATTAAGCAAGCATTATTTTTCGTAATACTTTATTTTGAAGCTCCTTAAGTAGGAAATGAAAAGGAAAGTTTGCCACCGAATACTCATTTTAAGACGTTTCGTTTGTAATTTAGATTGTTAACCTTGGATTTAAGGACATAAGTATTGGCTTGCTGCTTAGCTCAGAAGAGCGTTATTTTGGCAGTTTTTAATCTTTTTCAACGTCAGTGAAATGAAGTTATGAAAGTAGCTAAACTGTCTGCAAACTAATTTTATCAATCTATTTGTTTCACTTCTCTGAGCATTAATTTTTTCCAAAAACGCTTCGATGGCGGAAAAATACAAATATAATTTTAAAGTAATGCTTCTCGATTACTTTCCTTATAAAAAAAAAAAGAAAAAGAAAGAAAGAAAAAAAAATCGTGGACTAAATATGAGTTTTCGAGTACATTGCCTTCTGTACATAACATGATTAACACAGTGCGCTGTTATTTTGATCACAGTATTAATCATTTATGAGCGCGAAACCCACAGGGCTAATTAACATAGATCTCCATAATCTTAGGCTATCCCATTTTTGTCTATTTTATCCGGAAATTCTCCCTTCCACTTAGATAGCACATGTATGCATGATGGTCTTTCAAGTTGTAATTTTTCACCTGAGTGAATCTAATTTACCAATTAGAATAGTTGTGTTAAATTTCATATTAAATATATTAATTATAATTCATCGTTATATTTGTGTTAAATATAATGAGGGTCTCAGACAGGGGGATTATGAATAAAAGTTATTATTTAGTCGCTAAATCTTTAATTACATGCTTTTTGATATTTTTATTAGTTAATTTCGTATAATTTAAAATAAAGAATTTTATTCATATTTTTTTTCTGTTTGCATGTAAATTGCACTTTGTCGCCCCCGAGCGAAGTCCGGGATATGGGGCATTCTCACAATCTTTTGGTTTTTATGTCCTGAATAATAATTTTTATTTTAATACATTTTTTTGTATTTTTTTTTTATTTCATATACTGGGAACATCCCATTGCATGATTGCATAACAATATTAACGAGATAAATAAGTTTTGGACGATGTTAGGGGTCCAAATACCAGGAAAACTTCTATGCCGTCCCGTGCCCCTGATGCTGATTTTTAAGTTTGGAGCTGTCTGTATAAAATTGTTTCAATAAAAGTAATTCGATGCAATTTTTTTCCGAAACTGGGACAATTGTTTTATATAAATATGTAGTAAAAAATTAACCTGCAACACATTTTTACGGTTGATATTATTTTTTGAACTCTGTCCCTGGGTTTTTCATCCCTACCATCCCTCTTGCTAAACTTATACAGAAAATCACTTTAGATGCAGCCACATAATTTTTCTCATGCAGAAGTATGCTAGAGAAAGAATGTCTAAAATTCTTTGACAGGAAATTTACTGCAGAATTTAAATCAGCATTTAAATATCAATTTCAAGATCGTAGCTTTATTGGTAGTCTTACAGTCCCCAAAGTTTATTCCTGCACTTTTCAAGGTAAATAAATAAATAAAAAATCATTTAATCCAATGTTAACAACTGTTTCTAAAAATCAATGAACATTGTGGCTATCACTTAGTCTTAACATGAATTGCCTCAAAATAGATGGTAATTTCCTTACCGTTCCATCCTTACCGTCCCATTTTTTCCCCATTTCCTCCCTTTTTTTCTATACCGTCCCCTTTTTTTACCTTAAAGTCCCTTCTTTAACACCCCTTTAAGACAATGTTATACAAAATTTCTGTATTAAAAGTACTACATTTTTATTATTTCTTATTTGAATGTCTTGTGGGTACTATGCAAATTCATTATAAGTAAAAATTTAGAATAAAATAGGAAGTTATAGTGGTAAAATGGTAAGGAAAATTAAACTCGCAAGTTTAACTTAAACCTCAGATAAATAGAAAAATTTTCGCTCCTGACTATTTTTCTTTATTTTGAATCATTAAGGCATTCGTCTGTTTGATTAAAATGCTATTTTAGCAAGTTTAATTTCACCAGATTTTTATTCCCGAAAGTCAAAAGTTTGTGAGAATGCCCCATATAAGCTTCAGAAGGCATCTGGGCCCCCAGGTGGCGGATTTGACGGTCGAGGATCGGCTAGTAATAGTAATATATACAGGATTAGCAAGCAATAAGTTTTCCACTTACGAGAGCTCTAGTATGCGTTCTATTGGTCGAAATGAGATAAAATTTGAACTACAGATAACTCAAATGATGCGCTTGACATTTATTAAAAAACTTACAAAAATACAAAATACAAAAATCCGCCGATAGGGGGTGCTGTAATACATAGAAATCATTTAATCCACTTTATAAATAATAAATAATATTTAAAAGTGAAACTGGTAATAAAAATATAAAATTTGTCGTAAGATTTTTCATACAGTGGAATACGGCACATCCAATACTTGGGAAACAACTGGCACACTCGCAGTACAATGCGGAAAGACTGATTGCTGGCTTCAAGGACCGCGGTAGCCACATTTTCGATGTTAGAAGACTGGATTTACTTTCTTCCTCTATCTTGAAGAATGCTAAGTTGTTCAGTTATTTCAAATTTCTTTATCATCTTGCATAGGGCAAATGGACACATAGGACCTCCAACTCTTCGTATCTGCTTCATACGGCAGAATTCTTTTGCAGCTACAACGGAGTTCTGTTGGTTCTGGTAGAATTATTTTACCAGTAGCTCTTTTTCTTGCAATGTAGGTATGATGTGCAGAGAAGTATCTAATGCTTGTTCAGAATCCGCTTTCTTTTAAACTAAAGAATAACGCTAATAGACATGCGCTGTAACGCAAATGATGTTTCACATTTTCAATATATGCAAATAAATACCATTTGTTTTACGGTGCCATCTATTGGTGAAATTTCATAATAGGCCATGAGTACTGGTAGTGTAAGTCACATGCTACGATTTTTGACTACCAGTATTTTAGAATACAAAAATGTGACTTATTTTATCAGAGATATCTCATTAATTGAATAAAGCGAAGCAAACTTTTCGAAAATAACGGTGGGCAACAAGCGTAGCAGTTATCAGATATATGAATTACACTACAAAAACCCATGGAAATGGCCAATAAAGTTTTTTATTTAATAAATGTCAAGCGCATCATTTGAATTATCCATATTGCAAACTTGATTTTATTTGGACAATAGAACAGATTCTAGAGCCCTCTGAAGTGGGAAACTTATTTCTTGCAGTGGGTAGTGTGAGTGTGCCAGTTGTTTCTCGAATATTGGATATGACGTATTCCACTGTACGAAAAATCTTACGGCGGATTTTGAATTTTCATTGACAAGTTTAACTTTTTAAATATTATTTATTACTTATAAAGCGGATTAAATGTTTTATGTGTATTACAGCGCCCCCTATCGGTGGATTTTTATTTTGTATTTTTTTTTTTTTAATAAATATCAAGCGCATCACTTGAATTATCTGTAATTCAAATTTTATCTCATTTGGACCAATAGAACGCATACTAGAGACCTCTCAAGTGGGAAACTTATTTCTTGCTAACCCTGCATTTATGATTTTAAAGTAGACTATAACACGTTGCCTATTCTAAAAAATAATTTTCTGTGGCCAAATTAGAGTGTCTAAGTACACAGTCGTTTGATGGTCAACAAAAATAGTTAGTTTCATACATCTTACAAGTTTTTAAATTGAGTGATACGACTAAGTTACAAATCATTCATTGAATTTATATTAAATAGTAATGCAATAATGTATACTAACAGGGGCACTACTAGCTGAAAAAGTTATCACATGAAAAATTTATCAAAAGTAAAATTCACTATAGCAGAAGCTTATTCTGAAAATTTTAGCAAAATTTGTGGGACGTGAGTTTAATATGCGTAGTTATGCCATTTTCCACCAGGGACACTACAGACACACGCACAAAAAAATCTTATCACGTGGAAATTTTACCAAGCCATACAGATGGGAAAATAGAGTTACTTTTGCTTGATAGGTTACATATCGTTCCACGGTAGCGCTGATATTAGTTTCCCATAACCTGTTATTTTAGTAACGTAGAACCAATTACTAGGTATGCTACCAGCTGATGTTTTAATCTTTAAACACAATGCTTGAGAAAAGTTAGGGAGGTACAGACGTTTTCTTTTGTCTGATGAAGCCACACTATCAAAATCTGTTTACACAATAAAAATTCCGTTTTTGCGAATCGAAAACACCCTGTCTCAGTTATGATACTTTGAATTTAATGAAGTTTCAGCGTTTTCTGTCATTAAGACACTCTTTTCCATTTTTGGTGACACAAAACGTCCAAAACTTATAAAATTTTAAGTATCGTAACTCGGTAAGTGTTGGTCGTAGACTAATAGATTTATACTCTTTTACTTGTTATACCATGGAGAATTTTTTTCTAAATAAAACTTATAGGACCCAGGAGCGTATAAAACTTTTTATTTCGTAACTATTTTTAAACTAATTATTTTGATGTAAATCAATTTTCATGTGATGAAGAACAATATTTGAGACATTTTTTCAACTGGAATTATATCGGAAAAATTAATGGTTTAGAGCTATTGGTGACCGATAAGAAGGAACGTTCTATGTCGGCCTTATGGGTGTATGCTAGAGGTCTGCACGGGTCGGAATTTCCGGGCCCGGGCCCGGCCCGGCCCGGTGTAAAAATTGAAAGTTCGGCCCGAGCCCGGCCCGGCCCGTGCAAAAATTAGTGAAAACAGGCCCGGCCCGGCCCGGCCCGATTCAATTTCTACAAAAAGAATCAGTTTTTTCTCGACATACAATTAAGATTCTTTTAACGAATACTACGTACATATTTATGGGAAAATTTTACAGTATATTTTAGATTACTATGTGTTCGCAAAGCAGAAAACACACAATAGTAAACATTAACGATTACACAGTGTTTTAGTCATCGTCTCTACAGACATTTCGAAATTCCAATAAGGATTCATTAAAAAGTTAATGCAGTTCAGAATAAAGGATTAAAAACATGATACCTTTTGAAGCTGTATGATAAAAAGTAGTTTTGCGAAAATATTTCTCTCATTTTTAAGGCTTTTCTCAAATCGAAAGAAGTTACATTTCGACACATTTGAGAATTCATTTCTTTTCGGAAACGCGTAAGATTGGCAGGTATTCTTATTCAGAAACTATGTAAATGCCGTCTTTTTCATAGATAAAAGCAATATATCTTTCTCTGAAAATACTGCCAAAGTTAGCGTTATGAATCGAATTTTCGGAAGCGATAGCACAGGAAAGGAGAAAAACGTACAGTCACATGAAAAGAATCTCTGTTATCTCTGTAAGTAATTTATCAAATATGGAGAAAGCTATTCGTTTCCAAATGCCTTCAATAGTCAGGCCTGTGAATTTTATGGCTTTATAGTTAAAAATGAGTCAGAAAATGTGTTTGAAAGTTTCGCATTGTTGAGCAGTGAATATGAGAACCCTTAAGGTATATTTCCAAAGATACTGTTAACAGAAGTTCATTATCACTATTAATACTTTTGCAAAACACAATGCCTGTCCTACACATCCTGAGATCGATTAAGACCAGTTCCGTCCCGGCACGAGTCTGCTGAAAAAAAATTAAACCCGTAATCAGACATCTTGTAACTGTACGATGCCGATCTCTACGATGGACATGCTACATATCTGTATTGATGTTGTTAAACTCGCATCGGCTCGTGACGCACATTCATACTTCTCGAGAAAATCATATTCATTGAAAATGGCTCGTATTTTACCTACTTCGCTTGAATTCTTATATCGGGCCGATAGGCCCGATTATTTTTTTTTATCGGCCCGGCCCTGCAGGCCCGTTCAATTTTTTTGCCGGCCCGGCCCGTTGAAAAAATTGTCCTAATTCTGCCGGCCCGTTGGAAAATTCGCCTTCATTCCGCCGGCCCGGCCCGGGCCCGTGCAAACCTCTAGTGTATGCTACGCAATTTTTGTTTTCCAAATTCACTTTAAGGGGGTAAATTTTACCAAGCAATATTTTATCAGCCTTATATTATTATATTATTACACATTAATGGTCAGATAAAAAGAAAATCTTTAAGATAAAAATTGCTTCTTTTTATTAGTTACGTCGAAAACTAACAAAATATTAATAGTTAATAGCATTTATAAACATTCTGAACAATATAATATATTTATAATATGCATTTCGCAGATAACCCAGCAATTCTTATTTTGTTGTAAATAAAAATGCTTATTTTCACTACATTTTACAAATTACTATCGTCATTCTAAAAACTTCGCGCATTTACAATTGGCGATCAGGATTTCTACGATTAAAAGTAAACTTCAAAATTTCATTGTCGACGAGTAAAAAACTTCATATCGACGAATAGAAAACTTCATGGCGTCGAGATCGACGAGGAAAAACTTCTAAACCTCACAAAAATATTAGGAATTTTATTAAACATTGTTATAAATATATTGCTATACAATTCTCATTACTTTTAATGCTGCTTGTTTCCTCTATGTTGCTTCGATCTCAATCGATGTTTGTTTATAGCATGCGAAATTGATAAAGAAATGAAAAAAAATAATAAAAAGTATGATAATTTCAACTAATATATGTAATTTTTTTTCGTTTAATGACACAGTAAGATCCATTCTTTTAAAAACAAGAGCAATAATTAAACAGTACAATAAAGATCGTATTTTCTCTAAGAATTTATATATATAATGACACAAAGTGTATAACGCTTCCGGGGTTGAACTCATCCGGATTCCACTTCGCTTTATCGTATTCCATTCGGCCATTTTTATTGAAAATTATTTTTTTTTTTGAATTAAACTTCATAAAAGTTACATTTTTAGAAAGATTATTCAAAATAAATTAACATTTGAGAGATGACTTACATTTAATTATGTACATATTCTAAGATAACTTCAGTTGAAATTCGTTTGGCCCTCTCTCTCCATAAGTAAACATTCATTTGTATCGCATTCATTGTGAACTTTGAGCTTTGTTGGCGCCATCTGTCGTAGTTAAAATAAAAAAGAAGTTTCTTTAGAAATTCTTTGAACTCTGAAGACATTGGGGGAAAAAATGAATAGTATTTCTTCTAAAATATAATTAGACTATCAGGGATACTTAATGCCGTGTAGAATATATATATATATATCTGTACCTTGGAACAAAAAGGGCCAATGTCCATTTTTCTCAAATGGCAGGAAACCCAATTTAAGTTTGAGGAAGTTTAAGAATCTTGCTACGATTTCTGTACTATTATTTTTCAAAGTTGTACCTTTGACAATTCAGTAATGTTTTTCTCACTACACAATCTAATGAATGTTAAATTGATTTTTTTTT
Organism: Maratus speciosus; assembly: GCA_963932465.1. Classification (NCBI taxonomy): domain Eukaryota; kingdom Metazoa; phylum Arthropoda; class Arachnida; order Araneae; family Salticidae; genus Maratus; species Maratus speciosus. The sequence goes on from OZ010796.1 coordinate 478,927,542, forward strand.
TTTTTTTTGGCTATTTTTACATTAACAGTAAGTAACATTGGCCTCGAAAAAATATTTTGTTCCCAATGATCTAATATTGGGAGGACTTTGGCCCTTTTAACAATTACTTTATATGGCATCCTTAATTCATTCGTGCATTTAACTCAAATTTCTCAATTTTGGACATTGGCCCTTTTTGTCCCAAGGTACATATATATATATAACAATGGAAATAAAATTTTGCATTTTTGTATTTTGTAGGGAAAATAAATTTGTAATTTAATAAAAGAATTTGAGAAAAAAAAATCTGTTAATGCAATTAATAGTTACAACTTACTTAAGTGATAAAGGATCATTTTTAATGATCAAAATTTATTATAGGTTTCTTTATGCATGTTTTTTTAAAAAAATGAGGATTTAATCTGAGTTAAACTTTTTAAAATATAAGTTATATAATTATTATTTTGGCGTCAGCTATCGGCAATTAATCCGTGAAGGACTCTTATTTAATTTTTTGTATTATTATTATTATGATGATTTATAAGAAATTGGAGGTTATTGATTTTTTTAAAGCAATGAACGAAGACGAAAGTTAATTGACAATATATTTTTAAATAGCATTATTAATTCTAATTTGCATGTTTTTTGTGAAGTACTTTAAATTTTGTGAGTGAAGTTCTTTCTTGCAAATTAAGTTTCAATTATAAATGGGCTGTTTTTATAACTTTTTTATTCCCACCTTATTTTATTAGTCAGATAAGATAAAATTTATTACTTCATAATTCTTTTTATAATGCAATGCTATATCATTCTTTTGAAAATGCAAACACGTCATTCTGACGGGCTACCTTCTAGTAAAATAAGAATTGCCGGATAGTCTAGGAACGCATATTATATATATTTTTTTAATTTTTGTTCAAATACATTTCTAATTGTTATTAAAAATTTATATGTTGCTAGTTTTAGACAGAACTATTAAAAAGAAGCAATTTTTAACTTAAAAGTTTTCTCTATCTTTTACCATTAATGAGTAATAAGATAAGGTAAAAAAATATCCCGAGGTAACATTTACCCCCTTAAAATGTATTATTTAGGCAACAAAAGTAATTACGGATTACATACAGCCAGGAGCATTATATATCCCTAAAGTTTCAGAATATTTTGAATTTACAGGTTGAGAATATTCCCTTGTTAGAGAAATATTGGTGTTAGGAAATTTAACTTTACAGTGCTTAAAACCTTTAAAAATCCTGAAATATTTTTGGGGGATAAAGGTGAAATGCTTTCAAAGAAAACTTGTAAAACATAAACTAGGTATCAATAAAAAAACAAAATATTTTCTGTAACAAAAAATAGCTATCATAAAGCTTTAATATATCCATTATTTTATTCACTAATGTATTTCAATAAATGGTTCTACAAAAACGCATTATTTTTTATGCAGATTTTGTGTTTTCTTACACATGCAGGCCTTTTTTTAACATGTTACAAGGAAGAAAACGAATGGAAAAGCTATATTTTATACATTTCTAAGATGTAATGAAAGAATGAAAACAAGCAGATAAATATTAGATAATCACAATCGAATATATTTCCACTACGTAACTGTTATTTATTAACAGAAAAATATAAATAAATAAAAGGGTCAATTATTCATTTTGCAAGCTTTTGAAATTTGAAAATACTTTAACACTTTCGCGTCTGGCGTACATGTCTAAATATTTATGTTATTCTTTAAAAGTACTATTGTTATTATTTGCAAATATGTAGGGATGATAATATATACATACCTTTAATATAATATCACTTCATTCATGCTGCAGTATTTAGTAAAATGCATATTAAAACTACGCTTGTCATACTTTCGCCAAGGGATTTGCTGTTGTTGAGACTTTTGTTTCGAAAACCTGTCCCATTATTTAAAATGAAATATAAAGAAAAATAATGTTTCAAACATAGATTATGAAACACTTTGCAGCGCATTCAGAATACTGTAACAAAACTTCACTGTCTACTAAAATGATCAGTAAACAATTTTGAAAATGCATAACACCTATCAAAACTCAATTTTAGCACTTAAAAACTATAACCTGTGAAGTATCCGAACTCTTATGTGCAGCTCTGTATATGATCTGTTGATTTATATATGAACTACATAGTAAGGTAAAATTTAGTTGAGGTAGGAAACGCTTAACACCATAACTAATTTTCGGCAATAAACGAAAATGTATTCGAATTATTTTGTACTCCCCTGTATATTATGATCTATAGAGTTTATACACACAAAGTAATGTGTAAATACACATACCACAATTGAAAACGCACTTTCAGCTATTATCTCTCATAGACAGTAATTTAACGAAATTCTTTTGTGCGTCCCCGTACATGAACGATAAATACTATACACCATATTCTACAGTAAGTATCTTCATTAATGTGTATCAGTTTCAAAATGTTTGAAATTGTGTAACATCATTAAAATACATTGCAAACGATTTTTCTCACATACCATAATGTAACGGAATTATTTTAAGTGTCCCTCTAAAAGAACTATAAATGCTACATACTTCATTTTTAGGGGTTCCGTACTTAAAAAGTAAAAACGGAACCATTATAAGATGACTTCTATGTCTATCTGTCATAGCCATTGGAACCATTGGAACCATTGGAACCATAGGAACGTGGAAAGATCAAATTGGGGGAAGTAATAAAGAATATTGACCCACATATTTACAGATTATTAAACATTCACAAATATATTTAGGGAAAATGTAGAGGGGCTAATTAATTTACTTTAAAAAAATCTTTTTTTTTTTTGTGTGTGTATCGTGTGAAAGCTCTCGTAACGCTGCACTCAAAAATAATTAATTTAATCTAATTTTAATTTCAGATAATATATTTTCAGAGGTATCATCGAAAATGTAGTGAAAAAATATATCTCCCCCCCCCCCCTGTATTTCCGAATCTAATGAAACTAAAATTTTGAAAAAAAATAGAGGTAGTAAACGTTAATGTAAACCTTGTAGGAAAACTATAGCGATTACCCTAGGATTACCTTTTTGAGAAAAGCGCATTTTACGGTTACACATAAATTTTGAACTGCAGGCATTCAGCAAAGGTGTCGAGGAGCGCTGGAGGTACCTATTGTAGCAGAAGTATAAAAGCACTGTTGATAATTTTTTTCGAAAAAAATTATATGTAATTAGCCGAGATATTAACCCTTAAAGACACGGACGGTTTGAACATTCATAATGACAGAGGCGGCGTACCCTATGTACCATCGGCTTTTAAAGCCAGATAACAAATTTTAATGATATATTTGTGTAATGCAATCAGTGTTGCCAGACTGGGGACGTTTTTAATTCAGATAATTTGGCTGTCACCACTTTTCTTAAATAGTATAATTCGCCTTGTTTTTCAGAATATTTAACCTCTTTTTAAAAAGGCAGAATATTTCTATTTCAAAAAAGCGGTGACAATCAACAATCTGGGGACAAAAAAATTCCCAATCGGGGGACAAAAAGTCCCCAATCTGGCAACACTGAATGCAACGCCCAGTAGCAGTATAAAAGCAATAAACGTCAAATTTTTAAAAACAGATATTTAATTAGAATTAATCACACAAATATTATAGGATTCACCACTAGTTTGCATTGAGTGGATTTCGCAACACGCTTCCCGTGTTTTTAAAAGTTAATTAAAAACCTATCTGGTAAAACTCGGCACAGACCAAGGCGGCATTGCAACTTTGTGACCTCCTTCCGAAGCGCGCTTAGCACAATGCCAATTTTAAACTTTGAGCAAGAGTTTTCTTTTAGTTACACAGTGGAAAGAAAAGATTATTACTACGCTGAATTTAGTCTTATCAAATGCCAAATGAAGTTTAAATATGCCTACTTTTAATTTTCAGTTCCGAATTAAATTCATCATAAACAGACTAGGATAAGATTAAAAAATGAGTTATACAGAATAACAATATTTGAATTATTTAGGCTTCATATTTCTTTGAACTTTTATGGTATACCCATTCACACTTTTCTAGTATATACAGCTATACCCAACTCTACGTTGTACAGTATACTTATTATATAGTATACTTCTTGTATATACTTCTTGTATACTTATTGTATAGTATACTTCTTATTATTTTTTTAGCAACGATTTTTTTAATGATACGGTTAATAATTCACATATTTATTGTACGGAACTCTCTGAGTGCGAGTAATACTCGCACTTGACCGTTTATTAATACTGAATATGCCATAGTATACTAAACCTCAATAACACATATCTATATCAGTGGGATCCATGAATATCAATTTGGCAATCCGAATATATTTACTCGAGTTAGACCACCAGGTAAACCGAATTCATAAACACTTTTTTACTATGTTGGAAAGATTTAAAAATGGAGAGTACTTGTCCTATATATAAAAAAAAACAATAATTTATGATAAAATAAGGAAAAATATTGGAAAGCTATGGTGTGCATTTAATTTTATTGTAATAAGAAAAATAAATTTATTGTAATAATAATTTTCTAAACGTCTTCAAAAATACTTCCCAAGCATTTTTTTGTAATATTAATAGTACACAAAATAACCACTGACTCATTCGTTAGATTTCAGTTAATCTTATTTTATGCCAGGTTACTAAGTACTTTTAATGTTTTAAACTAAAAAGTAATTTTCGCCTAAAATAATTAGAAAAAAGTTGGACCCGAAAGGGTTAAATAAAGAATACAATACACTGAGTTGATTAAATATTTGTGCGACGCAAAATTTCTACTGTGTTATTTTCTTGTTCTAAATCTAGCGATACATGCTGTAGATTTTGAACAACAAATCGTGCTTACATACCGTGATATACATTGTGTTGATGTATTAGTGAGAAAAACCATATGGAAAGAGTGTTTAGTTTACGTTGAAAATGGCTCATTTCAAAAGATTTATTGTATCCCTTTAAGAAAACAAATACATAAAGGTCCTTTTATGTCTTGACGGCTACTGAAGGATTCGCCTCACCTGGAGGAAAATAATTTACACATTTTGACATTGTGATTTCAAGCTTCTGTGTAAATTTTCTCGATGCGTTTTAGTCTGCTAGAAAAATTACGACGTAAAAGAAGAAATTCTGTTGTACTATAATGTGTATTATTTTAAGCTAGTATTTAACACCTTAGATTTAATGTATCTCACTATATTTTGCACCTATTTTTATAAATAAAGGAAATATGAGTTGTTACTGATTGTTTCAAATAAATTAGCATACAAAGTAAAAAAAAAAAAAAAGAGAAGAAAAAAAGATTCATTTTTTAAGTATTTTTTATGCAATTTCTTCTTAATTTTTTTAATTTTAAGGGTTAAGGTTTACCTTAAAATTGCTCATAAAGCGATTTTTCTTTTTCAATATTAAATGAAAGCCTGTTTTATTGTGAATATTTTGACACCTCATTTTTAATCCTACTGTAATTATATCGCAAGATATTGTAAATTTTGTTAATACATTCAGCGCAATTATCCACACAAATTAAAACTTTAAATGGCCTTTTTCTCCATGTTCATATTTTCTTCACTTTCATGTTTTAAAAAATGCTAAGGCTTTTTTTTTTGTATTTGAGATAGAGATTTAAAATTTTTTGTACATGTTTTTTATTATATATGTGATAAATCTGCGCATGGAAATAGCCTTCAGGTTTTTTGTTAATTAAAAAAATGTATATGAAGATGTGTTAAATTTCATCGTTTTACACTATATGTATCAGTAAAAAAATTATATGAAATGTAATATTAGATGTATCTAAAAATCGATGCGCAGTCTTGAGTAATGCACATCTGAAAATCTAAAACAAGGGGGGCCAAAATATCAATTTTTAAAAAAGTAGTAGCGATTTTAAAAATTCAAATTTTTATAAGCTTTTTTAAATTTTTAGTTAAATATGCAGTTAAATTATTTTTTTTTTCAAAATTTACTTTTAGTTGAACATTGATATGCCGTGAGTTCATGATTTGAACAATATTTTAAAAAATGAACAAAATTGTTGAAAAGTTGTTGTTTAAACTGTCCCCTTAAAGAAAAATAATGCAAATATCAAAAATGTCCTTACGACAAAAATAATGATAGTTTACTAATTGTTTCGAAATAAATTTATAATTTGAATTACTAAGAATGAAATGATCTACAATTTAAGCCACAAAATAAAGACGTCAAGGCCTACCTATTCAAATAATCAATTTACTATAACTACTTTGGTACTATCAATTTAGTCTACATATATATTCAGTTTTTTAATTTATAAAAATAGTTGGAAAATTTTAGACAGTTCTCAGATATTTAAAGACCGATAATTCATTACACTCACAAAATCCCATAATTTGGAGGAAATAAGTTTGATATAAATGTAAAGACAATTTTTCGAGATAAAGCGTTTGAGAAACAGATTTTCATGAAATTATGTTTTACATGAAAATTGTGATTTTAAAAAGTTTTACGTTTTTATTTAAAGCATTAAAATTTTGATGTCTGAAAATCTATTAGAAATATCAAACTCCAATTTCTTAAAAATCTTCAGTTACCTACCTTAATTTAAATCTACCCTATATATATAAAATCCTAATGATACGAATTTATGAAACGGATATATGAAACGAATTTATGAAACGGATATATGAATCGACTGATTAAACAACTGAATATGTTTCAAGCGATTTCTCCTTAATCTAAAATATGGAATACTTTGCGATGAAATTAACACCAAAAATCAGCATTGATACGCAAATCTCAAAACTGGTATTAGAATTTTTAAATTCGAATTAGTTTTTGAAATATTAATTTTTTTCTAATTTTATATACATTTTCTAATGATGGCAACTCAAATTTTAATCAAACATATATATATATATTTTTTTTCATATTTCAAAAAAGGTTGACATGGTAACCGGGCTATTGTTGTTTATTTGATAATAAATGTTTATTTACCTTTATTTCTTTTTATAAATTATATAAATTATTTTGTTCCATAATTATTAATTATTTTTTTTATATTTCCTTTAGAAAATAATAGAAAATAATTAAAAAATACGGTACTACTTAGTTATTCCGTCGACCAATTTCGCCAAATTATATAAACCGCCAAAACACTCGCAAAATTATACAAATTGACATAATTTTTATTTTAAATAACGAAAGAACAAATAAATTAGTATAACATTAATAAATATACAAATAAAAAGTCGAAATAAAAATCACTTGATGACGTAAACACGTGTAACTTGCTTAAAGTCAAGTGAATGTGACATTTACGATCAACCATTATTGGCATTTAATCTTATAGTTTGGCGATAGATTTTTGGTCGACGGGATAACTAAGTAATACCAAAAATGCATATGTTACTGGTATTTGAAAACGAGGTTTTCGCCAAATTTTCGCAAAAAAAAAAAAAAAAAAAAAAAAAAAAAAAAAATCACGCCAAACCTGCATTGCGCATAACATCTAGCCAAATATTACCACTCGAAAAAAAAAAAAAATGCTAACTGGCGAGTTGAAAAAAAGCTATTGGCGAGATTTGTATCCGGCTAGCGTAACAGTACCAAGAATTCTTTGCAACCATGTCAAATTTTATGTAGTTTTATTCGAAACAAAAATTTTGATTTTTTAATCAAAATGGAAAACTTACGGTCCCATATTGGCGCGATTTTTTTTCTGACGCCAATGTCATATACGGAACGGGCACTTAACTGGCGCCAAAGTATCGTTATTTTGCTTGATATGGTAATCCGGATGTTGTTATTTATGCTGTTGGTGCGTCCCCCAAATTGGTGTCGTTAAAAAATCGTGCCAATATGGGACGTATTTGACATCTGTGCCGAACTTTCATATGAACGGCGAAGGGATCAGACCGTATTTGTTTATGGCAGTTGATGACTTGAACTATTATAATATAGATGAAATGATGGTGGTAGAATAATATTTAGCGACTTATCACCTGTGCCTGGCTAACATTAAAGTACCAAAATGGCACCTAGAGTATAAAAAGCAAAGTGATCCGCCTGGAACTGTTGATGATAGTCACATGACTTAGGCTATTGTTATAAAGATTGTTTTAAAATACCGGGAGACAAAGATTCTGTATACTTAATTTATTTTATTTTAGCTTCTTTTCAAATGTTTAACTGATCCTCTTTAATCAAAAACGAAAACAACAACTGGATGTCTTAACAGCAACTGATTCGCGCTTAATTTTTCGCAATCAAAGGGAATTGAATGGAAACCCGTTTACAGGGAGATCTGCACAGCTTTTTTCAGTATAATTCAATCTTCTCTAATATTTTTAAAACCCATCAGATTAGCGTGTTTTTAGATTCTGCAGTGTCTGAAGGGAGGTTGGCGAGCGTAGCTTGCAGGGGGCAGAGCCCCCTAGTATCTCTATATAATAAAACACCGTGAACGAATCTGGGCCGAGTCCATCCTGAAAAAAATCTTAGGAATAAGTTTTCAACAGGCCGCAAGATTGCGCATTGTTCAACTTATCGAAATATACGCATAATCTCCTTTGTATCACATCTATTTATCTTTATTTTCTCCAAAACCTACAAAAAATATTAAATTATAATGTTTTAAATTATAAATTATAAATAACGGGTAACCAGATATAAATACACGAAGACTGTTGCCATTTTAGAACTACAAATTCCAAATCTAGATACAAATGAACGATTCTTACACCATTTTATTTAAAAAAAAAAAAAAAAACAAAGAAAGAAAATACAGGTTAACTTCTGATTCTGCTATTAAAATATTTGTAAATTTATATTATTAAAGCCCTTAAATATTTTGAAATACGTTTTTCACTTTTTCATACCAACTCATGATTTTGTGAAAAATGGAGTTAGTTGTCCGGAAGTACAAACTGTATTCGCTAAACTAGCGCCCTCGGCCTAAACTTCAGCGTCTAGAATACCTAGTGTAGAAATATGCTATCCAAACAACACTAAAAATTTGTATCCCTTAAATGTGCGACGATATTGCTGCGACATCTGCGGGATTTTCGTATTACATTGTATAGACTAACAATATCTCGCAGTTGTTGAAAATATCCCGCAGATGTCGCTGCGATCTGTATATTTCAACAGTATCGTTGTACATTTAAGGGATACAATATTTTAGCACTTTTGTAAGTATTACAGGGATAGCCAATTTTCACACTATATATTCTAGGCGCAATACTTGAACTGTAGAGAAATTTCCGTCTATTTTTAAACGTTATTTTGGTGCCATCTATCGACAAGCAGTATAAATGAAAGAATTTTTGATTGAAAACAGATAATCAGTATAAATGAAAGAATTTCTGATTGAAAATAGATAATCAGTATAAATGAAAGAATTTCTGATGGAAATTAGAATTTCTCATTAAAAAAAAATGCAGGACGTAATGATGTAATTCAACAATGTAAATAATGTAACGATATCGTTTTTTAAAAGCTTCTTCATTCAATATAAATAAAATGAACATTATTATTATTATGATTTCTTTGATAGAATTTTAATTTATTTTTATTAATTTTCAAGAGCTTAACATTTATCCGCCTAATTTTTTAAAATTTTGTTTGTATTATAAGTGAGTTTTTCTTTTTCCCTAGATGTATTTGAAATATAAGATGTTATCATGATTGCATTAGTATGGCTGAAATATATTTTTTCACTATTAAATTGCAATTTTTCTTTTCACTCCAAAGTTCTGCTCAAATGTTATTATGTTAAAAATCGAAATTTTATCACATTGATATAATTAATATATGTAGTACATAACATGATATTGTATATTCCTTACATTTTAACTACATTTGATATGAAATATAAATTTTATTTGCGATGCAAGACAATTTCATGTAAGTATAAGGTAAGTTTTTAAAAAAATGATAAAACAAAATTAAAATTTTCCGAAAGAAACAATGATAATTGGTAATTTTTGTTTTATTTATACCGAATGAAAATTTAAATTTATATAACTGAAGTTTTTAAAAATTCATCTTGAATTAAATCCTGCATATTTTCTATTAAAAAAATTAACAAAAAGTTCCTTTGTTTATATTATTTGACAATGAATGGCGCCACATCCATATTTAGAAACGAAACGTAAAGCTCCATTAACCAGTAAAACCGCTGTTGTAATCCTACAGAGTTCTAATACAATATCGCTATCTCTTTAATTCTGTGCCTTGATCCCCATCTAATGCAGAGCGGTTGATTGAGCCATTCATTATTAAGATTCATTCTTTTTATAAAAATAATATATTTAAAAAAAACTTTAACGCATTGAATATTCAATTTTAATGTTTTGTAAAACCTTCAGAAATTGTGTTTCACTTTGCTAATCATTATTATTGTTACAATAATTATTGTTGTTTGTTTCGTCCTATTGTTGAACTATTCCAGAAATTTAATATTGGGTAAAAATATATTCTCATCATTCGTATATGTAGAAATCATTTGTCATTTTAAAAATGTACTTTTCTACAATACAAACAATAAAAATAATAGAAATTCAATAATACAATCTCCATCCTGTTTGTTTATGTGAAGTCTTATGAAAATGAAACGCAAATCAACATTCCTTCATTTTTGACGGGTCTATATACTAGTTAGATAATATTTTCTTTAGTTAGGTTACTTAGATACATATTTATAGTTATTTAAGCGCACTTCCGATCTGATAGCTGCAACAGAAACAACCATAACTACACTTTCAATGATCGTACAAAGAAACAAAAACCATCCTAGATAGCTAAATGTATACAGTTTGACCACGTATATCCTGACCGACCTTTATTTTCGCAAATGTTGGTCCTAGATGCGTACTTCCAATTACAAAATGATTTAAATAAGGTAAAGCGTTATTTTTAAAACGATTTGGGACAATAAAAACATTTATTAAAAAATTACGAAATTTAAATTTTTATACTGTCCCCCGGTCTTATAAGTGATATTTAGTAGTAAAAATTTACTGACACTAACAAGTAAGACAAAAAAGTCCCATTCATCTAACATTAAAATTGATCGAGTTGTGAAACTTTGAAATTCATGACTTATACCGCTTTTTTGCATATCAAAACAGATGATTTCAGCCATGCTTTCAGGGGTCGTATATAAAGTACTTAAACTTATTTCAAGGTATCTGCGGTTTGAAAGAAATCGTACAATTATTACGATTGAGTTAACTTAAGTTTCAGATAAGTTAAAATAATTGTATTTTAACGTATGTTTTATTTTGTAAGGATTTGAGGCTATGATTTCTTTTAACAAAAATTATGTTATTTTCATAAGGTTTTATTTAACTTGCAACGATCGTCTTTCCAGTTTCAAATTTGTACTCGAAAATTTAACTCGCTTTCAAATGTCCGATCGAAGTTAAATTTTGCATACTGACTTAAATCCGATGACAATGTAATATTATTATGATTTTCGACGCTTACCATCTTATATAATACTTATATTAGAGGATAACACAAAAAAATTCGGATAGATTACCGTCAACAAGTTTAAGAAAGAGTTTTAGATTAGATAACATAAACCTGCGATGGTTGTGTTTTTTAACTTTTATAATTACGTTTTATGTATTTTTTAACGCTGAATAAAAGAATTACCTTCGCTTTTAACCTTCCGTCTACCAGACGGGTCCATTGGACCCGACATGTACATTCAAAATATTTATTCAAACCAGAAATTTCTTCAAAACAAACTAAATGTATAAATCAGACAATAATAAGTTAAATAAACAAATTAAATAGTTTTAAGTAAAAATTCTGGTGTAGAATGTTTTTATAAAACTTGAGTAAAATTTCCGGTAGTTCTAGGGTTAACCATCATATCAGGATTTTTCGCAAATCATAAATTTCAAAGTTAAAAAATAGCGAAAAATTTGATACTACAAAATAGATGAAAGACTTTTTTATTCAAATTAATTTTATTTAACCCATTTGTGCCTGGCGTCCTAATTTTGGGACGTTTTCTTAAAAAAAAAAATCCCATTACAAATGGAATAATGATATCTTTTCAAACCTTTGTAAAATATATCCTTAGTATTTGTTTTCAATATTTATCCATAAATGGCAGCACATTTTTAAGAATAAAAAGGTGAAATAAATGTTTGTTGTAGTGCAAAGTTGGATTTTCTTGAAATAATATGCCACGTAAGAAAATGTAAGATATTTCTTTTATTTTTTTATCAATCATTTTATAAGTGGTATTATTTATAAGACGAAACATTATTTTAGAATACGTATTTTTGCATTTTTCCAGATTTCTATGTTTTTGTTCGAATTTGAACCTTTATATATCGTCCCAATTTTGGGGCGCTAGGCACGAATGGGTAGGGGTTTTCTCCGTTACTGTCTATGCATTGAATGTATGTTTCATGCCATCTATTTTGTTACAAAATGGTTACATACCATTCGGATTATTATTTGGCTATAAAATTATTATTCGGATTATTATTTGGCTATTCTTTGTTATTACTATAGGGGAGTACGGGCTGGGCTAGGTTCAAGAACAAGACCACCCCCCCTCCCCACCTTTAGCTATTGTCTTAGTAAAATTTTATATCATTACGTTATGTTTTGTACTAATTTAGTATTTGAAATCCTGAGGTTACTAAAATATATACAGTATAACTTCGATTATCCGACGTAATTGGGACTGAACCGACAGCGGATAATCGAAATTTCCAGTTAATCGAGAATTTATTTATAATCATCTTCTTTAATATGTAACATCGTCATCGAACTGCTATTACGACTATTTAAACTGCTTAATAAATATCTAAATTTAAATTATACGTGAAAATAATTTTATTTGTTTAGAACAGGGACGTGTACACGGGGAAGGGGGGGGGGAGATCGGATCTTGCGGGAGCTCAAGTTAATTTCAATGGAATTCGAAGAAAGGGAAACCAAAATGCTTATCTCTACTAGTGGCTGGGTAAGGAATGCTTGCATACACAAGGAATGTGAAAGTAAAATTAACGGTCAAGTGCGAATATTTTTTGCGCACTGAGGTTTCCGTACAATAATATATGAATTAGTAAGTGCATTATTAAAGAAATACCGTTGCTAAAAGAATACTAACACTTTGTAAAAACTATACAACGTAGGGTTGAGTATAGCTGTATAGTATACAGGGTGCAAAGGAAAGTTCCTTTAACCTGAAAATACTTGCGAACGGAGAGAGCTACAGCTATACAAGTGAGGTAACGGTACAGTAAAGCGACTACGCCCGAACTAATGCAAACTACAGCAGCACCTTTAGTGGCAAAATTTGGAAGATAGCTATTGCAAATCGAAAACGAAAAGAGGTAGTTCAAATTTTCCAATTAGAAAGTTTTAGAGCATCAATTAATTAGTACGAAACAGCATTTGGTTCACACTGATAAGATAAATCGTCATCTGCATACCCAAAAATGTCCGAAATCGATGAGCGACGATTCTACTTTACCTATTCACATTCCGGAAATGTAGCAGTGCACAATTGCAGATTGTGACGTTGTACTGTGCTGCAATGTCTGTAAAGATTCAATTTCCAATGCATTTAAAATTTTAGAATAACACTTTTAGGGCCAGAAGAATTCTGTTCGTAAACTTATGAAATAATTGACTGACACCAGAATATTCAAACGAATTTCTCTGAAAACAAAAACCCGCTAATTTGCACTTTCATTAGAAAAGCAAAATTTTATTAAAATATTCTTGGTGCCATTTGTCAGTTTTGAAATTAAAATTAGGTGGCTAGACCGTCTAGCCACCGCCCTTCAAAGGGTTAAATCTATGTCGTCGTATTAAAGAGGCTTGCAATAGACGTTCCATGCTGAGAAATGTGCATGCAGAATTACTCTTATGAATACAAACGTGTATCGTGAGCAATGGCGAACTTTTCGAACATACTGAATAATTAACTTTTTATCACTGTCAGACAGTCTTTTTTGTGTGCGTGTGATGTTATCAAAATGTATTGAGATAAGTACGTATATATAGCATAAATTGTGCGTATTTCTTCATACTTCTGACTATTCCATTCAAACGTTTACACAAAATGGAATGCATTGATTTCGGACATTTTTGGGTAAACAGGCGAAGATTTATCTTATCCATGTAAATCAAATGTCGTATTCTATTAATTAATTGATGCTCTATAACTTTCTAATTAGAAATTTTGCTCTATCTCTTTTCGGTTTCGATTTCCAGTGGCTATCTTCCAAATTTCGCCACTAGAGGGGCGCTGCTGTCGTTTTCATTAAATCGGGCTTAGTCGTTTTACTATACCGTTACCTCACTTGCATAGCTGTAGCTCTCTCCGTTCACAAGTATTTTCAGGTTAAAGGGACTTTCCTTTGCACCCTGTATACTAGAAAAGTATAAATGGATATACCATGAAAGTTCAAAGATATATGGAACCTAAATAATAGCAAATATAGCTATTCTGTATATTTGTTATTCCATATAGGTTTTTAGTTAACCTTTAAAGACATAGTAGGTGTATTGAGAGAGCCACTCAATGGAAACTAGTCGCGAATCCCATAGTATTTATGTGATTAATTGTCCTTAAATTAGTCTGTTTTTAACAATTTGACGTTTATTGCTTTTATACTGCTACTGGTCATTGCATTACATAAATATATCCTTAAAATTTGTTATCTAGGCTTTAAAAGCCGATGGAGCATAGAGTACGCCATCCCTGTCGTTATGTATGTCCAAACCGTCTGTGTCGTTAAGGGTTAATATCTCGGCTAATTGCTGACGATTTTTTCCGAAATTCATGATCACAAGCTACAAATGCTTCTGTACTTCTGCTACAATAAGTGCCTCCAGCTCTGCTCAACGCTTTTGCTGAAGCACGTAAATCGAAATTTGAGTGTAACGGAAAAATGCGATTTTCTCAAAAACTATGTGACCTAGGGTAATCGCTATAATTTTCCTGCAAGGTTTAAATTAATGTCTACTACCTCTAATTTTTTCATAATTTTAGTTTCGATAGATTCGGAGTTAGATGGGGGGGGGGGGGACATATTTTTGCGCTACATTTTCCACCATAACTTTGAAAATATAATACCTAAAATTAAATGAAATATATTTTTGATTTCTGCGTTACGAAAGCTTTCACGCGATACACCACATGATATACAAAGAAAAGATTTTTTTTCATGTAACGTAATTAGCCCCTCTACATTTTTCCTAAATATATTTATGAATATTTATTAATCTGTAAATATGTGGGTCAATAGTCTTTATTACTTCCCCGAATTTGAACTTTCCACGTTGCATAGTTTACGAGTAAAAGGGCTGTGACAGACAGACAGACACAGGAGTGATCTTATAATGGTTCCGTTTTTACTTTTTAAGTACGGATCCCTGAAAAAAAAATTAAAACATTCAGGATATCGACATTGGTTTACGGAGAGTTCCGGCTAAACGAGGGTCGGATAATCGAAGCTCTATTGTACCATATATACCCGTGTGTAAAACGGAGAATTTTTGACAATTTTCTGCAAGTAAATTTGGTGGGTAGACTTATACGCGAGTCAATTACAAAAGCCAAAAAAAAAAAAAAAAAAAAAACCTTTGAATACTGCAAAGGTCTAATTTTTTATGTGTATAAATAATAGAATAATATATAAAATATTCAAATAATAATAATTTATTATTTAAAAAAATCAATGATTTGTTTTTGTTTACTTACTAATTTTTCGCATTAGTAAGTGAAATCTTTGGTTTGATTTTGTGCTAAATTGAAGTAAAAAGTTAGGGGGTTGGCATACGCGAGTTTCTGATTTTTTTGCAGAATTTGCATTCAAAAGTTAGTGGATCGGCGTATATGTGAGTATATACGGTATGTATACTCTATTAGTAATTATTGATTATTATAAATTTTTACTATGCCAATAGCTAATGGTGAGGAAGAAGGGGGTCTTGTTCTTGAGCCGATCCAAGCCGAGCACCCCCCTCCCCTCTTATAGTAATAATAAAGAAATTTTTATAGTCAAACAATTACCCGAATGATATATAACCTTTTTGAAACAAATTAATTGGCACAAAACATAGATATAATGCTTAGACAATAACGGAGACAATAACCCCTACCCTCTCGTGCCTAGTGTCCCAAAATTGGGACGTTTAGATTTTTATATGTTAAATAAATATTTTTTCAAAGAGAATTTTTGTATCCTTTTTTACGTTCATTTTACACCATTTACTATAATTAAGCACAATATTGAGTTGAAAAAAAATTCAGGCACTAATGGGTTAATTCAATAATTTATTCAATTTTTTGGCTTTACTGGGTTTCTTACAGCTAAACAGCTCAGGAGTCCGATGAGGTTGGGAGGGGAGGGGATCAATTTCAACTTCGAGCTTTATAACTTTGAAATGTGCGATTTGAAAAAAATCCTGACGTGATGGTTTAAAATGAAGGTCATTTTCGGATTCAGCGCTAAAAGATACATAAAAATCAATTTACAAAAGCTAAAAAACATGGCACAACCCAAAATTTGAAAGACAGTGTAATCTAACAGCATTTAAAGATATGTATATTTTGTAAAAAATTGATTCAGCTTCCTCTTATATGTTCAGCACAAATTGTACATTTTGCAGTAATATGTCAGAATGATTTAAGATTTCAAATTTATATTGCAAGCCTAATTTTACTCTCAACCATTTCTTTAATATATCTGATGAAATTATATTTCTAGTAAATTTATGAATGACCCCTAATTTGCAGCAAAAAATATGCTCCAACTTTAAACAGCTATTACTCGGTCAATTTTAATCATAGAATAACGAGACTTTTTTTTGTCTTAATTGTCAGTGTAAAGGGAAAATTTTGCTAAATATAACTTATAGGACCGGGGGGGGGGGGGCGTATAAAAATTTGGATTCTGTAATTCTTCACTAAATTGTTTTTTCGCTTCAAACTTTTTTTTTTATCTTAACTCTGCACCTAATTTTGACCACTTTAGTAATTGGAAGTATGCATCTAGGACCAACGGTTGCGAAAATAAAGGTCGGTCAGGTTATACGCGGACACCCTGTATAGTCTTTCGTATAAAACAATAAAACAAATCTGTGATATTTGTCGAAAACCGGCTTTTTAAAATGTAGTGGGATACCTTCAGATACAATACGGAAGAAAGAATTTTTGTTTTTATTTAGTAATGAATTCATATAGTTCAATGGAGGTAAACCATAAGATGAAGTTTAAAATTACCAAAGAATCATTTTCAGGTAGTATTTGTGCCAAAATTTTATTCAATTTTTAATTATTAATCTATCAGACAATTTATATAAGTGGGCAAGCAGGCCCTCAGAGAAAGTCTCGCTAATGAATCGAAGGGACCCCTTCTCAATGAATTCATATAAAATTTTTAAATTTTGATCACAATTATTTTTGAATAGTAATTTTTGCTTTATTTAATCATAGAAATTTTGTTGAAAAATAAGGTGAAAATTACTATTTAGAAACAGCGTAAGTCAAAATTTAGACGATTACGCACACTATGCGGCACATATACCTGGCGTTCCTCGTGAACGGATTAAATATACAGGGTGTCCATAATTAAACGATCCTATTTTAAAGTTGTCTACAGCCAAAACTATTGTTCAGAAACTTTTGAAATTTTGTGAATGATATAATGAAGGGGTGGGAATTTGTTTAGGCGAAATAAATAATAGTTCCAAATTTCGCCGCCAGGGGTCATTTTTAATGAATTACGCATTTATCATATATTCATGCACAATTTTTATGCAAGATGGAGTTCCTACACACATTAGCTTTTGTGTTAAGGACGTCCTCAAAAATCACTTCACAGAAGAACGTTTCATCAGCCGCCACTTTTGTAATCTTTGGCCACCAAGATCCCCAGATCTCAATCCATGTGACTTTCGACTTTGGGGGAATTTGAAACATCTGGTAAGTCATGATAATCCAAGAACTTTACCTGATCTTAAAGTCATGTTCTGAGCATTTCCCAGAACACACTGCGGTCAACTTTGGAACACGCTACCATTCGATTTTAGATGATAATTGAAAATGATGGCCGTCACGTGGAACATGTTTTGTTGTAATAAAATTTGTAAACTCACGTTAATGTATGGAAAATGTTTAATTCATTAAAAACGCCCTCTGGTGGCGAAATTGTTAACTAATTTTATTTTCTCTAAAACAAATTTTCAGACCTTTATTATGTTCTTCATAGAATTTCACAACATTCTGAACAGTAGCTTCGTCTGCAGACAACTTTAAAATAGGGTTGTTTAATTATGGACTGTATTATTAATAAATTATCTTGTCAAGTAATTATTTTTGAAAAAATATGTACATTAGTTTAAATATTTAAATATCACCATATTAATAAAATATAGGAAAAATATGGCATTAGTTGTCCAAAGTTCTGCGGTCATATACCCGCTATAGGTACCACAGGGCCCTCTAAAGCTGGAAAGACTTGGCATTTTTCTCACTTAAATACTCGATAGTTGTGTCTTTGCTGATATTTTATTAGTAGGTAGAACTTTTTTAATGATTTTTCTTGGGGCTGGATTGAAAAAAATTAATTTACGCAAATTATATGACTAATTTCTGACTTCTCAGTTTTCTAAATTGTGAGTTATTTTAATATGAAAATATTACACAAATTTACGTTTTTACTTAAAAAAAAAAAAAATAAATAAATAAAATAAACAGGACTAGTGATGGGTCCTTTAAAGGAGCTGGGCCCAGTAATTTATACCGTCTCCACCCGTTCTCTGCGGCCCTTTTGTCAAGTGAAAATAAAAATAGCTTCTCATTTTTTTATTCAGGATATTTTGTAGATGCAGCTATTTAACTATGTCTGTAAAAAATTAGTTTTACAAGAAAAGAAAAGTGAATGCAGTCAAAAACACCAAATTTTAATTTTTTAATCGCCAAACTATGAACGAAATTGTTTTTAATAATTTGTTTTCTATATAGTTTTAATATTTTAAATAATAACGATGCTAACACTATTTCTACATCGATTAGACAAAAACACAACAACAACTACTACTACTACTATTTCTTCTTCTTCTTCTACTACAACTACGACTACTTCTACTTCTATTACTACAACTACGACTACTACTTCTTCTACTACTATTACTACAACTACGACTACTTCTTCTTTTTCTTCTACTACTACAACGACTACTTCTTCTCCTTCAGCTGCTACTACTACTGCTAATAATAATAATAAATAATAATAATTCTACTACTTCTAGTATTACTATTACTACTACTACTACTACTAATGATAATAAAAATAAATTCTACTACAACTATGACCACAACTACTACTACTACCACGAGTACTACTACTACTACCGAAAGTACTACTACTACTACCGCAAGTACTACTATTATTACTACCGCAAATACTACTACTACTACTACCGCTACTACTACTAATTATAATAATAACAATGATAATAATTTTAATGATAATTCTAATACTATTACTATTACTACTATTAGTACTACAACGAATATTAATAATAAATTTCTACTACATTACTATTAATACTGCTGCTACTAATAAAATTCTATTACTACTACTATTACTAATACTACTGCTAATAATAATAATAATAACAATGCATATATATATGGGTTATTTTTAAATTACATATTAGTACAGTCTCTTTTTCTTACGTTGATTCATTTTTGTTTTTCTATTCTTAGCTTTATGTAATTGGTTTGTGATATGCATGGTCCTCCGTAACCTAACGCTATAAAGGTAAAGAGTTTAACTCCTGGAGTGGGTTATTCATTTATCCATCCAACTACTAAATGTAATCAAATAGGTTCCACAACACCCATTATAAAATAATTTTATTAACTAAATTTACTGGTTTCATATACGTTTTTTCATACGTTGTTTTAAATTGAAAAAAAAAAAAAAAACTGAAGGTTGGTAGCTAAGCGCTCGCGACTCAGCAGTGAATCACGGGAGACGTTTTGGTGGTGTTATATTGATAACAGTTTTTCAAAAATGTATTATTAATTTCATCTGAAATAAAAATAGAGCAAATATAATATTTTGCATCTTTAAAGTAAGAACTCGTGAAGAAATATAGATAAAAAAAAAGACTCTCTTAAAAGACAATACTTTTTAAAATATTGTGCAGAGCGACTTGAGATTAGAATTAACATACTTCAAACTTAATATAGATTTTCCTATTAATGCAAAATTTCCACTGAGCTTTAAAGCGTACATTTAAACGTATTAGTACACGCATTTTTTAATGCATAGTAAAAGAAGGTTGTGTTTTATAAATAGCGCATTATTATTAATAAGAATTTTTCACACTTAGAGTACCTGTTACTGTTTTCGCGTATATGATTTATGGTTGTGATACGTAGTATATACTGCTTTCGTGTATAAACGGAAAATTTTTAGGAAAGCTCGCCTTTTTTGTAAGGTAGATTACACATAGGCACCTATTTACGGAAATATTAGGTGGGTTGTGAATATATTTTTAATATATTTTGTGGGACTCATAAAAATAAATTTTGGGAACTGCTGATACACTGTTAAATTGTAACAATTTTGAACCCTTCATCATAACTTTTACTAATGCTTTCTTCCTTAACAAATCTTTCGGGTAAGAATTGTCTTTAACCCCTTGAAGGACTGTGGGATATAATATATCCCACTTAATTTTTATTCCAAAATGCCACATTCACACCAAAATTTTAAAACACAATTTTACTTTAATAATTTAAGTGAAAAAAAACCTTTTACATACTTGCAAATATATTTTTTGAAAGTCCTGGTGCCAATCAATCATTTCAACATTTTAGTAATATAAGTACTTTGCCCCTGAAAGGGTTAAAGGGACTGAATACCTGTCACTTTGATAAAAAATGAGAAAAATGTCGAATTTCAGATTTTAATTTTAAAATGTGCCTTAGTATTCTTAGAGCCTTCTGTCCGAATTTCGGAACTATTCAATAAATAATAAAGGGTATATACTTAATTTCATTTCATTCAAATTCAATTATACATTTAATTTCCACGTCCATTTAAATGCCAATGTTTAAACTCATTTTTCTCAGTTCGCAATTTTTTATATTTTCATTATAATCGCCAAGGCTTCTACAATAATTAAGCAAATTGTCTGAAAATTTTTTAAAAGTATCTTTAGATCCAGTGTGTGATAACTAAGTATCGGATTTTTGATATGTTTGTAACTTAAAACAAAAAAATATATATATAAACTTAAAAACATGCTATTTGAACACGTTTTTACCATATGCATTCACTATTTTTTTTTTCTGCTCATCTAATGGACTCATCAAAAATCCGATATTTAGATTTACAGAAAAAATTACTCAGAATAAAGAATAAAAAAATCTATTTCCAAATGTGAAGAATAAAAAAGAAGAGGGATTTTTAAAATTGTTAATTTAAAAAAAAAAAAGTTATTGCTATATTGAGAATTTAACACTTTTTATAATCTATTATGACTGTGCTTTATTCAAACAGGAACCTAAAAATATAATATAGATTATAGTTACAAAATATTTTTTTTTTGGTACCGAGTCCGTTTAACAAAAGCTATAACTTAGATTCAAAGGTTTAGTATTCAGTAAATTAACCATCCTTACGAATGTTTTTATTTTCCATGATCATTAGACTTACTTGGGGCTACAAACTCTAAACAAGGTGCGTACAATCCGGGGAATTTCCAAGGAGTTTGGCTCTACTTTTTGTGATTAGAAAATTTTTATTTAATATTTAAAAACCAAAATTCGTAATCGCCGCGTCGAATCGTATGATTTGTAACAACTGTCGCAGATTTTGTAATGCGAAAAATTCTATTCAAAAATTCATATAGAACTGTACGCACCCTGGCTGTATATAAATTGGTTACTTTTTTCTTTTCCCATTAATATTTTAAATAGAGTTGAGGAGGATAAACATCGCTTGATATTAAAAACTTTTCATTTTGTGCACTTGATGAACTTTCACTAAAGCTACACCTGCTATAAATATACATTAAAATTAATTCTTAAAGCCTGCTTTCATTTAGTCTCATTTGTTTATCATTTCAGGATCAACTGTTTCTGTTAGTGTCACTGATAAATTACTCAGATTAAATGTTAAAATCTGCTTACACTCAAATAATCTAGGAGATACTCACGGATAATTCAGGTTTAAAACAAGGGGTACATGTCTTCATTTCGGTATTTTTGTGATAATATACATTAGATAGCTGCTTGTCACCATAAATTCCGAAAGGTAATTTACGACTTATTTAACGCCAAAGTTTTTTCAGTTAAATAAGCTAAATGTTCCTATGCTAAAATAGTGGTTTGGAGGCTTGCGGCCGCCGGTGGAAGATCACTACATTACAGTACACCCAAAAGACACACTGCCATAAAATAAACTAGTTTAAAATGCTAAAATTCATCTTAATAATACAATATAAAAATACACAAATGATTCACAACCTAAAAAATGATTAATACAGTTTAATCATATTAATAAATCAAGAAGGTACATTTGGATATGTACCTAGCCGCTACCATGGGTAGATTAGGATGAAATGTGAAGGATTTTACCATATTTCAGAAGTATTTTATTTTGTGAAAATAATTACATTTTTACATGTTGTATGACATTAAACAATGTCTTTCTTTTTTATATATATACAGTAAACTTCCGATTATCCGTCACTCACGGGACCGACGGTGAGGCGGAAAATCGAAAGACTGTAGAAGACCGTTATTAGAATTACATTTCAATATATTAATTTATAAAAAAGAACAATTAAAATACTTTTTTTATTATCCGACTGTCAAGAAGGGTTATGTGTTTCACGCGTATCTGGGTATGTGGATTTCTTTATACCCTCGAAAACCCCCAACTGCTGGATGGATTTTAATGAATGAGGTCTCTATCGATTCGTCTTAACCGTCCGATGGTTATAAGCTAGGTATTGTCTTTATAAATTCAAAATAGCGGTCATAAAATACAAAATGACGGTAGAGATGAAAAAAATTTACGCGCCCTATTGAGTGGCATATCATTGGGTAGGTCTTTCAAAATGAAGACTATGTTTCCTTGACTATTTTACAGTCAGAAGCTCCGTTTAAATACGAGTATTACACAAGGTAGATGTGTAGGTAGGATCCCTAGCTTTACTGCAAGTCTAACCTTCATAGACATCGATAGGCCTCATCAAAACAGTGTTTATAGATAGGAACTAACAATTAAACACAGCTTAAAAGTCATCAGTACAAATAAATAAAAAATAGGTAAGTAATATAAAAAAAATAGATTCACATTGATGAGAAATAATTTATTAGTTTGCTTTTTACGCAGTCCGGTTTTTTTATTTTTTAAATTAAATGTTTACTTGTTCGTTGTGTACTTTTGTTTATGAAAAGCATAACTGATGATAAGAAATCTGTTTATCTAGCAGATGTAGAATTTTACTGAATGCTTGAATTTTATGTAATACAGTCGAGCTTGGATAATTCGAACGTCTTTAATTCGAATTCGTGGATAATTCGAAGTTTTTTGTCAGTCCCTTGAAACTTGTATTCAGTTAATGCTTAAAAATCTTGGTTATGTCGAAGTCCAACTTCTTTA
The DNA here is from genome assembly GCA_963932465.1 of Maratus speciosus. Taxonomy (NCBI): domain Eukaryota; kingdom Metazoa; phylum Arthropoda; class Arachnida; order Araneae; family Salticidae; genus Maratus; species Maratus speciosus. The sequence continues at coordinate 478,951,181 of OZ010796.1, forward strand.
ATTCGAAGTTTTTACCCTTTCAAAAATGACAAAATTTAGTTTCAATTCAGTTTATTTCAAAAGTGGTCGGGTTATTTTCAGCAATTGTGGAAATTTCGAAGTCCAACTTCTTTGATTCGAAGTTTTTAACCTTTAAAAAATGACAAAATCTAGTTTTAATGCAGTTATTTGAAAAGTGGTTTATCTAGTGGAATATCGTCGCTATGTAGAAAGACAGTCTAACGTGAGTGAAGCTGTGTTTTGAGCTGTAGGTATCCTTGAAGATTTTGTTTAGAAAACTCAAGTAAGCTCTTTAAAGCAATCTGAAATATCTCAATATTTTAAAAAGCTGTAGTTTTTTTATTTAAAATTAATAAACATTTTTTGCGATAATTTTTGATGCGATTGATTATTTTACAACATAAAAATAAATTTTTTTGGATAATTCGAAGTTTGGATAATTCGAAGTTTTGCAGTGGTCCCTTGCACTTCGAATTATCCAAGTTCGACTGCTGTTTTCATCCAAAGTAATCCATTATACATTTTTGTTTGCGTTTTGCTTGGGATTTTGCTACAGCAAGATTACAAATTGTAAGTAGTAAAAGTTCTTGGGTTGTATCTGCTTCCTCTTGCATCGCAAGCCGATTAATGCATTTAGAGAGCATAGTCTACATGACTGACTCCTGGCTGATAATTTCTCGATTTTTCACGTTCACCCGCTTCAGGTTTCACTGGATTCAAAACATTTTCAATAATTTTGTCATTCGTTAATTCTTCATAACCAATATCATTTTAGTCACAATTAAGCGAGTCTGTAATTTCGAAATATTTTCTAGCTGTTGTTCCTGGCGTGAGACAAGCATTTTACTCAAAACAGTGTCTCACTCGGTTTTTTGTGCATTTGAATTTTCGTTTTTCGTTTCTAATAAAAAATAAATAAATAAATAAATAAAAATAGGAAAGAAGGGTGGCTGGTGATAGAGTGGCGGATAATCGGAAGTTTACTGCATATCCCATTTTTTTTTCATATAATTTTATTTTTTCCACCCTTTATTCAGTTTTACACAACAATAATAATTAAAAAAACATATTTTGCTTATTGATTTTGTATATAATTATATATATAACACTAATTTAGTATGTAGAGGCAAAAAACAATTGTTATTTATTGACGATGGCAACGAGTGGTTTGTTTATCTAACACACATAAAAATAAAATTTTGTAACTCTATCTCTCTAAAAAGATGCACAATTAAGAAGTTAGAACCATGAAATTTTACATGCAGGTGTATTAAAATATTGTGAAGACAAATAAAGCAATCCGGATTCTAAATAAACTATAGTTCATTTTTAATTAATAAGAAAACAAGATAACAGCTGTTTTCTTTAAGATTTACTATTTATCGTTGCCAAAAATTCAAAACACACAATAAAATTTAACGCACAATAAACACAGCAATTAATTCAAACTATAGTAAACTACAGCTCAGTTGATCTGCGCAGGATCAGCTAGGGCAATATATACTACGTAGTACAAATATACTAAATATAATATACTAGAGTGATACGGCTCAATGAAAAACGTTTGCTTATATTTGTACTTATAGATATAAAGTTCAAAATATTAATTCCAGATTTATTTCATAATTTTCTCTATTTATATATTGAAAAGGAATTTTAATATTTTGTTCAAAAATGTAAAAAATAATAATTTCATTATATTGTATATGGAAATTTTAAATTTCAAGTAATTTAGTTCGGATTTATTTAATAACATGAGCTTGTGAATTAAAAGTAAAACAAGTATCATAATTACAAAGCTAACACTAAGAACGACAAGTTTCCTTTGAAAATAATATGGTAGGAAAAATGTTACCATGGGCTCATGATCACTAACGTTTGTGGTAGTAGATCTACAACCTTGATTTGAATAACTAAGTTTATCATTAAAAAACAAACTTATATTGAATTTTTGTGTGCAGAGAATAGAAGTAACTATCTTTATATTTATATATCACATGTATTTGGTTTTATTTCAATAAAATATTTTAAAAAAATGAGCAAAACTTGCCACTGTAAATGCAATTTTGTCCTGTTTGTTCGACATGTTGTTTCAAACTAATTTTTTTCTAATGTAGTGCTCCATCTGCATTCAAAATTCTTAACTAATATTACATAAAGGTCCAATTATTATTGTAATGACTTAAAATATGCATTATTTATGAAATTTTGTTCTAAAAATTAAAGCTGAACTTATGGTAGCAGACATGTTACCATGGGCATTAGAGGGTTAATGCTCTGCTTTTGGTAAAGTTTGGAAAGAACGGTAGCTGGTCTATTGAATCGTGGGTCACTTTTATGTTCCTTTATACGATCTTTCAACTTTCGAGTCGTCATCCCGATATATTCGAGCTATTGGTCTTTTTCCAGAAAATTTCCTGAAGTTGGTCTTTCTCCGGAAATTTTCGCTCGCTGGACGGGGTCAGTCTTTGCATTCAGTAAATCCTTCAATTCTTCTAAATTTTTATGATTTTGCAAAGAATTAATTAATCTATTAATATGATAAAGCGGGAACCCATTCTCTGTGGCGATATCTTTTATAGTACTGTGTTCTGATTGTAAATTCGTTATTTTCTTCAATATCTATAGTGAACTTAATATATGAATCCGTGTCGTTCATCTTGTCGAGAAATTTATCAAGTTCCAGCAATTCGTGATACAATATGATGAACATGTTATCGCCATATCGCCACCAAAAAGAAAGAATAAAATCCTTAATTCTCAATATTAATTCTTCTAAGGGACGTAGATTAAATGTTGTGAAAATCCCTGAAATAGGGAAGCCCATTGATGCTCCCTTTGACTTGTGTAAATTTTATTGTTGAATTAAAATATGTTGTTTTTAGCGATAAAATTTTAGGTAAAAATAACTGTAGTTTTCATATCACGATTAATGTTTGCTCATTTTCGATTATTTTCTGAATTGACTCCATAACTTCATCGACATCTATGGATGGAAAGAGGGACACTATATGTATCCAAACTTACTACAATGCTTTCTTTACTGATTTTTAAATCTTTGATTCTCTCAATGAAATCATCGGTAGATGTTAAAACTGTACTCAGACGGTGGAAGGAGAAGATTTAGAAAACCCACAAATGCCTTATATAAGAGGTATGTTGGGCTCGAACACTTTGAAATGATAGGTCTCAGCCGATAATTTTTCTTGTGATCTTTTAAGCATCGAATAGTTGCGGAGAGTATGATACGTCTCCAGATAGACGTATCATTCAACTCGCGCTATCTTTTTCTGGTCAGGTGGAGCTTTATTGTGATCACTAGCCGTTTTAGGTAGATTTCGTATGAAATACTACCTATTACATTCTCCCCTATGTTGGAATTTCTGAAAAAGTTTTGCGGATCTACACCGATCATGACTCCTAGAACCCAAAACCACCCTCAGTAAAAAAACTATTTATCTATCTATCTATCTATATATATATCACTTTCTTCTGGATAAGATAACTTCCACAATTCTGCACAAATCTCTTCCAAACTGATACATAAAATCAAGGGGCATAAAATCTCGGTCAAGTTCGTTAATGGGCAAAATCGGATAAAGGGGATGGAAATAGGGAGGGGTTTTGTGAAAACCGAAAAAAACCCATAACTTCTTAATTTTTGTACTTATCAAATCAGTTTAAAATTTTTATTACTTCTAAAAATAGGGCCAAAAATTTCTGTATCACAGATTTTTGATAAAATTAAAAATGGGCTCAAAAGGCGCAAAAAAGAGGGATTTTGGGAGAAAAAATTCATAACTTCGTCAATTCTAAAGATATCAAATCCAATTAATTTTATTATAAATCTCCTTAATATTATCTACAACTTTTATATTCACAAGTTTTTGATAGGACCAATTCGTACCGCAAAAAAAAAATAAATAAAAATAAAAATAAAAACGAAAACAAAAAAAAGGGGGGGGGGGGGTTGAAGAAGAAAAAAATTCATAACTCCGTCAATTCACAAGATATAAAATCCCCATGAATTTATCATATATCTTCTGAGTATTGTATACAGCATTTATATAGACAAGTTTTTGATAGGACCAATTCTTACAGCAAAATCAAATTAAAAATATAGAGCGGTTGAAGAAAAAAATCTTCTTATTAAGGGTGTATTCAAATCCAAACTGCTTATTTTCTTACTCATTTTTAAATTCTTTTTTTCTCTCAAACGCATCCAATTGGTAGATGCTCTTATTCAGAAACTATATAATGTACCGTAATGATCGATTTTTTTTTTTTTTTTTATAGAGACAGAGTATATTTAAAAAAAGGATGTCGAAGTCGGCCTTTTGAACCGAATTTCCCGAAGCGATTGTGTTAGAAACGAAAAATATTATCCTACTGAGAAAATAATTGTTTATAAATCAAGTTTTAATTAATTGAACGAAAAATAAAAACACAGGTCGCTTATAAATCTCTTCAAAAATCACGTCAGCAAGTTTCATACTTTTTCTATTAAAAATGAATCTGGAAATGTGCCAGAAAATTTCAAGTTGTTGAGCATGAAAAAGTATTTTTTTTTAATACCACCTTAACATGATTATGATAAAACTAGCTATTATATAAAAATGAAATAAAAACTAGTCAAAAGCGGCCAGAAAAAATTGTTAAAGTGGGTTTATCTCTAATCATGTTTTAGTTTTTGGTGGTGAAATTAGTATACTTAACTTCGAAATCTACCTTCGCCTGTAGGCCGGGCTGGCAGGGATTTTTTTATCATTAATGGTTTTACAAGGAACGTGCTGGACATCCTGCAGGAGGGAGAAGTTTCCTTCAATTTCGATCTAATCTCCTTATCACATTTTCATTGTTGAACCTACTGTTGGATTGTCCGTCCTTTTGATAAAAACCACATTTTATTGTTTTAGCATGAAAGTGAGCACTTTTCCTTTCTAAACGCAGCATGATGGGGGTGCTATTGATATTTAATTTATATTTTATTACAGATGGGAAAGATCGTTTTTTAGAGCATTTGTCTGTCTTTGAATTTCATTGTTTGGGTCCTTTTGTATAGTTGTATATACCCTATCTCAATTATGCATGCCTCCATTTTTCCTATATACACTGAACGGCTCATTATCGCTAATTTATTTGTCTTGTCGGTTTCTAAAATTATTATATATGGATCATTTTTAATCCTTTTAACAGCTTTATTAATGCCATTGCTCTTGATATCTGATTTAACCATATCTGTTCTTACATTATTGTACATTACGCTTCTAGTAACATCTCTTTTTTCTTGACAGTGTCACATTTTCACAGTCCGTTACACTGTTCTTGATGTCAAACCTATTTCAAAACATGAACTTTGGTTCCTTTGACAAAAATTCCACCCTCTTCTTCTGGAAATTGTCTGCCAGATATGTTGATATGTTTCACCGGTTTACTTCCACGGTTTAAACGTAACAACGCCTGTTTAAATCTGAAATCTTGGTAATGGCAAAAGATAAAGGAACATAAAAGTGACCTACGATTCAATAGACCAGCTACCGCTCTTTCCAAACTTTACCAAAAGCAGAACATTAAAGTTGGTTTCAATAATTCAAGAATTATATGCCCTCTGAAAAATTATTATGAACTAACAATCCGTGAATCTATAGAAATAGTAAACAGGAATAGAAAAGCATGGGATGGCATATTATCTTACAACGGTCCAAATATATGGCTAAGTTTGATCAGCGAGCAATGGTTTGTAATAAAACACACTCCCTTCACCTCTTTTCTGTTGTTAGCCGTGTAGTGTAATTGACCATTGAAGCCGGATGGGCGATTTTGAATCGTGGCTTTTATGAGTAGATATGGAGAAGTAGTGTTCGTAACGCCTGTTTAAATCTGAAATCCTGATAATGGCTAGGTACATAGCCAAAAGCACTTGATTTATTAACGTCATTAAACTGTCTTAAACATCTTTTAAGTTGTGAATCATTTGTGTATTTTTATATTAATATGCTGTCTTTGCACAGTAGTTTTAGTAATAGAAAAGAAAATAATTAAAATAAAAACAAACCTATATTTAAACTTGTAGTGCCTACATGTGAGACGTTCTAAACCAGATATGGTATAAATCATTATCCTTAAGAAGGGGAAAATTGTATTTTTAATATTTAGCTATTTAATGTATGTTTATCAAGTTTTTGTGGTTCTACAGAAGCGACATTCATTTCCTTTCAAAATTCCAATAAGATAGAATTCTGAAATATGAATGATGAAACACTGTATATTGGAATAATAAATTTAAATCTTTTAGACGCATTAGACAATCAAATTTAGACATAAATTTATAATTATAAATGCAATAATAATTTTAAAATCTTAGATAATTAACAGTATATATAGAAATGTTTGCAAACATACATCATTAAATAATATATAAAGCTGGCTCCCTTATTATGTCATTTTAAATGAAGTTTTATAACTTATCTATTAATAAGTTGATATGAAAGCTAGATAATAAAACATAACTTCATCATTTTATAAAATCGACGTAAAATATTTGAACACTTACTTATGTTACTCAGTATTATGAATATACAATATTGATCTACTGTTGTAGTTATTATTCATAATTAAAGTTTCAGTCGCTTTACTCGTCAACTTTTTAAAACGTTTTAATGAATCAGCAATTGTTACATGAATTTCACTTAAGCTTTAAAAGAATCGGGAATCCTTTTCGATGCATAAATGCAAAGTAAACTATGAATAAATGGTAACTGAACACGCCATGTAAATGTTTTTATCCTGCATTTAACGCTGTTACATTTGACAGTTAAAATTTAAATTAAAACTATGCCATTATATGCCAAATATTTTATCTATTAATTTTGCGTGATATTTAAATAGTATAATAAAACGTTTGAATTACACAAACAGTTCATAAATTGTTAATAATTCTGAATATTCTCAAGTGATGAGGAGCATTAATTTTTTTCTTTTATTTTATTTTCCAACCCAGGCTTACCAGGATACTGAACATATTATTCAATGTACAGAACATATATGAAATCCTTTTTAGGGTTCCGTACTTAAAAAGTAAAAACGAAACCATTATAAGATCTGTCTGTCACAGCCATTTTACTCGTAAACTATGGAACGTGGAACGTTCATATTTGGGGGAGAAATAAAGACTATTGACCCACATATTTACAGATTATTAAACATTCACAAGTAATTTGGGAAAAATGTAGAGGGGCTAATTAAGCTACTTGAAAAAAAAATATTTTCTTTGTATATCACGTGGGATATCGTTTAAAAGTTTTAGTAATGTTAAACTCAAAAATGCATGTCTTTTAATTTTAGGTATTATATTTTAAGATATATTGTCGAAAATGTAGTGCAAAAATATGTCCCCCCCCCACCCCCATCTATTTCCGAATCTGCTGAAACTAAAATTATGAAAAAATGAGAGGTAGTAGACGTTAATTTAAACCTTGCAGGAAAATTATAGCGATTACCCTAGGTCGCATAGTTTTTGAGAAATGCGCATTTTCCCGTTACACACAATTTCGATTTACGGCATTCAGCAAAGGTGTTGAGGAGCACTGGAGGTATCTATCCTAACATAAGTATAAAAGAATTGTTGGTATTGATTTTCGAAAAAAGTCGTCACTAATTGGCCGAGATATTAACCGTTAAAGACACGGGCGGTTTGGACATACATAATGACAGGGGTGGCTAAATCTATCTACTATTGGCAGATAACAACTTTTAATGATATATTTGTGTAATGCAATGCCCAGTAGCAGTATAAAATCAATGAACGTTAAATTGTTAAAAACAGACTAATTTAATTAAAATTAATCACATAAATACTATGGGTTTCGCGACCAGTTTGCATCTCTCAATGAGCGCACCGTGTCTTTAAAAGTTAATTAGAAACGTACTTGGAAAAACTCAGCACGGACCAAGGCGTGGTTGCAATTTTGAGACCTCCCATCGAAGCGAGCTCAGCACAATGTCAAGGTTAAACTTTGAACAAGGGTTTTATTTTAGCTACACTGTAAAAATAAAAGATTATTACTACGCTGAAATTAGTTTTATGAAATGCCAAATGATGTTTAAATGTGCACTACTTTTATTGTCAGTACCTAAATAAGTTCATCATAAACAGATGAGGATAAGATTAAAAAATGAGTTATACAGAATAGCATTATTTGATATTATTTAGTCTTCATATCTCTTTGAACTTTTATGGTATATCAATTCATACTTTTTTAGTACAGCTATACCCAACCCTACCTTGTATACTTTTTTTTTTTTTACAAAGTCTTATTCTTTTAGCAACGATTTTTTTTAAATAATTTCAGTTACTAATTCATATATTTTTATGTACGAAACCCTCTGAGCGCGAGTGACCGTTTATTTATTTATTTATTTATTTATGCTGCAATAGATTTTTCGCATTTCATATTTTTTTTAGATTGCCCACACAACAACAAAACCATTTTTTTATACAAAATATCAATTATATTGAAATAAAGCTTTAAAATTTATTAAAACCCATATGTACGAATTAGCCACAGCTAGCCAAAAAATTGCCAAAGATTTCGCTACTCACAGCAGCCATTTTTATTCTGATATTTTCAGTTTTTTAGCACGTGCTTGGATAACATATCTGTTAAATTAGTGTCTTAGTTATATCATTTAATTTATTTGCTTAAGATGCGTTAGTTATGTTATGGACTATTAGTCAAAGCAAACGCTGAAGCTCAATAACCAGAGCATTGATAATTTAAGCAGAAGGTCTACGGTACGACTCCCTGACTGGACACTTAAAAAAAAATTCGAATTCTATTTAAAATTATTTTAGTGCAAACGGTTTAATCTCCTTGATCTTGCTGCACGCGATAAAGATAAATTTAATAAAAAAATGATGCTTGAAAATTATTGTAAAATCCAAAGGAATAAATTGAGATACAGTTTTCTAATAATTTGTATTTGAAAGTATCACCTCGCCCCTCTGTGATAAAAATTTGAATAAAAAATTTTTAATTTTTAAAATGTATATTAGTATAAAAATGTTGTGGAAGCTAGAGGGGACTCCAGAAGTTGCTAGGGAGGCCTCCTACCTCGCCCTCGTTTGGTTACGGTGCTGATGCACAGTCGTGAAAAAAAAGTAAATACTCCCTACTAACTCTGCAACTAGTTTTAATAGAAGAAAGTTACTGGTACCAAGCGATTAGAAATCAAGTCTACTTTTAAATGATTAGGATTTATATAAAAGTTGTCATCTAAAAATCAAAACCACACAAAACTTTGTTTTTTTCAATGGAAACACCCAATTTTGACATATCTTCGGTTCAAAATATGCCTAGAAACGACGTGTCAAGTCTGGGGATATGAGATGATAAGTTTTTGAATTATAAACATTCAAAATTTAAAGCTTCTAATGTTAAATTACATTTTCATATTTTTATTAATATCGCCTGAAATTATAATCCTAATGTGATAATACTAAAAAACTCAAACATAAATGCATTGAATTTGTTGTTTTAAAATTTTTATAATATGAATTATGAATTATGAAATTAATATTCGAGAAAAATGTGAATTGCAACTTGCAATTTTTTTGATAGATTTATATTTATTATGTTCTGCTTTATGCAAATTCTCAATTTCAAATTTTTCTTCTAAGGGATTTTCGAATTATGATTTAAAAACGCCAAAATGATGGTTTAAGGGGCCTCCTGTGATGTGCAGAAAAGCATAATTTGAAAAATATATATACTCATTTTATTGAAACATTTAGGCTGGCAGTAGTCGAAACATATCAAGCGAGTGAAATGGTCATATTGGCAAGAAATAATACATTAATAGAAGTGACATAGTCCTACTATAATAATATATTACTCCATTAATAGCAATAATCGAGTACCGAATTTCAGTTTGGATACAGCCCCTAAAATAGGCTCAATTTAAAATAATTAATTTCTCAGAAACTAATCTAATGAATTTCGTGAAAATTTGTTTTTTGTTTAGAATTTATTTATCGTGTCAAACTTAGATATTGCTATTGAAAAAAAAAAAACACAAAGTTTGGGTTCGTTTTGATATGTAGATGCCCCCTAAGCAAATTTTATATACATAATTTAAAAGTAGACGGTATTTCCAATCGTTTGGTTGTTTGGTACCAGTAACTTTCTTCTACAATAATTAGTTGCAGAGTTAGTTGGAGGCGCTTACTTTTTTTCCCCACAACTGTACAATTTCATTTCATGGTACACAGTAAAAAAAAAATTAAATTAAATTACGGAAATTGTACTGGCAATCGAGACGCCAATACTATTACCATATTTTAACGGAATTTTTTTTTCTGTAAATTCCAGAAAAAATTCCGTTTTTTCGCAAAATTTACGGAAAAAAATTCGGTTAAAATACGGAAATAGTACTGGCGTCTCGATTGCCAGTACAATTTCCATATTTTAACAGATTTTTTTTTTTTTTTTTGCAATGTAATCGGAACACTTACGCATTGTTCTCATAGTAATACTACATTCCTAGAAATAATGAATAGCCTCTGTTTCAGTTCTTTGGAAATTCTTCAAACGTATTATTCAAATTAAATAAAAAAAATGGTAGAAAGAAAATAAATTAAAATACAAGTCATATTTAAAAATACAGAATAGAAAATGCAGCCACAACGCCGTAGAAAGAAAAACTAAAAACTATTGTAATTAGTATAATCGGCGCCATTGTTGGCAGAGTGTATTTGATCCGGCACGGATAATATGTAACACCAATATTATAGTAGTACTGTGCACCGTAACAACATCATATTAAAATATTGGCGATTGGTTAATTTCTACTGAAGTTAGAGCTTAAAAAATTGAAAAACAGACTTAAAACAGAATAAAAACAGTCAATCAAAAAAGCATTTTTAAAATACCGATGAAACTTAAACGGAACCATCACCAGAATGAGCTCTTTCCAAAAATAAAGGAATTATGAAACTCAGAGCATCCGTTCAAAAGGTCTAGCAGGCATACATTACAATAAAATATAGATATATAAACGAGTTGTATAACCTTTTTATTGAAAGTCGGTGAAAAAGTCCGCTGACATAGAGAAACAAAAATGTTTTAGTAGATTTACAAAATAAAGGTGTTATATAATCATGTTATTAAGGTTGTTCTCAAATCCTAGGATCTCAAGCAGTATATTATTGATTCTTTAGTTTCTACTAATTTTCGGAATCGTTTCCAAGTAGTTTATACTGCATGAATAAGTTTTCTCAAACGGGAATATCAGCGTTTTGGATGCTATCAATTCACAATTAAACGTCTTCAGCTGAACACACTGTAAAAAAAGGCAAACGTTTCCGAAAATATTACGAAATCTGCTACGGTTTGTCAAAATATAATCTCAAATTCAACGAGCATTTTTCTGACAAATTTTTTAATTCGTTTTTTTTTTCGGAAATGCATGAAATTGGCAGGTGTTCTTATTCAAAAAGTGTGTACCTAATCGAAAGACGTTTTCGATTTTTTGGCTAAGGCAGGAAATCTTTCAGAAAATACTGTCAAAGTTGGCATTTTGAAGCGTATTTCCGCACACGACACCTCGAGAAAGGAGAAAACTTGTTGTCCCGTGACCATAATTAAGTATAACTCGATAGGTAATTTATTTATCAAAAAATGCAAAACTCATTTCAATTCCAAATAGCTTTAACACTCAGGCCTGCCAATTTTATGCCTTTACGTTTAAAAATGGGCCAGAAAATGTGTCAGAAAATTTCGATTTGTTCAGCAGATGATTTGATAACAGGCTTAAAGGAGAAAATCGGAACGAGTCATATATTAGACATGAATTTTTTCCTTGATTGAAATATTATGGTAAAAAAAGTTTTTTCGGCATTATAAAAAGTGAAGTCAGCTAGGTCTGCTATTTAACCACTTATTTTTTTCAAGATACTAATAAAATATGATTAGTTACATTTATAAAACATGAAATAAAAGCAATTTCCCTTTAAGATTTAATTCAAAATTCCTGTTTTATTTTTTCAAGTCATTGTATGATCTATTTTTAAATTGTATATAGCTAGCAAAAGTAACACTCCATTTAAAAATTACTGAATTAGGTGGAAAGAAAGAAGAATGTTGTAAGCTATGCTTTTTCTCAACTGAGACACAGCTGTTTACGTCAATTCTCTCTCTTTTCTTTAAATGAAAGGGGATCCGAAACAAATTACAGGAATTATTAATCATTGACCTGTAAATTAACGTAGTGCTCAGCAATAAGGTACCCCACAAGATTTTTAGAACAGAAGGCAAAAATGAATACTGTATGAGATTTCTGAATCTAAATTTAAAAAATGGTAAGAAAAGTTTATATTTAAAAATTTAAAGAATAAAACAGACTGTTTTTAGATAGGCATGAAATGGAAAAAAATTGTTCCAAAACGAAATTTCATGTATTTTCTAATTTTCATTCTCGAAATATATCATTTATTGGAAGCTAATTTATGAACTTACATTTTTGCAGCACAAAAGAGTTTCGATTCCTAACCATATCATTCAATATAGTTAGCATAGGTTTGCTTAATTAATTAGTAGACGATCGTTAATAACTTTCAGTTTAGATTGTTTTGAATTTTAACACATAAAAAAAAGATGCGTGTCTGAATTTTTAAAGCATATCTAGAATGTATCCGATATTTACTTTTTGTAATGTGTGAATATTTTCTGATAGCTATTTTTAATAGCCTTTGATTTATACATGGCGTAGATGCTCCATAACGACTTTTTGGAGTATGTTGAATTATTCACCGTATTACAAGCAAAACATTGGGAAAACATATTTTCTACATAGAATAAACAACCTTCTTTTGATTTTTATGATTTTGAAGAGGTACACTCGATTAAAAAATGTTTTATAAGAGTACTGCAAATACAGACGTCCTAAACTTAAACCAAATTGAGTCTGAAAAGTAATTCAGACACCTAAGTGTCGGAATGTGAAATGTCGACAAGTTTTAGACGAATGAATATCTGATTAATTAATTGTCTTAAATGATTTACAAACTGAGTGTCTTAAATGATTTAGTAATTGAGTGTCTTAAAAATAACTGTCTATCTTACCATAAATGAACTGAAAAAATATCTGAATAATGATGATATGTCTGAAATCTAAAAAGCGTTCTTTATATTTAGAAATCTGCGAAATAATATGTATTGTCGAGATTTAAAAAGGCATTTACAAAAACAAAGTTTCTTTCGCTGCTACTGATTTTCGGAAACGTTTCCGAGTCGCCTTTATAGTGTACTAGAATGACGTGTTTGTGTTACAAAAAGAATTATGAAATAATAAATTTTATCTTATCTGATTAATAGGGTCAGGTGGGGTAAAATAGTTATAAAAACAGCCCATTTTTCATTGAAACTTAATTTGTAAGAAAATTATTAATTGAATAAATGAACTCCAGTCACAAAATTTGAAGAACTATTTTACAAAAAAAAAAAAAAATGCAAATTAGTACTAATAATGCTATTTTAAAACATATTGTCAATTAACTTTCATTTTTTTCGTTCATTGCATTTAAAAATAATCAATAATCTTCAATTTTTATTTTTTAAAAAACTGTAAGACTTCAATTCCTAATAAATTTGTTAGCCAATAGTAAAAAAGAACATACATTATAAGATTGAAAAATCAAATCTAAACAGTAAACATTCACGCGTGATGCTACTTGAAAGAATATAACATTTTTTAGGAATAACAATGGAGTTATTCTGAAGAGTGATTCCACGGCTGTGAACAAAAAATTTAAACAGCCCGAATATAAAAATTCTAACAATATTGCATTTAATACACACCTTCGCTGGCCTTAAATTGGCATTTTTAAAGAAAGATTTAATGGATGGAGCTAATTCAGATCACCAATGAACTCCATGTTCACACTTAGCGCTACGCTGTTATATGTATAATGCAAACAAAGGTACTAACATGCAGAATAAAACACAATTTCAACAGAAAGTTTATTAGTTTTTATTAATTGCCAATAGAATAATCCAAAATAATAATTATATTAAAAGTTTATATCAGATTAAATCCTGATTTTTTTTTAAGCACGCATAAAGAAACCTGTAATCAATTTTGATAATTAAAAATCCTCTTTTATCGCATAAGTAAATTGCAACTATTAATTGCATTAACAGATTTCGTTTCTCAACTTCTTTTATTAAATTACAAATTTATTTTCCTTACAAGATACAAAAATACAAAATTTTATTTGCATTGATGTAATATTGCATTGATATATATATGTCGTAGGCTAATTGAGAAATCCGACTCTTTGCAAACAGCCTAGGCTCTTTTCAAAGAGCCGGGCTAATTGGAGAATCCATCTCCCTTTTTCCAATTAGCCTGATATTTTTCAGGCTTATTGCAAAGAGCCTAGAAAGCGTTAGGCTAATTGAAAAATGACCACTTATTATCCGATCAGGGTGATATTTTTAGCTCACAGGCTATCAAAGCCTGAGAGCTTATGTGCCCGCCGATTCTGTATGTAAGTGTGTACGTAACACGATAACTCTTGATAGAAATATCCGAATTGCTTCAATTTTTTTTCTAGGTTCATTCTGATAAGGTGCTTCCCTGATTAGTTTTTGGGGTTCATTGGTTAAGGATAAAGGGGAAAAAGGGGCCTAGTCCCCCCCCCCCTTAATTTATATAAATGGGTTTTTCATGCAGAGATATTCGATTTGCTCCAAATTTAGTATACTGGTTTATTGTGTTAAGGAGCTTCCCTGATTAGATTTGGAAGCTCATTATTTAAGTATAAAGAGGGGAAAGGGGGGGGGGCTACCCCCCTTAATTAGATAAATCGGTTTTTCATGATGAATTATTCGATTTGCTCCAAATTTGGTATACCGGTTTATTAAGTTAAGGAGCTGCCTTGATTAGATTTGGAGGTTCATTAGTTAAGTATAAAGGAAGGAAAGGGGGGTTAGACCCCCCCTTAATTTAGATAAATGGTTTTTTCATGCAGAGTTATTCGATTTGCTCCAAATTGCGTGTACCGGTTTATTATGTTAAGGAGCTTCCCTGATTAGATTTGGAGGTTCATTAGTTAAGTATAAAGGGAGGAAAGGGGGCTAGACCCCCTCCCCCTTAATTTAGATAAATCGGTTTTTCATGCAGTGTTATTCGATCTGCTCCAAATTTCGTATACCGGTTTATTATGCTAATGAGCTTCCCTGATTAGATTTGGAGGTTCATTAGTTAAGTATAAAGGGAGGAAAGGGGGGCTAGACCCCCCCCTTAATTAAGATAAATGGGTTTTTCATGCAGAGTTATTCGATTTGCTCCAAGTTTCGTATACCGGTTTATTATGTTAAGGAGCTGCCTTGATTAGATTTGGAGATTTATTGGTTAAGTATAAAGGAAGGACAGGGGCTAGTGTCCCCTTAGTTTAGATAAATGAGTTTTTCATACAGAATTATTCGATTTGATTCAAATTTGATATACCATTTTATTACGATATGGCTTCCTTCATTTGATTTGGAAGTTCATTGGTTAAGTATAAAAGGAGGGAAAGGGGGGGCAATTGCCCCTCACCTTAATTTAGATAAATGGGTTTTCATGCAGAATTATCTGATTTAATTTAATTTTTTTTCAACCGGATCCGAACTTGAAGGTTCCATTTGAAGTCAACTCAAAAACCGACCACAACCAGGTTTCGGATTGAGTTCAATTAGAACTTTCATGTTCGGATCGGGTTGCCTGTGGACGGAGATTATTTTGTCTGGCTTGCATCGGGTTATAGTTCTTTGGAATAATTTTTTCGGTTAAGATTTGGTTCGGGACGGGTCTCATGTTGACTTCGAATGGAATTTTTAGGTTCTGGTAGCGTTGCGTGTCCACGGAAACTAATTTGTCTTGTTCGGATCCGGTTATGGATCTTTGGAATATTTTTGTCGGTTATCAGATTTGGTTCGGGATTTCGGGTTTTTTTTAATGGAACTCTCAGGTTCGGGTCGGGTTGCATGTAGACTGAAATTATTTTGTCTTGCTCGGATCGGGGTACGGTCTGTTGTAATTTATTTATCGTGTTTGGGTAGGGTTGTGCGTTAATAAACCTAATAAAAAGAAAATTGCCCAGTTAAACTGATGGCATTGAGCTCACAGGCTATTCACACTAATTGTATATTATACTCTTATTTCAAAGACTAATGCCCTCGAAAAATAAATGAAGGTATTAGTCCCCGTTGCCCCCCTTTCTACTTAAACAAACAACCTCCAAATCTTATCAGGGAAGCTACTTAACATAATAAACTGGTATACCAAATTTGAAGCAAATCAGATAATTCAGCATAAAAAACCATTTCACTAAATTAAGGGGGGGGGGGGGGTATTAGCTCCCCATTTCTCCCTTTATGCTGAACCAACGAACTTTTAAAACTAATCAGAAAAGCCCCTTATTAGAATGAACCTAGAAAAAAAATTAAACTAAATTAGATAATTCTGCATGAAAACACATTTATCTAAATTAAGGGGAGGGGCAATTTCCCCCCTTTCCCCTCTTTTATACTTAACCAATGAACCTCCAAATCAAATGAACGAAGCCATATCGTAATAAACTAGTATATCAAATTTGAAGAAAATCGAATAATTCTGTATGAAAAACCCATTTATCTAAATTAAGGGGACACTAGCCCCTGTCCCTCCTTTATACTTAACCAATAAATCTCCAAATCTAATCAAGGCAGCTCCTTAACATAATAAACCGGTATACGAAATTTGGTGCAAATCGAATAACTCTGCATGAAAAACCCATTTATCTAAATTAAGTGCGGGGTCTAGCCCCCCTTTCCTCCCTTTATACTTAACTAATGAACCTCCAAATCTAATGAGGGAAGCTCCTTAACATAATAAACTGGTGTACGAAATTTGGAGCAAATCGGATAACTCTGCATGAAAAACCCATTTATCTAAATTAAGGGGCAGTCTAGCCCTTCTTTCCTTCCTTTATACTGAACTAATGAACCTCCAAATCTAATCAGGGAAGCTCCTTAACATAAAAAACCGGTATACCAAATTTGGAGCAAATCGAATAATTTTGCACTAAAAACCCATTTACCTAAATTAAGGGGGGGGGGAGGGGCTAGCCCCCCAGCCTTTCCTCCATTTATGCTTAACTATTGAACCTCCAAATCAAATCAAGCCATCTCCTTAACATAATAAACCAGTATACCAAATTTGAGCTAATCGAATAATTCTACATGAAAAACGCATTTATCTAAATTAAGGGGAGAGGCAATTGCCTCCCTTTCCCCCCTTTATACATAATAATGATCTTCCAAATGTAATCAGGGAAGCTGCTTCACATAATTAACCGGTATACCAAATTTATAGCAAATCGTATATTTCTGCATGAAAAGCCCATTTATCTAAATTACGGGGGGGGGCATAGTCCCCCCTTTCACCCCTTTTTATGTAACTAATGAACCTCCAAATCTAATCAAGGCAGCTCCTTAACTTAATAAACCGGTATACCAAACTTGGAGCAAATCGAATAATTCATCATGAAAAACCGATTTATCTAAATTAAGGGGGTAACCCCCCTTTATACTTAAATAATGAGCTTCCAAATCTAATCAGGGAAGCTCCTTAACACAATAAACCGGTATACCAAATTTGGAGCAAATCGAATATTTCTGCATGAAAAACCCATTTATATAAATTAAGGGGGGGGGGAACTAGCCCCCCTTTTACCCCTTTATCCTTAACCAATGAACCCTAAAAAATAATCAGGGAGCACCTTATCAGAATGAACCTAGAAAAAAAATCTGAAGCAAATCGGATATTTCTATCAAGAGTTATCGCGTTACGTACATACGTACGTACGTACACACGTACATACAGAATCGGCGGGCGCATAAGCTCTCAGGCTTTGATAGCCTGTGAGCTAAAAATATCACCCTGATCGGATAATAAGTGGTCATTTTTCAATTAGCCTAACGCTTTCTAGGCTCTTTGCAATAAGCCTGAAAAATATCAGGCTAATTGAAAAAAGGGAGATGGATTCTCCAATTAGCCCGGCTCTTTGCAAAGAGCCTAGGCTGTTTGCAAAGAGCCTAGGCTGTTTGCAAAGAGCCTAGGCTGTTTGCAAAGAGCCTAGGCTGTTTGCAAAGAGCCGGATTTCTCAATTAGCCTACGACATATATATATACTAGCGGCCTTCGCCCGCTACGCTGGTAGGTTTCTCCAAAGGAAACTTTAATCAAACGAATTACATCGGTGTATTTGATCTTGTGTTATAGCAATATATACTTTTATCTCCAATGACTTTCCGCATTGCTGAAAACCATATGAACGCCATTACGGTTTTATATCTTCTAATGTTTGAGACAAAATTTGGACTGTTAAGAAGCAAATCATTTATTTGATTATTTAAAATTGAATATGAAAAGAACGAAAGAACAATATGTAGCATAATAAAATCATCCCTGAAAATTAAAAAATGCAAATCTCATCAAAATCCGTCAGTAGAACCTACTAATAAGACTATTTTTTTCATACTCGGGTTCACCAGATTATAGAACATTCACCTATAATTCTATAGAAAAACAATGTAGAACAGTATGTGTTACATACTAAAACCTTTCTTGAAAACTTATCTAACAACCACTGCTAATTCCATCGAACTGAACTCAGTAGAACCTTTTAGAAAGGCTAATCTTTCAAAATAGGGTTCACTGATTAGAGAACTTTCGCACATAATTCTATAACTAAGCAACGTAGAATGATATGTGTTATATACGAAACTCTTTCTTGAAAATTCATCTAACTAACAATGCAAATCCATTCAAAAGAACTGAAATTATAAGTGGTCGGACCGAAATTACTCTTTGTATTTTATATGTGAAGTAGTATAAATGTAAATATATCTTTCATAATCAAGTTAACGCGATTGTAGAACTTTCAGGAATGTAGCGTAGGCTATACGCCGTAGATATTCTGTATTTTTTTTAGAAACTCTGTATACCCTCCATGGCTATATCATATATACTCTCTAGTATATACTATACCTATAGATTCTATCCTACGTTTTTTTACAACTACGCTACTGAGAACTTTCCTCATAACTCCATAACTAAAATTGTAGCATGATGTGTTAAATATTGAAACAATCCCTGAAATATTACCTAACTGTGCAACTTCAATCAAAATACGTTCAGTAGAAGTTTAAATAAAAGGTAATCGTTCACAATCGGGTTCACCTAGTTTTGGAAATTTCTCTTATAATGTGATTTTCTGCAATCTGATTTGTTGTCAAGTTTGTGCTTCAGAAAAAAACAATAACCAAGAAGAAAACTTCGCTACAGAGAAGTACCATCCATGCAAGAAATAGCGATCATTCAAGAAGTACCAACCATCAGCAAAAAATTATCTAACTAACAGTGTAAGTCCCATCAAAATACATCCAGCAAAACACAAATTATAAACGGGTGGAAGGAAAGACAAATTTGCATTTTATATAATTACAGTTAGATGTATCTTTCACAATTGCGTTCCCCTTTCTCTGTATCTTTTCCAATAGCTCTATAACTAAGCAACATATAATGAAATGTTATATACTAAAACCATTCCTGAAAAGTTATGTAATAGTGCCACTTGGAAAAAAATCTGTTCAACGGAATTTTTTTTAAAGGCTAACCTTTAATAATCAGTTTCACTTAATTTTTTAACTGTTTCCTTTATCTCTATAACTAAACAACATAGAACACTGTATGTATACACAAAAAACGTTCCAAAAACATTACCTAACTAATAGTGGCATACCCTATCAAAATATTATAAACAATCGGAATGAAATGCAAATTTCCGCTTTAAATATGTAGTAGATGATGATGATACGATTTTCTGTAATAGAATTCATCGTGAAATTTTCGCTTCATACGTAAACGATGCTCTCAACATTGTATCTAATACGCCGATTGGCTAAGTGTCCGATTATGGAAGATTAACCAGCAATCCCATGAACAACTACGCAAAGAAAGGTGAATATATGGCTTTTGTGATATTTTTATGTTAGCCTGGTGCAAGTAACAAATCAACAAAGATTGTTTCCATACCTTATTCTTATTTTATTATTTTCATTCAAAATATAAACGTTTCATTTATTTCATTTAAAATACATGCCTTGCACTAATTTCATTGAAAAAAACTGAAAAGTAAAACAATAGAAAATAATGCCATAACTTAAAACAAAGAATTCTTTTTAATTTACATACGCGAAATGTAACTACTGCTATTAACAATTTTAAAAATGCTCATGGCGAGATTTACACACGGCTGACATAAAAGTGCCCCTTTTTTCTTCTTATCCAGGAGCAAATGATAAATCGCGATGCATTATTTCAATTCCAATTTCTTCCATTGAAAAAAGTGGTACTTACGTATTATTCGAATTCGAACCATGAGATAGATCGCCAAAAATGGTTGACAGTTGCCAATCTTGTTTTTCGTTTGCCAATTACGTTCAAAACAGTAATTTAACATTCTTAAATACATAACCTTGTTAAAAATGGCCAATTATTTAAAGTAAATAAATAAATAAAATATATAACATAAAACTACATCCTATAAACTGTAATTTAAAAAAATTATAATAATAAAATTAATTTAAAACTATAATAAATAAACTATCAAATGCACAAAAAATAAGGGTTGTTGTAATTAGTGTAATTGTCGCCATACTTGGCGGAGGTGTATCTGACATGGCCCGGATGTAAGTACCAAACATTATTTTAAGTCGTAGAAACATTGCTTTCATTTTTAAATATTTTCGTTTTATAATGTTAATTTCTCGGTGGATGGCTTCCTTGTATTTTAAATAAAATCAATATTTTTTTCTTTTTTTCAAGGTGATTGTATTTTTTTTTTTTTCAAACTCATATATACGTTTTAATTCTTTAACCGAAAGAATTAAAAAAAGATTTAATTTGAATTTCTTCCATTGCTACAGTAACGGATGTACAATATGAAGGAATATGGATGAATTATCACTTATAACGTTAGATATTTCGAGGTTTTGGCGCCAAAGACATTGTCAAATTAGAGAAATATGAAATGTTTCACGAACTATTGGACTTAAAAGAATTTGGTTAGCAACATACAAAAATACACTAAAATATCTTATCAGTTGAAAAATAACTATAAAATCAGATTTTTAAGAATTTTTTTAAAAGTTCATTCTTTTTTTTTATCCCCCTTAGGGGTGAAATTTTAGGAAATCCTTTCTTAGCGACACTCTATGTCATAAGAAGTATTTTTACCCCAGTTTTCAAAACTTTAGATTCAGTAGTTTGGGCTTCGTGTTGATTAATACGAAATCCAGACTTTCCTTTATATATATATATATATATATATATATATGTGTGTGTGTGTGTGTGTGTGTGTGTGTGTGTGTGAGGTACACGGCATTATATATTCCAGATATTCTAATTACATTTTATAAGAAGTATTCATTATTCTCCCAATGTCTTCGGAATTTAAAGAACTTTTTCAAAAGAATTTTTTTTAAACTACCGATAGATGGCGCCAACAAAGCATAAACAACGTTCACAACGAATGCGATTTCTGTTTTCGACACCAGGCTACGTCGCGAATTCGCCTTGCGAACATGCGCTTTGAGAAAAATTACCTCCATGTTATCATATTTTTAAAGTTCAAGATAAATGAATCGTTTGTTTACTTTCATGGAAGGAGCTGCCAACCTAATTTCAACTGCAGTTATCTCAGAATATATACATAATTGAATGTAAGTTATCTCTCAAACGTTAATTTATTTTGAATAATTGCTCTAAAAATGTAACATTTATGAAGCTTTATTCGAAAAAATAATTTTGAATAAAAATGGCCGAATGGAATGTGAAAAAGCGAAGTGTTTCTCGGGATCCGGATGGATTCACTCCGGAAGTGTTATACACTTAGCGCTATTATATATATAATTATTAAATTTTCTCAAATTGGAACATTGGAAATTTTAGGATGCAATCAATTCTCAAGTAAACATTTTTATGTTCGACAAACATGTTTTAAAGTAAAACAGAATAAATTAATATAATTAACATTGACATTGACATTAACACTAATATTATTTTGTTTCTCTTACGTGTACGAATGTTAAAAAACGACAAAAACTGTTAAAAAAAGACAAATGTTTCCAAAAATATTGCAAAATTTAATAATGCTATGAAACTAATAATATAACGCTTCCCGAATTACCCACGAATGCGAACAGTATTTCTCTATCTTCCGAAAACTCAACAGATCTCAAGAAAATTTTCCAAAGTTTCTTTTGCTGACCGTAAATTTCGGGAACGTTTCCGAGTAGATTTTTCTGTCTTAACAAGTTTTCTCAATATACGAAAAATCGGTTTTTAGAATGCTATCAATTTAAGTAAACATTTTCAGATGGTTAATAGAATTTTTACGTGCAAGAGTAACAAAAAATATTAATGATATAATGTTAAAGTTAATGTTAAAGCTTTTGATTTAGCATGTTTGTCTATTGAACATGCTTTTTGAACATGAAAATATTTATTTGAGAATGGATAGCATCCGAAAACTCATTTTTCGTATCGAGAAAACTGATTAAGACACTGCAAAAACTACTCGACAATGTTTCCGAAAATTGTGGTCAGCAAAAGAAACTTTTGTTTTAGAAATTATTCTTTAAATCTTGGAAATCTATTGGTTTCTCTTTTTCAGAACAAAAAGAAACGCTTTTTGGAATAGGGCATAACTCGAAAAGGGTTATATTATATTTTTATAAACCGTACTAAATTTCGTAATATTTTCGGACTCATTTACCATTTTTTTACAAAGTACACAGCTGAAAATGTTTAATTTTGAATTGATGGCATCTTAAACACTGGTATTCCCGTATGAAAAACTTATTCATGAACTATAAAAACTATTCGGAAACGATTTCGAAAGTCCGTAGCAGCAAAATAAAGATTGTTCTTAGAAATGCCTCTTTAAATCTTGAAAATATATTGCACTTTGAGATTTCTAAAGATAAAAAACGCTTTTCGGAATAGTGAGTAACTCGGAGTAGGTTATTGTATACTTTTGTTCGTGGTCATATTAAATTTTCGTAAAATAAGATACTTTTGTCTTTTTTATAGCGTAGTTCATTTTAAATAAATAAAGATTTATATAGATAGTGGTATGGTCTTCTCGTTCATTGGTATTTAATTTATTTTCTGAAGGTTTAGGGAGTAATTTTCTCAATAATATTGTAACAGAAGATACATCTACGGAGGGAACAAATGCGCAATATTTTGTTCTATAATGCCGTGCTTATTTATGGTTAAACTATGAAATTTAAAGTAAACATCTAAAAAAAACTTTAAGTTTATAAATATTATAAACTTAAGTAAGCATATGAATATTATAAGTAATATGACTATTAAGTATATGAATATTATAAGTAATATGACTATTAAGTATATGAATATTATAAACTTAATTTTATTAAATAAAGGATTTTATATAAATCAAGTACATTATAATAAAATTAAGTCCGTACTTATGTTTGAAATCAAGAACGAGGAATTCAAAAAAAAAATATGCCCGTTTAAAGTTCAATGAAAATATTTCAAAATTAATGACAACCTCAAATATCCTATACAAAAAAAAATCGCTAAAAAATATTGAAATGCAAACGAGAAATTTGAAAAGATCTCTGCCATAGGTTTAATATTAGCTTGCGAGTGTCTTCCCGTGACAGAGCAGCCTGTTAATTGCTTTGTCGTCAACGGTAAATACCGACTTAGAATTATCCAAATGTAGATTTAGAAAACTCATTTCATATAAATTTTACTTTTGGTTTAAATAGGAATTTTAACGAAAATGTATTTCTACGAACAAATAGGTAAATTTGCATTTCAATACGGCCCCTCCCCTCCCCTGAAATGTAATTATTTATTTCCTGACATGGATCCGGATATTTGGCGAGCCTGATGAATGGAGTTCGAATAATTAGTATTTTAGTGTAATAATAAAATAAAAACGAATACACAAAGCTACGTCTTGAAAAAATTAGAATGATAAATAAATAAATAAAAACCTTGCAAACTTTTAAATCTCTGTTTGTTTAGAAAGCTATTTGTTATTATTTTTTGAGCTAAAGAAACCGAATTACTGCTCGAAAATTAAATATTTTTCAAATGGCAGCAAATGATTATAGCTTTTATATTATCGATTAACTAATATGGCAACATAAGTATGAAAAGTCAAACAGGAATATGATTTTATTCACATTTGAGCTTGACTTGTAACGAGCAAACAATGTCCTGTATGCGGCCGCATTTTTATTGGTAGCAAAATTCCAGATAATTAATTAACGTAATTCAAATCTGAAGAGGTGTGTGTGGAAAAGACTTTTCAATTTTCTTCTTCAATGCTCTTTTCAAGATTTCAATTTATTTTTCACGTTTTAGTTTTCTGTATTTTTACACACTTAATGGTAGTATGATTTGTGATGGAAAAATCGCTTGTAGATAAAGGTGAGATCAACCACAATTTGGAACCAAATTTTCATCTCAAAAATCATATTATTATTGATATTTTTTGTCTGATTATCTTAGTATAAATGTTAATAGACGTAAGTTCAAACAGTACGAAGTATATCGAATAGCAGGTAGGGAAAATGTGTTAGGCAATATTCAGTTTTGCCCATGTTATCAAACGATGGATGTTTTTCATATAGTGTTCACTAATATGTTAAGAAGCAAGGAAATAACTTTATTAAATACTTAAATAATGGATGTAAAGTTCTATTAAAAGTTCGAAATGTGGAGAGTAAATAATTGGGAAAAACTTGAATGAAAAAAAAAAATTAAAAAGAAATAAAATTTTACAAAAGAAATAATATAATAAAAGAAATAATGTAAGAAAGATATAATAAAAGAAATTTATCTACTAATTGCAAAGTTTAAATCGTCTGCGAAATTTCAAAATTTAAAAGAATTTATTTTATTTTTTTATTATTTTTTAATAATGGACATCCCTTCTAAGTGTGCGGAAAAGGGAGATTTTTTAAATATTTGTTTATTAGATTTTAATTAATTTTAACATTTAATACTATTTATTTACTTTGCATGATATTCTTTTATCTCTCATCTCGCCGTTTGTTAGCAAAAGTAAAGAAAATATAACTTTTATTAAGTTTAGGCCTGGTTACATAATATTCTAAAATCTCCTTAACCTTCCGTCTACCAGACGGGTCCATTGGACCCGACATGTACATTCAAAATATTTATTCAAACCAGAAATTTCTTCAAAACAAACTAAATGTATAAATCAGACAATAATAAGTTAAATAAACAAATTAAATAGTTTTAAGTAAAAATTCTGGTGTAGAATGTTTTTATAAAACTTGAGTAAAATTTCCGGTAGTTCTAGGGTTAACCTTAAATGTCCTTCCAGTTTATTTACTGATTTTTCACCATAACAGAAATATTCCAATGTTATCCTTTGATAAACATTTCTAAAATTTAACTTTGGTAAAACTCACAAACTTTATTTTTTTTTCCTTCTTTTAAAAAAGAGAGGGGTTCAACTAGTAGAGATTTTATCTTTCTTTATAGAAAATAATGGTTTCATGAATCAAAATAATTTAAATTTCAACACGAAATTCTGTAATTGTTACAGGATTTCGTTAAAGATGCCTATTGATATGTGTATAAAAAATAATAGGAATTTCATAGCATCTTCCGCTTCCGGGGCCGACCTTGAAGAGAATGCACGTAAGTGACGTAACAGCAAGAAACGTCACAAAAAAAAAATGCGCAAAGGTCTTTAAACCAATATATCTACCTATGCTATATTTAGAATAGATCCGAAAAAAATCTTGTGAGGAATTAACTGTTTTCTTTTCATTACGGGGATGCGTAACCTGGAAAGTAGTCAATTTTTATCTATGTTGAAGAGAGGGGTTGAATCAGCCACCTATTTTTTTTTTTTCAAGCCGCATACATTATTTGGAGTCATGACGAGTTCGCAGAATGATGTAATTTACGCGTTGCATCATCAATAAATTGCAACTTGTTTTTACTCCAACTGTCTAATAATTTTCACTTAATGCTAGGGGAATTTGCGTTTTGAAAGGACTCTAAATTTCTTAGATTGGCTGATAGAGTTAACAACTTTCAAGTCAAAATTCTCAGAAAGGACTGAATATTTTTTTTAGAGCCTGACTATTATCTTTCTTTAATGGAGTAAAATAACATACTTCAAAATAACTTAGAGACGTATGCATTAAAAATAATGATCTCTCATTTTAATGATAATAAACTGAATATATGAATAACTTTATCAAAATGAATTTTCTTTACTCACAAATTTTTTAAAGTTCACCTAAAAAAATGCATATATATATATAAATAAAGTAATAATCATAACTTAATATTATTTATAGAAGTTATGTTATTTAAACCAATAGAACAATTTTTTAATGCGATATTTGCGGTTATGGAGAACCTTTAGTTGATTTTCTGCATATATTTTACAAGGTGGCCATAATTAAACTGGCAGTTCTCAGAGTGTTCTGTAGCCCGATCTGATTGAAAGAATGACACCAAATTTTGTAAGAAGATTAAAAAAAAGGGGGGGGGGACGAATGATTCCGCGGAAAAAAAATAGTTCCAAAGGCCACCGCTAGGGGAATATGTGGCGCTGTGTAACAGAAAAAAGAGTTTTAAAAAATGCAGAATCAATACTAAAATAAAATTCCCTTCTGTTTAGAACATTTAATGATTTTAGTACTGATTCTTCATTTTTTAAAGCTCTCTTTTTTGTTACACAGCGCCACATATTCTCCTAGCGGTGACTTTTGGAACTAATTTTTTTTGGGGGGGGGAATCCTTCGTCCCCCGTCTTGTTTAATGTTTTTACAAAATTTTTGGCGTCATTCTCTCAATTAGATCGCGCTACAGAACACTATGAGTACTGTCAGTTTAATTATGGCCACCTTATATAACTTGCTGTTTTTTTGTTGAGCTGCTAGAAAATTGCAACTTTTACACAACGGTAAAATGCATCTTCTGCATAATTTATGATAGTAAGTTATTCCACATATCGTTAAGTTTATTCGTAACTCCCCTTTATTAAATATGGAATAAATATAAGCTTTTAAAGAGCATTTTTTTAAATGTTATTACCGTTCAAATAATAGATTGTGTAATTTTGTATTTCCGCACGTAGTGGTTGTGGAGCTCATCGCAGCATGAGCCTCTGATTTGCTAACCAGGGTGCTACCAAATACCCAAATGTTTTTTTCTGTCTCTTTATTAGCTTCTGCATCCTAGGGAGGTGGATACGATATCTTAGTTTTGTACAAATTGAAATCGTTAATCCTTCATAATCGTTAATGCTTCATAACATTTTAGACTTTTAATATCGTCTCTCAATTTATACAGTTTTCTTTTTTCTTCTTAAAAAAAAAAATAGTTCCCGATATATGGAACAATCATAAATAGCTTTCCAGTCACTTATACATGAGATGTTAAATGTGTTTACACAAGGATAAAATTGAAAATATTTAATAAGCTAATTTTTCAATAAATTCTTTTTTTTTTTATGGAGCTGTTACTATTACTCTTTGATTTGTAAAAACGCAATTCATATTTTGTGCATATATATATTCTTTTATGTTCTGATTGGTAATATTGTTTAGATTTTCAGAACAGTTAGTTCCTTATGAACAAAAGGTAACCAATTTATCGACATAAAAATTCTTTTTAAGTCATTGGTGTCAGTTGACGAAGATGGCTCTACGCGATGTAGAAAAAGACAAAGTGAGTAAAATCGGGGCCGTCGCGAAACAACTTCCTTCTCTACGGGCCTGATTCAAGAATAAGATGAGTCACGCAAGAGATCTGAGTTAGCAAACGAACCAAGTCGAATAGTTGTATGTATGCATCAGAAACAGTGCTATAAATTTCCGTTTTGTAATATTTTGTTATGGCTGTTTGAATTAAACATTCAATAATTAAACATCGAAGGGTCACTAAACAGGTACTTTCTTTCTTTTTTCTTTTTTTTGCTTCTTTTTTGCCCTTTGATTTAAAATATATTCGAAAACATTTGATTCGCGGTTTTTATCTATACTGTTAAAAATTTGCAGCATTCTGGCAGGTCATTTGACCGTTTTTTTTCCGAAAACGGTTACACAACCGTAATTTTAACACTATTCTGAGCATATTATTGGCCATTTTATGGTCAGAATATAGTTAAATTATGGTTATGAAACCGTTTTTTCAAAAAACGGCCGAATGACCAGACAGAATGCTACAAAATTTTTAACTGTGTATGATTTTAACTTGAAATATACATTTATGACAAAGTTCCCTTTAAAAATTTCTTACATTAAAATGCCTTAATTTAAAATTATAAATATCAGGATTGATATTACATAAACTCATAAATAAAAATGTTATATTTTTTTTATTAATTAAAACAAAAATTCTATTTATCAATAAAAAATTTAATTTTCATAATGTATGCATAACTTAAAATACACATTTCGTTGGTAGGTGTTACAACTAAAATAGCATTTTTCACTAACAGTAAGTACATACTTACAGTAATTTAAAAAATATATGGTATTTAATATTGCATAAAAAAATAATCTCACTTAAACAGACAAGTATTAAGGAAGTTGAAATATCTGGAAACTTATCAACGACTGTTACATGTTTGTTAATACATGTGATTTTATTTCATTAGAAGTGAGTTTTCTGTTGTCATTCTTAACTTTTGTATAGTTATTTATTTTATTATTATATTCGCAATTCCTGACAAACACATAACTTAAGGGGACAGTTCACCTGAAAATTAACACAAAAAATGGATTTTTTATATTAAAAAAAATATTAAATGGAAGCCTATTTAATTATGAATATTGTGACACCTCATTTTTACCCATACGGCGATTATAACGCCAGATATTGTAAATTTCATTAATACACCCAGCGCAATTACCCAGAAACAACCAACTTTAATTTTTTTTTTGGGGGGGGGGGGCTATGTTCCTATTTTTTTCACTTTCAAGTTTTAAAATGCTAAGGCCTTTTTTTCGTATTTCAGATATAGATTTAAACTTTTTTGTACATGTTCTTTATCATATATGTGAAAAACATGAGCATGGAATTATGTAAAAAATATGAGCATGGAATTATGTAAAAAATATGAGCATGGAATTTTCCTTCATGGTTTTATTTTATTTATTTTTTTAATAAAAGTATATGAAGATGTATTAGATTTCACTCTTTTACACTATGTATATCAGTGAAAAAATTATATTAAATGTAACATTTGATTTATCTAAAACTCCATGCTCAGTCTTGCGTAATACACATTCGAAAATCTTTTTTAAAAAATGGGCAAAAATATTAATATTTAAAAAAGTAGAATTTTAAAAAATTCTAAATGTTTTAAACTATTTTAAATTTTTAACTAAATATGCAGTTAAAAAACATTTTTTTAATGTACTTTTAGTTGAACATTGAAATGCAGTGACTTATTGCATTATTTGAATCATTTATTTAAATTTAAAAAAATGTTGAAAAGGTAAACTGCTTCCTTAAATATATAACAACGTTGGCTTCCACACTTGCATTTACTTATGAAATTTAGACCTAAATTTTCAGTCTTTTCAATGGTGAGTTGTACAATAAGATTTTGGGCTCTTGGAATTTTAGGTAAGTACTTTTGTAAATATACTATTGTAAAAGTGTTTTTAAAAACTAATTATAATTAGTTTTAAAAAATTTGAAAACCATTTACAATTAGAAATAATAACATTTCCTGGAGCCATTTTATTTTATCACTATCTGCCTACATCATGTACTTATACACTTTATTTTGGCAATCTCATTCTAAAATTAAAATTTTAATTGATAAATAGAATTTTTGTTTTAATTGTTTAAAAAAATTAATATCTTTATTTTTGATTTTATGTAATATCAATCCTGAAATTTATACTTTTAAATTAAGACGTATTTATTTTTAAAGGGAAATTTAATTATTATCTGCTAAAATTGTGTTATTTTAATACATGATATCTCCTGTCATAAATGTATGTTTCAAGTTAAACTCTCCGAAAAATACCATGAATCCCAGTTCTTTAACTATTTTTGTATTTTTATTTTTTTATGATAAAGTTGATAATTTTAATGTATGATATTTTCCACCATAAATGTATATTTCAAGTTAAAATCTCCGATAAAAACGGCGAATCAAATGTATTTGAATATATTTTAAATCAAAGGAGAAAAAAAAAAAGCACCTGTTTAATGACCCTTCTCTGTTTAATTATTGAATGTATAAATCAAATAGATCTTAAACAAGCCACAAGTTGCTCAATAAAATATTCTAAAACGGAAATTTCTAGCACTTTTTTTGATACAAATATACAACTATCCGACCTATTTCGTTTGCTACTCAGATCTCTTGCGCCGCCATCTTGCTGTACATTTTCGTCTTGAAACAGGCCCGTAAGAGAAGGAAGTTGTTTCGCGACGGCCCCGGTAAAATCCCATTAAAACTGAAACTGATGGATTGTAGCCTCATTTCCACAACACTATCCCCCCCCCCCCCCCCCTGAAAAAAAAATCCAATTCACTGTGCGAAACTTTGGAACCTATAAAAATTATAATTAATTACATTTTCTCATATTTTATAGAGCAACGTGTGCAGTTTCCTTTTCAAATTACATAATTTAAAAAACGACGTTTTTGAAAATTTGCTGAAGAAAACATTAATGCATTTACAATCTTTGATTTTTTATGAAAAATAATCTATAAACTGAAGGAGAACAAATAATAACATATGTAAGAATATAGCTAGGAAAATGATGCATCAACAGTATAACTTATGCTTTTTAATACGAATAAGGAAAATAACTATTCTTATTTTAGATAATAACATCGGTTAAAAATAAACGAAATTTTTTATAAATTACTTTTGATTTCTTTTGATTCATAATCATAGGTAACAACAAAAAGCTCGCATTTATTTCAAAGGAGAAAAGATAATAGTACAGGTAGTTTATAATCTGAAGAAGAATAAACCATAACACACATATGAATATAAAAACTACATTAGAAAAGGGAGCATCTATAATATACCTGATGCTTTTTTAATACCAATAGAACAAAATATTGTTATTCTACATAATAACATCGTTTAAAAATGAATGCAAATCTTTTATAAATTATTTCACTTTTCTGACTAACTTAGTTTCATTTATTTTGACACATATTCATAGCTATCAACAAAAAGTTGAAATTTACTTCATCTGAGATAGAGTAAACACTGCAGATAATTTATAAGCTGAAGGAGAATAAATCATAATGCAGATATGAATATCAAAACTATATATGAAAATGATGCATCAACAATATAGCTGATTCTAACATTGTACGAACACATTACGCTTTAACAGTGACACGTAAGATAACACGGATAAAAAATAAGAAACCATGAAGACGGATTCACCGGAAGCTTCTTGTCGCACCCGCTTGGATGAAGATATGCAAGCTGTAAAAAAAAAGTGGCACACGTAAGTTTCTAACGACGACTGTATATCGTTACTTTGTCTATTATGCCAACCTTTGAAGAAAAAAAGTGCTTTTCTTTTTTACATTTCACAATAATTTCTTTTAATTAAAAAATATCAGAAGCTAGACATGTAATCTGTTGGATTAATTAACCCGAGGGTCAGAATAATTTATAATGATCTTATTTTAAAATTAGAAATTACAAAGAGTGCTTAAAGCGGATCAGTTACACAAAATTATGCACATATTTTGTATCACCTTTTTCTTCAAATGCGTGTATTTACAAAAGTACTTAATAATAATAATAATAATAATAATAATAATAATAATAATTCTTGAAAAGAAAAGCTTTTTTAAACACTTGGATTTAACACGCTTTTTTAAACACTGCACTTTTTATTGCAAAAATCATATCTTTGAAATTTCTTTCAAGGCAGTTTCTCGAAGACAGTTTTAAAAATATATAGTAGAAAAACACTGTTAAGTTTTATAGAATTATCTTTCGTTAGAATTTAACTATAGAAATTTAAATATGATAAATTTTAAATAATGCATTCTTAGATTAAACGGATTAAATTTTTGGTAAAGAGAGCAGCAAACACACAGAGTATAATAATATAATATTTACAAAAAAATTAAAAAGGTTACGTCCATTAAAATTAACAGCTGTGACAAATTATTTTTCGCCTAATGCTGCATCAATATTGTATTTTTTAATTTAAATTAAATTTAATTACAATATACTTGTAACTATATAAAAATTTCCCTAATATTGGAAGTATTTCTATATTAAGGATAATACTGAAGGTAAATTAACATTTTATTGAAAATAAGATTCAATTTACGGCAAATGAGTATATGAATGTAATCCAAACTATTTTGAATATTTTACTAATCTCATGTAAATATCGGTAGGTAGAATTATCTGTGTATTTCTAAAATTATTTTAGACGTAATACTATGTCAGTATTGTATATATTGGTTTTATATTGAAAATATTTAGAATGTGCGGCTGAAGGATTTTTCTCTCAAAGCTGGTATATAAGACGTGCTGTGTTCGAACCCAAATATCAATCGTGGGCTTAAACGTTTGGATTTTTCCCTGTTTATCTTCAAATCTTGAGTTAATATGGGTTAGGTTCCCTCAGATTGATTCCCACTGAACTACCACTCCCCATTCCACGACTGATATCTCTCGCGCAGATAATAGTGAATGGCAATAATAATAATAATAATAATAATAATAATAATAATAATAATAATAAAGATAAATAATAAAAAAAATTGCCTCTCTATGAAACCAATATGTAAGTTACATAGATCTGACATTCCTAAATCTAAATATGGCATCCGAATTGTTCCAACACGTACAAGTTTTCTGCGAAATAGTTTTCTATAACTAACAAATAATGAGGGATTTAGAGGAAGTCCGGGTATTATGGAATAATATGGGTAAAATCAGAATGCAAACATTCTGATTTTTAAATTAACATAAAAATTTTGAGATGCAGTAAAAGTTAGTAAAATACTTACGTTGTAGTATATTTCTTAACCCACTTTTAGTACGTTTAAAATGGAAGAAAATAATGCATATCAATATTTACATTTAAAAAAAGAATTAAACTTTTCGCGTAATATGAACTGGTCGGGTAATGTGGAACAGGGTTATAAGGAATATTAAAATTGCAAGAAAAATCATGATTTAAATGAATAGACAAGATTACTTAATAAGTAAATGTAGTACATCATCTGCAAAATACCAGATTCTTTGATAAATTGTTTTAATACTTTCAAAAATAACAAATGTAGTCTGTCGATTTGGCTCCACCACAGTCCACATGGTACACATTGCACACATGAGGCACTCCTTCCACTCCATTATTCACTCCTTCGCTCTTCCATCCTCTGAATATTTTAAATTGCTAATCAGGTACACTGCATCTTCCTCATTTAGTGTAGAAGCTGATCAAAGTCCCATCTGAGATGATACGTCTGGAACATTTTTCATCTTCACTGGACTCGTCTTGAAACAGTTGTCTTGAGTGTGTTCCATATTACCCAACATGCCATCTTTAAAAAATATAACATCTTTCCACGTCAACAACTTAGCATAGAAGTCTAACACAGCAATAAATATAACTGTTCATCTTAATACTGAACTTGGTTAACATCACTGACGAAGAGGTCTTATAATTAATACGAATTTTATAAAACTTATCTGCAAAAAACTGCAACTATTGTGAATAAGATTTAATTTCACCGCGTCACTCCAACAACAGATATTCAAACAAAACTTCCCACAGTGCATCACAGGAGTACTAGAAAGTCGTTTGGCAGTTTTACGCTTCGCTGCAGCAACGTACGGGCCAGGCAATGAAGATTGGACCATATTGATCGACCATTCCATAATAACCGAACTTCCTCTTTTAATTTAGAATGCTAAATGCAAATTATAACATGAAAAAAGTATTTCGCAGTCTTAGATAACAAATAAAAAACAATCAAGTATGTCATGAAATATATTTTGTTTATACTTGTCCCGTGCATTGTTGTTTTGGTATCTCCTCTTCTTTCGTATCCAAGAGTATCCGCTAGCATATTTTAATTCCTTTTGCTACTGTATCTTCGCTAATGTTTATCTTATAGGTTACTTACATATTAACATACGAGGTGTGGCTTTTTAATAACGAGACTAATGCTTCTACAGAAGAACTACGCATGCGCCACATTCGTACGACCAAAATAGTTATGTAGTGAAAAGCCTCCGGTATCGACTACTGCGTCTATATTAGTTGTATTCCAATTAGTCTGGCAGTGACCTTCATTTGTTCTGGACCCTGTTTTAGCGTTATGTCGTAAAATTGTTGAGTGTTTTAAAAGAGAAACGAATCAATTTGAAATTTCTTTTTAAGCTTGGAAAATCCACTATTGAAAATCATCATTTGTTAAGAGAAAGATACGGCAATGAATGTTTATCACTTCCGCGGATTTTTGAGTCGTTTCCAAGATGGCCGAAAACACATTGAAGATGATGTTCTCCCGGGACGCCCTCCCGCGTCAACAACGGAGAAAATTTTTGATATTCATGGGATTGTGTACCTTCACTGGGTTGTTGAAGGTCAAACTATTAATCAACATTACAACCTTGAGGTCCTTGCTCAACCCCGTGAAAAAATATGAAAAATACACCAGGATTGTGAAAGAACAAGACATGAGTGTTTCATCAGGGCAACGCACCGGCTCACACTGCATTGTCTGTCAAGACGTTTCTAGCCAAGTATATCATCCCAGTGATGGACCATCCGCCTTATTCGCCTGACCTGGCATCATAGGACTTTTATTTGTTCCCCAAGGTTAAAGATGCATTAAAAGGAATCAGATTTCAGGTGCGTATATGGAAGCGGATAATAATTAAATATGTATAAATTTAAAATAAAATATTTTACAGCATTATTCTCGTTATTTAATTGCCACACCTTGTATATGTATTTTCTGTTGCGCTATTTTAACTTATGTTTTAATAAGACATAAATTACCTTAATTTTTAAAATAAAGCTACCCCACATAAAAAATTATATGTGATACAGTAATTTCAATGTCATATTTTGATTTAGTGAGGTGAAATCTATTATTTTTACAGGGGGGGATTAAAGTGCCGACAAGTGAACCGTCTTTGGAAATAAATAAATAAATGAACAAAAATAAAAATACTCTTAATCTACAGTAACCTTAATATTATATCCTTAAATCATTCTAATGAATACTAGCGAAACAAAAAGAATTTTTGCGGGGATTAGTTTTCTTAAAGTACATTTGGATTTAATAAAGAGCCGAAAGAGACATCCTGCTTGACTAACTGTCAGCCTCGATAATAGTTTGAATGACAACTACGATTCAAGAACTTATCACATAAAGAAGTTTGACTTTTGAAAATAATAACACACATGCAAGTAATTTTCAAAAATGGAAAAAAAAAATTTAAATGCAGATCGTGAACAAACACATCTTCGCCATTTTAAAAGGGAAGTAATATAAGAAATTTAAATTCTAGCAGGGAAAAAAAAGAAAAATTACGGATCCCTACTTTCAAATATAGAATAGTCGAAGATAAATAAAAAATCAAAGTTCGTTAAAACAAATTTATACATATATATTTTACAAACCCCAACTTTTTTTGCCGCAATGTATCCGTTAACCCTTTTAAGCGCAGTGATCCCAAGGCGGGAACATCTAATTTTAATTCCGAACTTCCAAACGGCAACAAAAATATTTTAATAAAATTTTGCTTTTATAATGAAAACTTAAAAAAACAAGTTTTTACTTTCTAAGAAGTTCGTTTGTAAAGTCTGCTGCCAGTCAATCATTTCATCGTTTTACGAACAGAATTTTTCTGTGCCGGAAAGGGTTAAAGAAATGTCTTAAGGCAGCTCTGTCCAGCTGCAGTAATTAGTAGTGAATTCTTAACGTATTTAATATAGTGTCCTACGCTAGCTCATGTGTAACATTGTCTGCGATAGAATTTTCACTTCAACCGTGCACTTTGGCTTAAAAAAAGGCTCTGGAAGGCTGCAAGGGAACTTAAACAAATTCACACTCCATTTTTGTCAAATATATGAAATCTAAATTGAGCTGAAAAAAGTGCGTCTTTGAAAAAGAAAGATTTGAGACTGATTACTTATTAGAGATATCTGTTCAAAACACAGTGTAAAAGTCAACTAACACCAGAAAAAAATACAGGCACATTCAACTAAAAAGCGAGTAATGTAAATATGAGCTGTTCAGTTTCAATAGCAGTTATGCAGTACAAAAATTTTAAGTTACACACACACACATATATTCTTGGCAAAGTTACCGATAGTATTTTACCACTGTTCATCATATTAAATTATTTTTTTTCTTAAATGGAGATACAACTTAATTTCTAGCAATTTCGTTCTAATTTTAAATGGACTTAACGAGACTTCTATCGAGATTTAGCTGGTAAATTTGTACGCTGTGCGTTTATTATTACTGCGTATACTTTCGCTTGTCCATGTTCACCTAAATGAGTTTTTATGTATCCGAAGTCTGACCTCGTTAATCAAATTATTAACCTAAATTAGTAAGTACCAACATGAATTACACTTATTTTAACTTTTTGAATCGTGTTTAGCATTTAGTCACACACTGCATAGATGCCAACATCTCTTAATTATTCCGGAGTCTGATCCAAGACGAACATGTTTTCAACCGGAAATTTTATTTAATCAAAAATTTAAAATGAAATCTAAAATGTACCTTACTGAAAGAAAGCATATTTCCTGATATATATTTTCCGGTTGAAAACATTTTTGGTCTTGGATCAGACCTCGGAATAATTAACTGATGTTGGCATCTATGCACAGTGTAGTAAACTTTTAATTAATTATTCCTACTGTGTCTATTGTAAAAATTAATTATTGAGGAAAAGCATCAAAAAGACTTTTGAAGTACTCAATTTTATAAAGACAATGCAAAAGTTATATAATTTTTTAAAAACATTGCTCTGCGTGTCTTTTCCCCATTGATTTGGGGTAAAAACCATCAGTGAAAAGCGCGAAACCTCGTTTTGTTTAACCAGCCAACTGAAAGTTTATAGAAATGCAATCGAGGGAATGCAATGCAATTACACGACATTAAGAATCTAAAGAGTTCCCGTTTTAAATTGAATTTTTGGATGTGTATACATTTGTAGTGTTACCATCTCAAACAATCACATGATTTTTTTAAAAAAAATATTACATCAAAAATGAAAAATTGAAACTTACCTAATTTTCGCTCCACGGAATGCAACTTTCTTCGCATGTTATCAATGTACAACTGGTCTAACTGTTGAAGTCTAACTGTTCACTACCGTTTAACATTGAAAAAAAAGCTGCGTTCATATTAAATCAGCCGGTGCGCTTTCTTGCTCTCCACCCCTGTATATTTGTAGGGTACTACAAATATATTTTAGAAAAATTCTTCGATTATTGGACTAACATTTATTTATGTTGTTATTCAAATAAGTTAAATTCGGCAGTGATATTGGTGTAGAAGTCGGATCGTATTAAAGGGTTAATCAAACTCTGTAACATTATTATGGCAGAAGACATATATTTTACAAGAAAACAATATGTAAAATGAACAGAAATTATCTTATCTCTGAAGATATCTAAAGTTTTTAAAATTTTGTTGTTCTGAATCGCTTGATACAATTATTTTCAAAGTGATTATTATAAATAAAAAGATTAATATTTTGTTTTGTTTTCACTAAAAGAATGAAAGCATTCATTTTACTTTAACTTAAACCTTGACATTGAGTGACTAAATGGGCATCGGCAATTTACTTTAAAGATGATGCACAAAGCGAATGAATAAATGAGACAGACTCATCTGATTACGCTGTGACGGGAATTAACAGAGACTCTGGGTTGTCGCTCTGTTTTATTAGTCTTCTACTTCATCAAGCTAAATTTCAACACATCATTAAAAGAATAAAAAATTTCTTGAGCTTTCTCTGTGAATCAGTAATTCAGAGTAGTGTGTGACTACGTTTTCTTTCAGTTACAACATTATATCGCTCGCCCGCAAGAAAAGTGCCACAACTTCAAAAAATTAAACTTGCGTTTTATTCCACTAATAGATATTACTTAGGTGCCTCTTGCTACAGGAAAAGGGACATAAGTGTAGTTATCCGGAAGACCGCTAGATCACGCTATGTGTCACTTTGCCACCACAGAAGGGAAGCAAAATGAGAGGGGGGGGGGGTAAATTTATTCAATCCTCCATTTCTTTGTTACGTCTTGATTTTTAACGTTTTAACTCTTTTATGTACACTTTTACAGATGCCTGCAGAGCTAAGTTCTATAGTTTTATGTTACAGTACAAAACAGGGCCATAATCAGACAGGGGAAGAGTGAGTTGACCTCTCCCACCAGCAACCTGTTGAAACTTCTCCAGACCTCTAGACTTCACAATCTTTCAATGCCAACATAATATATTACATTGAATTTTTTTTTAATTTTGCATTCAAAAGTTTTATTAGGGGTACTTGCTCTCGAATTTTGCTTATATTTATATATATAATTTAAATAGAGGTAAAAAGATCAGATGTGGATTATCCCCATCAAAAAATTTAAAAGCACTCTCTGACTTTGACCGGCTGGTTACGGCTCTGATAAAAAATTAAATCTACTTTTACCTCACTTATGAAAAGCAGTATTTTTGTGCCAATTTTCTTGCGAGAGAGCGATATGAGACATTCAAAACCAAAGTGGGTCAAAAGTTTTTTTTTATTGTTCAACTGAGTTTGAGATGAATTTTTCCTCTACAGGCAATTTTCTTTTCGAAATAAACAAACTCCCAAGTCAAAAACATGAGAAACAGATAGTTTCTATGCATGTGAATGATATTCAGAAGATCTTATTAACTTTATCTCCAAATATCTCTTGATACTGTCTAATGGACTTCATTCACATTGATTCTGAACGTCTCAAATGTCTTTAGTGCAACGGGACTTTATAACATCTTTTGCATTCATGTTTTTGGAAAAATATTTCTTTTATTTTTCATGCGTCACAAAATTCTAAGAATTAGTAAAATCATTACGACACTCAAAATATTTGCTCTAATAGACATCGAAAATATTTTAAATCAAATGTTAGAAGATATCGTTTAAAAAACTTATTGGCATCGATTTCAAAATTTTTGAATAAACATTTAAAATAAAATTTTTGCTATAAACGTCCTGCTCAAAGAACTCATATTTCCCCTTTTAAGCACTGAAAACAAAATTCATATGTATAGTTGGAATCATAACAACAAATGAAAATAACACAAATAAAATTGCAGTGAATATATGATGCATAATTTTAATTGTGGTAAGTTATTACATTTACAGGGTGTTGCAGGATTGATCGTTCAAATTTGGTGGGGAGGTAGAAAATAGCAAAAGAAGACAATTTCATATAAGAAAGTATGGACGCAAAGAAACGGATGAAGTGGTAGCAAGCCCTGTGTATCCACAACTTCTGGTTCTGATCACACATAAAGCTCTCTAATAAGTCCAGCCGGACTTTGCAGAAGTAACATGAATCATTATACGTTAAAGGAATATGCAATTTTTTCTTTCTTTCTTTCTTTCTTTCTTTTTTTTTTTTTTTTTTTTACTTTTGCAAAAATTCGTAGTTAAAAATGCACTTATATGCTACAAAACATACATTTAATTTATATTTTTCGTAAATTTCAATTATTATACAAATTTTTTCAATTGCGGTTTGAAAATAATTGATGGGGATTTTCGTTCCGAAAAAAAAAAAAAAATTCCGAGCGGGATTCGAACTAACAAAAACCTCAAATCCGGTATGTTGATGACCATACTACACAGCCGCCTGTCAATGTAAGAAAATTATCCGATTATAAACTCTAGCGTAAACTTTGCGACTTATTTTCTCGAGACCCCCTGGGTGTTCGCCTTATGAATGTCATATATATATATAGTAACTATACTGTATCTATACACAACGTTCACCGTGTTCGGTGACTCCAACCTCGGACCCTCTCTTTGTAAGGGGATGTCTGTCAGAATAGGCTAGATTTTGACACGACAGTTCTCAAAAGAATTGTGGATAAAACATCGTTAATGTAAATTATTTTCATTGCTAATATGTGTGTTTCAGCGAGCAAAACGTGAATCTGTTTGTATGTTATTTAAAAACTTTAACAATAAATAGCAGTGATCTCGATTAACCATGTATTATGCAACCATGCCAATTTTTAATGCTACATTGTCTTTTAATCCCTTTTATTACAGATTGGGCGAATGAATATAAAGTCATCTAACAGAAAAACTGCTGATTACACAAAAATATCTTCTATAGATATTTTGTTCACAGGCTTACAGATATGCAAGAATTTTTGTTCTTCTTTCAACATTTTTTAGATGACACCCTTAAAATTTATTATTTACATCAATTCCAGGTCATGATATAAGTACGAGATTAATAAGCAAGAAAAATTCAGTTATATTATTGTTCGTACGAGAACTTAGGTTTTAATACCACTATTTTCGAAAAATTATTTACCTTTATATGATTGCAAGATGCTGCGATTAAATAAGGCGAAGATTATTTTTCGGAAATAATGGTTTTCAAAAGTAAACACACTTGTTCTTTTATACATAGAAAATTCATTAATGCATTTGAACTACTTACTACAGAAAATTCATTAATGCATTTGAACTACTTACTACAGATCTGTACGGGCCGGGCTCGGGTAATACTTTTTTCTGAAGTCTCGGGTCGGGCCTTACTTTTTTCCGGAAGAATCAGGCCGGGCCTAACTTATTTTTCTGTACAGAGCTGGGACTGGTTTCTTTTCTAGTCTTCACGGACCAAAATTTTTAGTCCTAGTTTTGAGCCAGCCCGTATGAAAATCATTGTCTCGGCGTGACCTGTCCGTTCAAAGGTCAGTAAAATTAAGCGTTGCCCAAAGATTTTTGCAAAATATGCATACATTTTTGAATCGCCATTATTTAACAATTAAACATTAATATTTATTCTTTTTAAAGAATAGTAAATTTCTACGCTAATTAAAATATAGCTAAATTAAACTATAGTAAAACGCGCCAAAAGGAACCTTCCTATGACAGAATATTTTCAAAAACTGAAAAACGTGTTGATACATGCAAAATCAATATACTAATATGTAAGAAAAGAATATATAATAACATTTACATTTTCTAAGAAGGGAACTTGTTTATAACGCATTCTTTTTTCTTTTCTGTGTAATTGAGTCTTAGAAGATTTTACTGTATAGCATTTTTCAGATTTTTAACAATTCAATGCATGGAATATGGATTAACAATATTAATGATAACTGAAACATTTACATAGAAGAAATAGCGATTCATTAAAAAAATAAATATCGCAGCCTGCGGCACTTATATAAAAAGGAAGTTTAGAAATATGAAAAAAAGTTTAAGATAAATATTTTTGGTCAGAACTCCTTGCAAGAGTCAAATTTTTAACCAAATCGACGCAAAAATCAATGTTTTGTAGCAAATCACTCGGGCCGAGCCGGGCTCAAGCCGAGATTTTAACTTTTTTACGGGCCGGGCTCGGGCCGAACTTTTAGCTGTTATACCGGGCCGGGCCAATAATTTTTTTCTACGGGCCGGGCCAATATTTTTTTTTCTACGCACCGGGCCGGGCCGAAACTTTTTCTCTATGAGTCGGGCCGGACCCGCGCCTGAAAATCTCGGCCCGTGCAGACCTCTACTACTTACTACCTTTATTACTATGCAAAAAAGGAGGCACAAAACATGAAGAACTCTTGATTTTTGTCTTTTGTGAAAAATGTTCTTACAGTTTTTAATTAAATCACAGATTATTTTTCTATAATGTTCTTTAATTTATTATTTGTTGTATTATATTCCAGCTTTGAAACTCTCAATAATTCTTTTTTCAAAACAAATGAACTTTCTTTTGAGTCATAACATGAATTGCATTATTTCGATTATTTTGTAATCTTTCATTATCTTTTTAAATACTTATAAGAGGTTTTCTGAAAACAAAATTAAATGTTTGGAAAAGTTTGTAATTTTTCCTGAATTGTTTTATATTATATTTACAATTTAGTTATTGCTGTTTTTATAAATAAATATGTTTTAAAATTTGATATTACTTTGTTGCAATAATCTTAAGTAAGGGAATAATGTTAACAT
Organism: Maratus speciosus; assembly: GCA_963932465.1. Taxonomy (NCBI): domain Eukaryota; kingdom Metazoa; phylum Arthropoda; class Arachnida; order Araneae; family Salticidae; genus Maratus; species Maratus speciosus. The sequence goes on from OZ010796.1 coordinate 478,993,523, forward strand.
AAGTTACTAATGTATCATTCACAAGTTACGTATTGCCTTAAAAAATATCATTTATTAAGACTCGACGAGATTTTAAAAGCAAAACTCGGTACCGACACAGTCTGTTACTTCCCCAATTGTCTGTTCTTATTTTATGATTTCTCTACGATTTAATTATTTTGTTGATAACGGATGAATAAATCATATAAGGAAAGCCTTTACTCCTAGCAAAATTATGAAGGCATTTTCTTTACGAATATTACTAAAATAGAAAATTGTTTAGGTGTATTAAATAAAAATCCCTTGTGAGGTTAATAAATCTGAATATTTCAAAATACTTATCAGACATTTTTACCGACATTGACGTTACGAAAGGCTGGAATGATTTTGTAAAGCTCACAGGAAATTAAATTTCGGCACAAAGTGGATAAAATTCCCTAGACATCCGCCCAAGATTAGAATGCGTCCTGTTTTTCATCTTCCTTTTTCCATCTAATTTTTTTCTTTATGTTTGCACATGTCACTTAATTTAGATTGATTATCCAAAGAAAGAGTTAATAACCTTACTTAATATTTTATTTTATTTAAAAGTTTATTTACAGTGTGTTATGAAACATGATATGTTGAAGGTTAAATATGCAAAATGTTATGGATTGGATAATCTGCATGCATGGAAAACATTTGAATTGAACAATTGACATGAATCTTTAAAAGAAAAATACGATGAATAACGTATTTTCTTGATAAATCGTTACGAGATATAAAGGAAAAACACTGAAAAATATATTTAATATTATATACAATTTCTAAAATGCCTATACTTAAAACTAAAATTTCCGAATTCAGTTCATTTTCATCATCGTGTTTTAAATAAAATGTGCTTAATATTTCAAGTATCTGCAAAAGCTACAACATTGAACTCATTAAAAGGTTTAAAATTTTCCGTTTTCCTTACAGCAAAAGGTTTAAAATTTTCCTGTAATTGCATTAATTAAACTATTCGAGTACGAGCCAAACACTGGTAATGTATAACTAATTTGAAAATACCGCTTTACAAGAAGTCTCATGATATTTTTATAGCATCAGATTGAGAAAGCTTTGAATCAGTGAAAATGTAATGTGGAAATAGCTATGCATGTTGTACTTTTCTACATGTTTATCATTTTTAAATTTTTTATTTGTAACGGAATAAATTGATATAAATTTGAAAGGGGAGGAGTGGTATAGCCAGGTTTGAATTTATCGAATTTTATTTGTGTAAATTATAACACAAAAATAATAAGTTAATTGTTATGTAGAAATTAACTCAAGGAAAGTTTACTAAGAGTGCAAAGCATATGAATTTAAAAAAATCCTTTAATCGTGGGAAATTTTAAAGAATCATTAAAAATAAAAACAATTTTTTTAAAAAGAAACTGGTGTAGTTATTAAATCGAGCGATAAAAATTGAAATCAAAATGATTAATTTTAAGAAACAAAAACTCGGCTTATAACTATTTTCATGGAGCATGAAATAATGGAAAAACTTTATTTATCATTTTATTTTATACTGGCATAGTTTGTAATAAAAGAGTATTTCAAATTATGCAACATGCATTATAAAAAAGAAGAAATGTAGAAATATACTACAAAGGAAGAAGCAAATATTTATACAACTACTATTATCTGGCATTTTCCTTTTATTAGATTGATCCAAGATACAAGAATCAAGGTTCTACTGTACATGGTAAAATAGTTTGATCGGGAATTAATTCAACAAATTTTATAAATATGAAGGGAACCTTAAAATTTTTCTTTATGCTCTTGTCAATTTCAGTCACGCTTAAATAAAAATTCCGCATTCTGAGATATGCGGCGCCATCATACATATTATTCTGTTGTCAGCATCCCTTTTTTCTATGCATCTGCAAAAGCAGAATAATGAATGAGGTACCATTTGAAAGGTTCTTTAACCAGCTTTTGACACAGCGCACTCACATGTTTTTGATTAAAAATTGCAGTTAATTAAAAATGAATTCACCATGATATTCATAGAAAAAGTAGAAAGTTTTTTTAAATCAATGTTGCCACAAAAATAAAATACCGTGTTATATCATGCTCAGCAATGGTTATAAAAAAATAAATAGCCCAAAAGCGATAAAGGGCGCATTCAGAAACCGAAAAAAGGGTTAATCGGAAAATTGGGGAATGACGTCATATTGATTTCTCACGAGGTTAACGAAAAAGACAGGCTACCGCGGTGCATCCCACGTGTCCTTTTTACAGACCGCTAAAGTGACGTGAAGCCCTTTTCGCACATCTTCATTGGTACATTCGAGCATCACGTGACTCCAGCGGTCTGTAAAAAAAGATACCTGGAATGCACCGCGGTAGCCTATCTTTCTCGTTAGTCTCGGGTTTCTCAGTAGAAGGTTGGGTTAAAACGGACCTGAACCCTTTTTGGTAAAGCTGTGGGTGCTTTTTATTTACATTAACAAACATGGCGGGAGCTGAACTTTTGATAGCGTAAATATTTTTTTATTATTCTTCATATGAGTAAGATTATGACATTTCTGATAAAGATTTTGCTAGCCATTTTAGGCTGAATCGGAGATGCATTTATTCGGTAGGATATATAGTATGTTCAAATTATGTGCTTATTTTTATGTTTTGTAAGATTTAAGCACTAATTAACCGAAACGGCGCTAAAAGACGAATCAAAACTGAAGTATTCTAGCTAAGAGTCACACTTAAACTATAAAATGAGAAACAAATCAGATTTCTCAACCAAGTGATCACTTTACCCAACAAAATTCTGTAGGTAATGTGGGTTACCCGAAGTCGGAGTAATTTCCGGCTCTGAACGCAACGGGTAGCCCGCAAAATGACAGGTGATATAGGTCTCTGAACGCTTCGGGTTACACATGTGTAACCCTATGTAACTCATGTTGCGGTCCGTGAACGCGCTCAAAGTCTGACGTCTACTCGCGGATTTATTTTAGATTTATGATTGCAAAATTGAAGTATTTAGAACAGATACCATCGATCGACCGAAGTAGTGGCATTTTACGCGTAGTTTAAAAGCTATGTTTTGTTATATTATATTAAATTGAATTTTATATCTATTCCCATTATTTTTCTTTGTCCCGTATTTTTCCCAATACGATGGCATCATTCTTTAATGCAGCTAAAAAACGATTTTTAATTTTTTCTCGCGCGTGCCTTTTGCTATTTCGAGCATTTTTTACTGTAACTTTGATAGAATAAATGAGATGATGTACTAGACGAATGTTGTTTGCAGATATTTTTATTCTTAATTTTTAATTCAAAATTTAATCCTGCGTATAAAAATCTTATATATTTCTAAAAAATATTAGACTGAAGTGCGAAGCTCTCGCACGGGTCCACTGATGTAGATTTTATTTCCAATGTCAACTTCCAAGTTCCTATGCACATACAAAACGTACAACAGTTAATAGGGTATCACACAGAAAATTTTTCAAACATTTTTTTTTTGACATCTTAAACTTAAATTTCGTTAAAACACGTTATTTGGTGATTTAATTATTTAATATTTAATTTTGTGCTATACTATTCAAAAATTAGAAGGACACATAGAAGTTTAATGACTTCATAGCAATAATAAAACGCAGTGATAATAAGAGTCATCCTATAAGAAACAAAACATGTATGGGTCATTCTCACAATATTTTGACTTTCAGGAATAAAAATCTGGTGAAATTAAAATTGCTAATATAATATTTTAATCTGATAGACGAATTCCATAATGATGCAAAATAAAGAAAAATGATCAACAGCAAATATTTTTTCATTTAACTGAGGCTTAAGTTAAACTTGCCAGTTTAATTTTCCTTAGCATTTTGCCACTATAACTTTCTATTTTCTTCTAAATTTTTACTTATAATGAATTTGCATAGTACCCACATGATATTCAAATAAGAATTAATAAAAATGTAGTATTCTTAGTACAAAATTTTGGTATAACATTGTCTTAAAGGTGTGTTAAAGAAGGGACGGAAGGGAAAAAAGGGGGATGGTATAGGAAAAAAAGGACGGTAATGAAAAAAAATGTCATGGTAAGGATGGGACGGTACGGAAAATTACCACTATTTTTAGGCAAAACATGTTAAGACTAAGTGATAGCCACAATGCTCATTAATGTTTGGAAACAGTTATTTACATTGGATTAAAAAAAAATTAATTTACCTCGAAAAATGCAGGAATAAACCTTGGGGACGGTAAGACTGACAATAAAGCCACGATTCTTGAAACTGATATTTAGTAAATGCTGATTTAAATTCTGCAGTAAATTTCCTGTCAAACAATTTTAGACATTCTTTCTCTAGCATACTCCTGCATGAGAAAAAACATTAAAAAAATTATGCTGCTGCATCTGAAGTGATTTTCTGTATAAGTGTAACAAGAGGGATGGTAAGGAATCTAAAACCCAGGAGTTCAAAAAATAATTTCAACCTTAAAAATGTGTGCAGGTAAATTTTTTGCTACATATTTATATAAAACATTTGTCCCAGTTTCGGAAAAAAATTACATGGAATTACTTTTATTGAAACAATTTTATACAGGCAGCTCCAAACTCTAAAATCATCAGGGACACGGGACGGTATAGGAGTTTTCCGTGTATTTGGACCCCCAACATCGTCCAAAACTTATTTATCTCCTTAATGCTGTTATGCAATCATGCAATGGGACGTTCCCCAGTATATGAAATTAAAAAAAAAAACACAAGAAAAAGTACTAAAATAAAAATTAATATTCAGGGACTTAAAAGTCAAAAGATTGTGAGAATGCCCCGCATCCAATTCCTGATTAATAATCATTAGAAATGTAGATACGATAAAGGTTTTCCACTTAAGTTTATTAAAAAGCTTATTTACCGAACTTAATATGGAATTAATAGCAACAGTAAATTCCAATATGATGAAATAAAGTTACACAAATTTCAGTATTTTCTAATTTTATTTGAAGGTTTAAGATATAAATTAAAGAAATACAATATAAATTAAATCGCTCCCCCCCCCATTCTGTTAAATTAAAAACAAAATTACACAATAGCATCAATCCTATCCTTATGAAAGAGTCCTCAGGTATATTTAATCCCGGCTACAATAATAGATGCTCAGAAGAAAGAGAATTATGTCGGTATGACAAAACAGAAATTTAAAGAGCGTTTAACACAACATATCGCAGGTATCAAAATTAACCGGTGTCGAAGAGCTATTTCTAAACTAAATCAGGAGCAAGAAATTATGATTAATTTTAAAGAAACTAAAATAATAAAGAAATTATCAAGTTGTCAAAAATTAACAATTATGGAGTCAGTAGAAATTCTACGTCATACTAATTTTACTTGTAATGATACATTATCCTACATCATTGCTAAAATTTGGCATATGACTATATGTGCTAGGAATAACCTGAACCCTCCCGCTTCGGTTGAATTGGGAACCGTACGACAGTATAACCTTTGCCCGCCCCGGTTTGGATCAGCACATCTAGTGTAAAAGGACTCAATCTCTGGCTTTTATCGTTTTAACCCTGATGATGTACTCGAAAGTACTTGGTTTTAGATGTATTTTATTGAGAATAAAAGCGTCTTTAAGAAATTTTGTGTTTACGAAATTTTTATGCAACTTGTTATTGTAAGGTGAATTTAGGGATTTCAAGAAATTGATATGCATTATATCGTTTTTCACTTAGCATACGTATCAAAACAAATTTGTAATTGTGTAGAAAGTAGAAGTTGGAATTTGAGAACTGCCTTAAAAATACAATTTAAAAAGTCCTTCCGGCCAGTTCCGGGAGGAAGAGGTAGCTTTCATATTCCTTATTTTAAAAAAGCCAACTTATATTATTCAAACACACGAAGGTCAATTTAGTGGAAACCAAATATAGGAGATTCAATACTAATTTTTATCCATACTAAATCATTATGAATGAGAATTTCGCGAAATTAGTCAGCTTTATCCAAGCTGCTTTTATTTAAAGTAACTTATATTTGGCTGCCAAATTCGTCGATTTCTTAAAGTGCCTGCCATTTTAAGACAACATGGTGGATGAGGCTAACCAGTGAACTTGGTCGAGACCTTAGTAATTGCTGTGCACATGCTCACTCACATCGGAATCGATTGATATATACGAGTGCTGTCGCAGGCAAAAAATCAGATTTTTCAAAATGTCACCCACAATAGAAATTGAAACTGCTATATCTGAGCCATTTTTTAAGGTAAAGACAAACAAAAAATGCTCCTGAATACTTATATCAAGGTGAAATACTTAAGAAAGAAACCTTTTTCAATTTCTAATTTTTTTGCACCTCACTTTAAATATATATATTTTTCTTAATTTAATGGCCGCCATTTTGAAACAAGATGGCTGATGAATCTGGCCAGCGAACTTGGTCGAGGTATTGATGTATACTATCCACATGCCTTCTTACACCGAAAGAGGCGAATACGTGTGTTATCGCGTGACAAATACAAGATCGTTTCAAAATGTTAGCCATGCTAGAAATTCAAAGTGCTGTAATTCAACCATTTTTTAAGATCTAAACAAAAGAACAATTTTTCAGAAACAAAAACTGCTCCGGAATCTTTGTATCAAGGCCAAACACATAAAAAAAATCTTTTTCATTTTCCAATTTTTTGATACCTCATTTTAAATTTTAAATTTAATTTTTTTTAAATGGCAACCCTTTTGAAACGAGATGGCGAATGAAGCTGGCCAACGAACTCGGTCGAAACATTGGTATGCACTATGTGCAGACCAAGTTACATCCAAATCGGTTCATAAATACACCTGTTATCGCGTGACAAAAATCAGGTCGTTTTAAAATATCAACCAAAATAGAAATTCAAAATGCTATTACTCAACCATTTTAGGAAGCTTTCTTTACAAAAAAGCTACCTATTGCAGCCGTTCGGAGGAAAGCGATTTCAAAAAATTTTGGTATATTTTCATCGATCATGACCCCAGACCCCGAAACCACCCTCCGTTCAAAATTGATATATATATATATATATATATATATATATATATGACATATGTCACACTGTAACTCCCGTAATTATGAACCGATTTCGATGTAATTCGGCGTGTACATAGTACATACCAGTGTCTCGACCTAGTTCGTTGGCCAGCTTCATCCGCCGTTTTGTTTCAAAATGGCGGCCATTTAAATTTTTAAAAAAAATTTAAAACTTGAAATGTGGTACCAAAAAATTAAAAATGGAAAAATATTTTTTTCTTATGTATTTGACCTTTATACAAAGATTCCGGAGCAGTTTTTGTTTTGTCTATATCTTAAAAAATGGCTGAGTTATAGCATTTTGAATTTCTAGCGTGGCTGACATTTTGAAACGTCCTGAATTTTGTCACGCGATAAAAAGCGTATTTATGAACCGATTTGGATGTAATTCGGTGTGTACATAGTACATACCAATTTCTCGACCGAGTTCGTTGGCCAGCTTCATCTGCCATTTTGTTTCAAAATGGCGGCCATTTAAACAATTTTTAAAATTTAAAAATTTGAAATGTGGTACCAAAAAATTGAAAATGGAAAAATATTTTTTTCTTATGTATTTAACCTTTATACAAAGATTTCGGAGCAGTTTTTGTTTCGCCTATATCTTAAAAAATGGCTGAGTTATAGCATTTTGAATTTCTAGCGTGGCTGACATTTTGAAACGTCCTGAAATTTGTCACGCGATAAAAGGCGTATTTATGAACCGATTTGGATGTAACTTCGTTCATACATAGTACATACCAATGTCTCGACCGGGTTCGTTGGCCAGCTTCACCCGCCATCTTGTTTAAAAATGGCGGCCATTTAAATTTTTAAGAAAATTTAAATTTTAAATGTGGTACCACAAATTGAAAATTGAAAAAATATTTTCTTCTTATGTGTTTGACCTTGATAAAATGATTCGGGAGCAGTTTTTGTTTCGTCTATATCTTAAGAAATGGCTGAGTTATAGCATTTTGAATTTCTAGCGTGGCTGACATTTTGAAACGTCCTGATTTTTCTCACGTAATAACAGGCGTATTTATGAACCGACTTGGATGTACCTTGGTGTGTACATATTATATACAAATATCTCGACCGAGTTCGTTGGCCAGCTTCATCCGCCATCTTGTTTCAAAATGGCGGCCATTTAAAAAAATAAAAAAATAAAAAAATTTAAATGAGATACCAAAAAATTGGAAAATGAAAATTTTTTTTTTGTATGTGTTTGACCTTAATGCAAAGATTCCGGAACAGTTTTTCTTTCGTCTATATCTAAAAAAAAATGGCTGAGTAATAGCATTTTGAATTTCTCTTGTGGCTGACATTTTAAAACGACCTGATTTTTGTCACGCGATAACAGGCGTATTTATGAACCTATTTGTATGTAACTTGGTCTGTACATAGTACATACCAATGTCCAGACCGAGTTCGTTGGCCAGCTTCATTCGCCATCTTGTTTCAAAAGGGTTGCCATTTAAAAAAAATTAAATTTAAAATTCAAAATGAGGTATTAAAAAATTGGAAAATGAAAAAGATTTTTTTTATGTGTTTGGCCTTGATACAAAGATTCCGGAGCAGTTTTTGTTTCTGAAAATTTGTTCTTTTGTTGATATCTTAAAAAAATGGTTGATTTATAGCACTTTGAATTTCTAGCATGGCTAACATTTTGAAACGATCTTGTATTTGTCACGCGATAACACCCGTATTCACCTATTTCGATGTATGAAGGTATGTGAATAGTATACATCAACACCTCGACCAAGTTCGCTGCCCAGATTCATCAGCCATCTTGTTTCAAAATGGCGGCCATTAAATTAAAAAAAATATATATATTTAAAGTGAGGTGCAAACAAATTAGAATTGAAAAAGGTTTCTTTCTTAAGTATTTGATTTTGATATAAGGATTCAGGAGCATTTTCTGTTTGTCTTTACCTTAAAAAATGGCTCAGATATAGCAGTTTCAATTTCTATTGTGGGTGACATTTTGAAAAATCTGATTTTTTGCATGAGACAGCACTCCTATATATTAACCGATTCCGATGTGAGTGAGCATGTGCACAGCAATTACTAAGGTCTCGACCAAGTTCACTGCTTAGCCTCATCCACCATGTTGTCTTAAAATGACAGGTACTTTAAGAAATTGCCGAATTTGGCAGCCAAATATGAGTTACTTTAAAGAAAAGCAGCTTGGATAATGCTGACTAATTTCGCGAAATTCTCATTCATTATATTGATAAAAATTAGTATTGAATCTCCTATATTCGGTTTCCACTAAATTGAGCTTCGTGTGTTTGTATGATATAAGTTGGCTTTTTTTAAATAAGGATTATGAAAGCTACCTCTTCCTCCCGGCACTGGCCGGAAGGACTTTTTTTAGATATAGACGAAACAAAAACTGTTCCGGAATCTTTGTATTAAGGTCAAACACATACGAAAAAAATATTTTTCATTTTCCAATTTTTTGGTATCTGATTTTAATTTTTTTATTTTTTAATTTTTTTAAATTGCAGCCATTTTGAAACAAGATGGCGGATGAAGCTGGCCAACAAACTCGGTCGAGATATTAGTTTGTACTATGTATAAACGAAGTTACATCCAAATCGGTTCATAAATACGCCTTTTATCGCGTGACAAAATTCAGGACGTTTCAAAATGTCGGCCACGCTAGAAATTCAAAATGCTGCAACTCAGCTATTTTTTAAGATATAGACGAAACAAAAACTGCTCCGAAATCTTTGTATAAAGGTCAAATACATAAGAAAAAATTATTTTTCCATTTTCAAATTTTTGGTACCACATTTCAGATTTTAAATTAAAAAAAAAAATTAAATGGCCGCCATTTTGAAACAAAATGGCGGATGAAGCTGGCCAACGAACTCGGTCGAGACATTGGTATGCACTATGTACACACTGAATTACATCGAAATCGGTTCTTAAATACGCCTTGTATCGCGTGACAAAATTCAGGACGTTTCAAAATGTCAGCCACGCTAAAAATTCAAAATGCTATAACTCAGCCATTTTTTAAGATATAGACGAAACAAAAACTGCTCCGGAATCTTTGTATAAAGGTCAAATACATAAGAAAATAATATTTTTCCATTTTTAATTTTTTGGTACCACATTTCAAATTTTAAATTTTTTTTTAAAATTTTAAATGGCCGCCATTTTGAAACAAAACGGCGGATGAAGCTAGCCAACGAACTCGGTCGAGACATTTGTATGTACTATGTACATACCGAATTACATCGAAGTCGGTTCATAATTACGAGAGTTACAGTATGATATATATATATATCAATTTTGAACGGAGGGTGGTTTCGGGGTCTGGGGGTCATGATCGATGAAAATATACCAAAATTTTTTGAAATCGCTTTCCTCCGAACGGCTGCAATAGGTAGCTTTTTGTAATGAAAGCTACCTAAAACTAAAAGAAATATTCCAAGAATCATTTTATATTTTTTAGCAAGCATTCTTAATTAACTGAATGTTTTCTCAAAATCCCTCGGTGGAAGCTTTAACGACGGAGCTGCTTTGCTTTTATAACACAAAAAGCATATTTCTGAAAATATATTTGTTGAAGTTACCCCTTTGAAGAGTTCATAAACTAGTAAAATGATACGAAAACGTCACTTTAGCCTGACTCAAACATAACAAATAGAGACATATTTTAAGCTCACACAACAATTTTTTGTAATCTGTAGGTAAAATTGTAACTCAAAATACATTTTCTTCGTAAACTGTTAAGAAATAATTTCAGAAAGTTTATTTAACTAGAATGAAAAACGCGACATTCTACGCCGGAAACCAGAAATCTGTCATTTTCTAGATATCACACTGTTAAAAATTTTGCAGCATTCTGGCAGGTCATTCGACCGTTTTTTGAAAAAACGGTTTCATAACCATAATTTAACTATATCCTGACCATAAAATGGCCAATAATATGGTCAGAATAGCGTTAAATTTACGGTTGTGTAACCGTTTTCTGAAAAAACGGTCAAATGTCCTGCCAGAATGCTGCAAATTTTTAACAGTGCACGCAATGCAATCATGAAGAACACTCTACTGTAAGTATGTAATAGACACTATGTTTTCCTTAGAGCCACCCTTTCCGTCATTACTCTCAGCACTTTTAAGAGTTACTTAACTATAATAATTTTATATTTTACTTATAATTTCATTACCATAAAATTATGGAAAATTAAATGAAAATTAAAGAAATTATTTCTAGAAAGTTTGTATCACACACACAGTGTATATATATATATATATATTTATTTATTTATTTATTTATACAGGGTATCTAGGTCCACTCTCAACGGTGTCCAATGGCTAATTTCTAAACCGTTAGTCATAAACACGTTGTTCCAATTACAAAAATACTTTAAAAGAGGTAAAAAATTATTTAAAAAGTTGTTTAGTAGTTGCAGTGGCGTCGCTACGTAATTTGGCGCCCGGGGCAGGAAAAATTTTTGAGCCCTCCCACCCTCACCCCAATAAAAAATAGTCACATTATTTTTCCTCAGGATGAAAAAAAAGTCTTTTTGGCTCTTACCGGAAGAAAAAGGCAGCTTCACTCTTCCTTGTTTTTAAGAATTCAGCTAGTTTTATTCAAACAAACGAAATTAAAATGCATGGAACCCGATTATAGAAGATTTCTAGTTTTCATCAATACTAAATTTGAGTAGGAATTTCAGAAATTTAGAGGAACGTGCACGAATATGACTGTTCTTTTAATGTATGGGAGTAACAACAAAGAAAATAAATTAAAAAAAAAAAACCACATTTTGCTAAAACTCCCAAATTACGCCCGATTATGGAAAAAATCTACTTCAAAATGGCAGCCGCCCTAGAATATCAAATTCATCTACTCATCCATTTTTAAGATGGAGGGGAATCAAAACGTGTTCTTGAATCCCTCTATCGTGACCTAGCGATTATGCAAGAAATAAATTTGTATTTATAATTATATATATATATATATAGAGAGAGAGAGGAGAAGGTTCCAATATCGGCTACTAGGTGTTCTGAGAACTGAGCGCAGCGCAGCCTGTTGGCGATAGGCAGAGTTTGAAAATTTAATTGAGAGAAGAAAGTTGCGAAAAGTACGTCGCTGAAGTCTGTCTCATTTACAAACAGCAAATGCAAAAGTATTGAAACGATGTAATCTGGGACATCAAAAGTGTTTTAGATATGTGTTTCTTATTTTTGTAAAAGTATAATGATTATATTTGCTTGAATTGATGATGAAGTTATTTTCTAGACATATTTAGCTCTCAAATACCGCACGCAAGTTACTGATATTTTTCTATATGAATGAGTAATACCGGTTTTAACTTAACCATAGCAATGGTCCGGCTACCTAGCTAATACCGGCTACCTAGATTGGTCCAAATACCGGCTAGCCGGTATTTAGACCTCTCTGGGTTTTGTCTGCTTGAAGAGGGGAAAATAAATTAATTTAAATAGTTCCATAATTAATAAATTAATTTAAATGATTCAGAAACTGTTCCAGTCCCATTTCGCAATATGAAAAAAAAAAAGCAACCGTAGTCGCAAGTCTTGAGGAGCAACACTGATTACCGGATCACTTCACAATAAAACGCTGTTGGACACTCTAAAATTGCCTGCAATAAATGCAAAGAGAAAGAAGAAAAACGACGAAGGTAAACATAAAGAAAAAACAGGCGAAAAGTGTAGAATTAGATTTTTAAAAAGTTAAATGATGCGATTTGTTGTCTTCTGCGAGGGTGCTTTCTCTGATGACAAGAATAGGGTAGGTGACTCTAGGTTCAATGTTAAAAATGCGATATGTGGACCCATAACGACAGACCGACGCAGAGAGTGATTATTATATTTGTGATTTTTTTCAGATAAAACAATTATCATTTCAAGCAACAATCTTTTTTTATGTTGTTTTATACGTGAAAAAAACAAAACTAGAAGCATAATGAAAAGAAGACTGTCAGAGATAGTCATTAAGATTTTTACAAATTTGACAAAAATGCTTGTTTATTATAAATTACGTATTTTTTCTGTATGTAAGAAATGTTATTAATCAATAAAATTTATTAAAATAATCTTCTTATTGCTTAATAATTGACATTAGGATTATTTGTGTGATTGTTTTGGAAAAAACTTACGTAGCCGGTATTTAGACCCCACTTTCAAAACTCAAAATTTGCAGACTTTCGGAATTTTGATTTTTATAAACAGAAAATGTCTTTTAAACTGATTTTTTTCTTTCTAAACAGGTGTAAAACATGTCGAGGTACCCTGCTGTCATTTTTCAATTTACTAATTTTGAAAATTGTAGGATCTAGATTGAAAAATAAAGTGGTAGACGGTATTTGGACCTCCGCCCCTCTCTCTCTCTCTCTCTCTCTCTCTCTCTCTCTCTATATATATATATATATATATATATATATATATATGTATTTGTTTGTTTAAAATCTTTAATGGGCCGCTATTTTGAAACACGATAGCAGATCAAGATGTCCAACGAATTTGATTGAGATCTTAATAAACCCTTAACATATGCTCAATCACATCCAACTCGGTTTGTAAATTAGCGCAGTCCCATAACAATGATCATATATCTATAGAGAGATATATATACTTCTATAGAAGAAAAGTCCAAGAATTAAAATCCTTTTAATATTCAAAATTTAAATTTAATTTCAAAAACTTAAATTTAAATCCTTTAATTAGTTTTTCTAACTTTAAATCTTATATTCTAAAATCCGTTTTACCCCTTGTAAATTTGTTTTCCAGCATATCAATTGTTTCCGCTTACCATTAAAATCTGAAAAGAGAGTAACTTAAGATAGAAAATGCTACTGCCTGGACAATTCTTCGTTTGCGGTTAAAGCCTTGTACGTATTTCTTCGATCGATCTCGGGAATTGTGAGGGCCTTGACCACAGGTCAATCAAGAGCTAATTAACCAATTAAACTAAATGTTCCTCCAATTTCTTACCTTCGCCCCATGCTCGAAAATATTACAATCCCTATCATATTAGCAAGAACACGGACGAAAAAAGATTAGATTTTGCCCATTCAAGGTGCCTGGACAACCTATGGCCATGTAGGTCCTAAAATTGACGTAAATGGCTCGAGGGACATCTGATGGAATTCGCGAAGATGATTGTAGATGCAGAGACGAAATAAGCGTGTTCGGTTCGCAAGGGGTTTCGGAGTCAAATTCTTTTCTCCCATTAATCTCCTAGTTATTCCTTACATAGACAGATAGAAATGTAGCTTTCTCTAATGCATGTGTGCTAAATTTAAGTATATATGAAATATATTTAACTTTTAAAATGACGAAAACAGTCATTTGTATTGGTCGTACTAGGAAGACTGAAAAATCCTGATAATTTGCACGATTTGAGAAGGGAAATTTTGGGGGTTAAATCGCCCACATTCCATTATTTGGGTTTTCTCAATGCCAATTTGACGGGAAATATAAAGAAGAAATGATATTTTTACTTGTTGTTCTTCCAGCTAAATCAATTTTGCATTGGTTCAAAGAAGCCTCCATTACTCCAAAATATTCATATGAAATTCTAGAGCACTAAAATCAGCGTGAAAACCAATCTATGCGTGTGACGGAAATAGCTAAAAGTATCTACCGCAAGTGTAAGTCTGAAAATTTGGGTGAGGGTAGTCCATGGCAGACCCTGAAGCACACGAGGCTCAGATTTCTAATTTTTTGATAATTAGCCGAGATTAATAATTAAGAACTAATCAAAAACGGATTTTTTTTACAAAATAGCAAAATCGCGTGCACGTATGAACTTGATTCCACAGCCGAAACGAAAGAAATTGAGAATTTTCACTAATCAACGAAAATTAAGAAAACTAATTGAGATATCGATTTGAAATTTTCAGAGCACATGCAGAAAAATATTTTACACTTGTGCATAAAGTTTTTGGGTCGGTAATTTTTCATAATCTTTTCAAAAAATTGACGGCGACAGTACAAAAGTTCGGAGAAAGAATCATACAGAGACCAACATACAATAAAAACAAACTAAAAAGAGGTATTTTTTCCGACCGATTCCTCCATTTAATTTCCGAAAAATCGGTGGATCAGAGGTTATATGACATGTACACGATTATCCTAATTATAATCATTTGCCAAATGCTAAAAACGTAATTTAAAATCATTTTATCAATTTAATCGAAGATTGTTAATATGTTCTGTGGCAAGAATCCCGTGATATGAGTTAGGAGTTTGTCTACAAGAGTTTTTCCCCTTTATTTACATTTAAAAGCATGTTTTCCAAAATATAGACTTCTTTTAGCACAATTATCGAAAATTAACAGCATATTCTTTTCTCGGATTCTATGGGCCAGATTTCACTGGGGATTTGTCAATTCAGTTTAGCTTACGATTTTCTTGCAATTTTTAGCTCCACCTTCCATCGCAGGGGACGCATTTTTAATTCGGTTTCTATGGACCCAATTTCAACTGGGTTTTGTTCAATCAACTTGGTTTTCGATTTTCTTACAGTGTTTAGTTTTTTCCACCAGCAGGGGGCTTATTTGTCTGAGGTTTCATGGCCTGCATTTTTTTTTTCTTTCACTGCGGAATTTTTCTCTTTCAAATCATATTAGGATTCTCTTCAGATTTTCCGGCGCGTGCGCAGTAAACATGCTATACGGGGCCGCAGAAGGCAGGGACCCATGCCGGAGATTCCTTTTGGGGAAGATGTATGTATTATGTTGAATGTAGGTTTTTAATGTTTAGAAATGCGTTCGTAGCAGGTCAGGTCTACGCTGCCGAAACAGTCGGGACCCATCCCAGAGGTTCGTTTTGAGAAAATCGTTATTATTTTTTGAAATTTTAATATGAATAGATGTTTTAATCATTCGCAGCTCGTTTGAAAAAATCTACAGACGGGTCAGCTACTGTACAAATGAACAATGTTTTTTTGATACCAAAAATGTGAATCCAAGCCCCAAAAGGCCTTTTGATTTATAAATTGGAGGCTAGACAGTTAGAAACTTCCATCAGCGATTGACAATTATAGATCTCTCCTTTTCCCATTGTCCGTAATGTAACGGAATACTTTTGACTGTCCTTGTAGATGAACAAAACATGCTAAAAACTTAATTTGAAATAGAGATCATGCTATGGTAAATGTCATAAACATCCAAAAATTTCAGTGCAATCCGAGAATATTTGCGAGAGTTAGAGCGCGTACAGACGGCCAGACGGCCGGACAAACCGAAATCATAAACACTTTTCAACTTTGTTGGAAACTTTTAACAAAAATTACAAAATCAACTATTTTATTTTTTGTCTAAATATGTGAAATAATTTCGGTTTAAACGTCTCTCAATCTGGCACCCCTAGGCCTCGGCGCCCGTAGCGGCCGCCCCCTTCCCCCCCCTAGCTACGTCACTGAGTAGTTGTTAATTTTTATACTGTTCCTCGGTCCTATGAGCGATATTTAGTAAAAATTTCCCATTACACTAACAAATAAGGCAAAAAAAAGTCCCATTCATCTAACACTGAAATTGACCGAGTTATGAAACTTTGAATTGCACGACTTATGCAAATTTTCTGCATCTGAATCTGAAGTTGGGCCATGCTTCGATGGATCGTACACAAAGTGCTTAAAGTATTAGAAGGAGTTATTTCGCATGTACATTTCTGCATTGCAGCCGAAGGGAGTAACTTCGAGCAAGTTTTAAGATAACTTTCATTTTTATTATGTTTTAAAGTAGATAATCTAATAGCATTTCAAAATACGTATCCTTTTGTAATGAATTGCGGCTTTTGTTTTTCATAATTTTATTTAACAAAAATTCTGTTATATTTTAACTTATATTTTTAGTACAAGTTTTATATTTTTCTTTAACATGTCAGAATGAAAATGGATTCCAAACTTGCATTGTAATGTTAATTTTACCCTCAACTATTAATTTTTCATATCCGACGATTATTTATATTTTTAGCAAATTTGTGCATGACCCTATTTCGCAACAGCTATTACTCCGTCAGTTTAATCGTACAAGAATCGGACTTTTTTTGTCTTACTTCTTAGTGTAACAGGATATTTTTACTAAATATAATTTATAGAAGCGGGGGATCATATAAAAATTTTAATTTCGTATTTCTTTTACGAAATATTTTTATTGACTCAAATTGCTTTTAAAATACTTCTTTACCTTATTTAGAACCTTTTTGTATTTGTAACTATATGTATATGCCTAACTGTTTAGGAATTATCCAATGGACACCCTAAATGTATACACAGAGTGATCATAATTAAAGCATTTTGGTAAAATTATTCAATGTTTTATAATCGATATTATCTTTATAAAAGGCAAAGTTTGTAACCCATGCACCGATCGTGCCTGCAACGAGTGCATGTGTTTTTAACGCATATACATTCTGTTGCAAAGCACGGTTTGCACCGAATACAAGGGCAAAAGTCCTAAATTCTTTCTTCGGAGTTTTGTTTTCTGAAAGGTCTGCGACCAGTTGGTCTTTTTTATTTCTTGTAAAGCGTATAAAATTAACAAAATAAATTATCTTCGGGCGATATGATAAACGTCTCCCGGACATCATAAACGTCTCCTCCCACGTAGTTGTGATGGCCATTGGATAACCACTTCAAACGTATTCCATAAAAAGTATTCCATAATGTCGTATTTTCTAGTCTGCCACAGGCGACTTTTTTTCGCTTCTATTCGCACCACTGTTCTAAAGAAACAAATTTTTTAGCATATTTCTCTTTCAAATGCTGTCAAGCTGTATGTGAAAGATTTCTGTTTTGGGAAAGTAGTGTTAGATAGAATAAAGCGAGAATAGTCGCCATTGGCAGGTCTGGGTTTACACAATTACGAAATGTCAAAAAGTAGAATTTTTTGTGGCAAAAGAAAAAAATAATTCAAAGAATCCCATAAGACTGTTCACATTTAAAACATTTAAAAAGTTATTTAATCAGAGTGCAATGCACAGTAAAAATTGGCAAATAATCGGTCTTTTTGGAGCAGAAATTGTAAGAAAATCTTAACTTTTTTTGCTATAGGTATTCCTTTGCTTTACTTTGCAAACGTAAATTTTCAGTTACTGATGTATACTGATATGTAAGTAATGTATACTTATATGTAAGAAAATTACATTGCAAACGCTGACACTGTCTAGAGGGTTTCAAACAATTTAACCGCGGGCCGCAGAGCTGCCAGTAATTTTGTGGAAAAATCTTCACCTTACATTTAGTGTGATTTTAACTTTTCACAAGTGACAAAGGGGCGATAGGAGGATTTCGGGGTGAAAAATGATCATGTTGTATGATGTATTTGTGGGGATCTAGGAATGACGTACAAATTTGTAGGATTTTGCTAAAAAAAAAAAAAAACGCATATTGTGAACATTTTAAACATTTTGCATTAAAAAATGGCGGACTATAAAACTTAATATAACAATTTTCAACAAAAAGGTTATTTCGTATAGTTTATAAAACACGAAGGAATTTTTTGTTTAGAGTATCGGCGGAAGACTAGAAAAATGCATAAGTTTTCATTAAAAAAAATATTCGAGATATTTCTTTTACTGACTAAAAAATCCATTGTTTCGAGAAAATTGCGCTTAACATTTTGCAACGATTGCCGCTTGCTTATGCACGGTGAGCCAAGAATCGTTATATCTAATATGCTTTTTTAAATTTTAAAAACGGCTTCGAGATAATATAAATGAAATGTCAGACATTCGGAAAAAGGAAAAAAAATCCCTTTTTGAAGCCAAAAAATACACATATCGCTAAAGAAATTACGCCAACTTTTTAATATGTGAAATTGGCAAAATAAGGTTATCTTGAGAAAAGATAAAGTTCAGATGATATTATATATTTTTAAACTAAAATTTCAAAAATAAAACCAATAAGATTACATTTTCTTCTTGAAAATTAGCCATCTCAATGACACAGCAAGAAATATTTCATCAGTTTTTGACATGCAGATTTTTTGCTTTGATCCTCTCTTTTCACAGGTGACAAGGATGCTAAAGAAAATACACCAACTTCTCGGCTTGTCAAACTTTTTATAATGGCAGACAGCCAGTTAGGGATTTTTAACCAACCATTCAAAATCCGTGAGAGTCAGTTTATACCGAGAAAAAGATTCTTTTTCTTTATAATCTCTGTTAACCCTTTCGAGGGCGGTGTCCTTAAAAAAGGACACCTAATTTTAATTCCAAAACTGACAAACGGCACCAAGAAAATTTAATTAAAATTTTCCTATTATAATGTACGTGAAAACAAGCAAGTTCGTATTTTCTAATAAATTCGTTTATAAATTCCGGTGTCAGTTCATTATTTCATCAGTTTATAAACAGAATTAATCCGCGCCGGTAAGGGTTAAAGATGTAATAAAAAGTACTGAATTTGGATACAGATCACTATATTAAAAATGATCTGAGGTTTCTGAACCACTGCATTTACAAAATGGTGCTATTCTTCTAAATATTTATATTGAAAATGAATTATAACAACAAGAATTAAGCTATGTTTTTAGGGTTCCGTACCTCAAACGTAAAAGACGGATCCCTTTATAGTCTCGCTTTGGAAACACACAAATTTCCCGATTTTATTCCTTTACATGTGCTACAAAAGCTTCTTTCGTACGAAATTTCAAGATTTTAGGTCAACCGGAAGTACCCTATTGGTTTTGAGAGTAAAGTACTACGTTTATTACGTCACAGGCTCATAAATTTCCATATTCGGTATTAACGCTAATTTAACGCATTCTAAGTGAATTTTTGTAACAGTAATATAACATAACGTTACAAAAAACCTCAGGCTGCGAGTGCTACTCGTACTTGTCCTAATTCTTTAAATATGCGAAAGCAAAATATTCAAACGCAAGTAGGGTCAATCGCGGATAATATGAGACACAATTTTAAACTTTTGACAGTTACTTTTGATCTGCTGACAAACGGCCCTAATAAAAAAGACTGTAATTTATGCTTTTGTGTCATCTTTCCGTTTATGGCTAAAAAAAATATTGCGTGTTATAAAAGATAAAGGTAAAAAGGCCCCGCCGAATAGAAGGATAATGAGATGTATATGGGGCTAAAATGGAATACCTTTATTTTTAAGCGACTGTAAACACTTAGGAAACGATGGGCTCGTATCGAAGTTGCCCCGGTGTGAATGTTCCAACTGTATATTTTTTAATCTTTCATTTTGCCTGAATTTTAGGAAATTTTGTGTGCATTCGCTTAATGGATATAAATCAGATGATGCATTGCTTCCAAATTAAAGTAATACAGTAGACTTTCTCAAATCCGCACAGCTTGGGACCAGAGGTTGTGCGGATTTTAGAATTTTGCGGATTTCTGGTCATTGATTTGTTTACATTTTTGAAACATTAATTTGATTGGTAGTTAAGTAAGGGAAATTATAATGAATGCTTATAATAAAGTGAAACATTAAAGTAAGTAAAATATTAAAAATAATTGATTAGTTTAAAAGTAAGTAATTATTAAAATAATTATGTAAAATAAAAATTTAGAAAAATATTAAATTATTACTGATGAAATCGATTCAATTCGATTCCAAAAGTCCTATGCTGCCATCTAGTGGTAAATCGATCGTAAGATGATATGTTATTATTCGTTCTTAGCACTCTTAACTTTAATAACTTTTTTCATTGTTATTTAGAGTCTTGAATGCTTTTCTTATACTGCTTTGTATATTTAGAAATAGATTTGTCTAATCCGCGAACAATAATTTTAAAACAGCGTTCCGGTTCATGGATTTTTCCATTTCGAATCCTGGAATTTTTGATATAGATATGCTAATTTATATCAAAATCAAAAGTAATGTAAATTTATTTAGTAATAAATCAGCTGTAATAGCCAAAAGATAATGATTAACAAAAAATTTAGTAAAAAAAACATTGCGGTAGTCGCTGATTTCGGCGCCATCTTGAATTTTGTTCCTGCAACTTAACTGTAGATTTCATTGTTTACATCTGAAAAAATATGGGGATTTTAGACGTTCGTGAATTTTAGGGTCGCGGATTTAACCTTTAAATGACTGATTTTTCAAAAATCTTTGTAATAAGGTTTTTCGGCTTGCATTTTTTAAATAAATCATGGGAAAAATACTTAAAAAAGTCATAATTTGTTTTAACTATGATTTACGGCTAAAAAACAGTTTGTTACTAATCGGCAATACTGGTCTTTAATTGAAAAAATAATTTTCTTTCATAAAATTCTATATTATTAAACACACAAGAATTTTAGGAACTATAATAAGAAGTAAATTTTACTTGCTCACTGCAGAACAAAATAGGGTATTTCGCAAGCTTCCAAACAAAACAAAAAGTACAAGTAGTATAGCAATTGAACAAATAAATCTATCTTTAATCTTAAACAGCACAAGTGTTGCCATCTACATGTTGAAAATCGATTTAATAATATTTTGAGAATGTATATTATTGGCAACATTAGGCATTATAGCTTCAATATTATTCTAATAGTATTTTAGAGCCTAAATTGGGTATGTTGCCGAAAAGCAACACCCGGCATTTAAGGGTTAAGGGAGTCTACTGTACTACTTTTTGTGCGTGTGTTCTACATTAGCCCATTCTTTTCATATTATCCCGATTGATAGCTTAATATGTAAATGAAGATATCTATGCTAATAAAAGAAAGTTTCGCTATGTGTGTATGTATGTGCGTGTGTGTGCGCTCGCGCGATAACTAACGAAATCTACCGCACGTGCAAGGCTGAAAATTTGCATAAGGGTAGTCCAACGCATGTCCTGATGCACCTGAGGCTCAGAATTTTAATCTTTTGATAATTAACCGAATTATTAATTAAAAGCTAATAGAATAAGCATTCTTTTTCTGATAATCGGCAATCACGCCCGCCCTTGCTCAGTTCGATACGATCATTTTTATATGAAAATAAAACACCTTCTTTAATTTGAAACCGCAACGAAAATTAAGAAAATTATTTGAGGCATCAATTTGAAACTCTGTATACATACGTAGAAATTTTTTCTGCATCCAAATATCTAATTTTTGTAAAAAGTGGCCAATAGTTTTTCTTAATTTGTCGCAAATAACTGAGGAGACAATTCAAAAATGAACCAGACAGGGATCGGTATTTATTGAATTTGAACTAAAAAGAGATCTGGTTCCGGCCGACACCTCCATTTACTTTCCGATAATGAAAGGAAATAATTGCAAACTAAAGACGGAAAGTTTAAATAACTAACAAGGGAACCACTTTTGGTGCTGCCCGCACCTAGCAACAAGACCTGGTGCCTTTTGTAGCCCTATACATAAAAGTTAGAAAACCGATAAAATTTCTTTGTTAAAATAATATTTTATATACTTTTTTATACTTTTAATTTTTTATTATTACATTTTTATTTGTTTATTTCACGCTAAAAGTGAGTTAAGTCGTCAAATATGGCGCTACAATTTTTCCGCCCGCTTTATCTGACAGTACATTGCGATTTGTTTGATAATTGATAGCATAAAAGACAAGAATTATGTTTTTTCTTTATTTTTTTCTATGAAGATGATAAATATATAAATAGTAAATATGTTTCTGTAAAAGCTTTCAAGATCATTGAAAACTATTTTTTAGTGAAATACAAAACACGCAAACTATTTTCTTTTCAAATCGAATGCAATAAAGTTTCGAATGTTTAAAATGAAATGTTGCTGTATTAAATGATCCTTTGGTAAAAGTAATCATGAAGTAAATATTTTTAGACGATTTAGAAAAATTACTGTAGCTAATTAGGTCGGACATTACAATTTCTACTGAAGTCCAAACTACTCCTCACCAAAAACAAACAGCTATGACATTTGGCTAGGGTTGCCGGAAAGCTCAACTTTTGAAAAAAAAAAAACGCCAACTTTTTGTCCGCCAAAAATGTGAATATACTGTTGCAGTTTTTCAAAATCAAACTCTTTTTGAAGGAATTTTTAAACTTTTTTCAATATTTTATACTTATTATTAACTAATTTTTATTTTTAAATGCTTTTCTTTAAAAAATTTCAATATTAATAGTACGATAAGGGGTCTCGAAAATTGCATTTTTAGAAAGTTATGCTGCTGTAAAATCAACAAATATTATTTTAACAGAAAAATTTTATCGATTCTCAAACTTCGTAATATAGGGCTTTAAAATGAACTATGTCTCAATGTTAGGTGCGAGCAGCACCAAAAATGGTTCCCTTGTAAGATACAGATTTGAAGAACGCTAAACATATGCATGTAAAACTTGAAGGTAAGAACAGGAGAAGAAGGGGGAAAGCTGACAATGTATCGAATTAATATAAGAAAACTCAATCCCTACTGAAAAATAAATTAATTCTGCATTTAATCCTATCGCAAATTATTTAAATCGCGCCGTTTTCTGCACCAAATGTCATTACTTTAAGTACGATTTTGTTATGGAGCCCTCGGATATATATTTCTTATAAAATATTTAAAAAAAATTAAAGACGGGGTGTGAATTCCGGGAGAAAGATACTCCGATACAGGGTAATTCAAAATTTGAAAGACTGACCAAACGCTTGACTATCTTGGCCACTAATTATCTTACCCCCTTATATCGCCTCTTTTTGAAAACTTGACCAAGGGAGTCACTCGGTACGGGCAGCCATTTGGTACCCCCTCGGTTTGCCCCCGATCATTAGAGGCTTAGTTTCCTCCCCCCAGAGTCTCTTTTCTAATTTTTCCCGACCCCTCATGTGATGTATCTTTGGGCAGCCCTTTGACTCCTCTTGAATATTATGTATCCCCCGCCCCACCCCCCATTGCCCCATTTCAAATTTAAATCATTGTTTAAGCAACTTGGTCCCTAATTACCTGAACCCCTTATATCACACCTACTTGAAAACTTGATCAAAGGGGTAACTCGGTAGGAGGCGACCGTTTCTGCCCTCGATTTGCATCCCGACCATTAGGGGCTTAGTTGCGCCTCCCCGAGGGGCCACTTTTGTAACTTTTTGCAACCCCCACATGTGATATATCTATAGCTAGCCCTTTGACAACTCTTTCATGTTATGTACCACCCATCCCCCTTCTGCCCCCAGGTTTTGTTTTAATCTTATTTGAGTTCCCAACCCCTAGGCTAATATATCTCCAGATAAGTTGAATAATGGATTTCGTTAGGATAGAGTTTTTTAAAAAATAAAGGGCAGCCTGGTGGTGGAAAGTGGAATTAACAGCAATCCAGTCTTTAATCAAAATATTAATAATATCCATGAGATTTCCAAAACAAAATACGTTATTGTTCTTAAAAATCAAGCATGCGGTAGATAGCTTACTCGCTTTCGCTTGCTAGGGAGAGCCGAAACGGAGTAATTTGGCTGCGTTTCTTCTTGACCGAGGTTTATGATGTCAAAAACCAGTATCTCTCTTGGATCCGGGCCTTGTAATAGCGTCGGTATTCGCACAGCACGCCTGCTAGGTACCCTTGGCAGAGGGGGCATGTGTCGGAGGTCGGAGGTTCGTGTAGAACAGAATGCGTCCTTGGAGGTGGAAGGTGGAAATACAACAGCTTCCGGCGCTTGCGCAACAGGACGATATAAGGTACCGTAGGGAGCGGGGATTCGAGCCGGAGGTTCGTTCGACTCGGGGTTCGTTTTTTGGAAATTTTTCATTTGAATTCGAGTTCCCGTTGTAATTACATGCAAATTTAATTAGCATTTAAGGTTATTATTACGAGACGGGCAACGATGTGCGGGTTAGTTAGATATCAAATAAAAAAATCAATAATGTGTGTTAATGCTTAATATGTTTATCTTTGTATTACGTTATGACTTCTATATAATTTTGAAGCACAAGGAAAAATAACATTGTGAGAAACTCTTTCCAGATCTAAGAAATGTCCCCCTCCACCCCAAAAAACAGAAAAAGTATTTCTCCTGAATTCATTCTACCTGTTCACCAAATCGTTTCATATTCCCAACTATTTCCGAAGATTTGATCTAGACCAGGCTTTGTACTATATCTGTATGAAAAAAAAAAATTACAATTTTTTTTTCTCCAATAAATAGTTTTTTATACAGCAAACAATTTTTTGTAGTGATCCACCAATGAATTCCGCATAAACTACGGTAACAATTTTATAGCATCTATTTCGTTTTTATGAGAAAATAATATAAACAGAAAAAAATATATAGTAAGAGATATAATAAATAGAAAGTATGAAAATATTTATACTTTCTGCTTCTTTTCTTCAGTTTAATATAAAGAAAATTAGGATGATAGCTCGTAATTTACACACGAGCTGTTATGACGCCATTTGGTTGTGACATATATTGCAGATGCTACCACATTGTCAGTAGTAAAGTTCTGATGATAGTGAAGTCCCAGTAAAAGTATTGTTATAATCAATGCGAAACGAAAAAAGGAGACAGATTGAGCCCTGCATGGACGAGATTGTACCAGGACCGAACCCCAAAAATTCTATTTGAAATCAAATCGAAACCCTACACGAACCACACAAAATAATTTTCGATGATACGAAATGCGATCAGAACCCGATAAGAAAAAAAAATTTTGATTCGCAACCCGACACAAAACAACAAATGAATGAAAACTGTCTGCCTTATTCTAATGAATGTTTGATAAAAAATTATACTATTTTATTCTTTATGAAGAACAAGAAATAGACATACTCATTCATACTAAAATACACAGTAAAAAAAAAATCTTTAAAGTTACTAAAATTTTTCTAGGAAACTGGGATTCCTAGAACTTTTATGTAACGGCAACAATAAAAATTCATGTAACAGCTACACTTTTGCACCGTAAATCAAAAAATGTGTAAGGCTACTAAGAATTTTGTAGGAAACTGGGATACCTAGAACTTTTTATGTAACTGCAACCCGAGTTACAGATAAAATTTTAGTGAGATCACTGTAATTTTAGTAGATTCTTTTGTAAAGCTACAAATTTATGTAGCTTTACAAAACTAGTACAAAACAACTTTACAAAAACTAGTTTTGTAGATTTACATCTTTTTTTATACAGTGTACAGGTAAAATTTTAGTAAACATACAGATATCTGT
Organism: Maratus speciosus; assembly: GCA_963932465.1. NCBI lineage: Eukaryota > Metazoa > Arthropoda > Arachnida > Araneae > Salticidae > Maratus > Maratus speciosus. Next base: position 479,019,588 of record OZ010796.1, read on the forward strand.
AACTTTACATCTGTAGAATTACAGATTTTTTTTTACAGTGTACGACGATTTATCAAATATAAAGATGACATTATTGATTGATAATTTAAAAATATTATTTGTAAACGTTATATCAATTTTATTTTCTAGATAGCTTTCTTTAACATATACATACATTTTCTAACATAATGGGAGTTTTGTTATTTTTATTCTTGTATAATAAACAGAATAAGGACGCGTATGAAGCCAATTACACAAAAGTTCTTTTATTTCTTCATCTGGTGAAAATCTTGCTCCCCAGAACCTTCCTTTAAGGGATTTAAAAGAAATACCAGTCTTAAAATGATATGTTCGGACTTTAAGGAGGATGAATGAATGTTGTGCAATGAAATCTTTCACATTTCTTTGCTACACCTATCATGTGTTATCTTTCCAGAGAAGATGAACATTCAGATAGGAATATAGAACCTTTTTAGGACCGATTTGAAGCTTTAATCTTCCTTGAAAATTATCATTATTGCACTGCATTATATGTGAAGTCATGGAAAAAAAGTAAACACCCCCATACTAACTCTGCAACTAATTATAACAGAAGAAAGTTACTGGTACAAAACAATTGGAAATAACGTCTATCTTTAAATGATGTGTATAAAATTTGCTGAGGTGGCCATGTACAAATCAAAACCAGGCCAAAGTTATTTTTTTTTTCAATAGCAACGCTCAATTTTGACAATATAATTTAAATCTTCGGTTCAATGCCTTGAAACAAAATTTCAAGTCCTTTGGGTTGATTTTTGACGGCCTATTATCTACTCGAGGGATATAGGCCCAGGGGGGAATGCCCTTCGTGGGGGTCTTTGTAAGGGAACCTAACCCGTATTTACGTATGGAAATCCATGGTTCGAAGAAAACTACGAAAACTCCGAACCGTCATTATCCGAATTAGGCCGTCGGTCAAATCCTTTGGATGATCAGTTTTTGAATTATAAATATTCAAAATTTAGAGCTTCTAATGTTAAATTACACTTTCATATTTTTATGAATATCTCCTCAAATTTTAATCCTAATGTGATAATTTTTTGTGTGGTTATAATACTAAAATCCCAAACATAAATACATTGAATTTATAATTTAAAAAATTTTATAATATGAATTAGGAAATTAATATTTGAAAAAAAAATGAATTGCAACATACAATTTTTTGATAGATTTATATTTATTATGTCCTGCTTTATGCGAATTCTCAATTTCAGATTTTTATAATAGGCAAGTAGTTTTCGAATTATGCTTTAAAAACGCACTCTGTATTACTAAAAAGAAGATAAAAGAGTATTGTACTGATATTCGAGGTTCTTTAGTAAAACATTATTTAATTTTAATTAACACTAGAAAGCCCGCGAACAGTCATTTGGACTGCTACCGAATGAATATATATCGGTTCGAACCAGAAATTTTTTTTTTATATAAAACTAGTTTAAAAGATGCAAAGGAAAATAAACTGGTTAAATGGATAAGTTAATAATTTAAAATAAAAATTCTGGTTTGAAATATTTTTCTAAAATTTGAGTAAAATTCTCGGTCTTTCTAGTGTTAAATTCATAGTTATTAATTCGCATTATATTACAAATCTCGTGTTTGCACACGTACTCAAATGAAAAGTTTTGGTATCAGGCTTTTTATCATTATTCAGAAATAATATTTATAAAAATTAGGTAAAGACACAGATGGTTAAGTCAATGAATCTCTTTCGTTCATCTTTCAAACATAATGAGAATAGCGACAATAAAATTCTATTTTGCAAATTAAAAAATGTAATGAGGCAGAAAAAAATACAAATAATACTCAATACAATGTTCTGAAAATGAAGTTAATAACGGGTATTTATTACAGGTCAATCAAATAATTTTTAGATGAATAACTGCGAATAAACTTGTAGATGAGTAATTTGGTGGATTCCACCACCAAGGCAATCATTACACGTCAATCATATAAGTTTTAGATCAATAATTGAGAATGGACTTTAAGAGGAGTAATTTGGTAAATTCCACCACCATGGCAATCAATAAACAATCAAATAAGTTTTAAATGATTGATTGAGATTATATTTTTAGATGGGTAATTTAGTGAACTCCGGCACCATAAAATTCATTACACCTCTGCAGATGTCTTACAAAATTTATGAACTATTTGCTTTTTTCCATTTGCGTCATATTACAACACTTTTTTTCTTATCAATCCGTAGCTAAATAATATTTTTAAAATATATTAATTTTTTCTGTCATAATATAAATTTCAGGGTTTGATACAAACAACTGCAACACTTCTGCGTGATGCATAAAAAAACCCCAATTTCCCAAATAGGGATAATTGAATCACCGAATAAGGATAATTAAATGAAAAAATAAAGTACTAGATCTTCAGAAAAATAATTTCAACAGCATGCTGAAATAAATTTGAAATTATTTCTGAGAGTAGCAAAGAAAACAAGGCAGTCAAAAATCTCCTGCGTCTTTACGTGGAATTCTAAAATAGAATTTTTATGGATATAGAACAGCTTAAAATAATGAGATAAACCATGATAAAAACAGCGAGTTCCGCAAATTGTAACATCGATTCTTGGTTTAAAAAAAAAAAAAATTCCCCATTTCCTGATTTATTTAGAGAGATATAAATATTTTGCATGAAATGTTCCATTCAAAATAAAAATCCCGTAGTACTGTGAGCTATCAATGTTCTGTTTGCTGAAGGGGAAATAGTGTACATAAACATTGAGTACATTTACACACGATCTAAATAACGATAACAAAATTACGTTAAAATGACGAAGGGAGTAAAAAAACTAATGTTAATTTTTCATGTGGGAATAGTTAGAAAAACACAATAGAAATGGAATTTATTTAAAGCATCTTCATGAATTTAATTTGGTAAAATATTCAATTTTAAAGTTTTGATATAATAACCTATAGCATTCCAGTTGATAAAATGTACATTTTCATATTTTTATATTTTATATATTCGAATTTTATCAAAATTCTAACATAAAATGAGCAAAATCATTTAAAAAGTATTCGACCTCTGCCATCTCATGTTTGCATGATGGTTTGAAATTAAGGGTTAACACCACTTTGATTTCTTGAAATTTAATGCCTTTTGGGAAATTTTTTAAAAGTAATGTGGAGTGATTATTAAAATCTAGTTAAACTAAATTATTATACTTATAATAAGAGGATAGTTCAACATTTTCAACAATTTTGCTTATTTAAAAATATACGGCTCAAATAGTGATTTCACTGCATTTCAATGTTCAACTAAAAGTATATTTAAAATAAAAATTAGCTGCACATTTAATTAAAATACAAAAAATAAAAAAAATGAATTTTTAAAAATCCTTACTTTTTCCCCAATTTTTTATTTTAAGATTTTCAAATGTGTACATGGATTTTTAGATACATCTAGTATTACATTTAATATAATTTTTTACTGATATATATAGTGTAAAATGATGAAATATAACACATCTTCATATATTTTTTATTTTTAAAAAATAACAAAAACTTGAAGACTAATTCCATGCGCAGATTTATCACACATATAGTAAAGAACATGTACAAAAATGTTTAAATCTCTATCTCAAATACAAAAAAAGCCTTAGGATTTTTAAAACATGAAAGTTAAGAAAATATGAGCAAGGAGAAAAAGTCATAAAGTTTTAATTTGTGTGGGTAATTTAGCTAGGTGTATTAACAAAATTTACAATACCCCGCGATATAATTGCATTATGGGTAAAAATGAGGTGTCAAAATATTCATAATTAAACAGGCTTTCATTTATTAATAAAAATAATAACGATGACCCATTCTGAGGTAAACCGTCGCCTTAAAGAAGAAAACCGTATGCTCTTTTAGTTAATATGTTAAAAAGGGACAGCTGATGGGCGAGAACGCTTCGAAAAAAAGAGGGCCAAGCAGTGGATATGCTAATTCATCGTAGACTGTACCCTTTTCTCTCACCGCGTTGCATATCTGTAACATACCCAAAAGGGAATTTTACTTCTACAGTGCGTTTTAGAAGAAGATTTTATTTATTGCTGCTATCCCCCAACACAGCAGCTAACATAAATTATTCACAGAATTCTCAACAGACGGCGATACCGAATTACTTTTTCATGACACAGTTTTATCTATCATTCCAGATGTTTTACATCGTTATTGGTAAAATTAACTTCGTAAATTTTGTCAAATTAAAAAGGTTGGAGACTTCCAAAGACGTCTTTTTACAAAGGTAAGTTCGTATATTTTACAATTTTGTATTAGAAACTTGACAATATTTGTGAGAAGTGCGTATTTTTTTGTTTATTGCAGATACGAAAAAAAGTAACATTTAGTTAATATATTTTTACTTTTATGTTCTCATCTTTTAAATTATTTTTTGCATGTTTAAAATGATGTATTCTAGCATCTGAAAAATATTTTTCAAATCGGAGTTGTTGTGTGAGAAAGGGTTAAACTGGAACAATGAGGCCAAATGATTTTTTTCTTTTTGTTTAGTTCAAAAGTTGGTGAAGCACTTCGCCTTTGCCGTGGAAAATCGCCAATGAAATGGGACAGACACATAATGCGAAATTCTAATCGAGCATTAACGGCACAGATGTAACGTCTCCAGTTTAAAAACGGGAGGTCCAACCTAGAGGTCTGCACGGGCCGAAATTTCCAGGCCCGGCCCATAAAAAATATATTGGCCCAGCCCGGAAAAAAATTAAAATCTCATCCCGAGCCCGACCCTGATTGATTTTTACGTCGATTTCGTTTAAAAATTTGTCTCGTACGAGGAGTTTTGACCAAAAATATTCATCTGAACACTTTTTTTCATGTTTATAATTTTCATTTTTATAGAAGTGCCGGAGGTTGCGATATTTATATATTTTTTCCCCGACTGAAAAGAAGGGTTGTGTGTTTCACACGTATCTGTGTATGTGGATTTCTTTATACCCTCGAAACATCCCAACGGCTGGATGGATTTTAAGGATGAGGTCTCTATCGATTTGTCTTAACCTTAGGATGGTTATAGGATAGGTTTTGTTTTTATAAATTCAAAATGGCGGCCGTAAACTACAAAATGGTGGGAGAGACGAAAATTTTTTTACGTACCCTATTGAGTAGCATATCATTGGATAGGTCTTTCAAAATGAAGACGATGTTTCATTGACCATTTTGCAGTCAGAAGCTCCGTTTAAATATTACACAACCTGGAAATTGTGTACTTCGGATCTCTACCTTTACTGTAACTCTAACCTTCTTAATAGACATCTATAGGCCTAATGAAAACAGTGTTTGTAGATAGGAAGTAATAATTAAACACAACTTAAAAGTCATGAATATAAGTAAATAAAAAAAAAAGGTAAATAATATAAAAAATAGTTTCATATTGATGGGAAATAATTAATTAGTTCGCTTTTTACGCAATCGGGTTTTTTGATTTTTTAAATTTAATATATTTATTAATGAATTGTATTTCTATTTCTTGTATGTAAATGCTTCAGTTATCAATTATATTGTTAATCCTTATTCCATGTAATGAAGTGTTAAAAATCTGAAAAATGCTGTACAGTAAAATCTTCTAAGACGGAATTGCATAGAAAAGGAAAAAGATGCATTATAGACAAGTTTCCTTTTTTGCAAGTGTAAATGTATTATATATTCTTTTCTTAGTACATTAATTTTGTATGAATCAACGCTTTTTCAGTTTAAAAAAGGATTTCGTCATATGCAGGTTCTTTTTCACACGTTTTGCTATATTTTAATAAATACGTAGAAATCTACTATTCTTTAAAAAGAATAAATTTTAATGTTTAATCGTAGAATAATGGCGATTTAAAAATGTATGCTTTTTTTGCAAACATTTTTGGGCCAGGTCTAAGTTTACTGACCTTTGAACGGACATGGCCACGCCGAGAGAATGATTTTCATACGGGCTGGGTCAAAACTAAAACTGAAAACTTCTGGTCGTGAAGACTAGGAATGAAACCAGTCCCAGCTCTGTAGAGAAAAAAATAAGTTAGGCCCGGCCCGACCCGATCCTACAGGAAAAAAGCAAGACCCGAACCCGGCCCGTCCGGCCCATAAAGAGTAGTCACTAGGCCCGGCCCGAGACTTCAGAAAAAAGTATGGCCCGGGCCCGGCCCGTCCACAGTGCCGTGAATGAAAATAGGCTCGAACCCGGCTCGCGGGCGGGCCGGCCACGGGCTTCGGGCCACGGGACGGCCCGTACAGATCTCTGGTCCAACGGTCAAATCCAACTGATTGCACTGTGTCAAATATCTATATATTTTTTCTCTCTTTTTCATTTTTTTTAACAGTCTGAGCACGCATACCAGCGTTCTGAAGATCGAGTGGAGTCACTCGAAAATTTTTAATATATCAGCTAAAGCAAATACAGTTTCCTACTTTCATATATGAAAAATGTTTAAATAAAAATGGTTTTTAAAAACATTTGCATTTCTTTAAAAAAGATTCCTGGAAAAACATTAAATTTAAGGGCCTCAAAGCGTTCTTACCATTTAAATAAAAATAAACAAATGAAATAAAAACATTAAAAATCAAAAACAAAAAATCATCCTTTCTCTATATGATTTGATAGCCATTAAATATCTACGCTATTAATACTACAATAATATATTAAGTACAGTCGTTCTAACAAAAAAGAAAAAAGAAAAAAAAAAAGGAAATTCCAAATACTTTATATCGCCAAACAGACGTAGAGAAAAATAAAAAGAGCCATTCTTTTGGGAATCTTATGTTCTTTAAATTTATGTTAAACAAATAAATTTAGGGGACCTTTTCCATATTGAAATTGTAAAATCTTTGACATTTTCAATACGAGCACCTTATTTTGACTACAGCATACCGTTCCTGATTTTCAGAGTTGTATAAATATAAGTTTGCATGACGTTTCTATGAATAATCTAAAATATATTCAATATTAAAATGTGTGTGTGGTGGAGGTGGGGGGGGGGGGAGGGTCTCAGAATTGAAAACCATTACTTTAATAATTTAATTTTAAAATTACACATAATGTGCTTTATTGCTTAAAAGATGTTAAAAAAATTTAAAATATGTTAAACTATATTATCCAATTACCAGCAGTTTTAACTATATGTATAGTCATCTTCAGGGTATATAGTTGAATGTGCTAGGAATTGGATAATGTAGTTTAACATCTTTTAACGGTTTTTATCATCTTTTAAGTAATAAAGCACATTATGTGTAATTTAAATTTTTAAAGTTGAATTTTAGCATTCTACTTATTTATTTGCTCATTAATTTAAGGTTATAATTTAATGCAAATTTTATAAAAACCTTTCAGTGAGATATGTTAATTGCGCAATAAAACACTAAATAAGTCATTTATATATTCTAATAAGTAATTAAGACTTCTGTTACATTCATTTAAAGCTTTTATGAAATTATTCTTTTCTTTCAATGAATTATGCATGATTTCCTAAACTGTTATTTTGGTGGTTTTTTGAGAATAACTCAAAAACTACTTATCGGATGGAGCTGTAATTTTGCATACGGATATTAGAAGATTCTAGAAATTTATTTCTGTTAAAAAGTTTCATATTTTCACACTTTTTTTCAAATATTAATCTTATATTTTACAAATACATGAAAATTATTTGGGATAGTTAATGAAAATGATAGTTAATGATAGTTAATGACCTTTTGAAAAATGCATGAGAAATTTTTTTATTTCAGGAAATATGAATAAAAAATCGAAAATTAATTTAACATTAGGAGATTAAAACTTAATAATTCTGAAAATTCCAGTTTGGTTCTCGAAGTTAAAATTGACTGTAGAATCAAAATATAACATTACATTCCGGTATTACATTGGAAATTTTAGAATTTGTTACAATTTCAATATGGAGATGCCCCTCAAGCTTACTGTTACTATAAATTTCACGCAGACATAATTCCCAAACAACTGGCTGTTTTGGTTTACCTTTGCGTCTGATTGGCAATAAAAAAAAAATGTGAGTGGCTCTTTTTTTCTTTTTTAAAGAATTTTCTGCTAGATTGTAGGTATTGTTAGCAAGTAATCCAGAAGCAAAATTTTGAGCTAATGGTTAAGGGTCTTTCTTTAACATTTAAAAGAGTTACAGAATTATAATGATTAAAATTTATGCTTTTCAATCAGAAATCAAACTTTTTAAATACATTGAAATATTTATTGTAGTTCTCATGAATGTTGACTGCGGATGCAACTGATGAAACAGCTACATTTTCTGTTACCGTCTCAGACACACAAAAATGAATATTCGCTAATTTCAAAATTAAATGGAATATATTTTCATAAAATGAAAAATTTTAAATTACTCTACAAATGAAAATGCCGAAGTTATCCCTTTATGCTTCGACGGTCCTTTTAAATACCGTTAAATTTAATATGAAATTTATTTATTTAAAATATTAATAGAATTAGTTTTTATTTTTCATTCGAAGTACTTTGCTTAATCACATTTAGAAAGCACATTAAATTTTTTCTCGCTTTAGCGAAACAGTCGAATCTAAAAAAAATTTAAGCGGTTATTTTCTCAACTATTAAGATAGATGTAGCTTTTTTCTTATTAAAAATGTTCTATGAAAACTTTACAGTTACAAGAATCTTTCCATCTATATATAGGCTCACATACATTTATTTACAGGGTGTCCTGCGAATAAGACCCTGATTTCAAAATTAAATATCTCAAAAACAAAGATCAATAGAATTATGCGGTAAACGGTTTGTTTATCAGCTAAGCAGTAAAAATGTTATACAGAAGTTTCAAAATTTAGTTGCAAAAACCGTTAACAGATGGCACTGTAATCGCAATGCCTATAAATTGTGCTTCGAAGTCCAGAGCACTAGCGTTTAATTCTTAGATGGTTCCCTATGGAAGGAAGAAAATTGGGAAAGCCCAATTTTTCGTTAGAGTGATGTGCAGAAGTGGAGACATCTGGCCATAGAATTATTGCACCAGCTTTAATTTTAGAGAATTTCAATTAATAGAATTTTCAATAAAAAGTTTAGAAATAATTATATAAGAACTTATTAAAATATTTTACTAAAATTATTTTTCAATGCCATATAATTATTTAAATCAAAATGCATATATTTAGAAAAATAATTTTGTACTTTTTATTTATTTATTTATTTTTTAAATCACTGCATAATATTTTGGTACTATTGTTTATACCTGAATTATTATAAATAAAAAAGTAATTTTGCACTTTTCATTTATATTTTTAAATCACGGCATAATGTTTTGGTTTTAGCACAACTCATATATTTCTTTTCTTTGTAAACAAAGTTTTAGGGACAGAAATTACGCAACAAATTATTTCATTTTTAAAAGGAATTAATGATAAATCATATCATCAACGTCGAAGCAAAAGTATTTTGGAGGTTGCACTCCTTTCCAAAACTTCGGATCATATCTCTAGAAGCTGCACCATGCTTCTGTGCTCAATGATTTAAAAAAAAAAAAAAAAAAAAAAAAAAAAAAAAAGAAAATGAGTTTTTTAAATTAAAATGATTTTTTTTAACTTAAGTTTTTAAAAATAGAAACTTTGTATTATTTCATTGAAACTATTTTCTACAATTTAAAAAAATGACTTATGAATCATTATTATAAATGCTCAATGATTTAAAAAAAAGGGGGGGGGGGTTCTTTTAGCTTAATTAAATTTTAAAGTCAGAAACTTCGGAGTTTTTTTATTCAAACTTTTTTTCAAAATTTAAATAAATATTAAAAAGTAAAGATTTCCAATTTTTTCAAATTCTCCTCTGCTTGGTTTCGATTCCACGATCTAACAATTAGATCTACCAATTGAGAGAAAAGACATACCACAGAGATACTACTATCCAGACCAAAATAGCTTATAACAAAATTTTAAACAAATCTAAATTCTGTCAACACATAGCACCGCTTCTGCACATCACTCCAAATAAGAAGCGGACTTTCCACTTTTCATTCTTCCATAGGGAACCATCTAGGAATGAGGCGCTAGTGCTCTGGACTTCGAAGCACAATTTATAGGCATTGCGATTACAGTGCCATCTGTTAACGGTTTTTGCAACTAAATTTTGAAACTTCTGTATAACATTTTTACATATTAGCTAATAAAAAAACCGTTTACCACATAATTCTATCGATCTTTGTTTTTGAGATATTTAATTTTGAAATCAGGGTCTTATTCGCTGGACACCCTGTACTGTACATGCTTTTTATAAGAATTGCTAGATTTCCATAACAGTATTTTTTTCATTAATCTAATTATCGTTGTAATTATTTTACAAAAAGGGCTAGAACTACCGATTTATCAATTCAGTTTTAATGAAAAATCTTATCTAAATTTCACATTAACATGATGTAAATTTTCTAATATATTTCAGACATTAAGGAAGACAATTATTGAGGTGGAGTATTTTCTTCATTCATAATTTAGAGCATAAATGGTTAACTAATTTATCTGTACTAGTATATTAGCCCCACCAGTGGCCGAGAGGTTCTGCTCTCGAAGCTGGTAGACGGGAGGTGCTCGGTTCGATCCCAATCGCGCCAGTCGGCCTAATCGTTCGGAGTTTTCGTGGTTTTCTTCGAACCTTGGTTCTCCAAGCGTTAATACGGGTTAGGTTCCCTTAGAAAGATCTCCACGGAAGGCACTCCCCCCTTTAGGGCCTATATCCCACGTGCTGATCCCACGGCCGACATAAATACAACCAACCAACCAACCTGTACTAGTGTATTTTTTGTGTGATTTTGTTGTGTCTCGGGAACTATTTTTGTACCTTAGTAGGAAAAGGGCTAAACTCCAAAATCACCATTTTTGGTCTTTGTCCACCATTCACTTCAAAACAGTCGTAGCTAAATAATAATAAAACAGATCTTCTAAAATCCTACCTTTTTATACATTTCATAATAATCACCATTTTTTAATCCTTTTACTTTCTTATTTCTTTTAATTATTGCTGAAAAAATAATTACCTTGCGGAATAAATTTAAAAATTCCCTGCCGGCTCGGCCTACAGGCACAGGTAGATTTCGCCGCTTTGGACGAGTTTTTAATTTCATTTTTATATAAGAGATGGTTTTATCAGAATCATGCTAAGGCGGTATTTAAAAAAAAATGCATTTCCATGCTCAACAACTCGAAATTTTCTGGCACATTTTCAGATTCATTTTTAAAAGAAAAATATAAAACTTGCTGACGTGATTTTTAAAGAGATTTATGAGCGACCTGTGTTTTTAGTTTTCGCGCAATTAATTAAAATTTGATTTAGAAACAATTGTTTTCTCAGTAGGACAATATTTTTCGTTTCCAACACAATCGCTTCGGGAAATTCGGTTCAAAATGCCCACTTTGACATCATTTTTTAGGGTTTTGTTCATCTGACCCTATTCGTCTCACTTCTCTGTCTGTCTGTCTGTCTGATTCTCAAAGAGCCCGTTCTCAGAAACTATACATGTTGGAGACTTGAAATTTGGGATTCTTACTTTGGGATTACCCTTCTGAGCTCTAACTTGTGTATTTTAAGCTTTCTTTTCTAACTGAGCCCTTAATTCAGTTGAAGACTTGAAATTTTGGATTCTTATAGCTGAACATCTCACTTCAAACGATGTAGAGAATTTGAAGAAAGAAATCCTTGAAATTTTCTTAATTTTATTTCACAACACAAAAACAAATCTTGACATTCACGAAAACTTAACACACAATGAAACATACAGTTCTGGTTTCAGAATCAAATTTCTCTAGTTAAAATTAACACTCTAATTAGTATGCTTTCATCACCTGAAAGCCTTAAATTACATTATAAAAATATATCCCCTGCCTAAACTGGGTGCAGATAATTAAATAGAATAAAGAAAGACAATAATGCAGCAGGAGCAACATTCTCCATGCCACACTCTCAGGAAAACAAAACATCAACTCCCTGATGATGTCATAATTAAGATTTCACAACAGCACAGAATGCATAGTGCTGCCATCTGTCAAAAAACAGAATAACTAGAATCTTATATTTGATTCTTAAGCAGTTCAGCACTGAACATACTCCCACCCATCAAGAAGCTATTCTTGATGCAAAGGAAGTAAACAAAGTTTTACAATAGGTCTTTTAAAAATACCCCTAGCGGTTTTAACAGTTACTACACGGACTATACCATCCTTACCTGGATGAATTTCAATAATTTTGCCTAATGGCCAAACAGAAGGAGGAACATTATCCTCTTTCAAAATTACTACATCATTTACTTTAAAATTTTCAGTATTTACTCTCCATTTTTTTCTATTTTGCAGAGTACTCAAATAATCAATACTCCACCTTTTCCAAAAACATACTTTCAATTTTTGTACAATATCCCAACGAGATCGTAAAGACAAATTTTCCTCATTTAAAGGTTCAGCTGGGGAAGTTATGACATCACCAGTTAAAAAATGAGATGGAGTCAATATATTTATACCATCTGAATTGTTATCACTATCAATTGCCACTAATGGTCTAGAATTCAAGATGGCTTCAATTTGAGTTAAAAATGTATAAAGTTCCTCAAAAGTTAGATTAGTATTTCCAATTACACGTCTGATATGAAATTTTACAGAACGAACAGCGGCTTCCCACAGTCCACCAAAATGCGGACTCACTGGAGGAATCATATGCCACTCAATGTTTCTTTGAGACAAAAAATAACAAATTTTTTCATTTCTTTCAATTGAACAAATAAATTTATATAAATCTGAGAGTTGCCTTTTAGCACCTACAAATGTTGTGGCATTATCACTATACACATGTTGAGGAGCTCCTCTTCGAGAGCAAAATCTGTTTAATGAAGCGATAAATGCCTCGGAGGTTAAATCACTCACCAACTCTAAATGTAGAGCTTTAGTTGCAAAACAAACAAATAGAACAATATAGCATTTAGTAGTTTTCGCTCCTCTACCTCGATATTTCAAAATATTAATAGGCCCTGCATAATCGATTCCACATGCAGAAAATGGCCTGTTAGGAGTAACTCTGTTAAGAGGAAGATCTCCCATTAACTGTTTGGAAGAAGCTGCTCTATATCTACAGCAGGTAACACATTTATGAATACAATTTTTAATTATCTTCTTGGCACATACAATCCAATAACTCTGTCTAATGATACCCATTAACAAATTTAACCCAGCATGAAAATGCATAACATGAAAATATTTAACAATTAGCACACTTAATTTATGTTGAGTTGGCAAAATGACAGGATGTTTTGCATTGTACTGGAGGGGTGAATTTCTGAGCCTACCTCCCACCCTAAGTAAACCATCACTATCAATAAAAGGACAAAGTGAAAAAAGAGAACTTTTTTTAGAAACTGGTCTGTTTGATCTAATACAACTAATTTCATCTGCGAAATATAGCTGCTGAATATAAGAAATAATCAAATTACCTGAATGTCTTCTTTCGTTTGTCGATAAAGGAAGAAATTTACCTTTACTCAAAGGACTGGTGTTCATTTTGCCAACTTTCTGTTTGCAATTTCTCACAAACCTAATACAAAAAGCTAAAACAACAACAATTTTAGTAAAAGAAGAATATTTTTCAAAAAGTAAATCAATCAAAGAATTATTCACAGTTACTGGAAAACAAAATTTAGAGTTCTTTTTCTCTTTATTTACAGTGTCTAAATTAGTTTTTATTTGAGGTTGTTCAGGCCAATGTTCTTGACTTAAAGAAAGCCACTTTGGGCCCTCCCACCAAAGGGAACAATCAGGAAGATCCTTAGGAGATAAACCTCTAGAAGCAATGTCAGCTGGATTTTCCTTGCCTGGAACATACCTCCAACAGTCAGATGGAACAGAGTCTAGAATTTCTGAGGTTCTATTGGCCACATAAGGTTTCCAACACCTAGGATGAGATGACAGCCATGATAGAACTACTTGCGAGTCGGTCCAAGCATAAAACTTAATAATGAAGGTATTCAAAATAGTCACTAATGCAGAATATAGTCTGGAAAGTAGTAAAGCACCATTGAGCTCAAGCCTTGGAATGGAAACTGATTTAAGGGGTGCTACCTTGCTTTTAGCAACTAAAATGGTCACCTTTGACTTCACTTCACCAGGTTGAACCACATATATGATGGCGGCATATGCTGATTCTGATGCATCGCTAAATCCATGTAAAATGAGCTCTTTACTGGAAACTTGGATCCATCGGGGAATTCTAATAGAGCAAACTTGTTCAAATTCCTCTTGGAATTTCTTCCAATTTGCTTGGAAATTTTCAGGAAGAGCAGTATCCCAGTCTAACTTCATCAACCACAATTGCTGGTAAAACATTTTTATAGAGACAGTACATGGAGCCAAAAATCCTAATGGATCAAATAATTTGGCAGATTGTGAAAGAAATTTTCTTTTAGTTATGTTATCATCAAATTGTAAATTAACTTTAAAGACAAAAACATCATTTGAAGAATCCCAAATAAGCCCTAAGGCTTTGGAACAGTCATCAGGATGAATTTCTAAATTTGTTGACTCAAGAGAATTTGAAGATAAATGATTCACTACATCAGAAGAATTAGATCTCCACTTCCGTAAATGAAAACCTCTATTTTCTAAAGCCAGTGAAAGTTTTTCAATAATTCTAATAGACTCTTCACTTGAGATTGAACCGGACATACAATCATCAATGTAGAAACTATCTTTAATTATTGAGGCTGTTACAGGATCATCCCTTTCAATATCTTTTCCAATTTGAAATAGGCAACGAGTAGCTAAAAATGGAGCTGATGATGTACCATATGTAATAGTTCGTAGCCTGTATTCCTTTATAGCTGAGTATGCTGAGTCACGCCAAACAATACGCTGTAAATCTTGATCTTCTGGAGCAATCAAAACTTGTCTATACATCTGCTGAATATCAGCGGTAAAAGCAATAGGATTTGCTCTAAATCTTATCAAAATGGTAAAAAGATTTGGTTGAGGAATTTGTCCAACAGCTAAAACAGAATTTAACGAATTAGCATTAGGAGGTTTGCATGAACCATCAAACACCACACGTAACTTTGTTGAAATAGAGTCGCTTTTTATAACAGAATGATGTGGAAGATAATATACTTTGTTGCTTGCAGGATTTGAGTTTTTGTCGATAAGTGTCATATGACCAATGTCTTCATATTGCTTCATAAAATTTCTATACTCATTTTCAAAATTTTTATCAAATTGAAATTTTCTCTCCATAGCAAACAAACGTGACACTGATATGGATTTAGAATCGCCTAATGACATCACATCTTTATAAACTGGCAATTTAACTTCAAATCTACCTTCTGGTGTTACCTTGTAAGTTGAACAAAAATGTTGTTCACAAAATTCTTCTTCCTCAGACAAATGGGGTTTATTAACATCTATTTCTTCTGCTTGCCAAAATTTTTGTAATAATAGATCAACATTGGATTCGTTTTCAACACTAAGAAAATGAGATTGAATACTAGAAGAATATTTACATTTAGGTTCCAATTTTCCGGCTACCACCCAACCAAACATAGTGTTTTGGGCAATTGGCTCATTCTCGGTACTAACAATTCTACCATATCTTAAAATAGTAAAGAAACAGTCAGATCCCAAAATAATATCACATTCTTGTGGTTTCATGAAATCTTCATCTGCTAACGTAATATTTTTAAGGTACTCTATATTTTTCGTATCAAGTAATTCTGCAGGTAATTGAGATGTCACTTTAGGCAGGATGTATGCCTGAACCTTTAAGGACTCAGTAGAAAGCTTTGAACCTACTGTAAGAGTTACTGAACCACGAGTTTGTCCAGCCAATACTCCAGCAATTCCATTTAATCGAATTCTGTCATTCTTTCTTTTTAACCCTAAAGTTCTTATGACATTTTCACTAATAAAAGAACATTCCGAACCAGAATCGAGTAGAGCTCTAAAAGAGTAAGGTTTATTTTCATTATTATATAAGAGAACTTTAGCAGTAGGTAGGAAAGAAACACATTTTGAATTATTGAAAGAAGCACTAGAATTAATTTGTAATTCGTGAGATGTTGACTCCTGTACAAATTCTTTATTTGAATGGTGGTTTTTATTCTCAGATGAATTTGGAAAAACTTTATTTTCAAACTTAGCAGTGCAAGCATTATTACTTTTATTCTCTTCATGTAAGAGTGTATTATGTTTACTTTCACATTTAAAGCATTTCAAATGAGAATTTGGACATTCCTTAACTTTATGAGAGTTTAAACATAAAAAGCAACAGTTATTACGCTTAATAAAGTTCTTTCGAGCAACAACATCCATGGATTTAAATTTAACACATTTATAGAGCGGATGTATTCCTTGACACTTTAAGCACACCTTTGATTGCTTATCATTAGAACTGTACTTGGAACCAACAAAATTTGAACTTTTGGAATGTTTCACATCACTTTCATTGTTAGAGATGAGCTCTAGAGAAGAACATCTTACACTTAAGAAATCAAAAAATTCTTTCAAAGTGGGAAATTCATTTTCTGTACTTTCAATGGACCAAAGTCTTCGGCTTTCCGGATCAAGTTTTTGAAATAACAAATATATTAACCATGGGTCTCTATTTGTAGCTTCATCACCAACAGCTTTCAAACCCCTAATAACTTCATCACTAGTATTCAGCAAATTTCTTATATTTATGCTATTAGGATGCAGAACTGATTTTTGTTCTAAAAATAATTTAATCAAAAAAATTAACAATTTGTTTCTTTTTATCATATCGATTTAACAACTTTTCCCAAGCTTCTTGATAAGATTCATTAGAAAGGGGAATATGCTTAATTAATGTAGCTGGTTCTTCAGAAAGTAACCCTTTAAGATACTGGAATTTCTGAATGTTACTTAAACCTACTTGTGAATGGACAGTGGAAACAAACATATCCTTAAAATTTGTCCATTCTGAAAACTTTCCAGAAAATACTGGAATATTCAATTTTGGTAGTCTAATATTACATTGATTAGGAATAGTAACAGAAGAACCTTGCACAGAATTGTGTGTTGCAACATTAACAACTTCTGAAGGATTCAAAGAATCTAGTTTGTTTTGATATTTAGTTTTTAACTGAAAATACCTGTCTTCAAATTCTGCTAATTCAGAATCATCATCATTTAAACAAGAATCTAATCTTAAGAACTCTTTAAGTAAATCATCTAATCTTTGTAATCTAATCAAAATTTCATTCTTAGTATTCATATTATCAAAACTATTCTCTAATCTAGTTACAGAGCCTTTCACCCTACCTCTCTCAATTTTAATTTGAGCAGATTTTTTTTCATAATCATCCATTTTATACAATAACTTATAAGAATAATTTCCAAAATAAAATTAATCAGATAACTTGAAAACAAAACTAATCAAAATTACTTCAAAATCAAAAGTAATCAGAATTGCTTCAAAACAAAACTAATCAAATTAAGTTAAAAAAACAGAAGTAAATGAATTAAATTCAAAAACAGAACAAATCAAATTCAAAAACAGAACTACTATAAAATTTTCATAATTATTCTTTCATACAAACAATAGAATTTTCTGTTCTCAAATGTGCATAAAATTAAAAATCTGCAAAATTCTTCAATGTAAAATAATAATTCACCATAATAATTAAATATTCAAATATTTCAAGCAAATAAATCATAATGTTCTTGAGAACAACAAATAAATAAATCATAATAATCTTGAGAACAATTTTCTTTTTCAAGAACTATCAAAACATAATATTTTCTTATTTTATCAATTCAATAAAGAAGATACTAAATTGTTCTCATATTCTAAAAAAATATCTTTCTAAATGCAACTTCAGTAGAAAAATTAAGCTTTAGCATCAAAGAACAATTTCAAAACAAAGCAAGTACTCACATATCACGCCTAAGTGCCTCCAATTTTCTTTATGTAGAGAATTTGAAGAAAGAAATCCTTGAAATTTTCTTAATTTTATTTCACAACACAAAAACAAATCTTGACATTCACGAAAACTTAACACACAATGAAACATACAGTTCTGGTTTCAGAATCAAATTTCTCTAGTTAAAATTAACACTCTAATTAGTATGCTTTCATCACCTGAAAGCCTTAAATTACAT
Organism: Maratus speciosus; assembly: GCA_963932465.1. NCBI lineage: Eukaryota > Metazoa > Arthropoda > Arachnida > Araneae > Salticidae > Maratus > Maratus speciosus. Next base: position 479,037,704 of record OZ010796.1, read on the forward strand.
TATAAAAATATATCCCCTGCCTAAACTGGGTGCAGATAATTAAATAGAATAAAGAAAGACAATAATGCAGCAGGAGCAACATTCTCCATGCCACACTGATTTTCTTTATGTAGAGAATTTGAAGAAAGAAATCCTTGAAATTTTCTTAATTTTATTTCACAACACAAAAACAAATCTTGACATTCACGAAAACTTAACACACAATGAAACATACAGTTCTGGTTTCAGAATCAAATTTCTCTAGTTAAAATTAACACTCTAATTAGTATGCTTTCATCACCTGAAAGCCTTAAATTACATTATAAAAATATATCCCCTGCCTAAACTGGGTGCAGATAATTAAATAGAATAAAGAAAGACAATAATGCAGCAGGAGCAACATTCTCCATGCCACACTCTCAGGAAAACCAAACATCAACTCCCTGATGATGTCATAATTAAGATTTCACAACAGCACAGAATGCATAGTGCTGCCATCTGTCAAAAAACAGAATAACTAGAATCTTATATTTGATTCTTAAGCAGTTCAGCACTGAACAAACGACAAATCATAAAATTTTGAAAAAGCCTTATATTTACCCCTCTGGGCTCTAACTTGTGTATTTTAAGCTTTTTTTTTTCTATCTGGGACCCTAATTAAGTTGGAGATGTAAAATTTTGCATACTTATAGCAGAACACTTGCGATCACACGAAAAATCATAAATTTTTCAAAAAGTCTTATATTATTTTCCCCTCCGGGCTCTAACTTGTGTATTTTTAGCAATTTTTCTAACCTCCACACTTTTCACCCGGGGTGCACTTTTCTAACTTTTGTCGACACTCCTTTGAGTACTCTGTCATATTATGCACTATAGCCGTACATATTTTAGTTCCAATTTTTACTACCAGGGGCGCCTACCTATCTCGGATGCTATGGGCCAGCTCCCCTCGACTGATATATCGACGGATAGTTTGTAAAACGGAGTTTTGTTCGGATAGAGGTTTGTTTAGAATAGAGTACGCCCCCTTGTTGCGAAAAGTGGAGATAACAGATTTTGCAAAAGGATAAAGTATTTTGAAAGGAATATTAAACGAAACCCGCTGTGCTATCTGTGATCACACTTACCCACTTGTTGAAATATATTCTGCCTCTATCAAAAAATCGACCATTACGGTACATTATATAGTTTCTGAATAAGAGAATCTACCAATTGGATGCGATTGAGAGCAAAAAGGAATTAAAAAATGAGTCAGAAAATAAACAATTTGGATTTGAATACACCGTTAATACGATGATTTTTTTCCTTCAACCGCTATGTATTTTTAACTTGTTTTTGCTGTAAGAATTGGTCCTATCAAAAACTTGTCAATATAAATGGTGTAGATAATAGTAAGAAAATATATAATAAATTCATCTGGATTCTATATCTTGTGAATTGATGAAGTTATGGATTTTTTTCTTCTTCAACCCCCCCCCCCCTTTTTGTTTTCTTTTTTAATTTTTTTTGCGGTACGAATTGGTCCTATCAAAAACTTGTCAATATAAAAGTTGTAGATAATATTAAGAAGATTTATAATAAATTTAATTGAATTTGATATCTTGAGAATTGAAGAAGTTATGATTTTTTATCTTCCTAAAACCTGATTTTTGCGCCCCTTGAGCCCATTTTTAATTTTATCAAAAATCTGTGATACATAACTTTTTGGCTCTATTTTTAGAAGTAATAAAAACTTTAAACTGATTTGATATGCACAAAAATTAAGAAGTTATGGAGTTCGGTTTTCACAAAACCCCTCCCTATTTCCATCCCCTTGGTCCGATTTTGCCCATTAACGAACTTGACCAAGATTTCATGCCCCTTGATTTTATGCATCAGTTTGGAAGAGATTTGTGCAGAATTACGGAAGTTATCATGTCCATAAAAAAGTGATTTATATAGATAAAGTTTTTTACTGAGGGTGGTTTTGAGTTGGGGTCATGATCGGTGTAGATCTGCAAAATGAATAAATAAACAAATTCTTTATTTCAACGCACTTTATTTTTCTCCTTAAATCTGGTTTTACTAAGTTACAAAGATTTCGGTTTTCATAATTTACACAGTTCAGAATCAATATTAAAAAAAAGCGTGTAAAATATATAGGATTTCTATACAATACAATAATTTCTATAACAGTTTAATGATTGGGAACGTAAATCACAAAAGAACAAACTTGAAATAGTGTAATGAGAGCTTGAAAACTACGAGCGGTCATAGCATGCGCTGAAAGTGCTTGTTCCTATCCGATCACGAAAACCAAACAGCATCGATCGTGGCCAGTACTTGGGAGGGGGACCACATGGAAGCCTCTGCAAGTTCAAATTTTTTTTTAGGCACTTCTACAGGTATTTCTATAGCTCTTGGTGAAACTAGCTTATAGAAAAAAGAGCCACAATACTTTTATATATATATATATAGAATTCTATAAGAAATTTTTGTAAGGGAAAGTACTGGGCCAGCAAAGGAATAGCAGTAGGATAGGTGCTAGCACTGCAGGAAAAGTGCCGGATTGAAGTAATGTGATGGCATGCCAATGCTGGCCTGCTGTTGGCCATGACTGATGGGCCAGCTGCATTCCGCACGGACACTTTTGTACAGGTTTAAGTAATGACACCATTGTACTTTACCTCTGATGGCAGTGCTGGCTATCATCTTTTTTCTAGCTGATGGCCCACCGTTTCTTTCTTTGCTGGGTTCCTTCACTTAAAATATTACAAATTATGATATGATGCACAAAACTCCCAAATAATAATATTTATAAATAAATTTCATATTATATCATTATATTCTTTTTTTTTTCATTTAAGTATTATAACATATTTTTTTCACATATATTAAAAAAATTTTAGTTTATGAACATTGTAGTATTTTCTAATGAAACTTTTCCATTATAAAACAGCGCAGATAAATGATTTTCCTTGTGATCACTTTACAAGTGCATTTATGCACCACGCCCTTTATCCGAGATGAAACGCACATAAAAATACTTTGTTCGTTTAATGGATTGCACCAAAACAAAGAGTATAAAAACCTTCTTTAAGATTAAATGGTAACAATAAAATGTTTTATGATAAATTTGTGTTTTTTTATCATGCAATATATTTGTTTCAAAACATACCTTCTTTTCTTGCAATCCTTAATTTTATATTACCGTAATGTACTATTTTTACTAATATAAATTAAACTATTTCCTCTCTAAGGCATATTCACTATTTGTTAAATAAGTGTTAGTTTAAAGAATAATTTTAATGCTTAAATTTTATAATTTAAAACTCAAGATCAGAATTCTCATACGCAAAATCATACTTACAATGAAGGGTAAATAGAAATTGCAAAAATTACATTTTGTAGATTGCATGATTTTTGAAGCAAATTGTTATTTGTAAAAATTGTTTTTTGTTTTTTTAAGATTTGGTTTCTAATTTTGTAGCTGGTGAAATGAAAATGATATCCCTTTGACGAAGTTAAAAATATATATATATATATGTTTTTTTTATTTAAAAAAATGCAACAAAGAAATTGCCATTTTTACGAGATAAACCATTTTACTTTTAGCGGCCTTGTGAAACGTTTTAGCCACCATCTTTCAAAAATACTTAATTGAAAATATTTTATGATTTTAATTTAAATTCAGCTCTTGTGAATAGAGGCCGAAAAATGTACACCTAAATGATAGAAGCTTAAATTTTCCTCCATGGTTGAATGTAAAGCGGAAAAAAATGTACGATGTAAGGATTTCTAATTGTTAGTATGTGTCAACAGATGATTTTTTGGTTCTGTAAAATAAATTAATTCATGGAGTTTGAATAAGTGAAAATAAGTGTTTATTCCTCGAATCTTCTTGGAAGTTTTTTCCCCCATCTAATCAAATCGAAAGTAATTCTTCGTTACAATTTTAATTAGAAACTGATGCCAATAAAAAAATAAAATAATCCATTTATTTCTTCTTTCAGATATTTTATCTACAAAAATGGAATAATTTATTTGCCATCTTTATTGAAACTCGTTAAAAATTACAAAAAATTAACATCTCGGAACCTAATTAAAATTTTTAAATTCTGAGAGCTTTTACGACATCCTTGGATTTATGCGGATAACTGGTGTTAATTTCATTGCGCTGCGTTTCACATTCTAAATGTAGCTGTGAAATTAATAAAGACAGACAGATTTTAGTATATAAAATAGATGCGAATAAATAATGCAAGGTATATCAATAGGGTTTTTGAACATTTGTTGCGGGAAAATAATCATAAAACAATTTTACACTTCTATTTTCATACGATAATCTTCGAGGTAGATTTTTATTGAAAATGTTGTTGAAATGTAAATGAAGATTTTTGTATGGAAATAGAGGTGTCAAAGCTTTTTAGTGCCTTTTTTTGCAACAAACGTTCAACTCTTACTATGAGCAATTGAAAATAACGTAACATGTAAAAATTTTCGGATACAGCTTCCAGGCATTCTTTTCTGTTAAGCAAAGCAGGAACTTTCTGATGAATTTTAACATGCATTAACACATTAGAAGACATTTTATAAGCCAAAGTTCATAACCTACACTATGCTAATGTATAACAGTCTAATTAACAGAAAAATGAAAATTCCACTCGAGAAAGTATTTATTACGTGGTCGTTTAAGGGGATAGTTTACCTCAAAATTGATCAAAAAATCGATTTTTCTTTTTCAATATTAAATGAAAGCCTGTTTTATTGTGAATATTTTGACACCTCATTTTTACCCATAAGGTTATTATATCGCGAGGGGTTGTAAATTTTGTTAATACACTCAGCGCAATTACCCACACAAATTAAAACTTTAAATGGTTTTTTTCTCCATGTTCATATTTTCTTCACTTTCATGTTTTAAAAATGCTAAGGCTTCTTTTGTATTTTAGATAGATAATTAAACTTTTTTGTACATGTTATTTATTATATATGTGATAAATCTGCGCATAGAATTAGACTGCAGGTTTTTTTTTTTTTTTTTTTTTTTTTTTTTTTTTTTTTTTTTGAATAAAAGTATATGAAGATGTGTTAGATTTCATCGTTTTACGCTACACATATCGGAAAAAAAAATTATATTAAATGTAATATCAGATGTATCTAAAAATCCATGCACAGTCTTGTGTAGTACATATTTGGAAATATTTTTAAAAAAAGTGGGAAAAATATCAATATTTAAAAAAGTAGTAGGGATTTTAAAAAATTCAATTTTTTTTTTTAAATTTCTAATTAAATATTCAGTTTAAAAAGTTTTTTTTTTTTCAAAATGTACTTTTAATTGAACATTGAAATGTAGTGAATTCACCATTTCAACCATATTTTTAAAAATAAACAAAATTGTTGAAAAGGTAAACTGTCCCCATAAAAGATGATAGCAGATACACTATGACGCAAAAGTTTAGACAATGACGTCATTCAGCTTTAAAATGTAGAATTATGACGTCAGAATTACAAAAACCTGTAAATATATTCAAAAACTGATTTAAAATGCTATGTACAAAAGACAGTCGTTTTATTTGCTATAATACTAATTTTTTTCATAAAAATTCAAATGTGCTTGTCGCAAAAGTTTAGACACTATTCTAAATTTCTTTGAATATTCGCTGGCATATGCAAATTTAGAATCGATGATGTCACAAATTTGGAGTACTTAAGTTCTGCAAACGATTGCGCTTCATAGTCGACATGCCGAGAGCTAAAGAAATTCAAGTGAATGAGGTTTCAAGGATTTGGCAGTTGAAAGGTGAAGGGAAGAGCGTTTCTGAAATTTCTGCTATTATTAATAGGTCAAAAAAATCTATTTATCGAGTTTTATCGAGTGGTTCCGAATATAAAGCAAAATGTCGGTCTGGGAGGCCACGTGTGACAAATGTACGAGAGGATCGCCTGATACAAAGACTAGCGAGTACTCAACAAATGAGCGTACGTGGAGTTCAAAGCTCATCGGGACTCTCTGTATCAAAGGATACGATTCGTAGACGAATTTTGGAAAAAGGAACAATCGTTTATAGTAAAATGCAGAAGAAACCAGCTCTGAAACCACATCATAAGTTACAAAGACTTATGTGGGCTCGAAAGCATATGTCATATGGAGAGAAATGGCAGTCAGTCATATTTAGCGATGAAAAAAAGTGGAATCTGGATGGTCCAGATGGTTGTTTATCGTATTGGCATGACTTGCGGAAGGAACCTCGACGTTTTTTTAGTCGCAGACAAGGAGGGGGCTCGGTGATGGTTTGGGCAGCCTTTTGCTATAATGGACAAGTATCTCTGACCTTCACCAGTGGTCGTCAAACTTCACAGCATTATACACAGACATTAGAAGAAAACCTACTGCCATTTGCTGAGCTTCTAGGGGGTCCTCAGTGGGAATTTCAGCAAGACAATGCTTCAATTCACACTGCAAAACATTCAAAATCTTGGTTTAATTCCCATAATATAAGAGTTCTCGACTGGCCAGCATGTAGCCCAGATCTTAACCCTATAGAAAACCTTTGGAGCATCATGTGTCGCAAAGTTTATAGCAACGCTAGACAATACTCTTCTGAAAAGGAACTTAAGACATCTATTGAGAATGCATGGTACGATATCGATGCACAAACTATGCAAGATTTAGTTTCTTCCATGCAATCTCGTGTATATGACGTAATACATAAGCATGGATGCGCAACCAGGTTTTAAAAATTGTTTATTTCGATTTTATTTAATTTGTGTCTAAACTTTTGAGACAGAAGTTTATTTTTGTTACCATTTAATTTATTGCAATATGCACAATTCCACTTTTCTTTGTTATAAATATTGTTTATATGTACAGCACATTAATTTCAAGCAGTGATTTGAAAATTGAATAAATATTTTTCAAAGTATGTAAGAATTTCTTCATTGTCTAAACTTTTGCGTCATAGTGTAAATGTTTTAAGCAGATATTGCTATGAGAGATCAAATTGCGCGATAAAAACAGTTGAATTATCATAAAAAATATGTTTCGTTTTAAATTTCTTTTAATGATAAAATGCCACATTTTTTCATAAGCAATTTTCGACGTAATTCTTATGTTAAAATTCTGCATAATGTTATGCATTTTACATGGTAGTTTCAAACAGAAAACATAAAATATTAACACTAAATATTCCTACATTATCAAATCATTTTTACCAATAAGTTTTTGCTTACCAGCTTTGTTACTATACACCAAGTGATACTCTTTCCTTTGTTCTTCAAATATGCAGGAAATGAATGAAATTTAAATACGCTATTGAGAATCAGGAAATAGCTTTTTGAAACCTCGGTATCCCGTTAAAGTTCTATATTGGTAAATGCGTAATTTATAAGTCCTTTTAAACTTCTATGCAGTCATAAGAGAAAAGAAAATATTTCTTTATATACACGTTAAGCTTACGATTGTACGAAGCGAAAGTTTTGATTCCATATTTTACCTAATCCCTTGAAAAGGGAGATGCGCTATTTTTTATACCACTTTATTTTAATCAATATTTGTTCCAGAACTTTTGTAAAAAATTTTATTTTTACAAATTTGGGAGAAAAAAAGCTGTAAAATCGTACTTTCTTATTTTCAAATATTTTTTTTTTCAAAAATTCTGGAAAATCTTGTAAAATCCTGATTTCAACATTACAGAAACACTATTATTTGCCCATGAAAGTCTTAATTTGTAGCATTTAAATTAAATATAAGAGTTTGATAGATCGTGAAACGTGAATTTCTAACTAGGTATCGTAGGTCTTTGCACTCTAAGTTCCATATTTGATTTAAAGTCCTTTTCTTAAGACATGTTAAATAAAATAGCGGCGAAAGTAGAGTCCTGCATCGGGTCGTTACTCGCCGTTACCAGCACACAACTCAACTTAGAGTTGCCAGATTGTACGTTTTTCCCGTAAGTTGTACGTTCTTTAGCATTTTTTATGCTTTTTATACAGTGTACGCTTGAATTTGTCCCCTATGACGATTTCTCCCGCTTTTTCTATTACATTTTATTTTTGAAAGTTTGAAAGATTTTTTCTTTTTCACTTTGTTTCAAAATTTTACCCTTTTCAAAAAAAAAAAAGTTGTAAACATGCGGACATGCGCATCAAGTGTAAAAACGACCTTTTTTTTATCAGGATGACAAAAATCTTGGGAGAGTTGTATAATATTAACTGCGCATTCACAAACTCTCGGGTAAGATTAGATCATCTGACCATGACATTATTATAGACTATAAGTATCTACTTTATAAAAGTTTAATTTAGTATATCTGTATCATAAGTTTTAATGTTTTGTTTGATTTATTATCTCCTTTATGCTTAAATACAAACATTTATTTTTTGTAGGATGCCTACTACTAAAATTTTTATGATCATCATTGAATTGTAGTGTGTTTTGATTTATTTTTGTTCTTTAGAATTCAATTAATTTTTCATTCATAATGTCATATATGACTGCAAATTTAGTTAAACAATGCTAATAGAATAACGTAATAAAATACAGTTGGAAAATAATGATTAAATAGATTAATTAATAAATTCTTTTTAAATAAATTTTTTACCGAAAATATTACTGGCTTATTCAACGTAGTTCAGTATGGTATGAAAAAGGACGAGCGCGATAAAACCAAAACTAACTAATGCTAATCAAAATCTTTCGTTTTTTTTTAGATAAAACCTGGCAACCCTACTCAACTCGTGGTACGAGTCGGTCGGATTGGCACTATATTTTTTCGTTGCAGGTCGGTTTCGGGTCCCAAGAATTATTCTAGGGTAAACGCGACCCTCAGAAAGAAAATTAGAGTCATTCCGACCGTAAAAAAGAAAATTCTGGACAAGCCGAAGATGCAGGACTCTTTTCAACGATCCCAAAGTGATCGCGATTAAATATTAAAGAAAACAAATTTATCCATTTTTCTATAAAAAGATAAAATTTGTTATTAAAGATATAATTGTAGATTACTTTTATAATTGTGTTAAAACATGATTTACATGGAAATTATTTTGATGGGTTCGGGTTTAGTTGCGGGTCGAGAAATTTTTTTGTCGGGATCGGGTCGGGTTTCGGGTTGAATTCAAATAGAATTTTCAGGTTCGTGCCGGGTACAACCCGACCCGTGCAGGATTCTAGGTGAAAGTTACACCAATTCTACTTCATGCTACACTGTTAAAAATTTTGCAGCATTCTGGCAGGTCATTCGACCGTTTTTTTTGAAAAAAAAACGGTTTCATAACCATATTTTAACTATATTCTGACCATAAAATGGCCAATAATATGGTCAGAATAGTGTTAAAATTACGGTTGTGTAACCGTTTTAGGAAAAAACGGTCAAATGACCTGCCAGAATGCTGCAAATTTTTAACAGTGCATGCTTTTCTCATAGATGCTATCTATGAATGTGCAGGTGGTGGGGAAGAGGAAGCAGACTCAGAAGCTCGATCTTTCATTGGAAGTATTATAAAGGGCAGAATATCTTCTATTAACCCCTTCAAGAGCGGTGGCTGATTTTTGGACCACTTAATTTAATCCCTAAATGCCACATTGGTACCAGAATATTGGAATGAAAAATTTCCTTTTATTAAGTACGTGAAGAAAAGCTTTTGCTTATTTTGAAATAAATTTGTTTGTAAATTCTGGCGTCAATCACTCATTTCAGCATTTTGCAAACAGAAGTACCTTGCCTCTGAAAGGGTTAAAGTGCAGCTTACCAACAACTGGAGATTATTTTTTGTACTATTTCTTCACCAAATTATTATTATGCTATAGGATACTTTAATTATATTTTAAGTAGCACTTATCCACTTCGAGACGAGTGGCATGCCTACGTTTTAATTTTTGAGCAACATTATTTCCGAATACTATTTCTTGCCTTATTTAATCATAGAAATTCTGTAATTTAATAAGATGAAAATTACTATATGGATGTAGTGGTAACTAAGATTAAGGATTGTACGCACCCTTTACGGCACGTGTACGCTTCGTGACGTTTCGTGACGCTTTCGTGACGCTCGTCACGAAATTTTGAGGGTTAATTTTGAGGAATCTTCTTCAAAGCTTTACTTTACATGATGATGTTATTTAGATATGTTTAAAAATTATCGGATTGAGAGCTTTGTAATTCTTTGCATAGTAAAAAAATAACTTTTCGAAATTGTAACAGTCCTAGTTTTTTATAAAGATTCGTGATGCGGACAAGAGAACTATTTGTGTGACATAATTTCCTTGGGAAAATATTAATATATTCGGAAGTCTAAATTTATTATTAACTATTATCGAGTTCTGTAAGACGAATTATTCATGCGTAATTTTTAGATGTGAGGATACTACTTTATTAAATACTTTTTGTACAGGGTACAAAAGTCGCTGACACATTTTGAAATTTAAAGTAAAATCAAGTAATTGTGGTACGGGAGTACGGTTTGGACTAAAATGTTTCTCACAACGAAAAGTTGAAGCGAATGATCTTGAAGCGAATAAAAAAATTAGTTCCAAACACGCCCCTGGAAAGTGCTGTATATTAAATTATCAGGAAAGTATCAAAACCTCATGACAATCAGTTACAGGTCATTTATTTTGTCACAAGCAGTTACAGAACATTTATTTTGTCACAAGCAGTCACAGAACATTTATTTTGCTCGAGCTACAAAGAGCGCACACATTGAAATAATGGGTTTCAAAAAATAAATGATCTGTAACTGAATGTCTTAAGTTTTTGATACTTCCTTCTGATAATTTAAGGTACAGCGCCATCTATGGGCGAAGTTTGGAACTATTTTTTATTTGCCCGTAGAAAACGCTTTGTCTTGAAAAGCATTTTAGTCCAAACCTCACTCCCGTTCTACAATTATTTGATTTTATATTAAATTTTAAAATGTGTCAGGTTCTTTTAAACCACCCTGTAGAATAACTCTTACTAAATATTTTCCGATGCTTTGCTTTTAAAGTACTGCTAAAATAATTTTTTATTTATCTTTAGAAACCCCACTGATGAATGCTGCTTAAAAAGTCAAATATTAATTTTAATCCTTAACCCTTTAATGCATGGTTTTTTTTGTTCGGAAAACGTTGTATTTGAGTCCATTTTTGTTAATTATCTACTAGAGAAATCGAGAAAAAAAATTATTTATGTTTCTTTTGGACATGATGTCAAATGTTACTCCTGAGTTACACAACAAAAATGGCTCAAAAAAGGATAATTTTAACTTATTTACTTACTTTAAAGTGTTTACATTGCACAATAACAGCTAACGATATAATAATTTTTAGAATGCTTTTAATAGTTTGTAGAATTAATAATGACTACCTTATAACGGCAGATAGAAAACACCAGTTCGAGCACATTGCAAGAAGTATCATCAAATACGTTATAACCTGCCCGTGATAACAAATCATAACAAAAACAGACTTCGCCACCTTAAAGGCATGTTATCACGGGTAAGTAACACATAATAGTTAACCAAAAGACAAATAGAAAGCACCAAATGGCAAAAAAAAAAAAAAAAAAAAAAAAAAAAAAAAAAGATCCTGTAACTCCTGAGTTACACTTTCGGGGTCAGGGAAAAACACAGTAAAAAAAAGAGCAAACTACCAGTGTTTTCTTATAGAAAATACTTCCAATAATATGAAGGGATGAAAGAAGGCGAATTTCTCTCTAACAAAATACTGGTATTTAACACCATTTTTGACTGTGTTTTTCCCTATTCACTCGCCACCCTGACTATGCATTTAAGGTTGTTCTAAAATCCAAAAGGCAACTTTCTGACATAAATTTTAATTTATTTTACTTCGAAAATGTATAAAACTAGCTGGTGTTGTTGTTCAGAAACTATTAATTGAGCTGTGTTTTCTATTTTTTGCAAACGCAATAGATCTTTCAGAAAAGAATGTCAAAGTGGGCGTTTTGAACCGAATTTCCGCGCGAAGGAAGAAAGAGCACCCCAGAGCGGCCAAAAAAACGTGTTTGTCCTGTGATCAAAATTGATTATAACTCAATAGGTAATTGATTGATCGAAAAATGGAAAAACTGTTCAATTCCAAATCGCTTCCATGAACAGGCTTTCCAATTTTATACTTTTCCGTTAAAAAGTGAATTTGTAAACGTGTCAAAACGTTTTGTGCTTGTTGAGCAGAGCAGTTAAGAACAGCCTTAAGGCTTAACTGCTGTTAGTGGTTTCACAGACCGCTGATTATTTTTCAATTTTCGATGTTTAACGTGCAATTTTCAGTTTAACTATAAATATTAGTGAAATTTTGTTTCGTTTAAAGCCTTAGTACTATAGCTAGAAACAACGGAACTTGACAATTTTAATTATAATAGCCCTGTACATAAAGTTCGGTACAGAAACAGTATCTTATGTGTTAATCGAGCTTTTTCATCCATCCTTTGATCAAGCGATGTCAGAGATCGCTCACAGTATCTATGTGATAATTTCTGTCATAACAGTGAAGGGTTAAACGATTAAAACGTTAATAATTAACATTAAATCATCAGCATCACTATAAAAATAGACTGTATATTTTAGAAACATTCTAAAAGATAAAATGATAATAAAAATAAAGCTAGTGAGAGAATGTGGGAGTTGAAACTTGGTAACCAAATATTGTTACAAATTTATTCGACTTTTTCTATAGTGCAGTTATAAACTAGTCGGGTGTGCCAATCCCAAAACTTTCTTCTTTCTCATACATGTTAATATTTCAAAAAGTTTTTACACATGTTAATCCTTCAGTGTTATTACTTCAATACTACACCAACTTTGATTTTCATCTTAAGTTTCTGCTTCATTTTACTAATCGGAGTACAAACGAGTTAATCTCGATCATAATATTACACTAGTCGGATGTGCCAATCCCAAAACTTTTTCTCTTTCTCACACATGCCGATGTACAACAGAACTGTAAAAAAACAAGGGAAAATCGCTATTATATCGTCCCCTTCTGGCAGACTGTTCCCAAATTCAAGTTGGACCTGCTGGCCACAGCCAAAAACATACACGTGAAATTTGGTTCAATCCTATGCATAACTTCATGCACTTTTCGATGATACAATAATGAAAATAGTACAGAAATTGCTATTACAGCGCTCCCAACCGGCGTAATATTTCCATATTCAAGGAGAACCAGCTGACCATATCCAAAAAATACACAAAAAATTTGGTCCAATTCTATGCATAACTTCATATATTTTTCGATAATACAAAGCGACATACAGACACAGCGACGGACAGACATACAGTTCACATAAACATGTTTTTCGGGATCTCTGCGCCCTGAAACCTGTAAATCTGTCGACAACCTGAAGTCGAAAAAAATCTCGATTACAATACAAATGAAATCCGCACACTTATGGACCGCCGATTTTGTGGATTATACATTTTTGTGTATTATAGATCATCCCTTTGTTTGCATTTTATTTTTTAAAGTCTGACTATAAATTAAGGACAACTGCACAAAAATTACAATTACAATCAATGGAAAAGAAAAACATAATGCAACATTGGTTTAATATATTTAATAACTAAGTTAATTTAAAGAAAATTAAATTATATACAATACAAATTTTACTGATTATTCATTATTTTAAACATTGACACGACGCAATAGTAGTTTCAGTTTTGGTTTGTTGCCAATAATTTTTTTGTGTAGTCTATGAACACCCATTACGTCTTGCTCCGGGGTAAAATTTTGTTACTCAAGGAAATTCCAATATTTATAACCAATTTATATTTAAATATTTATTCAGTGGAAAATTGATAATTGAAAAAAACAAAAACAAATTTAACTTTATGAGTTTAACAGTTTATGCCAATTTTTATTGTTTACATTTCAATATGTAGTGCGAATAATAGACGTTTGCAGATTATACACAAGCGGATTTCACAGAGTTAACTGCACTTTCTTCTTTAGAAAGAAGAGCGTAAAAACAAACTGTGTATTATAGAAAGCTTCTAAAAGACAAGTAAAAAGAAAAGGAGCTAGTGAGAAATTGTGAGAATCGTGATTTGGAAACCGCCATATTACCAAGAGACAAATTTCTAAAGCGAAGCAAAATGAATTACGGTTGCTCAATAAAAAAATTCCGACAAATTTCCTCAGCCTTCCTCTCTTACTGCTCTGTACTGAACCCAGGAGCGTCAGCAGAAATTTTGAAGCTTCATAAACATTATGGTTTACTCTTACGGAATACGTTTATGCCTCCTCCTCCTCCTCCCCACCCCCCTTCATGACCTGTATAGGGATATACTAATACAAAATCATACTTAAGTCCCGATTTTCCATGATGAACAATTTTTTTCAAATTATTATCTTTTCAAACCATATTGATCGTTAGTCTGTATCGAACTGAAATTATTGCAGTGAAACTTGTGAAGACTGGACCGGTCTATAACCCGGAATTTTTATAGTCCATTCGAAGGTAATACCTTAAAAATCTACCTGCCTAATCGGAAAAGGAATATTTTGAGGTTCCTAGCAATTCTGTTTTAAAAGGTTTTACTGTAATTTGTCCAATAACATAAACCCTGAAAACGGAAACTGTTTATAACGAAATTTTGTTTTAAAAGTAAAAGATGTTGTCTTTTCCAAAGTAATACTCTATACCGTAATTTCCGGCTTATAATCCGCGGATGAAACAATCATGTTTGGTCCCGGAAATGAAACTTATTAGATCGCAATAAATATTTGGCTACAATAATTGAATGAAATTTCTGAGTCCAAACATAATTGTTTGATCCGCGGATTATAAGCCGGTTATTACGGTACTTTCTAAATTAGAATTTTGCTTCAGTCTCTAGCGATTCCGATTTCGAAGGTTTTACCATATAAAATTGTTGTGTTTATTTAGTATAGTAAAACCTGTTAGCACGAAATCGCACAAAAACCGGACAAAAATTCCTTTTTAAAAAGGTTTTGTCTTAGCATGTATAATTGTATGGTACCCCTACCGTAAGGACTATGAAATTTTTACGTTTAATGCAAAATTCAGTTATTGACAGTTTCCGTTTTAATACGGTTAGCTGCATTTTTATCTGTCGCTTTTTTCGTTACCCTCTCCCGGTTTTAGTGACACTGGACCGGCCAACGCTACCCCAAACCGAACCCACATACTTTAGTTCCAAAATTTCTCATATTTCTAGAAAACGAGCAGTGGATCACAGGATTGATTTTTTAGGACTATTCTATCTCAGACATATCTATTGGGTCGAAGAATGCAATGCAGTATGTGTGGAAATATTTTAAATGCCCATACATCCAGGCGCCAAATTTACGATCATCTACGCCTGCACTTAAATGACGTAAATTTTATTTTCCAAATAAATATCAACATGTGATTTCAAGTACAATGATTTTAGGTGATAAGAGTATGTATTTACCTAGAACAGTCTGAAATTTTTATATCAGTGAAGTTCTTTGATATCAGCGGAAATAAAGGAAAAATAATGACAGATGAAGTTACATGTCTGTATACCGATATTTATTGAAATAGATATTGTGATCACCTGAAGATCTATAAAAATAAAACTGTGCTTCATTAATGCAAATTTTTGTTGTTTTTCTTTCTTTTTGGTATGTGCAGGCACTGGAACACTTTTTTTGACTTCTAATCGTTTCAATCACAAAACCTAAATTCTTAATTTGACTTATTCTATGCAACATTATTATATATAATGTTTATATTAAAATATTTCTTTTATATTTTGTAATAAGGATGGAAACTGTAGAGAAATGACATATAAGATATAAGTAGGGGATATTTTTATTTGTTTCTCTATACTTCAACTATCGTTCCACAAAGCAATGTATTATGTGCTAATTTTATTTGTTAGCAAAGAATAAAATTTTGAAATTTTGTCGAAACGATCAAACACATCGCCTTTTTCAAAGTACCAAAACACAAATAATATGCAATTATGATCTTTATTCCTCTTTCTGCCTAAAGTATATATTTTTAGCTATTATTATCCAGAAAACTGAATGCTGTATATACAATATTAATATTTAAATTTTAAATTTAAAAATTCAACTCACTATTGCGTGAATTAAAATTATTAAGTGCTGCACGCATGATAAAACTCTAAATTATGCATATAGAAAACAATTTTTTAACAAAATAGAATCATAACACACCTACTTCTAAATTAAAACCAAAATATATACAAAAAGTTTTGTTTCAAATTTAATTTTAGCACAAAAAAAAAAAAAAAAAAAAAAAATAGAAAAATACAGAGTTTTCAAAAGAAATTCCAAATTTTTTAAGTATAAAAATATAAACAAACAAAATATGTGATTTTTTTTTTTCATTTTAGCATGAAGACCATAAAAACGCATATTTGGAATAAAGTTTCGATACCAACAGACTTTCAATACTGCTCATCGTCTATAAAAGATTATAACTCAAAAAATAATGCAAATTTTTGAATGGGTTTTTTTGCATATTGTTGAGAAATTAAAAAAATAAAAAATTCAGAATGAAACAAAATCCGAAAACTGATTTTTTGAAAGTTTAAAGGTCCTGTGCCCCCTTAAGCAGAGAAAATCAAGGTTATTTAATTGCGTTATTTTTTCTTTCTTTGCAGGTATCGGCATGTTGAAATGAATCATTTTTTATGGTGAATCAAAACTTATATATTGACATTACGACAGCTACATATCTCTTGTGGTTTCCGTTCCCCTTATCTCAAAATTTCATCATAGTCTAAAAAATTCACTTATATATTTTTATAACATTATGTTTTTTTCTATTTCCGGTTTGTTCACTACTATTTGAAAAAAATATAGAACCGCCTCAACCGTCTCATACAACTCAGCCCTGTGGTTAGCGCGTTCACCACAAATAAGAGGAATTTGGTACCCAGGTTCAAATTCTGGTAGCTTGAATCGAGTCATTGCGTAAGTGTTTCAGAGATTTTTTTCCCCCAAAAAAATAAAATTTTGCTTACTTTTTCTAAACAAGTTCTCGCTGAAGATACCCCACGCTAGGGTTAAATGACACTTCGCCTCATAATAATAATGTATATTCAGAATGTATATCCAGATATGTATATCCAGATATATACATATACCAGGTATACATATACCAGATATAGACATAATGTATATCCAGAACAATTATGTATCTGGTCCATTTACTTTTTTTTTTTTAAGTGTCTCAAAGAAAATACATACAATTACATTATTTTCAAAAATCTGTAACAAATTTTATGAGCTTTGTAAGTCACTAATAATTTCGAAAATACTGTAGAGTGCCGATAATCCGGACGCCGAATAATCGGATTGTCCAATTAACCGGATCGATCAAGAACCATAAGTTTTTTTCCCGCCTTCTCCAAAAATTTTGAAGTGAAACTTGTTTAGGTGCGATCGGGTAAATTCAGCTGGATGTTACGAAAGTTAACCGTTAAATAACCAGTTCCTAATCCTGAAATAATAAAATCGCCAACAAATGCAAAGAGAGAAATGCATAAAACCAACTGTTTCTGGTACCTAAAAAGTTTCACTTCTAACGCGCATTCCCCCCCCCCCCCCCACGAAAAAACCTCTTTACCTTCAGATTTCTGAAGGGGGTCGAAAAATTGCTTCTTTTGTCCCGTGGTGTTCTCGGAAAGAGGGACCCTACCCCCCTCTCTCCGCATCCTTTTTCCTATCACAATGTATTTTTTTTATGTATGTACTGTGCAGCGTATGTGTATATACACGTAATAATTTCTTCTGTGTATAACTTGTACCAATTTTTAGAAAATAAAAGTAAAAAAAAAGTAAAAAAAAAATCCAAGCACGCCATTTGTAATATGCTAAAATGTTCGCTACTACAATCTTCAATCCTAAGACTCAAAAGAGTGTGAAGGGAAATTACGTAAAAAAACATTGCTATGCCGTTATTAATAGTATTCTATGCCGTTTTTTTTAAGTTATCCAATTATCCGTATTTTTCATTAACATTATCGGCCTTGGTCCCGGCCGGTCCGGGTAATTGGCGCTTTACTGTATTGAGAAAAATTTACAAGAGAAAATATCAAACTTTCCATGGTGGCATTCATTGCAGGGAATGCATGCTTAAAGGGCTTCCCAATAACGCTAAAATCTTTGTTTTACATTTTGAGTGAAAAAATTAAGGACATAAAAATGTTAAAAAGTTTAAACACAGACTCATAATTTTAAGGATCCACAATAAGATTAAAAGATATTGTAATAACTTAAAATTAAAAAAAAATAAATAAAAATATTAAAACTATAAAGTTCGACATTTTTTTTTCACTTGTGAGTATTTCAAAAGAAGGAAGGCCCAATATTTTTAAAAGTTTTCTGCGTGAACGAGCCGATCAACAGGTATTATTTTTGTTTTCTTCTATGTTATTTTGGATGAACTTTATAAAAATTGATAAAGCGCAATAAATTAAAAATAAATACAAAAACTTTCGGAGATAGTATGTTTGAATATCACAATATGCTTTCAACTGAACCTTCCTATGCTGTCTCCTACACCTGTTCCTATCTAATCGACTCGTTTCTATAATTTATTTCATTTGATTTGAACCAGAAAATTCTTCATAAAAGAAATTAAATAAAAGCCACAAAGAGCCACTAAGTTAAATAAATATGTAAAATAGTTTTAAATAAACATCCTGGTGTGAAAAGTGTATATCAAGTTTGAGGAAAATTTCAACAGTGTAAGAAGCAGATTTGCCAGTTTTGCCTCCATTTTTATTCAGAAATTTAGAGTTCACACCTGAAATAAAGAATAATATTTTATGGTTTATTTAATGAGAGACATTTAGCGATCGCATAAAGTGAAAATTCTTCTTTCGAAATTTCCGGTGTGAATTTGAAATTTCGGATTACAATTGGAGGCTAAACTGGCAACCCTAGTAAAAAGGTTAAAGACATTATAAATATTGATTTAGCATGATTTATTGCTTTAATCCTTTGTAAATCAGAAACTCTGATTTAGAAAATATTTACATAGATGTTAGAAAACATCATTTTAAGCATGTAAAACATAATTTAAAGAAATTACAACGTAAAATAAAATATTGACTAAAACGTACTTTTTTCACAGCTGCAACAAATAAAAAATTTCACACATCTCCAGTCTTTTTAATTTTACAAAATTTGCGAATTTCAATTTAGCAATAACGATACAAAACTGCTCAAATGATAAATAAAACTTCGGCATGAAAAATTAACTCACTATCACTGTCTGTTGAGAATTCTATGAACAATTTATATTATACGAATTGAATATTTCCAACTGAGCGAAAAAATGCCCAAGCCGGGACTCAAGCCCAGATGCTTGGCTTACATTGCCAATGCGCTACCGTTTAAACTATCTGAGATGACAATCGGCGAGCATATTTCTCTCAGATAACCTTATTGATATAATTTATATTAGCTGCTGTGTTGGGAGATAGCAGCAATAAATAAAATTGTCTTTTAAAGCCCGCTGTATAAATAACATTGATTTTTGAGTGTGTCGTAGATGGGGCATTCTCACAATCTTTTTACTTTCATGTCCCTGAATAATAATTTTTTATTTAATACACTTTTTTGTGTTTTTTTTTATTTCATATACTGGGGAACATCCCATTGCATGATTGCATAACAATATTAACGAGATAAATAAGTTTTGGACGATGTTGGGGGTCCAAATACCAGGAAAACTCATCTACCGTCCCGTGTCCCTGATGCTGATTTTTAAGTTTGGAGTTGTCTGTATAAAATTGTTTCAATAAAAGTAATTCGATGTAATTTTTTTCCGAAACTGGGACAATTGCTTTATATAAATATGTAGCAAAAAATTAACCTGCACACATTTTTATGGCTGATATTATTTTTTGAACTCTGTCGCTGGGTTTTAGATTCCTTACCATCCCTCTTCTAAAATTATACAGAAGCTTACTAAAATTATTAAGCTATTAAACTCTTAAATCTCTTAACTCTCTAAATCTTAACTATCTCTTATCTCTTAAATCTTTAACTCTTATTAAATTATTAAACTCTTCTAAAATTATACTTCAGATGCAGCGGCAGAATTTTTTTCAAGTTTTTTCTGATGCAGAAGTATGCTAGAGAAAGAATGTCTAAAATTCTTTGACAGAAAATTTACTGCAGAATATTTAATCAGCATTTAAATATCAATTTCAAGCATCATGGCTTTATTGGTAGTCTTACCGTCCCCAAGGTTTATTCCTGTACTTTTCGAGGTAAATTTAAAAAATAATAATAATAATAATTTAATCCAATGTTAACAACTGTTTCTAAAAATCAATGAAAATTGTGGCTATCACTTAGTCTTAACATGATTTTCCTAAAAATAGGTTTTAATTTTCTTTACCGTTCCATCCTTACCGTCCCTTCTTTAACACCCCTTTAAGACAATGTTATACAAAAATTCTATATTAAAAGTACTACATTTGTATTATTTCTTATTTGAATGTCCTGTGGGTACTATGCAAATTCGTTATAAGTACAAATTTTGGAAGAAAATAAAAAGTTATAGGGGTAAAATGGAAAGGAAAATTAAACTCGCAAGTTTAACTTAAACCTCAGTTAAATAAACATTTTTTCGCTGCTGACCATTTTTTCTTTATTTTGAATCATTAAGGCATACGTCTATCAGATTAAAATGTTATTTTTAGGTAGCTTTCATTACAAAAAGCTACCTATTGCAGCCGTTCGGAGGAAAGCGATTTCAAAAAATTTTGGTATATTTTCATCGATCATGACCCCCAGACCCCGAAACCACCCTCCGTTCAAAATTGATATATATATATATATATATATATCCATATATATATATATATGTATATATATATATATATATATCTGACCTATGTCACACTGTAACTCTCGTATTTATGAACCGATTTGGATGTAATTCGGTGTGTACATAGTACATACCAATGTCTCGACCGAGTTCGTTGGCCAGCTTCATCCGCCATTTTGTTTCTAAATGGCGGCCATTTAAAATTTTTAAAAAAATTTAAAATTTGAAAAAAGGTACCAAAAAATTGAAAATGGAAAACTATTTTATTCTTATGTATTTGACCTTTATACAAAGATTCTGGAGCAGCTTTTGTTTCGTCTATATCTTAAAAAATGGCTGAGTTATAGCATTTTGAATTTCTAGCGTGGCTGACATTTTGAAACGTCCTGAATTTTGTCACGCGATAAAAGGCGTATTTATGAACCGATTTGGATGTAACTTCGTTTATACATAGTACATACCAATGTCTCGACCGAGTTCTTTGGCCAGCTTCATGCGCCATCTTGTTTAAAAATGGCGGCCATTTAAATTTTAAAGAAAAATTTAAATTTGAAATGTGGTACCAAAAAATTGAAAATTGAAAAACTATTTTATTCTTATGTGTTTGACCTTGATAAAAAGATTCGGGAGCAGTTTTTGTTTCGTCTATATCTTAAAAAGTGGCTGAGTTATAGCATTTTGAATTTCTAGCGTGGCTGACATTTTGAAACGTCCTGATTTTTGTCACGTGATAACAGACGTATTTATGAACCGATTTGGATGTACCTTGGTGTGTACATAGTACATACAAATATCTCGACCGAGTTCGTTGGCCAGCTTCATCCGCCATCTTGTTTCAAAATGGCGGCCATTTAAAAAATTTTAAATTTAAAATGAGATACCAAAAAATTGGAAAATGAAAAAGATTTTTTTTTTGTATGTGTTTGACCTTAATACAAAGATTCCGGAACAGTTTTTGTTTCGTCTATATCTAAAAAAATGGCTGAGTTATAGCATTTTGAATTTCTATTGTGGCTGACATTTTAAAACGTCCTGATTTTTGTCACGAGATAACAGGCGTATTTATGAACCGATTTGGATGTAACTTGGTCTGTACATAGTACATGCCAATGTCTCGACCGAGTTCGTTGGCCAGCTTCATTCGCCATCTTGTTTCAATGGGGTTGCCATTAAAAAAATTAAATTTAAAATTTAAAATGAGGTATTAAAAAATTGGAAAATGAAAAAGATTTTTTTTATGTGTTTAGCCTTGATACAAAGATTCCGGAGCAGTTTCTGTTTCTGAAAATTTGTTCTTTTGTTTATATCTTAAAAAATGGTTGAACTACAGCACTTTGAATTTCTAGCATGGCTAACATTTTGAAACGATCTTGTATTTGTCACGCGATAACACACGTATTCGCCTATTTCGATGTAAGAAGGCATGTGGATAGTATACATCAATATCTCGACCAAGTTCGCTGGCCAGCTTCCTCAGCCACATTGTTTCAAAATGGCGGCCATTAAATTACAAAAGTTATATTTAAAGTGAGGTGCAAAAAAATTAGAAATTGAAAAAGGTTTCTTTCTTAAGTTTTTGACCTTGATATAAGAATTCAGGCGCATTTTTTGTTTGTCTTTATCTTAAAAAATGGCTCAGATATAGCAGTTTCAATTTCTAATGTGGGTGACATTTTGAAAAATCTGATTTCTTGCCTGCGACAGCACTTGTATATATCAACGGATTCCAATGTGATTGAGCATGTGCACAGCAATTACTAAGGTCTCGACCAAGTTCACTGGTTAGCCTCATCCACCATGTTGTCTTAAAATGGCAGACACTTTAAGAAATCGCCGAATATGGCAGCCAAATATAAGTTACTTTAAATAAAAGCAGCTTGGATAAAGCTGACTAATTTCGCGAAATTCTCATTCATAATGATTTAGTTTTGATAAAAATCAGTATTTAATCTCCTATATTCGGTTTCCACTAAATTGAGCTTCGTGTGTTTGAATAATATAAGTTGGCTTTTTAAAAATAAGGAATATGAAAGCTACCTCTTCCTCCCGGCACTGGCCGGAAGGACTTTAGCAAGTTTAATTTCGCCAGATTTTGTTTCCCAAAAGTCAAAAGACTGTGAGAATGCCCCAGATATGCAACGCAGTGATACTAATGGTTAATAATTAGAATTAGCATATTGAAGTATGCTTCAAAATCTGTCTAATTAACAAATTATAACGTTTCAAATACTTACCTTAAAAATGGTAAATCGCATGAAGCCATTTCAACGATTTCATATTAAATGTGGGAAATTGTCTTTATTTCCTTAAGATATTATGTTACGGTCTTCAAAGGTTTTGGAAATCACAGAAAATTCATGAAATAAAGCACAATGTGGAAGAATATCTACGCAAACACTTATAAAAACATTTATGCACCTCATTTTCTTTATATTTTTCGTTTGATTTTAATTTAATTTATTTTTACCCTGCATGAATTCAAAACACTTAAATCTAAATAAACCATATACGATAAGTTTAGTAGTCTACTTTAATTAAAGCCTTATAATATATTATATCTCTGTGAAAATACACATGCATATTAATAATTCTTATTTCACAAAACAATGACTGTTACAGACGGCAAAAATAAATAAATAAATAAATAAACAAAAATACCCCATACATTTTTTATTACGACCATTTTTCCGAGAAAAAAACCCAAGAAAACTTGAAATTATGTTGTCTTATTTTTATTTATTTACAGTGAAACTTCTGTTAAAGGCCACACCTATTCAAGGTCCACCTCTATTAAGAGCCAATATTTTTAGGAACGAAAATTTTTCCCATAGACATAAAGTTAAATTTACTCCTGTTAGGGGCCGCACCTACCCCTCATAAAGGCCATTTTTTCACGTGTGCCTTAAATCCTAAACAGGTGTATTGAATTCCTGAACCAAAAGATAAGAGTTCAACAAACAACTGCACTTCCAACAAAGAAGGCAGGATGAGATGGGGAGGATTTAGTAACACAATGAAGGACCACAAACTTTTTCACAAGTGAGACAAACAGGTGTTCATCACACTTTGTTTGAGCTTTCAACCTGTAGGGGTTGAGTTGGAGGGGAAACTTGTCCTTTTTTACACCCGCCAGTAAACGCTAACAGAAATAAGTAAGCTAATATCTCATTCTAAAGCATTAATAAATTATGAAAATTTAAGTAATTTGTTCCATAAAGTAAAAGATTCATTAGAAACAAAAATTGTCTGCGAAAAAATTATGAAAAGTAAACAAACTTCAATAAAAAAATTTTTCAATCATATATAGAGTTTGAAAATGTTAATAAACAGTCTTTTCACCTATATAGGTTTTGATTTCCTTATTTTAGTTGATTTTTTTGTCACCCCTATTCAAGGGCCACCCCTCATAAGGGCCAATTTTGAATGGAACGGCAGGTGGCCCTTACAGAGAAGTTTCACTGTATTTTTAAAGCTTAAGGGGTCTTTCTTTTGTTTTGTTTTGAAATCATAACACAAAAACTATTTGGACATATTGTATATTCGCATATTTAAGTTATTTCTAAGAATCGATTGCTGTTTAAAAAATTATATATTGCAATTTGATCAAAAAGAGCTTCTTGATAACACCATGAAATTACAGACCAAGACTACCAGTCTTGCTTCTGCTTTCAAAGTAGAATTTCGGTAATTTTATGGTGTTTTTTAAGAAGTTCTTTCTGATTCTATCGTATCAAACCAGTTTATTTCATCATTAACCCTTTATGTACTGAATTATGAATTTATGAAAATTTTAAGTTCTAAAGCATTTTTCGTGAAATTTTTAAACTACATTAGGAGATTTACATAATTATTTAATAAATTTTAGAAGGATTTAGAAGGATTAATTAAATTTGAATTTATAGGGATTTTGTGCAATATTTATAGCCCCACTCAAATTTTGTAGAATTGGGAAATGTACAAATATAATATTCTTACAATAGAAATATAGAAATATTTCCGAATTGAACAATCCCCCCCCCCCCCCCAACGCCAAGAAAACTGAAAAGATGCATAGGCAAAAGAAATATCATCCTTTTAAAAATGTTTTTGTTTTGTGCAACCAATAAGGCTTTTGGAAAAAGATAAAGTAATGCATCTATAACTCATTCTAAACTGTATTACTACTAATCGATGTATTAAATGAATTTTATAACAAGTTATTTTACTGGTATTTATAAGTACCGTCAGTAGATAAAGGGCTAAATATCACAATTCCCCCCCCCCCCTTTTTTTTGAAAAAAAAAATTTTTTTAATTAATGTTCGAAAAATATATGAATTGTAACCTATAAATTCTTTTAATAGAAATCTATTTCTAGAAGCTTTAAATGTGGAAAAATATATCTCATTTTCTAAAGTAGTTTTAGAGTTATGTTTAATAAACTACCCTCATTGCAATTTGTTTTGGAACGATTACAAGTGAATTTAACATTAGGAATTCCAAAGGTTAAACCTTCAAAATGCCTAAACTACTCGACCGCATGACTTCCCATGTGGTATCCTAAAGGTAAAATTTACGAAAAAAACCAAATATGATGTCAAAGTTTGGTGGTTATATTGAAAATTTCAGAGTTTTGTACAATTTCAGTATCAAGACGACCCCTAAACATTATTTAAATGTAAACTGAAAAAAAGACATAATTTCCAGCCTAATAGCTATTTCTGTTTTTTTTTTTTTTTTTTTTTTTTTTTTCTGTGACAATTTGGAAATTTGAATGTATGTGGTGTTTTCTTTATCTTTTTGGCTGACTGTACATCGTTAGATTAATAGTCAAACCGAAACATGTCCCATATTTTAGCTGTATTATAATGTATTAAAAATATTAAAACTCTCTATCCCAATCATACTTGGACAATATGGTAAAAGTATTCGCTGAAAAATAAGGCTAAGTTCTTTCTTATTTAAAAACTATTTTAAATTTTAGAACTTAACCTTTTCGGTAACAAAGTACGTCTATTCGTAAAATACTGAAATGATTGAGTGACACCAGAATTTACAAACAAATTTGTTTAAAAATAAGTGAAAGCTTTCATTCACGTACTTAATAAAAGGGAAATTTTTATACCACAATTCTGGTGACAATGTGGCATTTAGGGATTAGAATTAAGTGGTCCAAAAATGTGCCACTGCAGCACAAAGGATTAAAGAAAAAGTAGTAATATATTTCTTAAAAAATGAAAATTAGTAGCAATAAATACAAAAAAAAAAAAAAATTGACAATTTTAAAATTCTTTAACATTTTAATTCTTAAATTATTTAGATACTTCAGTTCTTATTTTTAAATATTAAAAGCATTTATAAAGAAGTTAATTATCACTGTTTTGATTTTGGGTTGGATTTAAAATATAATAATTAAAGATTTAAACAAAAAAGTAAGCAGAAAAACAAACGAATATCGTGCTAATTGACACATAAAAAAAGTTTGCCATTAATGCATACACCGACACAAAAAAACACCATGACTGTAGAAAATTGAATGAAAATTGTAGAAATGCGCTCATGTAAAAAGAGTATTACGCTAATTTTTTAATAAACTACATTTTATTATTATTTCATATTGTATTAGTGGGATGCCGATATGAAGAAATCTGTCAACCCGTATTTAAGACAAAGTGAAATAAAAAGTTACGAAGATTTTAAAGAACTTTCTCAGAGTATTATTAAGAACAGTGTTTTATTCTGGCGTATCCTATTCTTTTTTTTTTTTCTTTTTTTTTTTTTTTTTTTTTTAGGGAGAGATTTCTACAGTTCCAAGGGATGCATAGGGGCAGTGGAATGGTTTCTTATGAAGTTCCAGTTTGAATTTGCTCTTTCCGGCCATCATTATATTGAAAATATGAAAGCTTTCGGGGTAGTTGTACGGATGCTCCAGGGGAAGGATTTTCTTCCCCAGGCTACCTCGTGAATTCATCACTGATAATGGGACCATATATAAACTGCTTTGTTCTTTTTGCATATTCGTAATTTGTAAGCATTTTACTTTAAAATATATTAATTCTGAGCCATCACAACATTTGTAAATCCTAATAAAGTTAAGTTTTTGGATTGGAAGCATGCTACGTATCAACAACCAATTATCTATTGACAGTTTTGACAAAATAAAATATTTTTTTAACTAAAATGTAATTCAAATGGAATTAATTTCAATAAGTCAATAAATATATTTAATGCAATTAAACTTTTATTATTTCGTTAAAAATTTCACTTGAGAAGAGTAAACGCAAATGTATATACACATATATATAATTAATTTACTAACTTTAAGTAGGAAAAAAGAATAGAAATTTTTTTAATGTGTCTTGTTTTAATTTTAAAACAATTGGAAGAAATTACGAAAACTTGCTCGATTAGAAACAACTTTATAACTGAAGTTAACACTGAAAAGTATACTGTACGCCATGTAGTTTTTTTATTATAAAAGAAATTAATAAAATTTACAACATTTTACAGTTAAAATTGTTTCAATTAGTCGCAAAATGCTTTATTTTTAAAGCAATGAATGATATTTTTTTATACTTTGGGTATTGCGCTAAAGCAAAATCGGTAAAAAAAACATCGAAATTACTATAATATGCGATAATATAATAGAAATATATATAATTTAAGAATATACGAATTATATGGTGAATTGTGGTAACAAGAGGCATTTAACAATAACTCGAAATGACGATTTTAAGAAAAATGAGATTGATCAATGATGAATTTTATTATAATTTATAATATCTAATCTAAAATAATTATGGGGAGTTTTCCCCATCCTTTGAGGCCGATTATGTTTTAAGGTAAGTGGTCTCTTTAAAAAAGAAAACGATTCATAAGCAATACATGTTTCATGAGATTCTCTATTCACAACTTAATTCAAATGAAACATATGACTCCCGCGATAAAGGACTCGTTACTATGGAAACAGAAAACCATTTCTACTTACGAGTCTAGTTTTCGTTTCCCCCTGGTGGCGAAATTCGTCGTCATGTCTCACAATGACCCGTTGCTGTTTTACAGCTCGATATCTTCAGCGATTCTGGCAACATTTTTCAGATGCAAACACAAGCGGCCATCGCTGTGACGTAACTGCCACGTCATAAACCTTTTGGCAGACTTTAGGACCTCGTGCGCACTGGAAATAAACTTCTCCATCCAATGATGGAATTTCGCCGAGATTCATTTTGTTTTTGTTTTTACACGTGGCTTTGTTCTTATGTCGCGACTGCACGCTACTCCGCGAAAACGAAATCAAAGCTGGATTTAGGGAAAAGAAAAAAAAATATGCAATGGGGGTATGCTTTACAGGAAGATGAATGCAAAGGTAGAAAGCAGTTCTTTATTCATCCTGCAGTCGTATAACTGATTATCATTCATTCTTAATGTCACAACGTGATAAGCAAAGGCAGTGCGAGTCGGCATTTATATCAAGAAATAAAAACAATGTAACAAAATGTAATAAATGCGGCTTTTGAACTTCATGATAAATATACAAACATAACAGAAATTTCGTAGAAACATTACAATTGAAACGAAAAAGTTACGGCTTTAGTTCTGTTCCGAAATAACTCTTTTTTTTTTAAACAGAATTGTGAAAAAAAAAAAAAAAAAAAAAAAAAAAAAAAAATTTCAGCCCCACAGCAACTCTATTTGAGGCTTGGTACGCCTCTTTTTTTTTCACATTTTAACCGATCATCAATAAATCGTCAGTGATAAGTCAATGCATTTATTAATCTTGGCGCCTGGTGCAGGGAATCCACCGCATAATCTTTGCTAGGGCGAAGGGAACCTTATCAAAAATAAAATATGTACATGACAAGTAAACTTTAAACGAAAAATTATTTTCCATGCTTTATTTATTAATAATCATAACCGCTCATAGACATACAAATGCAGAACCCCGAGTCAGCGCAAAAATATAGTTCATATTATGACGGTTCTTTGACAGGTGGTTGACAAGTAGAATTATATTTCAAGAATTATTGCTTACAATTGAGAACCTTCGAAGTATCCAGAAAAAAGATATTTTCACGCCGTAATTAACAAGACAATAAGAAGGCCACTGATTATTAAATGAAAAGGTTTCGCTACTTGCCAACAATCCGCAATTAACCTATGTTGCCAGAGCATGCGAGTAATTCGGAAAATCAGTTAGTCTTTGAAATATACAGTTTTTAAAAAACAAACAGGTAGCCATGCCAAACTCATCGGCTTTACAAAAAAAAAAAAATGTATATAGAGAACATCAAAAAACTGTTAAACTCTGTTAAACTGTTAACATCTGTTAAAATTTATATACAAGCGTTACTGCTTTAACATTTTATTTCATTTTGAAAGATATGCTATTGAAATTATCTAAAGATATTTATCTAAAGATCCTTTGGAATATTTGACATCAGAAATATTATTTAAGATTTACACAAAATAATAAATTTGCACTTAAAGTTCCATAATGTAAAATTATAACAAGAAGATGTATTATTTCATAACTTTCTTAAAATATCAAAAGATAAACAATAATAATTAGAAAAGAAAAACACATTTTTTACACATAAAATAGTTTTGATTTTCGTCAGTAGAGATATTGGTTTAAAAATTACAGATAAAATATAAATTTTCATGAAACAAAATCAAAAACGTAATTGCGCATTTTTAAGAAAAGTAAAAATATTCAAAACAGCAACAGTTCATAACTATGCTTAAAAGTTGTAAATTGTCAAAACATAAAATTAATTAACAAGTTGGAAATTGCTCGTCAAACGTGGCAAATGAGGTGCGTTCGTACTATAACTAGTTTTATAATTATTTTTTGCACCCCATATTGTACTGAATGTATAATTTTTTGCACTTCATAAAACGCATAGTCTGAATTAAAATGCACTTCCAATATTTTTTTCCCATTCCCCGTAATGTAACGGAACACTTTTGACTGTCCCTGTAATTAAACTATACATCCGATTTTCCTAAAATTTGAAATAGCTCAACAAAATTTTGCAACAATTATATCTTTAAAATTTCAGACCATTCGGAAGGCTGTAATATCATTAAAATGCACTTGCAATAATTTTTCCCATTGGCCGTAATGTAAAGAAAAACTTTTGACTGTCCCTGTAATTAAACTATGCATCCGATTTTCCTAAAATTTGAAAGAGCTCGACAAAATTTTGCAACAGTTATATCTTTAAAATTTCAGATCATTCGGAAGGCTCTAATATCATTAAAATCCACTTGCAGTAATTTTTCCCATTGGCCGTAATGTAAAGAAAAACTTTTGACTGTCCCTGTAATTAAACTATACATCCGATTTTCCTAAAATTTGAAAGGGCTCGACAAAATTTTGCAACAGTTATATCTTTAAAATTTCAGATCATTCGGAAGGCTGTAATATCATTAAAATGCACTTGCAATAATTTTTCCCATTGGCCGTAATGTAAAGAAAAACTTTTGACTGTCCCTGTAATTAAACTATACATCCGATTTTCATAAAATTTGAAATGGCTCGACAAAATTTTGCAACAATCATATATTTGAAATTTCAGACCATTCGGTTGGGTAGTTTTTGCTCTGTTACATGCGGACAGACGGACGGACGGACGGACAGACGGACGGACAGACGGACGGACTGAACGACGACTATAGGTGCTACGTATTTATATAATTACGAACGCACCTAAAAAAAGAAAGTCAGAAGGTAGCATCGAACGCTGGCCCTTTGACCTGTGTGCAAGCCCTCTACCTCAACGCCACTAAGTCCGCGTTGAAAAGTGCAATTTAATAGATGTTTGAAACGTATGGTGAACTTTGCCCCCCCCCCACCCCCCCACCCCCATTTCTCAAAATCTAAGGCAGATTTAAAGAAATACTTTCCTTAGCGTAGCTAGGGATATGAACTCTTCTCTAAATCGTCGAGCACCATATTTGGTGGTCCCCTAGTAAGGCAAAGGCCAAACGGTATATCAGATATCGCGTCATTGAAATCTGTGTAAAAGAAACCAAAAAATTCTGATTCCATGCGTGAAAATCTGTGATGGTAGATTTTAGAAGAAAGAAGTATCTGAGAAAATAGTTAAGTGCACAGTCTGACAAAAAACATATAATTTGCACAACAATTTGTCCCAGAAAAAAATATAAATAGCCATTCAACAGGAAATTATGTCCCCTTTCAATTTATGCTACAGAAAATAAGCTTATATTGTCTTATAAGTCTTCATAAGGAATTTGTAACAAAACTCAACATTTTCATCGGTGAATTTTACCTCAGGCTACTAAACGGGAAATCACTCGATTAAGCAGTTTAGGAATTACTAGCTGACCCGCCCGGCGTTGTCTGAGGCCCGTTATAATAACCATAAACAAAACTCAAGTTTGTATGGTTTTATATCTTTTGAAAATCTTTTAAATGAACCTAGTTTCGGAGTCGCCATTGCCTTCCGCAGCGTCTAGTATGATCCCAATAAACCTCTTTTCGAACGAACCTGGGACCTGCTTCCCCGCTATCTAAAGCAGCATGAACCGGAAGTGCTTAGCACATACGGGAGATAATCAAAAATTATGTTGAGTGAGCCAAACCTCGTAGTAATCCAGCCCAATAAAGCCCGAAAAAAATGCACCATTAATGTTCGAAAATGTTGGTAACTGGAGTTTAAGATAAAATTTCATATTACAGAAATTAGCCGAATTGTAATCTAAGTTGAAGGAACCAAAGCCCGTTGAAATTAGGCCCTTAGAACCCGCGGAAAGAATACGGCCCCAAGTGGTGGTAGGTGTTCCTTCCTGTAAATTTCACAAATTACTTTTAACATTATTACAATACACGATATTAATAAACGGATGAAATTCTTTATCAAAAGTTACCTTTAAAGTAACACGATTTTTAATTTAAGGCTGTAGTGAGTAAACGTAAGTTTTTGCCGAAAAAGGAGATAATTGTTCGAAAAGGGTGGTAGCTGTGATAAAAAGAAAGACCGGGTCCTGGGGGCCAGGATCTTAACTGGAATGTAGTTTTAAAGTAGCTGGAGGACGTTAAAACTATGTTACAGAAAATTGTGATAAAATCGGATCGTTTTTAAAAAAGCTGCAAGAAAGGCCCAAAGAAGGAGACTGATATTCAAAATTGGTGGTAGCTAAAGTCTGACAATTTTTTTCTCGTTCATGTAGTAGCTGGAGGATCTAAGAAGATGTTAGGAAAAAAGCAAGCGACTCGGACCATTTTTAATGGAACTATAATAGGGTGCCCAAAAGGGGCCAACTGATAGTTAAAAGCAGGTACCTATCATGAAAACATATTAAAATGTCTTAGTACTTAACGCTTTAGATCTACAATTAGTCAAAATTAAGCATAGGGTATGAATTATTTGTTAGTATAATATTTTTAAAAAATTCATAAAAAATTAAGTAAATGCTTTAAAAAAGGCCCTAGGGCCCCAGTAAAAATATCAGGGTGTTGGCCCTGGAAGAAGAAGTCCAAGGATTAACTTTAAAATCTTGCACTGAGAAGGTGAGAAATTTAGGGGGTGAAAAATGCACGCCGCGAAAAAAGTTCAAGGGTCCTAGAGCTGGCCCTACGGGACCATAGGAGGCCCCAAGGACTTATCTGGCATGTAGAAACGTGAAAATAACTAAATGGAAAAATAATTCCAGATATGAAGATCGGATTAAGAAGGGGCAATTTATTAACAATTTATGGTGCAAAAATTTCAAGGGGCCCGGTACCGGGTCGGTTCCAAGGAGTTAGGGTCTTAACTGGCATGTAGTTGGGTATAAAGATATTTTATAGTAGTTTTTAAAATAATCGGCGAGCGCTAGACCTTTGTTAAAGAAAAGTACATGCAATTCGGATCAATTTTGAAAAAGCTACACCAAGGGCCCCAAGAAGGCGATTAATATTCAAAATTGGTGGTAGCTGAAGTCTGAGAAATTCTTTGTTGTTCATGTAGTATTTGAAGGACCTAAAAAATTGTTAGAAAAAAAAGCTAATGAATCGGATCATTTTTAACGGAAATATAATAGAGGGCCCAAAAAGGGGCCAACTGATAGTTGAAAGCAGGGCCCTAACCTGAAAACATGTTACAATGGCTTAGTAGTTAACGCTTTAGATCGACAATTAGACAAAATTAAGCATATGGTATTAATTATTCGTTAGAATAATATTTTAATGAAATGCGTAAAAAACTGAGTAAATGCTTTATGAAAGCACCTAGGTCCCCAATAAAAATGTGAGGTTGTTGGTCCTGGAAGAAATGTCCAAAACGCAACTTTAAATTTTTGCACTGAGAAGGTGAGAAAATTAGAGGGTGAAATATGAATGGCGCACAAAAGTTCAGGGGCCCTGGACCCTTCCTCAAGGGGTCAGGGACTTAACTGGCGTGTAGTTGGGCATAAAGATACTAGATAGTATTTTTAGTAGCTATTAAAGTAATCGGAGGACGCAAGAACTATGTTAAAGAAACTTGCAAACAATTCGGATCATTTTTTAAGAAGCTGCACTAAGGGCCCCAAGAAGACGATTAATATTCAAAATTGGTGGTAGCTGAAGTCTGAGAATTTTTTTTTTTTCTTTTTTTCTTTTTTGTCATTCATGTAGTAGCTGGAGGACCTAAGAAGTTGTCAGAAAAAAAATCTAGTGAATCGGGCCATTTTTAAGGGAGCTATAATAGGAGGCCCAAAAGGGGCTAACAGATAGTTAAAAATAGGGCCCTAACATGAAAACGTGTTAAAATGTCTTAGTATTTACCGCTTTAGATTTTCAGTTAGTCAAAATTAAGCATAAGGTATGAATTATTCGTTAGAATAATATTTTAAAGAAATTCAAAAAATATTGGATAAATGTTTAAAAAAGGGCCCTAGGCCACAATATCAATATAAGGGTGTTGGTCCAGGAAGAAGAATCAAAAACTGAACTTTAAAATTATGCACTGAGAAGATGAGAAAATTAGTGGGGGGAAAACGCTTGGCGCACAAAATGTACAAAGGGCCCTGCAGTTCCCTAGGGGGCTTCAGGATCATAACAGGAAGGTAGAAACGTGAGAATAACTAAATGTAAGAAGGATCTCCAAAAATGATGATCGGATTAAAAGGACGCAATTTATTAACTAATTATTTGCACAAAAGCTTCAAGGGGCCTGTTTCGGGCCCCAAGTGTCCCGTTTCCATAACTGGTAAGGCGACTTAGGGTTTCCATAACTGGAAAGTAGAAAGGCGAGAATATAGGGAGAAAGATCACACAAAACGAAAAAGATTGGATTAAAATGGAGCAAGTAATTAACAATTTATTGTATAAAAATTTAAAGGGCCCCAGGGGCCCCGGCCCTTAAAATATTAAAAATCATAAATTTTCGGACTTCTACGTGCGATAGATTTCGCTAGCAATCGTACACAAACAAACCCAGCTCCAACCATTGCAAAAATATACATAAAATATCGTTTTATTTCTTATGAAGTTGTTTACAGTCCTATGTGATTTATTTTTTTATAGAGTCCTCTCTATATAAAATATTTGCATAAACTTAGATTTTACAAATGGTAACACCCATATTTGACACCCTATTTGAGTTCCAAGATCAAGGCAGCCCGGAAAATGGTACAGTTTATTTACTTTTATTTAAATATTCGTAGAGTTAGACCAGCGCAAAGTTTGAGGATGCTATAATGTTAAAGCCATTTGACAAATTTTAATTTATAACGTCCCAAAAAATCATCCAAACGAATTTTCGTTCTTAATGGGATACAAAGAATATTCCAGGCGTTTTTTGCATTCAAAACATATTTTGAATTATAACAGTTATTAATAATGTCATATTAAAAAATATATGAACTATGATTATATAATGATATACATTAATTTTTACATAAAAATAATAGCAAACTTCAAAAGCATGGGTGTGTAAGTTTAGAGTTCATTAGATTCATTATTGCTTGAGATACAGAGAAATTTTACTTTTCGACGGCATGGAAGTTAAAATTCGTCATGTTATGTGATGTTTCAATCACAAATGCGAATGTAAAAAGGAATGCATTCTAATTTATAATCTAAGAACTGACTTTGTTTTTTAACCTCTTCGGGCCCCTGGGTCCCCACAAGGGGATCTCTGTTCTTTTCCTTATAAAAACTAAAATGTCCGATTTTTTTACATTTTAACATCACTTCTTAATAGATGAATGTTTTTTGCGTTCAAAGCAAACGAATAAATGGCAGCATCTAAGCTGATTCTCACAAAAAATAAATGTTATTTTCATCTGAGTTTGCAAAATGCTTAAAAATGCCCATAAGACAGTATGACCAAGAAAGTGAGAAATTGTCATAAGTATTTAACTTAAATCTTTTTCAAAAATTTTTTTTGAGGATTTGTAGATTATTTACTTGTTTAAAGCTCTTAAATTTGTGATTGCGTTAATATAGGTTGATAGTTATTAAATTGATGGTTTTAAGGGGGTTTGTAGTTTTATATCCATATTTTTGAACCGAAATTACTAAGCGCCTAAAGGATCAATTTCAGGAAAGATATTTTTTCTGTCATTTATTATGTCATTTTGTTTGGAAAAAAACAATGAATAAGCATTTGTATTATTATTTTAGCTTCGGAACTGAAGAGGTTAAATAAACGGTGAAGTGCGAATTTTACTCGCGAACAAAGGTTTCAAACATAGCTGCCAACTTTTACGCGTTCTTCTTACCACTAAAATTTTACAGTAAATGTTATTTTACGTAATTGTCGAAATCTCACAATTAAGCAAGTCGAAAATCTCTATTAAATTTTAGTGGTAGTAAAAAAGCGTAAAGGCGGCAGCTACGGGGTTCTGTAAAGTAAATTTATTAATTATTAGTTTCAATATTATGACAAATCGTTGCTAAATGAATAATAAGAATTTATAAAAAGCTTGAAATTATTTTATGAATTATTTTTCAACAATTGCCTTCAATAATTGAATTAAGTTGGAATGAAAAAGTTTACTATTTATGACTATGATTCGCCTTACTTAAACCAAAGACTTTACATAAAGTTTAAATTTGGCATTATGCCAAGCGCGCTTCAAAAGGAAGTCGCAAAGTTTCAGCACCGCCTTGGTCCGTACTACAGTTTTCTAGTTAGGTTCTAATTACCGACAAATTCTTTCGAAAATCCTTCTCAACAATCCTTGGATGATTCTGGGTCGATAGAACCATGAACTCTCAACTCCTCTGCTGAGCGAAGTAAAGTTTGTGTGTAATGTATAAATGTGATTTTCTCAAAAACTATTAGACCTAAAATAACACTATAGGTTTCCTGTAAGGTTTTAATAAACTCCTATCACCCCTATTTTTTATATACTTTTAGTTTCAGTAGATTCGGAAATAGAGGAAGAGGGGGGGGGGGGGGGCATATTTTGCTATACATTTTTGACGACATCGCTGAAAATATAATACAAAAAATTAAAACAAATGTATTTTTGAGTTCGGTGTTACAAGATCTTCTGAACGATACCCCATACAAAAAAAAATTCTTTTTTCAAGTAACAACCTAATTAGCCCCAAACATTTTTCCTAAAAGAACTTGTAAATGCTAATAATTTATAATATGTGAGCCAATAACTTTGCCAAGTTTGAGCTTTTCGCGTTCCATAGTTTTCAAGAAAGAGGCTGTGACAGACGGACAGGCACACGAGTGATCTTAGAACACTACCGTTTTTACTTTTTAATTCCAGAACCTTAAAAAAGGTGTAAAATTGGATTTAGTTGTTTTAGATATAAAATTGCTCTCTGAGAGATTTCCTTCCGAGACCTGGAGCGAATGGCATTTTAACGATATGAGGTCTCAAATTGTGAATGGCGGGGCGGAAAGGATACTTAGCGAAAAATTAAGTCATTTTAATTCAATTATAGTAAAATATCTTTATGAATGAAACTGTAAGTTTATAACCTCAACTTTTACTGGTAGAAGCATTCTACGTTTTGTGTTTAGGGTCGATGGCCTATATTTTATGTTAAAGGAAGGTCAGCGAAAACAGCGGAGAAAGACGGACTCAATCTTAGTCAACTCCAGTCTAAGTCCCTAAAGCCGGGGAATATTTTCATCCTTGAAAAATTATATTACAAAGTTTCATTCCTAAAACTGAAAACAAAAATAACACCATAATTGCGTCAAAGTGATTCACGTTTCGTTCCGCTAGTGTAATTAAAGTCCCTGTTTTTGATAGTTTTCGTCGCATTATAACTTTCACGTCAGAGCAAAGAATATTGTAAAAAGAAATTAAAGATTGGAAAATCATCTTTTTCAATTCCAAACTTACAAACGGCACAAAGAATACTTTAACAAAATTTTGCTTTTACAATGAAAGTTTAAAGTACCTAGTTTTAATTTCTAAAAAAGCCGTTTGTAAATTCCGGTGTCAGTCAATCATTTCATTATTTTACGAACAGAATTGTTCTGTGCCGGAAAGGGTTAACCTCACACTGCACGAATTTTTCTTTTAGAAGTATGTTTTTTTTTTTTAATCATATTTAGTGTTAGATATCACAAATTTTATAGGATAATTATTCACTTTTTAAAAAGCAGACTTCTGTAATTTCATAAGGCGAATATTTTTATTTAAATATAGTGGTAAGCTGGAACTGAATTTATTTATTGAATGTTAAGCTTTAATTGATTCATATATGCCTCTCTGTGCACTGCAGGGTTAATTCAGTTATTATTTTGTTTTTTACAAAAAATAGGAACTAATTGATACAAAATTTAAGAGCCTAAGCAGAGGCATCTGTGTGCGTCTATGTTCAGGATTAATGTTAGTGCCCTGCGTTCTCTAAAATATTTATTGTAAGACTTATTAGAAGTATGATCAGAATGAAACGATTTTTTGAAATAACAATTAATTATAAGTAGTTTCTTTCAGGTAAATCTGCAAAATATATTTAAAATGTGAAGAAATTGTAATACATTTTAAAATAATTATATTAAAGAATAATATTTTTACAAGTATTTCCTTTTCAAGTGAAATCTTTGGCGCCTATGTGCGTCGTATGCGTTGCACACTGGGTCGGAGTGCCCTTGTGCCTAGTTTATAAAGCGAAGATATTAAAATGCTAAAGTTAATTCAATGGCCGCGTACTTTTCAAATTTCTAGTTTGCTTTTTTTTTCATAAATATTTTTTTATTTCTAAATGAATTTGAATATCTAATGTCCATTTCTAATCGGGTACTTTTATACTTTTACGATTTTGATTTCAGTTTCTTTTTTCCGTCGGACACTTTCAATTTCGAAACCAGTTCCGACAGTAAAAGTGCCCCCAGAAGGGAAAAAAAAGAACGCAATAAAAATATAAAAGATAGATAGATAGATAATGACCTCGGATATAGATGAAAAAAAAATATTAAAAATATTAAATTGCAAACGAAAAATTTCTAAAGAATGTTGCCATTGGTATACCATTAGCTCAAGAATATGTTCGCGTTACTAGCGTAGGCCTTTAAAAGTGTACGCGTGAAACATTATTGTCATCTGTTATCCTATGTGTTTGGAAAAGAACAATCGACTTTGCATTGCAGTACTTTGCCTTTTGCTGATAACAGAAATGCCAGCATGGAGGATGTGGTATTCATTCATTTGAAATCGTTATAA
The DNA here is from genome assembly GCA_963932465.1 of Maratus speciosus. Lineage (NCBI taxonomy): Eukaryota > Metazoa > Arthropoda > Arachnida > Araneae > Salticidae > Maratus > Maratus speciosus. Next base: position 479,076,078 of record OZ010796.1, read on the forward strand.
AACATCTCAGTTAGTATGCACGTTGCATTCATAGACACTTTAAGAACATCGCAAAACTATAATCGTCATAGTATGATGTGCATTGGCTGAAATTTTTCTTTTAGCTTTTGTATTTCTTATTTGGGAATAATAATATGAACTGTATCCCCTCCCTTTATTTTTAATTTCCGACTGAAGAAAAATATTCAAATCATGATGTATGCGTGTGTGTGGGAGAGAGAGAGGGGGGGGGGGAAAGGAGTAAACACGACAGCTTCCAAACGGTGCTCCTATTTGGCAAAATATGTTATAGACCACTGTCGCAAGAACTGTATATGTTTTCGTACAAAGCAGCCCACGGACTAGGTATTTAAGCCGTTTTCAATCCATTTTGCGGCCTATTCTACCGGTAAAGTCACCAAGAAAATGTGACTGAGTATAAGTGATAAATATTGAGGCGATGCTTTGAAGCATTGGTAACTCAGAGGTAAAACCACTAGTTTCGAAACCGAAGCTCTATTGTTCGGATCCAGCTGTTTCCATCGACTCAAAAATTTACTTAAATCCACGGTATTTCTATAAAATGTTCGGAAAGTCGCTTATAGTTTTTTAGATTTTTAATTTACACTTGAAGTTCATTGGATTATTTAAAGAAAGCGTACTCTTTGGAGCCATTATTTAAAAACTAAAGCGAGAAAGAAATTTGTAAATAAAATATAAAAATGCATTTAAGACTTACACCGAGACTACTCGTTTGTAGAATTCATTCTAAAACTATGGTTATTTTTGTCATTTCAGAATTTTACAAAATCAAAAACTTGTGAAAAATAAAATGGAAAACTTGACCGCCAATATAAAGTTTTTATTAAGCATAAATGAAAAAAATCCATGCAATTTTTAAGATTTTTTACACACTTTTTTAAAATGGATTTTTTTCTTGCTATTTTGTATCTTTCCGTAAGAATGACCTTTGTATATATATTCTATCTATATATAATGCAAATGTTGTAGTCACGATAACATCCGAAATGCTGAACTAATCCGAACCGAACTGGAACAGGGGGTCTTCGATCTTGCAAGAATCTTGTATGAGTTCGTGAATCAAGTACGTAGATCTTAGTTTGTTTACATGGACGAAAAAAACAAAACATTCAAAACTTATCATCACGATAATGTAAAAAATATTGAACCAATTCAAACTTAATTGGGACAGTGTATTGATCTTGCAAGTATTTTGGATGAATTCATTAATAAATAATTGTTTGGCACCTCTAGGCGGTCACCAAAAAAAGAAACCGGCCCTGTTCAAAGCAAACAGCATAAAATATCGAATACAGCTTTCATTTGGGTTGTCCGATTTCATAACATTTTTGCCTAAATTTCATTATTTGTTTTTTGTACTGAACGGTAAACCAATTCTTCTTTTGGTGCCTTTTCTCATTTGGCGCCCGGGGTATATGCCCCGCTCGTTTCGGCCCTGACACAATATCCTGAAAAAAAAATTCTCTAGCTATCTTTATAGATGTCTATATAAAATTTTTCTAAAGATTTTTTTGATATATAAATAGCTCTAGATTCTACGTAAAATTGTTGTATAATCATTTTCTTGTGAGAAAATTTCATGGCAGACGTCTCCATCAGATGCTTCTTGGCATAAACGGTGTTGCCAGTTTGCTGCATTTTAAAAATTCAGATTTCCTAATTGACACCACCTTTTTGAAGCAGAAATACTCGCCTTATTTAATCATAGATTCAATAAGGCAAAAATAAGGCGAATCACCTATACTATTTAAAAAAAAGCGATGGCAATCATGCTATCTGAATTAAAAAAAGGTAGCGGGCTGGCAACACTGGACGCAAACTATATAAATGGGCAAACTTCGTCAGACATGCTGTATGTCAACAGATATGTTTAAATATCAGAAAAATGGTAAAGTTTTTATGAAACTCGATAGATATTAAATAATTTTGTAAAATCAATATCATTTTTATGACATTGGCCAATGTAAATCGGGTATGAAAAATTGTGTTTCTAAAAAACGGCCAACTTACTAAATTTTATTTATTAGGATATTACTTCTGTATTATAATGTTATAAGTTATGCAAAAAAATCTTTTAAATGTTTCTTTTAAGGAATAATTTTAAGTTATATTAGCGAACAACTTACTGATTATCTGTCTATCTTTGAAACATTAAATATCTTCTATTTTTTTCAAATCTGAATTAAATTTAAACATAATATCAAAAACGTATGCTATATATATAATTAGATTTTCTGAAACGACTGATTTTATGTAACTACTAATATAAGAATTCGAATATATGAATCGAATTTATGAAATGTTTGAATTTGCGGTTTGTAGTATAATTTGGTAGATAGATAGACAGGCAGACAGATAGATAGAGAAACAGACAGAGCGACTGATCGAGAGACAGGCACAGATGAAGGGAATGAGATGAGACAGAGTAAAGAAACAGACACAGACAAAGAAACACAAATAAAAATATAGAGATAAAGGACAGGAATAAAGTGACACAGATAAAGAGATGCATATACAGAAACAAAGGCAAAAAGATTGAGATAAAGAGACAAAAATAAAGTAACACTAATAAAGAGACACAAATAAAGAAACAGAGATAAAGAGACAGACACAGATACTGAAAAACAGATAAAGAGACAGAGAAAATGAGTGCAGGTAAAGAGACAGAGATAAAGAATCACAGATAAAGAGACACAGAATGAATGAATTTATGAAGATGAAATGAATGAATGGATGAATGAAGATCAATGGAAGAATGAAAATGAATGAATGAAAAAAGACAGACAGATAAATAGATGGAAAGATTCACAAATAGACAAATTCCCAGATAGAAAGATAGAGACAGACAAATATGCAGATAGAGCAACAGAAAGGCAGACAGATCGGTAGCGAGACATATAGACAGACATACAGACAAAAAAAAATTGAGAGTTGCCACACGAAGAGCGTAAGTGGCAGAACCCCTAGTATTTTTATTACATTGCACCTTTTTATAAATAAAATGACTTTTAAATCGCGAGAGAAAATCGACAATAGAAAAACTAGGCAAGTTTTAGAATACGTTAGAAAATAACTTCATTCCAGTAGTGCTAAATGCACTATATCATAAAAATCCAAAATCAGAAGGAAAGAACAATGCAATAAGAAAATGAAACCGTATATTTTGAAACACGTTATCAAGGGCAATATTAAACAATATAAGGAAGTCGCTATGATTTCTGTTTGAGACTGTGTATTAAGCAGAATTACTTTTACAAATTGCTGGGTATACTGCGGCAACACATATCAAAATGATAGAAATTAAGAATGAATAAATCTTCAATATCATATAGTAAATAAACGCTAATGCAATACTAAGATAAAAGAAAATTCATAATAATAAATATATTAATTTTATATATGAAATAATTAAAAAATTACATTGAAAATAATTCGAATATGAGAAACAAACAAAAATATTTCATTGTATATATATATATATATATATATATATATATATATATATATATATATATTAATGGTTATTCAAGTTCAAAAATACCTATTTAATTATATATATAATGGATACCGTCTGATACCAAAGCGGTCGGAAACTTAGAAAATCCAGAATTATCAAATAATGAATTTTTTTTAAATGATTTAAAATGATTTCTGCTGCTGCAATAAATTATTCACATCTTCATCCAGGTTAGGGTAAATACGGGTTAGATGCTACATCCGGTTAGTTGTCTTGATCCCTGTATTTCAGTTATTGGACACGTGACGAAGCTAGTGACGTTCTTTTGCTCTCTGTCGTTGTAAAAAGCGTAGTAGACGAAGTTACAGCGATTTATTTCTTCAAATAAAAGTTATATTCATGAAAAAATGTAAGTTTGGCCTTTTGTTGTATGTTTTCATAACTCTTAAGATAGAGATAGTAGCAGACGAAATATAATGAAGGGGACTCTGGAGAAGGTTGACCATAGGGGAGGCTTGACCCATCCTTCAGTTTTCCTATATAAAAGAATTTCAGAGTTTTGCCAATATGTGGTAAATAAAGTTACTGAAATGCTCAAACAATAGTCTTTGTTTCTTGATGGTAATTGAACAGGTGTGGAAAAATCAATTGTGAAGTGTTTTCAGCTTAAAAAGTGTATTTTTTACAAATAAATAAATAAATAAATAAATAAAATAAATTAAGATTTTCTCAGAGAAAATATATCATAGAAATTTAAGTAACTAGGTTTTAAGTAACGTGGGACTATTGAGCTTTCATTCTAGGTATAAAGATAGTACAGTAAATTAGGCTAAACATAACCATGTGCTATATATTGGAAAGTTGACAGAAACTTTCATTTAAATTGTACCCATAATAGGTAAATAGAAAGAATGAAAAAGACTAAAAAGTATGACAACACCCATAAAAAATTTAGGTATTCATTCCTGTGCAAAAGAACATAACATTGATCAAATCACTATGTAGATAAATTTCCCCAAGATGAATACTATGAGATGAAGCTAAACTATGTGGCAACTAGAGCAACCAGGTCGAATATAAAAAAGTGGGTGTTTAAAACGGAATTTTTCTCCTGTGCCCCGAATTCCGTCTAAGCAGGTTTGTTTACGCATCACATTTTCCCAAATCTTTTAACATAATAATTAAAGCTTGTAGCATAAAATTATTCTGCCTTTTTAAATACCGATTTTATTTCCCTGAACAAATATTTCAATTTAAAATAAAGTTGGTCAAGTCTCCCTTATGTGAGGAACCTTGGCTCATTATTTTCTCATGTTTAAAAATCAATCATTTTTCAAGTTTCGTATTATAGTACACTTATGTCGCAATTTAATTTTGATAACTGATTGTATATCGAATAAAATGATATACGAAATTTTATTCTAAGTTCACTATTTAAAAAATAAAAAATAATTTTGTAAAAAGTGGGTCAACCCTCCCCAGTCTCCCCTATTTATTAGAGATTTTTCATGAAATATTTGGTGAATGCTGTTGAAACAGGTAATCGAATAATGCGTTAGTTTATAGGTTGCAGCCATATTTCTTCCCACTTCCAGAGCTACTGGCTGGGGCACCTATTCTAATCAAGTGGGGCGTCTAACCCTGAGGTCTGGGATAGATGGCTAAAATCATTAAGTTTTTTTTAATAAAAATTTCTTTTTATCTGGTATTTACATTACAGTAATATTTTTTATGAAGTTCTGCATAAAATTTGGAGTAGGTACGTTAAATGTGAAGTACAAAAATCATTACTATAAAGAAGAAAAAATAAGGGAAGGCATAAGGGGGACAACTGTCCCCAACGTACCCTATATAAGTTTTCGGAATCAAAATAATATAATTAGATCCTTAAAATTACTAATTTGTGTAAAAATAAAGTCACAAAAGCCTTCGGATACTTCAGAGACTTTAATATTGCAGAAAGAAAAACATTTCTGCTCTAGGTATAAGATAGTATATAGAAAATCAAAAAACCCGACTGCGCAAAAAGAGAACGAATAATTATTTCTCATCAATGTGAATTATATTACTTACCTATTATTTTATTTACTTGTATTGATGACTTTTAAGTTGTGTTTAATTGTTAGTTCCTATCTATAAACACTGTTTTGATGAGGACTATAGATGTATATGATGGTTACAGTTGCAATAAAGCTAGAGATCCTACCTACACAACTTCCAGGTTGTATAATATTTTAACGGAGCTTCTGACTATAAAATAGTCGATGAAACATCGTCTTCATTTTGAAAGACCTATCCAATGATATGCCACTCAATAGGGTGCGTAAAAATATTTTTTCGTCTCTACCGCCATTTTGTATTTTACGGCCCCATTTTGAATTTATAAAAACAAAACATAGCCTATAACCATCGGGCTGTTAAGACGAATTGATTGAGACTTCATTCATTAAAATCCATCCAGCCGTTGGGATGTTTCGAGGGTATAAAGAAATCCACATACCCAGATACGCATGAAACACATAACCCTTCTTTTCAGTCGGGTAAAAAACAGGGTTCATACGTGTACTTATTTTGTGCAAATTTTAATTTCCAAAAAATTGAAGCGAAAGCTTTTGTCGTATTTTTTATTAAAATATTTTTTCTTGGTAGCAAATGTTAAAATGATAGGTGATACTAAACACTCTTAGAAAACTTAATAACATTAATTTTTTAAATATTAAAAAATATTCATAATATCAAAATTTTTAATGTGATTATTAAATATTAAAAACTAGTGTCTACAATCATCAAAGCTAATTAAAATCTTAGTATTTTAGTTTTTCCATATGCATAGCCGCCAATTTTCCGAGATATTTCTTTTAGTCAAATAAAGATAATTTTGACTCTAGTCCTGCATGGGATCGAGTAACGTGATTTCACCCGAACCTATCCGTGTAAGATAAGGTTGAAGCTAATTTCTTTTGTTGTGGAAACAGGGACTGGTTGAAACAATTTTTCAAAAGAGAGTCCTGAATTTTTTCAAATGAAAAAAACACTACATATTTAAATATTAATGCGTGCATACGTATTCATTTTTATACAAACACGAAAGAAAAAGCATGCGTCAAGCATAGATTATGAAACACTTTCCAACACATTCAGTATGATGTAACAAAACTGCACCGTTTAATAAGTTAAATTATTATCTCTAATTCAACCATATGAAACGCATCATAACACCTTTGAAAACCCAATTTCAGCTGTCCTCATTTACAATCGGAAAATTATCCGAATTCTTTGAGCAGGCCAGTGTATGATATATAGATTTCTATTTATTAACTACATATATGCCAAAATTTAGTTCAGTTAAGAAACACATATACCTCTGTTGAAAATTCCCCTTCAGTAATTTCCGCTAATAAGGAGATTGGTGCGTGAATTCTTTTGTGCAGCCCTGTATATGAGGTATAGAATATATATACAACGAGCAACATGCAAAAAATTATTTAAATTTTGAAGCGCATACCGAATTTTAAAACGCACTTCCAGCAATTATTACTCAAAGACAGTACTGTAACCAATTTCTTTTCTGTGTCCCTATAAATGAAGGACAAATGCTAAAAATGCCCGGTTCTATCGTAATCATCTTGTTGTGAAGTTCAGAGATTTATATCAGTTTCAATACATGGGGCATTCTCACAATCTTTTGACTTTCATGTCCCTGAATAATAATTTTTATTTTAATACACTTTTTTGTGTTTTTTTTTTAATTTCATATACTTTGGAACATCTCATTTCACGATTGCACAACAATATTAACGAGATAAATAAGTTTTGGACGATGTTGGGGGTCCAAACACCTGAAAAATTCCTATACCGTCCCGTGTCCCTGACGCTGATTTTTAAATTTGGAGCTGTCTGGATAAAATTGTTTCAATAAAAATAATTCGATGTAATTTTTTTCTGAAACTGGAACTATAGTTTTATATAAATATGTAACTAAAATTAACCTGGACACATTTTTAGGGTTGTTATTATTCTTTAAACTCTGTCCCTGGGTTTAAGATTCCTTACCATCCCTCTTCTAAAATTATACAGAAAATCATTACAGATGCAGCCACAGAATTATTTTCAAGTTTTCTCTCATGCAAAAGTATGCTAGAGAAATAATGTCTAAAATTCTTTGGCATGAAATTTACTGTAAAATTTAAATCAGCATTTAAATATCAATTTCAAGCATCGTGGCTTTATTGGTAGTTTCACCGTCCCCAAGGTCTATTCTTGCACTTTTAGAGGTAAATTAAAACAAAAATTTAATTTAATCCACTGTTAACAACTGTTTCTAAAACTCAATGAGCACTGTGGCTATCACTTAGTCTTAACATGATTTCCTAAGAATAGGTGGTAATTTTCCTTACCGTTCCATCCTTACCGTCCCTTTTTTTACCATTTCATCCTTTTTTCCGATACCATCCCCTTTTTTTACCTTACCACTCTTACCTTACCTTACCCTTTCTTTAACACCACTTTAAGACAATGTTATACAAAAATTCTGTATTAAAAGTACTACATTGTTATTATTTCTTATTTGAATGTCCTGTGGGTACTATGCCAATTCATTATGAGTAAAAATTTAGAAGAAAATAAAAAGTTATAGGGGTAAAATGGTAAGGAAAATTAAACTCACAAGTTTAACTTAAACCTGAGTTAAATAAAAAAATGTTTCGCTGCTGACCATTTTTTCTTTATTTTGAATCATTAAGGTCTATCAGATTAAAATGCTATTTTAGCAAGTTTAATTTTGTCAGAATTTTTTACCCAAAAGTCAAAAGATTGTGAGAATGCCCCACATTTGCAATAGCGTAGTCTCATTATAATGCCCTGCAAACAATTTTTCCCCATATACCATAATTTAATGGAAGTCTTTTGAGCGCCCCTGTAAATGAACTATTAATCCCACATACTTCATATACAATACCAAACATGCTTTGGTGACCCTAAATAACGTTTATCAATTGCATAAGAATTTGAATATATTTACGGGAGTTAGAGCGTGGACAGATGGACAGACAAACCGAATACATAAGCGTTTTTCAACTTTGTTGGAAAGTGTTAAAAAGATAAAATTGATAGTACAAATGTAATTGTAGACTACTTTCCCATAATAGTTGTTAGAAATTAATTTTATCGTCTGCCAAAGCTGAATGCTAGCATTTTTTTGTGTAAGTTTATTTTCTGAAAATGGCAACATTTTGTTTACATGTTTTTATTCTGTTCTAAAAAGAGTTGTGACACCAAGACGTTTTAAGTAAAGCGTGATATAGTTCACTCTTTTATTTATTATGTGTTTTGAGTTATTGATGAGTCCGTGTTTTATTTAATTTCAACCAGCGCGCTATCAACAATATTTGTCACTAGAACGCCCGGAAATTTTACTCAAGTTTCATAAAAATATTTGACACCAGAATTTTTATTTAAAATTATTTGACTGATTTATTTAACGTAAATCTACGTGGTTTAAATTTAACTTATTTTATGAAAGAATTTCTGCTTCCAGTTGACATTCAATCATATGGTTGGAGTCGGATCGCCTCCTTTCGTTCGTTCTAGTGTTAAATATGGATTACTGTTCTTTCATTTGGGCGGGTTTCGGGTTGAAGTGTGTCAGGTTTCAAGTTCACGTTAAGCGGAATTTTCGGGTTCAGGTCTGATGCAACCCGACTTGGGAAGCATTTTAAGTTGTACCATCAAAATAATTTATTGAAATGTTTCTCTTGTCTGTGTTGTTAATCAGTTTATTTTATTTATTAAACATCAGGCTTATTTCATTTGAAAAATACCGCAATGTCGGCAATTATCCCATAACGGCTTCGCCTATAAAATAAAATAATTTTTGAGAAAAATGTGACAACAACTTTCTTCACTTAGGTCTTCAAATTTGAAACGACGCACCAGTGTGCCTTTATTAGTTCATTTATTGGTGTGTGCAGTATTTGCATTTCCCCATGCAAGTGTGTGCTTTCAGAAATCGTTTCAAAAATAGACACTACACTCACGAAATTCTTATAACTTTAGAATGACACATCTTCGTTTTCCCACATACTTAAAAGAGACTTCACACGTCTTCGCGGTTGTATGAATTCTTGTCACTCCGGACACCGGAAGAAAGACATATGACTCAAGTGTTTATATTTAATGTCACAGAAAAGATAACATTCTTTTAATTTTAAAAGAGAAACATGAAGAAATGAGCTCTAAATTTACCTGTGCAGGGAGAAGTTTATACTGATGTTAGTTAAAAGCGAATAAATTTTAATTTTTAGTTAGTTTGATATATCCTGGAAACGAGGGATTTACTGTCTCCTTTGACGAAAAATGAATGAAAAGAAAAAGATAAACTGAAAAAAATTATTGCAGTTTGAGAATGATAAATGAAGCTCTTTTAAGTTGGAATACATAATTTTACTAATCCTCTAGTTCCCACATAGGATCTACAGAGACAGTTTTTATTTTCTCAACCGTTTACATCTATTTAGCCCCAAAATAAAACCAAGTATAAATCGTGATAAAATGCCAGTTTTACAAGTGATGGTATACAGAAAACTTTCGAAATTGAAATGTCACAAGTTCAAAGGGAACAAAGAAGTTTGAAAGTTATAAAAAGTATCTGGTTATAACAGCAAGTGTTGATTAGATATCAACTCTCTTTTTAATTCCCCAAGAGACCAACAGATGGGCCTGAACAATGAACATGCTTGAGGCTATTATTCGAGAATTACCGAGCAAAACAAGTTGGAAATTGCTCGTCAAACGTGGCAAATGAGGTGCGTTCGTGCTATAACTAGTTTTACAATTACTTTTTGCACCCCATATTGTACTGAATGTATATTTTTTGCGCTTCATAAGTGCATAGTTTGTAACATCATTAAAATGCACTTGCAATATACTTTTTCCCATTCCCCGTAATGTAACGGAAAACTTTTGACTGTCCCTGTAATTAAACTATACATCCGATTTTCATAAAATTTTAAATGACTCGACAAAATTTTGCAACAATTATATATTTAAAATTTCAGATTATTCGGAAGGCTGTAACATCATTAAAATTCACTTGCAATAATTTTCCCACTGACCGTAATGTAAAGAAAAACTTTTGACTGTCCCTGTAATTAAAGTATACATCCGATTTTCATAAAATTTGAAATGGCTCGACAAAATTTTGCAACAATCATATATTTAAAATTTCAGACCATTCGGTTGGGTAGTTTTTGCTCTGTTATATGCGGACGGACAGACGGACTGAACGACGACTATAGGTGCTACGTATTTATATATTTACGAACGCACCTAAAAAGAGGCTGAAGTATTCTTAGGATATATTGGGAACTCGTGAGTTAAGGAGCTCAAATCCTTTCAAAAAACTTCAAATTTTCAAATATTTACTACTGGTCAGTCAGCTGTATCTAGTTTTAACTCATAACAGGAGATGTGTGGTCTCTGAGACTGTTGACTAAGCCTAATGAGATTTTTGATGAATTAGATGCCATGTTTTTAATGATTACTTTTTACAAAAATTTCTTGGAAAACTGAATTATTTTTGTTTTCTCTCGTAAGATGAATATTCAAAGTGCACAGCTGTACAATTTAATACAAATATTTAAATAAAAAAGCTTTACTGGATCCATATCCCCGTGGTTTGGGTCAGATCGGATTCAGGCTAATTATTTTTCTTTCAAGGTTTGGTGGTTTTGAAATCACTTTAATCGTTTCTGGTTGGGATTTGACTTTTGTGGGCCGTATCTTCAATTACTCGATTTTTCAAAAAAAAAAAAAATCTAGAATATTTTTTTCAGATGAAAACAACTGTATATTTCAACATTAATAAGTATTTATATGTTCTTTTTTCAACATGAACGATAAAATTGTAGACTATTTTTCCATAATTGTACTAAAAAATGATACATTTTCTTCCATTTTGAGATCTGTTCGGGATTGGGATTAATTATTTTAGGTTCGAGTCTGGTTTCGGATTGATAATTTTTGGGGGGGGGGGGGGGGTTCGGGTTCACTTTAAATAGAACTTTCGGGTTTGGTAAGTTTTACTTTTATAACTTTGGTAAAAAACGCTGTAAATTTCATTTTCTTATTTTCAAATAAATTGTTACGAAAATTCTGGTGTAAATTCAGCATTACAGATGCATAATTACTTGTGCCATAAAAAATAAAAAGGTGATTTTTCAAAATTTCAATCCATAGATCTTTTTAAAACAACATTTTTTCGGTAAGCCTCATTCGACTACTTTTTTTTTTTTTTATCCCTATTTAGTGTAAGAAAAGCTTAGTTAACTCAGCTTTTAAGATTAAGCACGTGCATTTTTTCACCCCTTCATTTTCTTTCTTGAAAAGTAGGTGATTGTCGTTAAGTAGTATTATACTCTAAAAATAAACTACCAGCTGTCTTTTAGCCTTTTGTTTATGCTGATAAAGGGAAAAAAAACAAGGGAAAATTGTTTGTTATCGTGTCCCTTCTTGTGACAAAGTAATAAATATGAAGACTCATTTCAGATAAATTAATAAAACTCAATATTTATGTGTGAAATTAGTAATTTTAAGTGTTAAATTTCTTTTTGATTCCGAAAAGTTACGTAATATATGAAGATAAAAATGTGAACGATTTATTACAACTGCAGAAATCAGTTTAATTTCAGTTAATATTATTTTATATTTCATAATTTCGGATTTTCTAAGTGTCTAAGCGTTTTTGTGATGAAACTGTACCCACAGTATCTATGCATTATACAAAATCATTATATTAATCGTCGTCATGCACTGGTTTCCAAAAATTAAGGAAAAACAACAAAAATAGCTATTACTCAAAATGTTACATGTAGATTTTAATAAAACTGGATGACAATATACAACATATAATAAGATATAAAATAATATTAAAAGAAAGTACCAGACTATTGTGGTGTTTCAGAAATTAACATAATTATAAAATATACAAAATAAATGTGTCATTTTAGTATAGGAAAAGTACCTTTAATATGGAGCATGATCATGATCACCCCTAGAAGCTATACAGCTATGTGTGATACTGTCAATTATGCGATCGATAAGTTCGCTGGGAAGTGCGGAACATTGCTCTTGTAAAGCAGTTGTAAGCGTGGCAAGGGTTTAGGGAGAGAGAGTGACAGCAGAAACACATCTTCCTAAAGCATCCCAAACATGCTCAATGGGATTCAAGTCCGGTAATCTAGCTGGCCATTCCATACGCTGAACTATTTGGTGCTGAGGATAATCTTCCACGATGCGAGCCCTGCGTGGTCTAGCGTTGTCGTCCTGTAACAGGAAATCATTACCTATTGCGCCGGCATGAGGGCGCACATACGCATCAAGAATGTCATTTCTATAGACGTGAGCATTCACAGTTCCACGTGGAAAGACATGGAGGTCTTACGTCCACCCAAAGATATACCACTCCAAACACATACACTGCCTCCTTCGTATGAATCTATTTCATGAATGTTTGGTGGATGATAGCGTGTTCCCTGTTCTCTCCTAATCAAACCACGCATACTATCGCTTTGGAGGCTGAATCGGGACTCATCCGTGAAGAGAACACGCTTCCATTGACCAGCCGTCCAGTGGACATATTGACATGCCCATCTTAAACGTTCCTCCGGTGACGTGAGGTGATCGGCACACAAATGGCTGGTCGACTCGTGTAAGGACCACATTCATGAAGCCTTCTACGCACAGTAGACGTTGATACCAACATTTCAGTGGCTGCAGCAAGAGAGGTTCTAAGAGGAGAGGGAGTTGCTATTCTATACCTTCGAACACATAACCACAAATATCGGTCATCCATCTGGCCACCTCGGTCTGACTTTGAACCGCCTCCCAATTTTCCAATAGCTCTATATCGCAGTTCTTCGGACAAATGATACCTCAATGTTTTCTTATCTCATAATCACAGCGACACCTGCAGCCCCGTACTCTCTAGTATACATTCTTATGCTCCTCACAGATGACGTAATCCGACTGTAGCGCCACTAATTTGCATTTTGTAATTTTATTCAGCATCTTTTAGTTAACAACATATGCAAATTTCATGCGAATTGGTTTCTTTTTGAACGAGTTATCGCTCTTTTTGTGATTTTTCCTTAAATTTGGAAACCAGTGTATTACGATGATCGTTTTCTAGTAACACAGACCTTTTAAAGTTAGGTTTAAAATTAATGAAATAAATCAATGCCTTATAACAGAAACAGAGTGAAATGTATCTAGGCCAGTATACAAACCTGGGATCATGGCACTATCCGCCAATGCTCTACCAATGTAAACCAGCCTGATGATGTTCAGTGTGCCACAATTCACTCCCTTGTTGATATCATCAACTGAGTGAATTGTGTGCAATGAGTGATTATGTCAGTATGGCTATCATCTGGTATCTCAGTGGTAGAGCATTCACGCTGTTAACCAAAGTCCCAGGTTCGAATTCTGACCTAGATGATTTGCTCTGTATTGGGAAAATTTGTTCATCTTTGACCTCCACCGACGAAGAATCTATTATTAAGAAAAAAAAACGTTGAAAAAAGCACAAATGGGAGTGTGTATAGACCGCATACAGCTGTTTCGAAGCCCCTCAGGCTTCATCATCAGTGCTTAAAAATTTAAATTAAGGTGCAATTAAATTAAAAATGTAGATTAAAAGGAGGACCGTAGATCGCATTTCGCCGTCGACAGTCGAGCTGTGAGGTACGCCTCACTGGCTCTCTACCTCCCCCCCCCCCCGTTTTAATCTACTTATTTAATTTATCTTCATTTCCTTTTTTAAGCACTGATGGTGAAGCCCTAGATGCTTCGAAACAGCTTTATGCGGTCTAAACACACTCCCATTTGTGCTTTTTTTAACGTTGTTTTTCTTTCTTAATATATTGGCACAAAGTACAATCCTCCCCTTTTTTATGAAAGAATCTAGTATATCGGCTTGAAATCTCATATATATCATTGTCTCATATTTTTAATATATAGATTGCGTTTAATCTTACCAACATCATTTTTCTACTTTTAAGGAAAGAAAAGCATTTTCTACTTAACATCACGTATATGTTAAGTCATCAAGAATGTAAAGCAGAACAATCGAATTCATATATGAAACGTGTAGAATGAAATGTGAGGCTTCGTACAATGTAGGAAAATTATGACAAGCAATATAAGTTAAGAGCAATTAACAGTTATGGCTGCTAGTCAGTCAATTTCCAAATTCACCTCCCTAATGTTAAGTCTAAGGGCGTATAATGCGTTCGTATATTTAAAAAATCGCCTCGGGAAATTAATATTTTTTTCACTGCTTTTTTCTTTGTACTCTTGTTGAAAGATGTTTATTTTTTTCTTAGTTCTCAAGATATTTCTAAAATATAGGCTTAATTTAATATTTTATGTGTTAAAAGCTGACGAACTGTGAGTAAGATTTTAACACTTCACATAAAATTAAGTATATGTTTTAGAAATAATTTGGCAAATTTGAAAAAAGAGACATCCTTTAAGAAGAGTACACAGCAAAAAAAAAAAAAAAAAAAAAAAAAAAAAAAATCTAAAAATACTGATTTCCCGAGGATATATTTTAAATATACGAATGCACCACACGTCCATAGACTTGGCGTTAGCGAGGGGAATTCGGAACTTGACTGAGTAGTAGCCTTAACAGTCGTTTGTCTATGAACTCAACAATTTAAATGGGTTTCAAAAGTAGTTCGTAAAAAAAAAAAAAAAAAAAAAAAAAGTCATAAATTGTGTGTCAAAATGTTTGCCAAGGAATTCTACATTCAAACAATATAAAATGCTGTTTAAACCAGGTAGTAATATCCTGCGAATAAAATAGCAATCTCATAACTGCCATATAGTGATATAAAATGCCCGTGTATATTTTTAAAGGTAAATATCCAGGGTATATACCCGAGTAATTACCCATTTTGGGTATTTAACTGGATAATTAGTCTTCAATTAAATATACCTGTGAAAAAACTTATAATGCTGTTAGTTATGATTGATTACTAATAAAGAAAGAAAATGTATAACCTTAGACTTCTTACAACTCTTAAATTTTAAAGAAACACAACATTTTACATTTAAATATTGAATTTAAATGTCCACTTAATATGTGCAATACTATTTCATATAATGTATTAGTACTACGTAGAATACTCCAATAAAGTGTACATATTCTGTAATCCTTCTCACAAGATTTTTTTCCATGGATACATTCTTTTTCATTGCAAATAACTACATATGTCTTAAGTTGAATGCTATCTAATTTCATATGATGACCAATTTCATAAATAAATATTATGTATATCTGACGGTTTTAAGATGCAGTCGGCCAATAGTAAAAATGAACATCCCATGCATTTATATCACCAAATTTTACAAGAAAACTATTAAAATAGCCATTCGACTGGAAATTATGTAGGGGAGGGGTAGGGGAGGTATGATACACTTTTTTTTTTACTAATTTTTTACAACCCTTAGAAAGCCATTTTAAACAAATTTTTCGTGTTTTCTTATAAAGTGACCTTTTATTCATTTATTAAAAATATTGTGAATTTAAAAAATAGTCATTCAAAAAATATATCCTAATTAATTTGAATGGCTACTACTGTATCAAATCTCCCCATTACTGGGGAGGATTGATACACTAGCAAGGGAGGTTTGATACAGTGTTATGTAAATTGAAAAAAAAAAATGTAGACATTTCAATTTATGCGTCATACAATTTTTTATGATAAATCTTGAAATATATAAGTAAAATTTGAAACAAAATGACATTGACATATTTTTGTTTCAGAAATGTTTTTTACAAAAATGTTTAAACAATTGCTATTATTTAAACAATCCTATTAACACACTTTTTAGAAAATAAATAATGAAAAAAACCCCTAGAGATCTAGCTGCAAGGAAAAATGAAGTGAACATTGCTGATTTGCAAACAATTTAACATAAATTTAGCACATTTAAGATTCCTTTAACCCTTTCAGGGGCAAAGCATTTTCAATGCTAAAGTGTTGAATAAATAAATGGCACCGGAATTTTCCAACAAATTTAATTAGAAATAAGAAAAGGGATATATTTCACTTTCATACTAAAATGAAAATATTTTACCAAAATGCTGGTTCCAATGTAGCGTTTGGGAATTAAAATTAAGTGGTTTCATAAACATACCACCACCCCTGATATGGTTAAAAGAAAAACTTATAACTCTATCATTTTGATAAGTAAAATCGGGTAGATTTAACGTTTTTTCAATTTGCCCTTCGTAAATTATAGAAACATTTTCCCTTTCAGGCCATTTAAACTTTTTCCCTTCTACATGACGAGCCAACACGTCCTACAAGAAAGCCTCCGCACTAGGTGTATGACGTCACAGCTAGTCGTCCATTGTTATTATGCTGGAGACTCGGTGGTTTTCTTCAGTGTTTTTTTTTAACTTACAAAGGAAGAAAAAATATTATATTTTCCTAAAAAAAATTCAGAAATTTACGTTCCTTCCATTTTTACTAGTCACTAATATATTGTTTACAACAAAAATGAAAAAGAATGGGAGAAGGGATTAACTTAGTAACAAAAAAAAAAAATGAAAAAAGAAATCTTTGTAGCAATTATATAGAGTAAGATAAGTCGTATTCTTATTTCAACTATATTTATTTTACAATATGTTTTATTTACTTAATGGCAGTATGTTTTCTTTATTCATTTTTTATTTTATATTGATAGAAATTTCAAGCAATCTTTCTTTTTTACAGTATCAGAAATTTTATTAACCATTATTATAGATTTATTCATCAGCTTTAACTCTTCTTTGCTCTTTTTTAGAATTGATATTCTTTTTTAATATGCAACTTTTTCGTACTTTTAATAGCTAGAAGAAAGCATCTAAACAATTTTGCCTTTAAATATATATACATTTTTTTCCCAGTAATTGTATAAGCCTATTTATCGATTTATGCTTTCAAAGCAGACATATAAGTTTTTAATTTTTGTGGTCCAGCTCGCAGTAAAATTGAATATAATATTACACATAACCACTTCTATTAAATAGGTGTCATTTTAATGCTTATCTAACATAAATTGTTTATACGGAATTAGTTAATTTAATTACCGTACTACAAATGCAGGGGTCGGTTTTTTAAATACCATTATTTCTGAAGAACATTTTTTATGCTAGACATTTACAACATACGCAAGAAATACTTCCGTCCGGATAGGTTTATACAAAAATTTTAAGACAAATCTAAATAGATTATTCTGCAAAAAAAAAAAAAAAAAAAAAAAAAAAAAAGGATTGAGTTGGGGAGGCCTGGAAATGTAATTTGGACAGTGTATTTATTTATTTTATAATTTGATTTTCGCAGCAATATTTTCACAATATGCTTCTTAAAATTTAAATGTATGAGGTTAAATAAACCATTCTCGATTATTAAAATCTAATAATCTTACAATGAATAACTACTGAAATAAGTACATACTATAAATGTCACAATCAAACATATATTACAGTTTTTTTAGGTAAAGAGCTTTTACTTTCAGAAATATTTCTGACTAAGAAAATCAAATTTATGTAAACAGTAATACAATAGCTGAAACTTAAGGAAAATCTTTTTTTTTTTCCCTTGAAATTCGAGCTTTAAATTTAATATTAAAAAAAAAAATTCTTTATTAGTTTTTTTTATAGTGAACGGTTTTATTCTTTGGTTATCTTTATTAAATACTGTTATTGAAATAATGGTAGGATTGAGCAGTTTTAATCTGTATTTTAAAATTATTTTAAAACACACAAATATATTTTTTCTTTTTGTTTTAGAATTTTTACAATTTTTTTATTTCCATACTTTAACCCTTTATGTCCCAAAATATGAATTCATGAAAATTTCATCTTCTGAAGTATTTTTCGTGAAATTTTTAAACTACATTAGAAGATTTACACAAGAATTTAATAAATTTTAGAAGGATTATGCCAATTAAAAAGAATTAAATTTGAATTATTACGGATTTTGTGCAATATTTACAACTCCAGACAAATCTTTTATTTATAATTTTAGTATTTTGTAGAATTAGGAAATATAGAAATATTTCAGGACTAAAAATCCCCCCCCCCCCCCCCCCCAATCTTTCAAACCCAAGAAAACTGAAAAGTTGCAAAGGCAAAAAATCATCCTTTTAAAAATATTTCCATTTTGTGCTACCAATAATGCTTTTGGAACAAGATAAAGTAAAGTATCTAGAACTCATTTTAAACTGTATTACTTCTAATCAATGTATTAAGTGAATTTTATAACAAGTAATTTAATACCTAAGATTATTTTTTATTCGTTGATGTACATGTGAACGAGATCTCTTTCAACATTTTGGTATTAAAATTTATTAATTTCTGAAAACTTTCATCCAAAAATAAATGTAAAATAGAATAAAATAAATACATAATAAAATAATAAATAAAAAAGGGTCTACTCATCTCAACGGTAATTTAATAAATAAATACTTTATGTCAACGATATTATTTTAACTTATAACAAAACGTACGTCAAAAAAATTATCTATTCCTGCAGAAAACTTCAACATAGATTTAAAGCTGATGAATAAATAACTCGAAATAACGATTCTTATGGCTTATAATAAATAACGTTTCAGAATTCATGTTATAAAATGGTTGAGAAATACTGCCTTAAAAAAACTTAAACATACCAATTTAATAAAAAAAATATATAGTTGAAATAAAAACGGGACTCACCTTAAGATATTTGTTTGACTTTATATAAGTATTTCCATGTTCCGGATCCAGTTGATATCCATAGAAATGAAAATGCAACCACTATAACGACAATTATTACACACATTTATGATGTGTTTTTTGCCCTTTTCAATAATGTTTTTGAATTATAAATTCAAGATCATACACTATAAGCACGTGTTTTTTAATATATATGTATCACTATCAAAGATATTTTAATTATAAGCTGTTAAAAAAAGAAGCGAATGAGCGAACACGTGCTTCAACACACTGGCACTGACTACTAATCAATCTAGGTAGGGAAGCTACTAGGACGACCTGCCGTGACGTCACTATCCAGTTTGTCGAGTGTCCGTTGGCTTTGTTATAGGACGTGTTGGTCGAGCAAAGCAAACTAACCATCTATCATCGAACTGCTTTTCCATGTAACCTACATAATGTCTATGAATAGTCTCTTTGTTCTTCCTTACCAATTTCAGTAGCTCTTGCTGTAAAACAATAATGAATATTACAGTCCTATATTAGTTTGAAAACTTAAAAAAACTATTAAATTTCCAATATACAAGTGTATCATTTCTCCCCAGTACTAATGTATCATTTCTCCCTATTATGCCTTATTGGATTTTCAATCACTTTGTACAAATGCAGTTGCAAAATGGTAATCTACTTTCTAGTAAAACTAATCCTAACAATGTGCTTTATAAATAAAAAAATTACAAGATATTATCTTCACAATAATAAGAGTTATGAAACAAAATCAATCAATCAAAAAATTTACACTAACATTCCAAAAACCTTCAAAATTAAAAGAAAAGAAAAGTTGTCAATTTTTCACTGATTAGTCCAGGTAATGATGGCTACAGCAAATAAAAGAAAACTTCGCATGTGTTAGAATGGCTCTTAATGCCATTTGTTGAGAGAAATTGTCAATGTATCAACTCTCCCTATGTATCAAACCTCCCCTACCTCCCCTATTCTTTCATTTACATAAAAAAAAAGTTTATTGCTCGTCTTTATACTGAAATTGTACCAATTTTCAATGCAAACACATCATTTTGATATCGTATTTGACTTTGTCGTCAAATTTTACTTTAGGACACCAAACGAGAAGTCATTCAATCAAGTAGTTTAGGAATTATGAAGATTTAAAATTTCTTGAAGTCATTTTTAACCCTAGAACTACCGGAAATTTTACTCAAGTTTTATAAAAACATTCTACACCAGAATTTTTACTTAAAACTATTTAATTTGTTTATTTAACTTATTATTGTCTGATTTATACATTTAGTTTGTTTTGAAGAAATTTCTGGTTTGAATAAATATTTTGAATGTACATGTCGGGTCCAATGGACCCGTCTGGTAGACGGAAGGTTAATTATTTCAAAACAGACTGCAATGCTGGTAGTTTTTTAAGCATAATTCCAGAACTATTTTGCAGAATAAGCTATAATTTTATAATTCATATATTTGAAGCCTATAGAAATCTTATTTTTGTTTAAAATACTCATAGGTTACAATTCATAATGTTTTGAAAAAAAAAATGTATTTTTTTATAATTAATTTTTGAAAAAAAAAATGAAATTTAACTTATGAATTTCTTAACCACATCTAGAAGCTTCAATTGTGATAATATAAATTTACAGCTTGTTCCGCCAACTAGTTCATGAGTTATGCTTAAATAAAAACTGTATACCTGCATTGTAATCGGCTTTGCACACTTAAAAGGGACGATAACATTATAGTCCAGGCAATAGGGAATTTTACCTAGGTAAAATTAACTGTAGTTCTGGAAATCGGCTTACTTTATGTTTTTTGGGTCGCTGAATCCGAATTTGTAACTTCCCACCAAAATTTCACCCGGCAACGCTCCCAAATTTTGGTAAAATGCCCCCAAAAAGGCTTTCATAAAAAATAAATTTTTTTATTGATTTAGGGGAAAAGTATCTAGAAATTCAGAAAGTAGACAAAATTTGCAATAAATTAGATATATGACATTGTGACTTAGGATAAAGGGGAAGGGGGGATCTTCCTCGGAACATGCGCGCGGTGCTGCGTGGACTAAGTTGCGCAATTCCACTTAACCACTCACACGTTTACATTCGTCCTCTCATCTCCCCTTCGAACTTTCCTTATAATGTTTACTTTAAGTTTTTTGGGTCGCTGAATCCGAATTTTTAACTTACCCCCATAATTTCCCCAACCTCCGAACCCCCCCCCCCCCAAATAGTTGTTATTAACTTAAATTTCTTATTGATTTAGGGGAAAACCATTACGAAATTCAGAAACTAGACAAAATTTGCAACAAATAGGATATTTGACATTATGACGTAGGATAAAGGGGGAGAGAGGGGGCTGCCTCGGAACATTCCCCGCGCGCTTTTCTCAAAAACGAAATTTTCTCAAAAAGTCAATTTTTTGGGGGTTGCCGAGTGGAATTTTGGTGGGAAGTTACAAATTCGGATTCAACGATGCAAAAAACATAAAGTGAGTCGAAATCCAGAACCAGTATTCATTTTTCCACGTAAAATCCCCTATTGCCTGGACTTCATAACTTAGTGCACGTAGCGCCGCAGTGCATGTTCAGAGGCAGCCCTCCCCCTCCCCGTTCATCCTACGTCATAATGTCATATATCCTATTTGTTGCACATTTTGTCTAGTTTCTGAATTTCGTAATGCTTTTCCCCTAAAACTAAGAAATTTAAGTTAAAAACAACAATTGGGTGGGGGGGGGAGGGGTTCGGGGGGAAATTTTGGGAGGAAGTTAAAAATTCGCATTCAGCGACCCAAAAAACTTAAAGTAAACCTTATAGAGAAAGTTCGGTGGGGAGATGGGCGGGCGAATGTAAACGTGTGAGTGGTTAAGTGGAATTGCGCAACTTAGTTCACGCAGCACCGCGCGCATGTTCCGATGCAGATCCCCCCTTCCCCTTCATCCTAAGTCATAATGTCATATATCTAATTTGTTGCAAATTTTGTCTACTTTCTGAATGTCTAGATACTTTTTCATTAAAACAATAAAAAAATTGATTTTTTAAATAAAAACCTTTTTTGGGGGGCATTTTACCACAATTTGGGGGAGTTGCCGGGGGAAATTTTGGTGGGAAGTTAAAAATTCGGATTGAGCGACCCAAAAAACATATAGTAAGCCTTTTTCCAGAACTACCATGAATTTTGATAGGTAGAGCCCCTATATGGTCTCTATTGCCTGGACTATTAGGAGTTCCAAATTTTAAACCTTCATAATTCCTAAGGTATTTGACCGAAAGATTTTGCATTTGGTAAGGTAAAATTTGGAGTAAAAGCGAAATATGATGTCAAAATTAAGTTCTCGTATTGAAAAGTTAAGAGTTTTGTATAATTTTAACATGAAGACTATCCTTAATTTTATTTTTTGTAACAAATTGAAGAAGTCATAATTTCCAGTCGAATGGCTGTTTCTGTCTTTTTTACCTCCGACAGTTTGGACATTATAATGTTTCTTTGTTTTTCATCTAGTTGTACCTCCTTGTATAACTAGATTTAATATATCTGTTGCAAGATGGCGAGTACTAATGACAGTTTTCCTTTTTTTCTTTTTCTTTCTTTTTTTTCTAAATTTTTTCTGAATATTTTTTTTCTTTCCTTTTTAATAAAGATACAGGAAGTAGTTATATAGATAATATATTATAGTGTTAAGTTTTTCATATACTAAATTAATCTGATGTTCGTTTGATTGAAGGGATCCAATTAGTTCTACAACTGCACTGTAAAAAAAAATGGTAACGTTCCATGTAAAATCCAGGAACGTTTCGCCTTTTCTCAGGTTTTCAGAATAATTTAGCTCTTTCCTTTGAAATTCTGGTTTTCTTATCTGAAACTTTCCTGAACAAAAGTTTGAAACAGCAAAACGCTGCGGCCGCCATTTATTATTTTTTTTGCTATAATCCGTTGCTCGCGCGCGAGTGTCGAAAACGAATTCCTTAAATGAATGTAAAAAAATCAATATGGAATGCAAATAAATCAATAGACGACATAATCCTTTACGTCTCTATTGTCAAGACCATTCAGATGATAATACAATACCTCTGTGACATCGCTAAGAGATTATCTCTCGTACTTGTCTGTGGAATGTTTAACGAGCAGACCGTGTAAAAAAAAATACACCTATTATTTGGATCTCCATTAACCAGGGGACCATCAAACATGATTCTCACCGATTTTGATTAATTTAAAGTATGTTTTAGAGTTCTTATCTCTAATTATTCTTGTGAAAGGATTTCTTAAAATGGGCCTTAGATTTTCAGAAATTAGATGCCGAGATTTAGCATACGTTTCAAATACCCATTAGTTTGCAGCTCTCAATGTGTCTTTCGTGGTGTGGACGCAGAAGGCTCGCACGCCACCCGTACGGCCCGAGTTCGATGCTACCTCTTGACATTTTTTTTTCTTTTTTAATTAATTTTATATTTTAACACTTTACAATTTGATATATATTTGACACTTTGAATTGCTGCAAATTTGAATTTTTTTTTATTTTCGGAAAAAATATACAATTACGTTTAGGATTTTTTTTTTCATGAAAATTTATATGTATTTTATCTAACTTGTAAACTAACATAATTACTGACGAAAATCCAAAATATTTTATGTCTAGATTTTTTTTCTAATTATTATTTACATTTATATATTTTTATATTTCAAGCAAAGTTCAGAAACAATATATCATATATATATATTTACTTTATTGAATTTTAACTGAAAATTTATTTTTTCGTGTAAATTATAAATAATAATTTTGATGTCAATTTCAAAATATTTTTTCATTCCAACAAATAATGATAATAAAGCGAAAATTGTCCACTGGAAATGTAAAAATCGTCTGCGGATCCCGCATGCTGTGAAATGTCAGTAATGTTTTGCTGTCAACAGAAATATTCCTGGTATTTCGCAGGAAACTTACTGGCATTCCTGTAGAATGTTTTTAACATATACAGTAAAGTTCCAGTCATTTTCAAGAAATGTTTCTTGGAAATAATGGGCAACTCAGCTGCCCATTTTTTCCCAGGAACGTTGCGGAATTTTTTTTACAGTGTGGTTTGAAAATGGAGACTTTTTTTTTCAATACGAATCCAAAACACCATCAACTAAAAGTTCTCTGTTTAGCTGATAATCTTCTTCACTACCATAATTTGTAATAAAAACTTATTTTTTATGATTTTATCTCTTTATTGTTATTTTTGTTAATAGTTCCCCACCATAGTCTAATTTTCTCATTATTGCTTTCTAAAGAGTTAATGCGTCTTATTGGTTCTTTTGTGCAGTATCCCAGCATTCCTATACTCATTTCTCCATACGGCTGGGTACTGGTATTGTTTAGTTTTTCTCCGGCTTTTCGAGCATGAACGCCACCATTTTTCTGTGTTTGGAGTAAATTGCTGTTCCCCATTACAAAGTGCTACAACTGGTATCATGCACATATTACACTTGTATACATACTACCACTACGAGACCGGAAAGAAACTTTCTTCTGCTCTCGTAATGTTTCGTAGGACGGCCTTTTTGTGATCGATGAAGAAGATTTTTGAAACGCGTTGCATTATCTTCTTTTTTATTGTGTGTTTAAGAAGTGTCTTTCTCTGGTATTATGAAACAAAACTTTAGTAGCCGTTATTTTTTATGTTAAAAAATATTTACAAAAAAAAAATCTCTATTAAAAACAAACTTCAAAATAGCTCGAGAATTAACTGTTTAAGACAATGCAAGTAACTTATCCATTTAGTTTTCCTTGGCATTTTTAAAGAATCTTTTTTTTTTACTTTTTTCTTCTTGAATTTGACTGAACATTGCATGTAAATGGTTACTTTGTTTGGTGGTCCTCACTATATCAGTCGCATTTTTTATTTTTTTAAAAATTGCTTAATTTGTCTGGCATAAATATCAGGACATACTAAATGGAAAAGATTTGCAAGGCCCTGTTCAATCGAAAACATGCAGGTATTTTTTCTTAATTAAACCAAATGCTGCTGTCATATTTGAAACATTTATAATCTATGATTTCAAGATTATGATATTTTACAGCGAAATATAAAAGTACGGAGTTGCCAAGTCTCCGGCTTTTGCACACCGCTATCATCTTATGAAAATCAAATTTCAAATTACTTGCTTAAAAGGCAATTTTAATTTGAAATTTGATTTTCATTTAAAATATTGTATGCAAGGCGAATGTTTCTCTCTGGAAAATTTCCAAGTATTAATATAGCTTCAATTGATGCTGGATTGAATTAAGTTTCGTGTTTACCCCATGTCGGTGGCTCACGATAAATATTCCATCTTGCGCTGCATTTGTAGCCTTACCAACATGTAATAGGGAGAAATTTTCCAGGCTGGGTATCGTTCCATGTGGTTTAGTCGTTAGAATGTCAGTGCGCTATACTGATTTCCCGGGTTCGAGTCCCGGCATGGAATCTTTGTCACTATGTTGGCCTTTGCGCTTTTAAAGCAATTAATTTGAAATTTGATTTTCATTTGAAATATCGTATGCAAGGCTGTTTCTCTCTGGGAAAATTTCCATGTATTAATACTGTGATGAATTTTAAAGTAAAGTTTTGTTTGAAATATAAAATCTTATATTTTTACCGTACTTTTTAGCAAAATATCGCTATTTTGGAGTCCTATTCTTCTAAAATATTTTTAATTTTTCCATTTAAAAAGCAATGCGTATCAAGTGACATCTTTTTTTATTAAGTTCTAAGCTTGATCTTGAATTCAAGCTTGATATTAAGAATGTGTAAGTTTTTTAAAGTGTTGTAATTTGTTATTGCTTTATTAAATACGAACATGGGGTCTAACGGATATTAATACAACTCTTATTTATAGAACGACATCATACACTGTAAAATTGGGAGGAGTGAAAAGTTCACTATTTGAAAGAGTGACAGGCATTTTTACCCTTTTTGGAGTGAATTTTATAAAAATACACTCCTTAAAGAGTGGAATTTTCCACTCTCTAGAAAGGAGTGAAATGTCTCATTCCTGAACGTGTGACTTACGTATGCATTGCTTACTAACCAATCAGAACAGCAAGGCGACGACACCCTTAAAAGATAAGAAAAATGATCACTTTTTCGTCCACCATTTTAAGAGTAACAGATTAGGATATCATTAAAATTATTCTTTATGGAATACATAAAATAAAGGTAAGTCTTATTTAATTTTAACCATTTATCCGTGTAGATATGTGGAATGTTTGATTATGATCTGAATAGTTATATGTTGTATAGAAAAAGATTGATCGTGGAGTATTCAAAAGTGATTGTGAGATTTCTTCATGTAGCGGTCTGAAATGTAATTGTTTTAAGGGGACCGGGAAAGCCGCATCTCCGGCATGTTAAATTCACCAACTTTATGTACCCCTTTCTCAGAAATGGTGAAACATAGAGGTCTAGATTTTTTAGAGTAGTTTGAATAACATGCTTTACGTATTTTAACAGACCATTTTCGCTCTAAAGTGATTGTGAGATTTCTTCATGTAGCGGTCTGAAATGTAATATTTTAAGGGGGGCGGGAAAGCCGTATCTCCGCCATGTTAAATTCACCAATTTTATGTACCTTTTTCTCGGAAATGGTGAGACATAGAGGTCTAGATTTTTTAGAGTAGTTTGAATAACATGCTTTACGTATTTTAACAGACCATTTTCGCTCTAAAGTGATTGTGAGATTTCTTCATGTAGCGGTCTGAAATGTAATTTTTTAAGGGGGGCGGGAAAGCCGTATCTCCGCCATGTTAAATTCACCAACTTTATGTACCTTTTTCTCGGAAATGGTGAGACATAGAGGTCTAGATTTTTTAGAGTAGTTTGAATAACATGCTTTACGTATTTTAACAGAACATTTTCGTTCTAAAGTGATTGTGAGATTTCTTCATGTAGCGGTCTGAAATGTAATTGTTTTAAGGGGACCGGGAAAGCCGTATCTCCGCCATGTTAAATTCACCAACTTTATGTGCCCCTTTTTCAGAAATGGTGAAACATAGAGGTCTATATTTTTTAGAGTAGTTTGAATAACATGCTTTACATATTTTAACTGACCATTTTCGTTCTAAGTGAAACTCAAAATTAATTATTAATTATTTATTGAAAGTCATTTTTAAATTAGCATTTTTGGTACGATTTTACTGCTTGAAATAAATAATTCTCAACAAATCATTAAATCCCTGTGTTAAAGTATACAATATAATATAATATAAGAATTTAAAAAAAATCTGACTTTTTAAATTTAATAGATATTGAAAAAAAGGAACATAAACATGAAAAATCCAAGTTTTGAGAAAAAGTCAATTAAAGATTTAAATGGCCATTAGGCTGTGAAGTACTCTTAGAAAGAATGAATAATTTCAACACTTATTTTTTTAATGCATAAACATGTGTGACACGTAGTTAGAAAGATAAAAATTTAAACTATTTAATGATATAAAAAAGTAAAAATCGATTTTTTGGTGCGTTCGTAGTTATATAAATACGTAGCACCTATAGTCATTATTCAGTCCGTCTGTCTGTCCCAGTGTTGATTTCATGGGTTGGCCCGGGGGGAAATTCTCCCCCCCCCCCCGGGAATTTTTGAGATTTTAGATTTTCAATCGTCAAAAGTGCAATTTCCAACCCGGAACTTTATAATGTACCCCCCGGAGCCACAGACATCCCTCCCGGAGAAAAGTATCTGAATTCAACACTGGTCTGTCCGCATATAACAACGCAAAAACTACCCAACCGAATCGTTTGAAATTTAAAATATATAATTGTTGCATAATTTTGTCGCGTCATTTCAAATTTTATGAAAATCTGATGTATAGTTTAATTGCAGGGACAGTCAAAAGTTTTCCGTTACATTATGGCCAATACGAAAAAAAATATTTCAAGTGCATTTTAATGATGTTACAGCCTTTCGAACATAATATAATTGATATGCACGTATGAAGTTCACTAAAATATACATTCAGTGCAATATTCGGTGCAAAAAATATTTATAAAACTAGTTATAGTACGAACGCACCTCATTTGCCACGTTTGATGTGTAATTTCCAACTTATTTTTTTTTATTACTGGGGTTATGATTTTAAAATTTCGAGACTGAGTAATGTAAAAAAAATAATAATTATCGACATTCTGCCTCAGTTATTAAATTTCCTTCTATAATAAACGCATTTTCTACGTTTTTGATACACTTAATTTTTGGCACTAAACAATAAAGCATGACGTTTAAGCATTGAAATAAAATGTTTTTTATGCCTGTTTTGAAGTTTATGGATAAGACTGCTTTAGTATATTTTTTTAAAAGTTCATTATTTGCTTACATAATATAAGACTGGATATTTTTTAAAAGGATTAATAACTACTTTTTTACATTAAAATGTTTTTCAAACAATATTTCTAATGCAGTCATTTACTTTATTTTTAAATTTCCTTTTTTAGGTGAGTTCGTTATTGTATAAATACGTAGCACCTTTAGTCGTCGTTCAGTCCGTCTGTATGTCCATCTGCCTGTCCGTCTGTTTGTCTGTCTGTCCGTCCGTGAGCATATAACAGAGCAAGTGTATTTTAATGATGTTACAGCCTTCCGAATGGTCTGAAATTTTAAATATATAATTGTTGCAAAATTTTGTTGAGTCATTTCAAATTTTATGAAAATCGGATGTATTGTTTAATTACAGGGACAGTCAAAAGTTTTCCGTAACATTACGGCCAATGGGAAAAAATTATTGCAAGTGCATTTTAATGATGTTACAGTCTTCCGAATGGTCTGAAATTTTAAATAGGGTAGATGTGCCAGTAATGGACACCCCTTGATGTTTTTGGTTCATAAAAAAATAACTAATAAATATTTAACTTTAATTAATTTTTTTATAATTTCCCCTTGCATGTTTTATAAAACTGGGTTATTGCTGACACTTTTAATCAAACCAATTAGGAAGCAGAAAATAATGTTTCAAAGTTTCGCTGTTTTTCTGTGAAAATTTTAATGAAGAGACTAAGAGCTGGCTTCGTTTAATTAATTTGTATATTATTTATTTTCTTGAAAAATTTGAATGCTTTTGTTTGAGTAGCAATAGAAAACTTAGAATTTTATGTACTAACGGTCATTTACGAAATTTCATTTATTTTTAAGGTTTTAAGAGGGGGTGTCCATTACTGGAATGGTTAATTAGTCATTTTCCAGTAATGGGTACCCCATGTAGACATTGTTAAAAATGCAATTTCAGTAATGTTTATAGTGCATAAATATTTTGTCTTAACTGCAAACGTAAATAATCAAATTTAATTTTTAAATTATACTTACCAAAATGTAATAACACCAAAACTTTTACAAAATAGCTGTTTTTATTTTATGTGATTAATAAAATTTCAATATTTTATTCTTTTTTTATGTATATATACCTTACTATTTTAAAATCTGGAAATCAAACCACCTAGGAAGCAGAAAATATTGTTTAAGAGCTCAGTCAAAGAGGAACTCATAGGGCGTAATACCTCTCCGTTTAAATAAAAACAATTAAGTTACAGAAGCTATTAAAAATCTATTTTCTATCTTAAATGTTTCCTTATTCACCTCTGACAGAAAAAAAAGTAATATTCATTAATTTATAGGCAATATTCATGAAACTAGTAAATCTGCAGATCAGCGGCCTCAAACATTACTTCTACAGTTTTATTTTGAAATTATTTTACTTAACATTTAAAATATTCAACTCACAATATCATTTCTTTCATATTTGTAACATTAATTATTATAAATGATGGATCAAGTAGTCTCTGGAAGATTAATTGTTAAAAATAGTGAGACAAAACTAAACACTAACAATCCAAAACTTTTTTTTATTACCTTTTAAATCCCCCACTGTTTCAATAATTTGTTAGCTGTAATTGCCTGATATTTAGTTTTTTAAACTATCCATCTAAAATAATTAAAACATTGATCTTCTGATAATTACAGCAATTGATGCAAACAGTAAATGATTATCACAAATATTTTATTAATTACTGGTATCCTTATTGTTAAATTTATTTGAAAATAACTATTTTGTTTCATTAGTATGTATTCATTAAATTCTGGTTCTAAATTCCGTCATAAAAACAATTATATTTATTACCTTTTTATGGGGTGTCCATTACTGGAACAGAGGGTGTCCATTACTGGGCCAGAGGGTGTCCATTACTGGGCTTGAGGGTGTCCATTACTGGGCTTTTGGGTGTTTTGATACATTTCTGTTATTTAAAATTAAAATTCGATTCATATTGGGAAATGAGACTATAAGAATGGTTAAATATTGTTCATGGATTAATATAATATTGAAAAAAAAAACTGGAATATAATAATCATAACTATTAATAAAAAAATAATTTTAAAAGAAATTCCTTAAGGGTGTCCATTACTGGCATATCTACCCCATATAATTGTTGCGAAATTTTGTCGAGTCGTTTCAAATTTTATGAAAATCGGATATACAGTTTAATTACAGGGACAGTCAAAAGCTTTCCGTTACTTTAAGGTCAATGGGAAAAAAAATAAGTGTATTTTAATGATGTTACAGTCTTTCGAACAGAATGGAATTGACATGCACTTATGAAGTTCACTAAAATATACGAATATACTGAAGTACAATATGCGGTGCAAAAAATATTTATAAAATTAGTTATAGTACGAACGCACCACATTTGCCACGTTTGACGAGCAATTTCCAACTTGTTTCTGTTCCGAGGGCAATCTTTTCCTATAAGACATATAAAATCTATTTTGCTCATATTCACAAAATACAATATCTACGCGAATAAAAATTTTTAATTAAATATGGCTTATCGGTCGTTTCATTAATAAGTATAGTATTAATTCCATTTTTCAGAAATAACGGACGAAAATTAGAAATCATGATTAAGTTAAGGAATATATTTAAAAGAAAAATGCATACATATTTCAGAGAACTTAAAATTTAGACTCCATGTTCATATTAAATAAAAAAAAAGCAAATGACAGAGGATAAAAAAATATATATACATTCTTTATATTTAAATCATGCTTAGAACTTATTTTAAAAAGATGTGAGTTTATAAACATTGTTTTTTAAGTGGAAAAATTAAAAAATATTTTAGAACAATAGGACTTTTCAAAAATAGCAATAATTTAAGGAAAAAGTATGGTTTTATATTTAAAACAAAAATTAAAATCAAATCAAACATTGTTAAACATATAACATCCACCTATTAAAACGTTATTAATAAAATTTTAAAAGTAATATCTTTATAGGGCATGCAATAAAAGCAAACACAAAGTATAAGATTGGAATAAAATATTTTAGTTTATTTCTGTCAGTAATCTAATTTAAATTCGTATGTAACTTTAACTGAATTTTTCCTTAAAAGTTCAATTAGTGTTACAAACTATGAATTAAATAAATATTGCTAATAAAGCATTTTATTCCAATCTTTATCACGCTTGTATCTATTTTCGTTGCATGATGTAAAAGATGTGATTCTTTTAAAATGACCATAAAAGCAAAATAAAAAAAAGAATCGACTACATAAAAAATGAACATTCACTCCTATGAAAGAGTGACTATTCACTCCTACCAGGGGTGAAAAACCGCACTCCTTTCGCAAGAGTGAATACTCTGAAAGAGTGATTATCCACCCCTTTTTAGAGTGAATATTCACTTCCCAGGAGTGACTATTCACTCTTTCAGAGAGTCAAAAATTTCACTTTTGCTCAGAGTGAATAGTCACTCTAAAGAGGTTGGGCATATTTTGACTCTGCGATAGAGTGACTATTGACTCCGGAGGAGTAACCGATATCGATACCGTGTGTAAACCGATGTCGACATCTTGAATTTTTTTCCAACGTATTGTTTCTCTTTTTACTTTCACATTCCTTGTGTATGCAAGTGTTCCTTTCCAAACCACGAGTAGATATAAGCATTTTGGTTCCCCTTTCTTCGAATTCCATTGAAATTAGCTTGAGCTCCCGCAAGATCCGATCCCGGGATAATTATAATCTCCCCCCCCCCCCCACCTGTGTATATGTCCCTGTTCTAAACAAATAAAATTATTTTCATGTATAATTTAAATTTCGGTATTTATTAAGCAGTTTAATTAGTCCTAATAGTAATTCGATGACGATGTTGCATATTAAACTAGATGATTATTGATAAATTCTCGATTATCCGGAAATTTGATTATCCGCTGTCTGTTCGGTCCCAATTACATCGGATAATCGAGGTTCTACTGTATATATTTTAGTAATCTCAGACTGTCAAATACTAAACTAGTACAAAACATAACGGTATGATATACATTTTTACTAAGCCAATAGCTAAGGGTGGGAAGGGGTGGGTGTCTTGTGTCTTGAACAGAGCCCCAGACCCTGTTCCCCCTATAGTAATAACAAAGATTAGTCAAATAATGATCCGAATAACAATTTTATTACCAAATAATAATCCGAATGGTATGTAACCATTTTGTAACAAAATAAATGGCATAAAACATACATTTAATGCCTAGACAGTAATGGAGAAAACCCCTACGCATTCGTGCCTAGCGTCCCAAAATTGGGATGATATATAAAGGTTCAAATTCGAACAAAAAAGAGAAATCTGGAAAAATGCAAAAATACGTATTCTAAAATAATGTTTCGTCTTATAAATAATACCACTTATAAAATGATTGATAAAAAAAAATAAAAGAAATATCTCTCTGGGAAAGGAAATCTGGAAAAATGCAAAAATACGTATTCTAAAATAATGTTTCGTCTTATAAATAATACCACTTATAAAATGATTGATAAAAAAAAAATAAAAGAAATATCTTACCTTTTCTTACGTGCTATTTTATTTCAAGAAAATACAACTTTGCGCTACAACAAACATTTATTTCACCTTTTTATTCTTAAAAATTCACTGCCATTTATGGATAAATATTGAAAAGGAATACTAAGGACATATTTTACTAAGTTTTGAAAGGATATCATAATTCAATTTGTAATGGGAATTTTTTTAAAAAAGCGTCCCAAAATTAGGACGCCAGGCACAAATGGGTTAAATGACACCAGTATTGACGAACAAATTTATTTGAAAGTAAGTAACAGTTTTTCTTCGCGTACATTATGAAAAGCATAATTTAATAACAAAATTCTGGTGGCAATGTGGCCCTTAGGAATTAAAATTAAGCGGTATATGTAATATACCGCCGCTCTTCAAGGGGTTAAGTATGAAGCATATTTTTATTGGATTCCAAACTTCTCTTTTGATACGATTGAATGTAAATTTTCACAAAATAAATTGTATGCTAGGAATTAACAGTTTTTTCTACGCAAGAAGTTGTTTAAAATAAAATTTTACTTTTGAAACAATTTTAAATATGCATTTCTTTTTATCTATTGCATATCGACCTCGGGCGGACAGGGGCTCTAATGACCCAAAATTGTTCGAGCTCAGGCGGGCCCGGACTACGAAAAAAGAGCCCGAACTCATCTCTACTGTTAGTGCCTTAAGTTGTACGCAATACTAAATATTATTGCTTCCTTCATCAAATTTTTGCCCTTTTAATTCCGAAGGAGTTTCTGGAACTATATTAGGATATTTTCTCTCGATTTACTTCTTATATAAGTGCGTTGAGCTTAAAAAAAAAAAAAAAAGAAGAAATTCCCTGGAGGAACAGTTCTGTTTTCATTCACTAGCTTAGTTTCTCTAAGCAAACATGCAGTGCACAGGATCCCCATTCTCCCTGTATTTTCCTCTATGTTCCCCTTCCTCCTAAAACGAAGAAAACTTCGAAAGTTTGGAGTAGTTGGCAAAAGTAGTAAAAGCAGTTTTTGAGTAAAAACAGCATAACAACCGAATTTTATTTGCATTTAAACCAAATTTAATTAACTTTATCAATAACTTCTATATATTTCAAAAGTGACATATAAAGCAACAAATGTCTGAGGAATGCTTTTAAAGTCAGTAGAACATCAAAATAAATTTTTTTTAATTTACCAATGAATTAAAAAAAATACAGCACATATTTATAAATAAAAATTCGATTACATTTATTATAAATAAGTATTTATAGTGTTACTAGATATCAGCATGCAAATTTCGATTAAATATCTTTTATTAGAATGTCTAATAAATTAAATCTAATAAATTAATAATCTAATAAATAATTAATAATGATAAATTAAAATAAATTATTTGAAAACAACGTTTAAACACACAATAAAATAAGTTGATTTGATCATACGTATACGTTTCGTGAGTACTAGGACTCACGTCCTCAGTGTAAAAAACTTTAAAAACAATATCCCCCCCCCCCCCCAACTACATGTACGGTGAAAAACCCAAATGTCAAAACATAATACCAAAAGACCATCAAGTTCCAACAGCCAATGAAATTAATGTGGAAGTGAAGTGTCGTGGCACAACAAATCCACCCAGAAAGTTGAGATGTATGGTGTACTAGATAAATCATTAACCAAGGAGTCTTTAAAGGAGTCTTTTTTTCTTAGGTTATCTAGTACACCATACATCTCAATTTTCTGGGTGGATTTGGTGTGTCACGACACTTCACTTCCGCATTATTTTCATTGCCTGTTGGAACTTGATGGTCTTTTGGTATTATGTTTTGACATATGTGTTTTTCACCGTACATGTAGTTGGGGGGGGGGGGGGGATTGTTTTTAAAGTTTTTAAAGTTTTTTCACTGAGGATGTGAGTCTTAGTACTCACGAAACGTATACGTATGATCAAATCAGCTTATTTTATTGTGCGTTTAAACGTTGTTTTCAAATAATTTATATTTCCACACAAGTTCTGTACTTACAATAAATTAAAATACCTAAACTGATTAAAATATGTAATTGATTAAAATAGCTCAAAATTAAAATTTAAATTTGTTAAATCTTGAATGATTAGCAATGTTCTAAAAGATCCATGCGTGATCCATTTTTACATACAGGTGCAAAATGTTTGAACAGTGAAAACGTTATACATAAAAATAAAAGTTACTAATTTTTTAAAATAAATAACGCTTTTACAAATGAACTTAATTTGATTTCTATAGATTTTAATTTTAAAAAATATTAAATTTTTATTTTATTTTTAAAAAATTATCTCTAAATGACATTATTTTAACAACTTATGTTTATATAGAGAGAGCATCTGTGATAAATTAGAAAAAAATTAGAAAAAAAAATAAAATGCACATGGAACACCTTAAATTCATGAAAAAGATGTAAATTTTCAATCTGTAAAAAACTGGTTGAATGAATGAGTTTTTCAATGTCTCCTTTATACCATTTTAACTATAAGTTAAGGCTTTAACACTATTTCTACCGGTGTCAAATGACACCTTTTAAAAGATTTCGATTTATGGTTTTTCATTCGTAATTTTTAGACTGAAGAAATTACAAATAATTTTTAGTACATTGAAGACGTTTTTTGTGCTTATTACACTTAAAAACTACGAGCAAAATAAACATGAAACGTAACTTTAAAAAGGTGTCATTTGACACTGGTAGACATAGTGTTAAGATTATTTATGAGTCATTTCCTAGATTTTTATGAATTTATGTTTTAGAAAAAAGAAATAACGAAATTATAAATTTTCTAAAACCTTATTTTCAATCATTATTCACTATATAAAGTTATTTCTATAAGGTATAATATACTTTTTACTATACCTGATAATTATTTATTTAAGAGGTAAAATCTGCAAATATTGCACAATATTTTCAACATAAATGTTTTGTCGCTCATTAAGTATAGGCGAAACATACCTTAGTGTCCAGTTGCATTACTAAAATAAAATTTTGATGAGCATTTTGTAACTTTTTTAATAATAATATACACCGTTTCAGAATCAATATTAATGATACGCTGTTTAAAAAAAATTCTGTGAAATTACTGAGGATCTACCGGTAATCCATTATCTTAAGTCTTATGTAAAATTACAGAGATTAGAAAACAGAGATTTTGTTAAATAACAGAGAAGTTATTCTGTAAATTTACATCGTTAACAATACACAAGATTCCGTAAATTAACATCGTTAAAAATGCACAAGACTCTGTAAATCAATTTATTTTTAATGAAAATAATTTAACACAGCTTTTGAAATTAGTGAATTGCAGGACTTCGAAGTACCAGAATTTTTCAAGTAAATTTGAACTACTGTACCATTTAATTTTTCACACAGTTTGTTTCTAGGCGGCCTGAGGTTTGAACCCGGGACACCTGGGCAGGAGAAAAAAAACGTTTCAGAGTGCGCCATAGGAGCTGTTGTGCACAACTGATGTCTTTCATAATGAAGTGGGGGGAAATCTATGGTATTTGTGCTTTTCAAAGATTTCGCTTCAAATATATTCGTTAGAAAATTTCGGTTTATTTTAATTCCTGTTTGGACCGATGCATAATACCTATTATTTTTTAAATCAAATTTAATTTTTAATCCCTTATTTACGGAATTATTTATCAAGAAATTGATTCTTCTCAATAATTATATTCTTTAATATCTGAAGATATCCTTGAATTTTTCAATAATAATAATAATGTGAAATTTAGGTATATTTTTTCATTAAAACTAGTTAAATATATCGGTAGTTATAACATTTTTTGGAAAATATTTACAAAAATAATCAGATTAATTAACCAAAAATACTTTTATGGTTATATCACAATTCTAATAAAAGCAGTGTATTTAAATGTATTATGATCCTCTCTGTAAATGGAATGGCTTTTGCAGTTGAAAATGTTTCATGTAATTGTTTTAAGAAAAATTATAATGATTAAGAAAATTCTCACTTTTTGAAAATATTTAGCTTCGACCATTTCTCTACTCTGTCTAAATTTGATTGAGGGACATGGAAATCCCTACAGGGAATTAGATACAAGATAAGGGTGTCTGTAAGACCATGACCGAGAAACTCAATCGAATGCATTTAACCGAGAACTAGTGTAAATTTACAGAGAGTCTTGACCGAGAAACTCAATCGAAGGCATTTAACCGAGAATTAGTGTAAATTTACTGAGAGTCTTGACCGAGAAACTCAATCGAATGCATTTAACCGAGAATTGGTGTAAATTTACATAGAGTCTTGGCCGAAAAACTCAGTCGAATGCATTTAACCGAGAACTAGTGTAAATTTACAGATAGTCTTGACCGAGAAACTCAATCGAATGCATTTTACCGAGAACTAGTGTAAATTTACAGGGAGTCTAGGTTTTTTTTCTGTGTTTTTACAGAAATTTTTAACAGTGTAGAAAAAGCCATTGAGTCGCCAAAAATAAACCTTCGCAAGGGGGATAAATCAGTGCAGTCCTCTGAAAGGCATAGCTGGCAACTTTCACGCCTTTGTTTGTTACCTCTGAAATTCAATCAAAAGTTTCCCATTATTCGATCACATATTTCGACGATTTAACCCTCTTGCTTCCTTTCCTCAGGCAACGTAAAAGTAGCAAAATTTGCGCAACCCGAGATTTCCTCGGGGATTAATTTTTCCCACGGACGACTATTTTTTAATTCAACTCGGACCACTTTTTAAATACAAGAAATTCCATATAGACTTTAACAATATCTGCAAGAGAACTATACTGCAAAATTGATTTTCGTAAAATAGTGGTGCGAGAATATAAAAATAGTCTCCAGTGACAGCCCTGATTTAGCCTGATTTAAATGTTTGATTACTGATTCAGGTTTAGGTTAAAACAATTCTTTTACAAAAAATGTTTACATATTTAAACTCTAAACTATATATAGATTAGAAATATGTAATAAAAAATATGCGCAATTTTTGAACCTATTTTGATAAAAAAAAATTTACACAGCGAGAGGGTTAATAAGGTAAAATTCATTATTAAATTTTTTTGGTATAAGGAGACAGTGTAAAACAGGGGTGTCAAACTGTGTCCCGCCTTATACCACTAGTTTTTTTAAAGAAATAGTCGACTTCTTGAATCTCAGAGATTCGACGATTAGATAAGGCAGTTATTTCTGTTAAATTTTAGTGGCATCTGGCGGGCCACAGTTTGACACCCTTGGTGTAAAAGT
Organism: Maratus speciosus; assembly: GCA_963932465.1. NCBI lineage: Eukaryota > Metazoa > Arthropoda > Arachnida > Araneae > Salticidae > Maratus > Maratus speciosus. The sequence continues at coordinate 479,114,372 of OZ010796.1, forward strand.
TTTCAGCTATACAAAGGGTTTTTAAACGGGAGTGGCTGAAACAGCTGTTACCTGACAAAAAGGTGCATAACCCCCTTAAACCCCTTAAAGATAGCTTAATATTTATTAAAATCATTAAAAAAGTATCTATTTTCTTAATTGCAGAAATTGAATAATTATAAGTTTTCTAAGTAAAATATGCCATTCGTTGTATGTTTGAGGTGAAATAAAAGTTGTTATAGAACATATTCACATTTGCTGAAAAACCATCATGCGGGATTTCAGCACCGTAATGTTTGTTTTACACAATACAAATTAATGCGAATAAGATCCTTATGTTTTACATTTTTACTACTTTACAAATTTTTAGAAATATTATTTGAAATAATGTATGTACATAAAATTATGATTATCAATATTTTTTTGGTTAGGATATATTTTGAAACATGGAATACAAAGCCCAACATTACAATCAGGACAAAATTATCGAGTTTCTTTTCGAAATATTTTGAATCGTCTATTCAGAATCACTGCCGCATTCACTAATATTTCAGTTACCATCAGAAATATTTGATCCATAAGAAACCATAATTTACTTAAGCACAGATCGTACAAACCAACACGGAACGCGATTTTTCGAAGATTTCATATGGAAATGCCAGTCAAATGTTTCTGGTTTCAATTTTTTTTTTTTTTTTTTCGGTAGTGTAACGTTTTTAAATCTCCAGCCCGGCAGTATCACGGTCACGAGAAGTAAAGAACCTGAGCCCGTCTTATTGACAGGAGTGATACTTAAAGCAGGGCTCGCACCGTTCCTAAAATTTTCGCACTTTGCTACCACTAAATTAATACGATAATCTTTGTTGTAACATTCTATTATAGATGTTAAAGGAATCTACCACGAAGAATTCTTATTTAAAATACTGGTAGCAAAGTGCGAAAATTTTAGGAACGGTGCGAGCCCTGCTTAAAGGGTTAAAAGTAATTATAATCGAAAAAATGTTTTGCGATCGGAAGCTTTGGTCATAAATGTTACTGTTATGCTAAAAATAATAAAACGATATTTTGAAGGGATTTTTTTTTTTTTGGGGGGGGGGGGATTGGAAAGTCCGTTGCACCCTTAAAGCTCTCCTTGTCAAATGAGAAATGCGTGTGACCACCTTAAACGCAGGGTTGCCAGTTGGGACTTTTCTTTATTCAGATATTCCATATTCACATTAAAAATTACGATAGAATTTTTTTTTATTTAATGACATAGATTTCATGATTTCATAAAGTAAAAATTCTTCTTTAGAAATTTCCTGTAAGAATTTGAAATATCTGTATTTAAAAAAATAAAAAAAAATCAAACTGGTAACCCTGCTTAATCCTTAAATGCATGAATTATTCTTTTAGAATTGTGTTTTTTTTATTCTTATATTAAGTATTAGACACCAGAAATTTTAAGATAGATTTTTAACTTTATTCAGTAGCATATTTTGTAATTTTTACAGGATTAATAGTTTTATATAAATATAGTGGTTGCTAAGAACTTAATTTATTTATTAAAAGGGAAATAAAAAGTGATGCAGATATGCATCACTATGCATTTAAGGGTTAAGCCAACCAGGAGCAAGTAATTGAGTTTCTGTAATGACGAATTCAATTCGAAAATTTTATTTGAAAATAAGAAAATACAATCGTACAGTTTTTTTTTTCACGAAAATAATAAAAACAAAATTTTGTTCGAAAATTCTGGTACAAAATTTAATTAAAATTAAGTGGTATAAAAATATCTCACAGCCCTTCAAAGGGTTATTAGTCTCCGCTAGTCACACGAAAACAGCAAGTTAATGTTAAACCAATGTGAGTACTTTTTTTTAAATTTCTTATTTGCTTTTCAATATTTTTAAAAGATTTTTTTGCATAGGATTTTTTATATTGATCTCTTACCAGGCATTCTTTTATTTTTTCGATTTTGGCGGCGGATATTTTTTTTTCCGGAGACCAAAATAAAAAAAGTAAAGAAGTACCCATTCTCAGACAGCCTATGCAAAACTATCATCGAGAAATTCGAAAAGAACGCACCCATTGATTTAACATCAGCTTGCAAGTATCTTTACGTTGCTAGCATAGAATCACACAGAAATATGAATTTAGAAAGGTAAGCGTCAGGGATTCTCGACGATCGTAAAATTCCAAATGGAAATTTAAAAACATGATTGCTCATTACCACAGCTGTATATTGTGTTGGACACGTGCTAACTATGCATTTTACAACCAGCATTTCAGAATAGTATTCTTTTATTAATTGAATAATTTCCCGATTGTATAAAGCGAAGATTACTATTCTGGAATACTGGTAACAAAATGCAAACTTTGCACATGTCCAAAAGAGAGCCCGGCTGATCACTCTACAGATTTTTCAAAAATCAGTTTTTACCAGTTAAAAAATGACATAATGAATTATAAAATATGGCATAGAACCATTAAAATTTGACGAATTACATTTACAGATATTGTTACCTTAAATTTTAACCATTTTGAAAAGGCAATAAATATTTTAAATTTTGCTCAAGTAAGACTTTTAAAATTTATCATTGTCTTTGTGAAAATACGCATTAAATTTGTATATTATATATTGAATTTAGTAAAATAAATTATGAAAATGCAATACGAAGTTAACGGGCTTCACATTTCTGATGGTGGAAACCAAAATTTGAAAACGGTATTTGGTAATGAGTCTTAATATCTTATAATCTTCGCATTAATAATCGTCTTAATAATCGTATTTTTTATTTTCGCCATGGTTACAATGGGATTTCCCCATCTGTGAGGGGAACACCTGTTTCGATGCAAATTTTAAAAGCAACACTGCACAATAATTTGAAGCCAAAAAAAAAAAGTATTTTATGTTTACGCTGTGATACTTGGTACTTAATATTAATGAAAATTATAATTTGTGAGCGATTCTGCAAAGTTCTTCTTTTTATACTATCAATAATTTTAAAAAAAGAAAACGTCTTTTTATCAAAATTTACGGGGATCCTGGTAGAGAAAGATCACGAAAATATGACATTTTTACTTTTTTGACTTAAAAAATACTCTAGAGTTTTTAAATCAAAATTACACAAACATCATGTAAATACAATAATTAGATTAAACGATATAACCTGTTTAATGTTGTACTCTATGTGTTCATCTAAGGAATACTCAGAACTTTAAACGCATTATCTCTAAATGTATCTTTCGTTTCAAGATCAGTCATTATTAAAATGTAAAACTACGGACGGAGTACTGAATGCGCCACTGAGTTTAAAAAAAAAAAACAGCTCCGAATTCTCAAATGCGATTAATAACATAATTATGGGTACCTGCTCCTGATTTACTCTCTTTCCTAATACCCTACGTTGTCACACAACGTTTAACGTTGAGGTTCGCAGTTCTTCCTGCCCATTTTCAATATTTTTACTGACAAGCCACCATAGGTGCATGGAAGACACAGATCGTGTATGTGTGTAATTTATTCTATTTTCATTCTCAATTAAATTATTTTTCAATAAATTTGGTGTTTATTACTTTTATACTATTACTAGGCATCATGTCCCTAAAGGGATTTTGCGCCATAAAACCCCAATCAACCAACCAACTAGGCATTGAAATAAAGAAGAATACCATCAGTTGGTATTTAGACTTTAAAAGATGTTAGCGTAAGTGCAGTGTTTTATGTTACTATTAACCGACTGTGTTTTTAAAGGTTAAATTGATATATTTAAATTTCTATGAAAGATAAACTTATAAGAATTCCTACTTTTATTTTCTGTTATATTTTGATCAACTTGTCTTCAGACTTACTTTGTTTTGAAAGAAAACTTTGAAAATACGATTCTTGTAGTATAAAATGCACCTATAAAAATTATATTTCCTTTAAAAAAATATTTTCTTTGTAAATATTTTCTAAATTTGGAAGGCTTAATTAACATTTATTCTTTTCTGCACTGAAAAATAAAAAAGTATGCAAAAATTTTCATTCTTTCAGAAGATATATCAATTTTTAAATATGACTAAAATTAATAAATTTTAATTTTTAATACAAACTTTAAATTTCTTAAAGAATTTACGATTCGAACTAACTGTATGTATATAAACATATATTTCAATCAAATAAAGAATAAAAATATTAAAAAAGATAATTGCAATCCTCAACATCCTTCAAACCCCTTTAAATACAAGCCACCAAGCTACCACTATTTTAGAATAGAAAAATTTGCCTTAGTTAATGACAGAAACGAAGATTGCCATTCGCAATATTTGGTGGTAAACGATTTTCAGGCAAAAAGTTGAAGATCCCGTATTTTATATTTTTCTGTAAAGATGAGGCATGTGAATTTTCACAAAATACAATTTAATCTCGCAATACTTTTTCGCAGGCGATCCACAGTAAAACTTTCCTTAGAATTAATGTTCTTTCTATCTTCGTGTGCTTTTCGGGGACGTGGCCTTTAGATAAATATGCGTTACTAATTTATTTTTCTCTCTAGAATAACTCCATTAATCTTCGTAACAAGCTTTTACTTCAGCACAGAGTAATAAATATACCTTTATTTGTCCGCTCTGAAAGTTTGATGTGTCATGAACGTTATATTACGTCAATCTTTTCGAATATGTTTGGCCACAAGCTCTGCTCGTTATCATTTTGTCCAGATCTCGAAAATAAAGCCGTAAATTCAAAGAAGGATTTTATGTTTTTCTCAATGACTACATTTTATAAGAAGACATTTTCTTCCAATTTCAATTGGAAATATTATTTATTTTATTTCAAAGTTGTTCAGAATTTATCACAGATTAAAAAAAAAAAAAAAAAAAAAAAAAAAAAAACTAATTAAGCTATTCCCACTTGACATTCTGAAAATTTTATAGAATCCTGGATTCAGATAAATTTCTAACACAATGGTATTAGCTGGATTGGAACACTGGACCTCCTGTCTCAAAACTGGAGATGTTATCCTTGAACCACCAATGTATGATAACATCACCTCTTTGTTTATCTTTTATAATCTGTCCCATTTACTTGGTGATTTTCCAAATAGAATAGGTCGAAAACGGTTTGTAAATGATTGGGAAATCGCTTTTAACACATTCTTGGTCGGCGTCTCATGTTATACGTTCTGCTTTTCTATTTGTGCTTGTACTGTCGGCATTGCATGTTATTTGACGAAAAGAAAAATTGCATCTTTTAAAGTGAATTCGTGGCGAGTTACGCTTCGCGTTATAGTCCGCGATTATTTTTTGTATTTCAGAATATTGCTAAGACATGGCGCAACTATATTGTTACTTTTTTTTCTGTAATATTGATATTTGGTATATTAAAAAAATTTCAAAATACTTTTGATATTCTTTTTTTTTTTTTTTTCAAAGTAAGCAATAAAATAATCTGCAATAAATGTATTGTATATTTAGTAATTAACTAATCATAATTAACATAACTCTTAATAACTAGGTCGCTTGTAGACATTTAAACATTTAATAAGCACTTCACAAACAAACACATAACTTACAGAACGTCAGTCACATGACAACACAAGTAAACAGAACAGAATCTCTGAAAAAGAATTGTGGGAGAAAAGGAACTTTGGTGCTGCCATCTACATATATTAAACTGAAGCTCAAACATGACAAAATGATTTCAATGTGTTTTTTTTTTTTTTTTTTTTTTTCTCTGATGGCCAAGAAGAATTGTAAAGCTTTTTTCACGGCAAGGTTGTAAAACCATGTTCAAATACATTTTTTACGTATTTTTATTAATTCTTTTAATGCAGATACTTATCTTAAATACCTCAAAGCGATACATTTATTAAATATAGTATCAGACTATTTTTTAATTTAAAACTTGGATGCATTACGGGAAAAACAGGAGATCAGTGAATGGGTTATTATTACATTTACGATCACCAGTAAGTCAAGGAAGAAACTGCTTACTAATAAAAATATTTTGAATTTTCGAATTCAGAAAAAAACATACAAGTGTGTTTCAAAATTATGTGTCAGAAATGTAAAGGCAGGTAAAGGGGAATTTAGTAAGCAGATTTCGCATAGGAATGTGGGTGCGAAAATGCAGCGCAGAGGCGGTAGAGGGCGCTGTTAAGTTCAGGGGATAAAAACATTTCGCTGGCTTCGATCGTCCTTCTCTGCACGGATTTCCAGCAACATGCATCGTTGCACCAATGCGGAGCTTGCCGGCGTGCATTTCATGTATGAGGCTGCGCAAGAAAATTTAGCAGCTCTTCAAAGAATGTACATGGAACGATTTCCAAGTAGGAATCTGCCGGATCACCAAACATTCGGGTGTCTTCATCGGGAGTTGTACGCGAGTGGATCATTTTATGCGACGAGGCGTGAAACGGGCACTGGAAGATATCGCAGAATTCCTCCAGTGGAAAAAAGCAATATTATTCACAGTAGAGGAATGTCCTTAGAAAAGCTCGAGAACTGTTGGACGTGCGCTGGGTTTGAGTCATTTCCTTGCGCAGCCACATGCATGAAATGCATGTCGGCAAGCTCCGCATTGCTGTAACGATGCATGTTGCCCGAAATCCGCGCGGGGAATGACGATTCAAAACAACGAAGCGCTTTCATCCGTCGAATTCGACAGTACCCTCTACTGCCTCAAAACTGCATTTCTGTACCCACATTCATATTCGGAATTTGCTTACTAAGGTCCTCTCTACCTGCATTTACATTTCTGACACATAATTTTGAAACACCCTGTATATTATTTTTCAGCAATAAAAAAGGCTTTTTTCGACCAGATAAAAAATCCTATCATGAAGGCATTAAATACCTAATCCACCGCCATCTGATTTGTACGAAAATCTATATAGTTCTTCCGAAAGTGGTCTTTAACATATTCGCCAAATCGGAACTCAATAGGAAAAATCATTTCGAAGCTATCGTATTCAATCACACACACACACACACACATACACACACACACACACACACATATATATATTCTGATTTCAACACTTTGCTTACACTATGTCTTCAGAAAGTAAAAATGCGTTATTGGAAGTTATGCATTATTGGATCGCTCCAGAGTCGTTAAGATACGAATGTGATCCACAAAGTAACGACCGTTTAGCTGTAAAAACCTTAAAAACAAAATTTTCTTCTAAAAAATTATCAACCTACGTAAGTGAAGCTTACTTTACATCGTTACATAATCACTCCCTCCATTTAGGCATTTTTCATATCCGTTCAAGAGCTTTACAATCCCCATCTTATACTTGGCTGCCACTGGTCCCGTATTAAGCCAATTGTTTACTGCAGTCTTCCACTCATCATCACTTCCCATCATGCATACATTTTTTTGAAGCCAAGATGTTCTGACACAATATGACCAAGCAAAGAACGTGAAATGTGTGGGAATGCAAGGACTCGACGCCGAGGGCAGTTGCACATCGCAAACATCAACGAAATTTGTGCATGATAAGAAGAGATGATGAGTCGAAGACTGCAAGTGAACAACTGGCTTAATACGAGACTGGCGGCAGCCGAGTACAACATGTGAATTGTAAAGCTCCTAAACAGATATCACAAATGCCTAAATCTAGAGGTGATAATGTGGAGAAGTAAAGTAAACTTCACCAGAAGAGGGGGATAATATTTTTGAAGACATGTTTATTTTTAAAGTTTTTACAGCCGAACGGTCGTTACTTTGCGGATCACCCTCGCATATAAATTTTTTTTTTAATTACATGTATTTACTATTATTTTAAAAGTACCTTGTTTAAATTCAATAGTTGAACTTCTTGTACCGATTTTAAATGGGAAAATCCAACTGCGTCAATAATGCGAGGAAATCTGATACCCAATATCGTACATACTCATGCTAAAGTATATACCAGTACCTAAAAACATGCAATAATGGAAGTCTTAACATACCGATTGGATAAAGCTTTTATTAATAATATTGGATTATAGTTTTAAATCTCTTTTTTCCCCCTCAGATGATGTAGCCCACCAGCTTGACTAGTAGTTAGGACAATGGCCGAGTTAGAATTCCGACTCAGGCGTGGATGTTTATAATGGGTGGGAATCCACTTTAAAAGGGGGTATAAAGGCTACGGTCATATTTACACGGGAGGTCTGTTTAGACCTCCCGTATAAAATATGACTGTAGCGTCCCCAACTAACCAAACTTCATATGATGCAAGGTTTTCCGAGAAAAAATTCTAGTTCATTAGATTGTTTTTAAATGATAATACGAATGCCTATTCATGACCCATCCCAATGAAATAATGTTTCAAACATGTTATCTTTATTTTCACAAAAAACGAGACTGATTATCGATTAGAAAGAAAGTTAGCAAAGTCACACACGATGAATAATACAATACCGTAATTGCGCAAAAAAAGAGGAAAAATAGAATGTGAGAATGAAATGTGGCGAATTTTTCTGCTTCAAATTTAATTGCAATGCGAGGGCGATTAATGCGCAAGTAAAACGAAAAATTCTTCTTTAATCCTTCCAATTTCACGATTTTATGGCGATTGGTTGGACCTGGCCGATAGTATGTTTTTATTGTAAATGGTGATATAGTTGTGAATGTTGTATGATTTTTCTACGACTTGTCTCACAAATAATGCCATAACTTAATAAACAAATATCGTATAAAGATATAAAACATACAGAAACTTTCGTTTCAATATTAATAACAACAGGCACTTAATAAACCAGCGGTTGCTAAACCGAGCAACACTTATTAAATCCTATGGAAAACAGCTCATTTTGAAGTACAGTTCTACGCACAAGGAATATATTGTTCAGAAAAACAAACCGATCAAACAATAGCTTAATTAAAATACCAATATACATAAATATTAATTTGTCGTTTTCTTCCCCATTTGACTCACATATTAGTTTACATTTGGGTGATATAGTTAGTTATTCGTACCACTTTCTAGATGGCAAAACATATTATTTTATCCATATTCATTTTCACGCTATCTCCAACATGACGCCTGCTATAATTTGCCTGCTCTGTATATGACATGGGGAGTCGGTATAAATCCGGTTGTATCTTTTATATATATATATTGCTGTTGTTGTTGTTATTTCTTGAGTTGTTTTTTTATATTTTTTAAAATGATTTTTGTCTTAGTTTATTGAATTTTCATTTATTTTTGGTTACCTTTACACTAGAACGCCCGGAAACCTTACTCAAGTTTCATAAAAGTATTTCGCTCCAGAATTTTTATTTAATATTATTTAACTGATTTATCTAACGTAATTCTGCGTTGCTCAAATTTAACTTATTTTGCGAAAAAAAAATCTGGTTAAAATGGACATTTAATCCTGTGGTTGGAGTCGAATCGACTCCTTCCGGGCGTTCTAGTGTTAATTTATTTCAACCATATTGGTTTTTTTTTCGATATATTATAAAGAACTTGATGTTGTCAAGTTTTGGCCTTTTTCGACAATATTCGATGAAATAATATATATTCACTGTAAACTGAAGATATGAGGTTCCTCTGACGATTCGGTATCACATTCACAGTTTTTTTTTTTTTCATTCTACCGTTCAATACTTTTTATCATTTATTTTTACATTTATCTTAACACATGTGAAAATATATTACTATCTATATATGTATATCTATGTGTATATAAATCGTTCCAGTAGTCTCCGGAAAAAAGGTCAGCAGTTTGCCAGAGGATTTCACAAATATTTTGCGCCTTTAACTAAAAATAAAAATACATTGGTAATCCGTTTCGTAAAAGGAATAACATGTAATATCTGTTATGTATCCTTTCCATGATCAGTTATGATACTTTTTAATATGTGATAATTCAATACAATTAAAAATATAATAGTCCTTTCTTCAACAAATGAAATAATTGTTACAAGCCAGACATCTTCCATAATCCTATTAGGATTATGGAAGGTGCTTGCACACCCAACCATCGCTCTAGCAATCATTTATTTTCCTGATATGGCGCTTATTTATAAATGAATGGTTTTTCATGGTTCATATTAGAGTGATATGAAAATAAAGAATGTTGTTTCGTTCACCAATTAAGCTGACCCACCCGGCGTTGCCGTTAGGCGGTCCGTCACAAAATAGCAAAAAACGGAAAAAAACTGTTAAAGTCACAATAGAAAATTGAGAAAAATTAAAAAACTACTGCACGAATTCCAAATAAATTTTATTGAAAAAAGAACAAAATTTATTATATGTAGCCCACTATAGTGGACTAAAACATTCAAACTGGAATTCGCCTCCGAATAATAAAAAAAAAAAAAAAAAAAATAGGAGCGAAATGCAACAGAATGCTAAAAACAGCACTGCAAATTGCAGAAGACAAAATTTACCATATTAGGCTAAATTTTTGAAACTGTATTCCATTTACGAATGTAAAAAAAAATCGCTACGGAACTCTGACAAATGATACAAATCGCACTAACTTCAAAATTCGCGGAGGATAAAATTTGTTATATTTGGATAAAAGTTTCAAACTGTCAAAAGTTTTTCCAGGTGTCAGAAAATCGCAACGGAACAGCACTGTAAAAAAAATCCGTCAATACACAAAATTTTCCGTAAAATTTTACGGAATAGTTTCATCTTTCTAAGAAAACAATACAATTTCCGTAATTGACATTATGAGATTATAAATCCGTGTAAATACAGTAAGTCTTCCGTAAATTTTACGGGATGTTTCTGTATCGCTTTCAAAACAGTACAATTTCCGTAACTGATGTTTAGAAATAACTGACATGTTTGGAAAATGAAGGAATTAATTGTTGTATGCAAGGACGGATCCAGCCCTTAATTTAGAGGGAGATGGGGGGGGGGGGGGGGTATGCCTCTTTTTGGGGGGGAGGGAAGGATGGTGGTCACACCATTTCATGATCAATTTTTTTACTGAAGGCTATTCCCAAATTAAAACTGACGATTTTTGTGATACTTTCGTGAATTCATTTTCATTCATAAATACAAAAAAATTGCATTAGTATTCGTATATATATATATTTCATTCAGATACCAAGAAATCGAAGCATTTCCCATTTTCATATAAATGCGAAGAATATTTCAGAAATGTTGTCAAGTTACCATTTTAAGCCAATTTTTAGGACTTGAGAGCCACAGAAATGTCGTCATGAGGGAGCAAGTAGCATTCGCGTTCGTAAATTTTGTTTAAAATGCCAAATTTTGTGGAATTTTTGGAAAGATCTTTTGCTTTTATTAAAAAATGGAAAATACTTTTTAATCACATAGTTTCAGAATAAGTGCACTTGCAAATTTCTTGAGATTAAAAATATTTTCACGGATGTATCAGAAATTACCTAATTTTGATTTGAGTAGAGCTTTAAAGAGCCAGAGAGATTCAGATTGTTGAACGGGGATTGGAGGACGGGGGGGGGGGGGGGGGGGCGGTCATGACCCTTGGATCCACCACTGGTTGTATGTACTTGTCTTACAGTGATATTATTTTCAATGAAACGCCAATATTGGCTAAATGTGGCTCTATATTGAAAATATATCCAATGATTTCCCAATATGTCGGTTTTACTTGGGTTTTCAAGTAAAACCGCTAAAAGTTTTGGCGTCATCTATGCAAGTACATTTAAACTATATAGTATTTTAACACTGTAGCATTTTTCTTTCTTCCTTTCTTTTTAAATAAAAAGTTTTTAAATTGTTTTTAATTTTTTTTTTTTACAATATTTAAATAAATAATCTGATATTTAAATAAATTTTATTAATTCTTTTTAAGTTTCAGACAGTTGAGAAGGAAATGTTATAGTTTATTTTTCATAATGATTTTAAAATAATACTTATTATTATTTTTAAAAAATTGAAAAACTCTATTTTAAATTTTAATATTTTTTAATCTATTCACTTTAACGGATTCGCGCATAAAACTTAAAACATATCTGAAACATAAAAACGAAATTATAGATGTATATACAAATAAATAAATAAAAATAATAGTATATTAAAATTTTTAAAATCTTGCAAAAAAGAAGCAATTAATACTTATAATACATTCTTTCCTGCACGTAATATTTTAAAGACTAATTTTTTTTCTTTTTATAAAGCATGAAATTAAAAAGCTAAATTTTCAAAATTATGGAAATATTCAGAATTGTACACTCAATTGAAAAATATCCCCAACGAAAATGCGTTCCTTGTTTAACATCGTGCCATTACTTCATAAAAAGCATCTGAAATAAGTAACGATATTTGGAAGCGTAACTCGAGTCCCCAATGGCATAGTGGATAAGGGCGCTAATCTGGTAGAGGCCGGTTCCCCAGTTCGATTCCACCCTAGGTAGGTGTTGTTTCATTACTGTTATTTGAATAAATTAGAGATACGCTACCTTGATAAACGTGTCTGTTGAAATTGATAAAGGTGTAAGTTACTCGAAAAGTTATATGATTTTTTTTTTTTTTTTTTTTTTTTGCCTTTGAAACAAAAAATTTTAAATGCGGATATATGAAAAAAAAAATAAAAAACGGAAAATTTTTGTGAAAAAACGGAAAATTTTCTGGTATTTACGGAAAAAAAAATTCCGTTAAAAAACGGAAATAGTACTGGCGTCTGGATTGCCAGTACTATTTCCGTTTTTTAACGGAATTTTTTTTTACAGTGAGGGAAAAACGTTAAAAATTGCATTAAAATACGCTAAAATATCTAAAATCGCATAGAGGACAAAATTTAATAGATACTTAGATTGAAAATTTTTGAAACCGAATTTCTTTCACGAATGTCAAAAAATCATCGCGGAACGCGGATGCTAAAGATCGCATTCAAAATCTCTAAAAATTTTTTTAATCCGGAGGATAAAATTTACTGTATAAGGCTAAAAGTTTAATGCCAAATTCTTTTCCAAATTTCAAAAAGGCGTCACGGAACGCAAAAAACAGATAAAAATGGTTAAAAATTCAGAAATCGCAGGGATGAAAATTTGCTATACTGGACAAAAAGTTTGAAACCGAATTCCTTTAACGAATGTTAAAAAATCGACGTGGAACGCGAAAAAGCATTAAAAACTGCATAGAAAATCTAATAAAAAATTGCAAAATCTTTAAAAATCACGGAGGACAAAATTTTCTTTATTAGTCTAAAAGTTTAAAATTGAATTATTTTTACAAATGTGAAATATCGGCGAAAACCCCCCCAAAAACCGCTAAAAATTGCATTGAAAATTTCTTTAAAAATCACTAAAAATTAAAAAAATTGAAACTCCTTTTACTAATGTCAATAAATGCCAAAAGCTTAAAAATCTAAATTTTGCATTAAAAACCGCATTCAGAATCCCAAAAACATTAAAATACACGAAGTTCAAAATTTACTATATTAGGTTAAAATTTCGAAACTAAATTAATTTTACAAATGTCAATGAATCACAGCGTAACGCGAAAATCCGCTAAAAAAAACCAAAATCGCACAGGACAAAATTTACTATATTGCAGCGTAACGTAAAAATCTATAAATCCCTATAAAAGTTGCTAAAAAATCAAAAATTGCACGTGTCAAAATTTATAATATTAAGCTAAAAGTTTGAAACCGAATGACTTTTACGAATGTCAAATATCGCCGAAGGACGCAAAAAAGGCTAAAAATTGCATTCAAAAATGCTTTTAAAATCGCTAAATTAAAAAAAAAAATCGAGGAGGAGAAAAGTTGCTGTTTTCGACTAACAGTTTGAAATTCCTTTTACAAATGTCTAAAAATGCGAAATGCATAAAAAAGCTAAATTTGCATTGCAAATCGGGTTAACCCTTTCAGGGCACACGATCTAGCCACCTAATTTTGATTTCAAAACTAACAATTGGCACCAAGAATATTTTAATCAAATCTTGCTTTTTTAATGAAAAATGCAAAATAGCGGGTTTCTATTTTCTACGAAATTCGCTTGAAACTTCTCGTGTCAGTCAATTATTTCATCATTTTTACGAACAGAATTCTTCAGCCCCTGAAAGGGTTAAAAATTGCAAAAACTTCAAAAATCATGAAGGTCAAAATTTGTTATATTAGGCTGAATGTTTGAAACCAAATTCTTTGCTGAATGTCAAAAAAATCACTGCGTAACGCGGGAAAACGCCAAAAATCTCTTATAAATCCAAAATCACCAAAGGACAAAATTTACTATATTGCAGCGTAAAGCAAAAAAGCTTCAAATCGCATAAAAATCGCAAAATTGAAACCGGATTCTTTTTACTAATGTAGGAATATCGCCTCGAAACGTGAAAAAAACGCTAAAAATCGCATAATAAATTAAATTTTAAAACAATCTTAAAAAAAACCTCACATCGGAGGTCGAGGTGCAGTATTTCAGATATAAGGGTTCCTTCAGGCCAAATGTTGCAGCTCTGCGTGGAACGGTCCCTTCAGAACACAACACATACACACAAATTTCTTTCTTCATTACCCGACTGTCAAGAAGGGTTATGTGTTTCACGCGTATCTGGATACGTGGATTTCTTTATACCCTCGAAACATCCCAACGGCTGGATGGATTTTAATGAATGAGGACTCTATCCATTCGTCTTAACAGCCCAATGGTTATAGGCAAGGTTTTGTTTTATAAATTTAAAATGGCGGCCGTAAAATACAAAATGGCGGTAGAGAAGAGATAAAATGTTTACGCACCCTATTGAGTGGCATATCATTGGATAGGTCTTCCAAAATGAAGACGATGTTTCATTGACTATTTTACAGTCAGAAGCTCCGTTTAAGTATTACACAACCTGAAAGTTGTGTAGGTAGGATGTGTAGCTTTACTTTAACTCTAACCTTCATAGACATCTATAGGCCTCATCAAAACAGTGTTTATAGATAGGAACTAACAATTAAACACAAATTAAAAGTCATCAATACAAGTAAATAATTAAAAAAAAATAGGTAAGTAATATAAAAAATACTTTCACATTGATGAGAAATAATTAATTAGTTCGCTTTTTACGCAGTCGGGTTTTTTGATTTTCTAAATTTAATTTTTACTTGTGGATATCTAAATTCTTAAAAAAAAATAAAACTCTACCATTTAACATTATGGACTTCCGTAGAAATATATCATAAATAATAATAATTAAAAAAAGTAGCAAAAATCTCTTTCAAAAGTGAAACTCTTTTGAATGCAAATAAATATAGCGAGGCTTACGATGTTCTTTAATCAAAATTTAGAAACCATTCTCGAATATAACAAACTATAAATCGTTTTAAAGATTTTTTAACGTATAATATAGTAATGTGAATATTTAATAATTCAATAAATCAGATCTACAGGATTAATTTTCAAATATCCGACATGAATATGACGATGATGAGAGATGACAAATTTTTTTGAATTTTTAAGCATAAAAAAGTTTCGATGGAAGACAAGGTGAGAAAACCAGATAGGAGAAGAAAGAATCTAAGTCTAAGAGAAAACAAAACAGTAATAAGATTTTTGAGTTTCTGGTTTTTTGTGGCAAAGTTTTTGTACTTTCCCACACCCTTTGAGGGGCAAGCAATTGTTTTTCTGTAATGTTGAATTCCCACCGGAAATTTGGAAAAATTTTATTTCAAAATAAGAAAAAGCAATTTTTGAACTCTTTTTCATCAAAGCTCTAAAAGTAAAACTTAATTAAAAGTTTCTGGTGCGAATCTTAATTAAACGCAGGTGGGATATAATATATCCCACCGCCCCTCAAGGGGTTAATACGAATTACATTCTGATTATTTTTCATGCTGTTTATTTTTCAATTAATTGTACAGTCCTGGAAAAAAAGTTATCACCCCCTACTAACTCTGACACAAATCATCAAATAACTATGGGACTTGGTACCAATAAATCAGCAATAACGTCTACTAAATAAAACTATACTTAAATTTTCTTAGGAGGTCGTTTGCATATAGAAATTCTACCAAACTTTAAAATTTTTATACAAAAACCTAATTTTGACGTGATCTTTTAATTCTTCTTTTTAATTAAATCATGTAAATTATAATTTCGGATACCAAACGGAAGTCATTCTGTCAAATAGTTTAGGCTTTATGCAGATTTAAAGTTTGGAACTCCTAATATTAAATTAATTTTTAATTGTTACAAAACATATTGTAATGCTGATAGTTTTTTAAGCATAACTCAAAAACCACTTTTCGGAAACAGCTGTAATTTTGGATTTGATTATTTGAAGCAGTGTTGCCAGATTGGGGACATTTTTGTCCCCAGATTGTTGATTGTCACCAATTTTTTGAAATAGAAATATCCGGCCTATTTAGAAATAGATTAAAAATTCTGAAAAATTAGCGAATTATACTATTTTTAAAAAGTTGTGGCAGTCAAGTAATCTGAATTAAAAAAGCCCCCAATCTGGCAACACTGATTTGAAGCTCCCAGAAATTTATTTATGTTAAAAAATACATGCGTTACTGTTGTAAAGAAATTGACAAAAGTTCCGTCAAATCATTTTAATAGAAATTTGTTCACTTTACTTTTAAACTGTATTGTACAGTATTTGATATAGATTGATTCTACTTTAAATCATAAAATCAAATAAATATGGTGTATAACTATTGATGTATAAAAGGTGTATAAAAGCTTTGTGGTTTTCAATATTTTAATGGACCGCAAATTACGTAATCGGCACCTGCTTTGACTAGCTTCTACCATAAAGATCATTTAGTAAAATATCCTGGCTGCATTCCCTTTCAATACACAAAGAAGTTTTAGGCAAAAATTTAGATTTCATGGTCTCAATACCTGATTGAAATCTTCTAGTCCAAACATATAAAAGTTTTAATAAAAGTTTGTTAAAATGAATGTATGCAGACAACCGTCTTAGGAAAATTTAAGTACAACATTAATTAATAGATTACAGATCGATATTGATAGATTATTCATCGATTAATATTACTGATCAATTTGTATCTGTCCAGTTATTTATACGATAATTTGCTGTAGGAGGTAATAACATTTTCCCCTCATCACTATATTTATAGTAATAATTTAGTATTAGACATTTTGTTACGCTATGTTATGCCATACTGAACGATTAAATTTCTATTGCGAAATTTGGATTTTTTATTAGATTAGACAGAACATGATTGCTAATTTATAATTGACCCAACAAGATAATTTGAGGCGTTTAAAGACAGAGTGGTGAAAAGATTAACTTTGAAAAATGAGTTAAGAGCCTTCACTATTCACGCGAAGAAACTGGTAAGCTAATGTTAAATCTATGAGAGTGTACTTTTAAAATTTCTCGCTTGCAATTTAATATTTTAAATTATATTCTTTTTGTATAGGATAGATGAGGTTGATCTTTAACGTTATTAGTTTGCAGTTTTTGGTTGAGCGGGCTGCCACGTGTAACAAGTGTTCAGACTGATCGAAAAATTGGAAGATTGGTGTCAAACTAATTTTTTCCGTAAGACAATTTAAAAAAAAGTGCCGGTGTGGATATCTCAAAGGACACAATACATAGACGTATAAGAGAATGCAAAAACTTCGTTTGATAAAAATGTCTTGCAAAACGCGCCTAAAATCACACCATAAACATACCAGAATGGATTGGGATTGTAAGTACACGTCGTACTGGAAGAAGTAGCTCACTGTATTGTTCAGTCACCAAAAAAATTAAATATGATGGTCCTGACGACTAGAATTGCTGCGGTCATCACCTCAATTAACAGCCATGCAAGGTCTTCAGTTGACGACAAGGTTATCTCTAATTTCTTGGAGAGTGATTGGCTTTAACTCCTTAACGGTCGCATAAAATTACGGTTTAAAATTCCAAAATGCTTATTGGCACCACTTTTTTTTTTAAAAAATATTCACCTTATTTAATGACAGGTATAATGATACCATAATAAAGCCAACAGCACTATTTTATAAAACTGGTGGGAATCAAATAATCTGAATAAAAGACACAGCCCGTGAATATAGCGCGAATAGACGCTTTCAGTCGTGACGTCAGATATGACGTTTTGCTTGGATACTGACTCCAAACAAGCCGTTGCTATGCTGTGTTTTCTATTTATATTATATTTTATAGCTATATTTTGAAGCTATATCTCATAGAAATATGTTTTAATACTTTATATGCAGTGGTAACATTTTCTACAATTTATATTTAATAACATATGAAACATAGCAACCGTTTGTTTGGAGTCAGTTTCCAAGCAAAACGCTATGATTGACGTCACACTGAAAACGTCTATTATGGGGTTAATGGCCAAACTTCCATGGTGTTTCTCCATGGAACATAGAATTCAATAAAGTATTAAGAGGCATTTGAGCAACATCTACTTCCATTTGATGATTTTTTAGGGGGTGAAGAGGGAAAATTTCAGCACGAAAAAGCTTCAAAGCACATATTTAAAAACATTGGCTTTCCGAGAAAAATGTTATAGTTTCAGATTGGTCAGGGTTAGGCAAGACACAAACTAAATTAAGAACATTTGGACTATCCTAACAAGTGAAGTATACAAGAATGGAAAGCAATTTGATTTTAAGTAAAAGAAGTAATTGAAAAAGCATGGCATTCTTTTCCCCCCAATAATATTTCAAAACTAATTGATTCATAAGAAACATGGTTATTTGAAGTTATCCCAAAACAGGAAACCAGTATTAATAACTTTCATAATCTAAAAATTTTAAATGATATGTTTTTATAATAGTGCCTACGCTTTTGAACACTATATAGTTAAAGTTTTTTATGAGTTTTTATTAAAGTTATAATAATGTAGCAATATATTCATTATGTTTTCGTCACTCTACGCCATAGATTAACAAACATGATAGCACAGACCCAGAAAAATTTGTAGTGACAGATACTAGCATCACTAATGACAATCAGGAAAACCCTAACAAGCTTCCGAAATTTACCTGTGTATAGGAAATCTGTTTATGTTCTATGCTTTTAATATCCATTGTTTGATTGTATTGTTGTTCTCTCCGATGCAGACATTCTCTTTAAGTTGACTGTGCGTTGACGCGTTCTTTTTATTATTAATTATTTTATACTTATATTTATATTTATATTATTTTATTTATTTTATATTTATGCGTTTTTTGAAGCCATATAGTTTTAGTAAAATCTAATACGAAATTAGACTTATAATTAAATATTTTTGTATTCGGTATGGCAATATTAAATACTTATGACAATCTTTGTGTAACTATAATAATATTATACGCAACATAATAAATTTATTTACAATCATTCAAAAAAGACGACAGTTTTGTATAACTATAATAATATTATACTTAGCATAATAAGTTTATTTACAATCAATCAAATAAGACGACAGTTTTAGCTTATTTTTTGTTGCATTTATATTTTTCACCGGTAATTTGCGCAAAAAAAAAAAAAAAAAAAAAAAAAAAAGTAATAAGGAAGAGAAGAAACTGTAAGCTTCTGCTTAAAATGTAAACATATAAAATCTTAAAAAAGAAAGACCCTTTTAACCCTCTGTCTACCAGAAGGGTCCAATGGACCCGACATGTACATTCAAAATATTTATTCAAACCAGAAATTTCTTCAAAACAAACTAAATGTATAAATCAGACAATAATAAGTTAAATAAACAAATTAAATAGTTTTAAGTAAAAATTCTGGTGTAGAATGTTTTTATAAAACTTGAGTAAAATTTCCGGTAGTTCTAGGGTTAAGGTAGATATCCAAAGCAGACATATTTTGTGCAGGAGAAGTTATCAATAGAGGCTCTGCGATCAATATCGCATTACCATTAGGCTCTACAATTGGTCTCATATTGTTGATTAATCCGTGTTCTATGCGGGTTATTTCTGCGTGCCTGTAAACCTGAGAATGATGCCAGCAAGTATATTTTTCACAAAATTATTTGAAATTGTAAGAAATGCAATTGAGCTTACTTTTCGCCGCCCTTTTAAAAGTTTATTACACTGGGTTTCTTATATTAAACAAAATAATATTTGAAAATTTGAAACGCGTTTAAATATACAGTTCTTTCAATATCGCGCATTAAAGTATAGTACAGAAATTTAAATTTTTAGGTTTTACAAGTTAGGAAATTTAACTCATGCCAAGTTCCACAACAATCAAACACAAGTTTACTCAATACTATCCATCAGGTGGGAAAAACAAATCTACATTCATGGAAATCTGCCAAAATTTCAAAATTTTATTCTGAAACCTGAAACATTAACTACTTCCGTATTTACTGCGACGTATTTTTATAAATGAATGGATCTTGAAATTATTAGCAATTGAAAACACATTAGCTATTTACATTTTTTTCTGTGTTTTATTAGGCATACCAAACGAATTATCATTGCTTACAAATAATGACAACATAAAAGTATTTGAGCATTTATGAGGAAGCGCGAATAAGCTGCTTTAAGGAAGAGAGAAATAATAGAATCCTAATTTTGTGATCCTGATCGTGCGATTAAAACTTTAATCAGAATTCCATCTAGCCAAATATGCAATTATTTTATGCCTGTTAAACCTGAAAACCGAGTTTTAGATGAAGAAACGTCGACATATGAAGAATATTCTGAATTTTAGCGGTTTTGGGAGTTTTTCCACTTGACGAACGTGTATATTTATGAATTTATTTTAACGAGGAACGAGGTAGATGCATTTTTTTCCATAAAAAATACATACTTTGAACTTTCAAAAAACAGATTGTTATTTATATTAATTCAAAAGAGCCACTTTTATATTCACTTGCCCTGCATGTAACGTTTTGCGGTACCCAAAATTTCTCTGAGTAGTTTTATCTGAAACCAACGAAACGAACAATAAGCTGCAGATATATAGGGGAAAAGGGGCATATGTAAACATGAGACTGATATGAGCATCACAATTTTTCAATAGTTATTATATGTCTTTTTACTTGGAAAAAATTACCAAAGATGGTAGCACCTGGAAACATATGGTAAAATTGTTTAAAGCTCCTTGACATTTTGTTTGTCCTCAGTAGCCAAAACATTGTTTATAGATCTCAAAAGTAATATCTCAGTTCCAATGATAAGCGAATAATTTTATTTATTTATTCATTTATTTGAATTTTAATGTTTTCACAACCACACCGCCGGTGGGGCACATGTGAACAATTTTTTGAATTTATAAAACTATTAAAAAAAGTAAGAAGGTGATTTAAAATATAAAGTATAAAGATGATTTTAAAAAATTACCAAGTGTAAAAAACCCCTTTTGTTTACTATATTGATTAGTTTTTGTTTATACAAAGTAACCCAGTTATGAGAAAAAGCGATATTTATGTGAACTGTTCACGTGTGACCCCATCTCCCCTATATATAATTGTCTAGTCATTAACGAGCTGTTTTTTTTTTTTTTTTTTTTTTTTTTTTTTTTTTTTTTTTTTTTTTTTTTTTTTTTTTTTTTTTTTTTACGTTTTGAATAAAATGTCGGACCGTAATATTCTATGTATAAATTTTCAATAGAAATTTGAGTTTGTTTTGTTTATAAAGAAGAAATTAAAATTAAAAAAAAAGCATCGGTTAAGGACCAAGGAAATATTTGATCTTTCATAAGAGAAAAAAAAATAACCTTTTAAATCGGTTCATCAGTTGCCCAGATATTTTGAGGTACCGATTTAAAAAACATTGTTTCGAGAAAATTGTCTTTAAATTTTCCTATAAGTATCGCTCGCTCGTGTACTGTGCGACAAGGGTGGCAATAATCTTCTATATGTGTTTAAATTTTTAAAAAAGGCTTCGAAAAGCCTGAAGTCAGTCACATACAAACGAAAAAATTGCCATACATTTAGAAAATGCAAAATAATAATAATAATAATACATTAAAATAAAGTAAAAATTTCAAAACGGAAAAAACTGTCTTAATTCTTTAAGGCAAATGAAATTCGTTTAAGACAAGGTGCGAAATTTCCGGTCGCTCGCAGCTTGACGTTCCCATGCGGAAAAACGAAATCTCTTTTACAATGCAGAAGTAACATTTTATTAACTCTCGCCAAAAATTGATATTCATCACTTTCCACATATTGCCCCTCTTCCTGCTTCTTCGCAGAAAGACGCTTTTCCGACTCTTAATCCCGTAATTTACAAATGATTACCTAAATTGGAGTTGTCGAACCTTCGGGGTCTGCAGGATACTTTCTTACTACTTTTTCTATAGAATAATCTTTGCATTATTTAACGATGATAATATTCTGGGATTAAATAAGGTGAAATTTTCTATTTGGAAAAAGTGGTGACTAGCGGCTCGGCAGGTCAACAGGTGGACACCCCTTACCTACACATATGAGATTCTATCTTTAAATACATTAGATTAGTAATCTTTTTTTTTTATTTTAGAATGAAATGCTAATTGAAATCCAGTACTATGTTACTTTCACTTTTCATAACAGTTTTTCCTGTGGATTTATTTATTTATTTATTATTATTATTTATCATTATTTTGGCAATGTAAAACTGTTATTTATCACTATGTTTGTTCTGATTGTATCTATGATAAAAATTTTTATAACTTTTTATCAAAGCACAGATACAACTTCAATAATTTTTATTAATATATAATTGTTTTTACACTTTATATAAATCTTCAATAAGTATTTCAGACAATTAAGATAAACAGCAAATGAAGGAAGAAGGTCAATGTCCGCATCACGTATTTTATATGTAAAGCGTTTTCCACTGATATAAAATTGTGGCGATCAGCATTTTGACTCTGACGACTGCTTTTGGGATTTTAAATTCATTGTCTAATTTAAACTTTTGACTACGGACCGGCAAATATACATTTCACTGACCGGTAGCAAGGCTGTCACTAGCTGCTATATATATATATATATATATATATAAATATATATATATATATATATATCATCACATTTAAAAACAAGTAAATATTAAATTTTAAAACTTAAAAAAAAAAACCGACTGCGTAAAAAGCGAACTAATTATTTCTCATCAATTGTGAAACTATTTTTTTATATTACTTACCTATCTTTTTTATTTATTGTATTGATGATTTTTAAGTATTTAATCGTTAGTTCCTATCTATAAACACTGTTTTGATGAGGCCTATAGATGTCTATGATGGTTAGAGATGCAGTAAAGCTAAAGATCCTACTTACACAACTTCCAAGTTGTGTAATATTTAAACGGAGCTTCTGACTGTAAAATAGTCAATGAAACATTGTCTTCATTTTGAAAGACCTATCCAATGATATGCCACTCAATATGGTGCGTAAACATTTTATCTCTTCTCTACCGCCATTTTGAATTTATAAAACGAAACCTTGCCTATAACCTTCGGACGGTTAAGAGGATTCGATAGAGACCTCATTCATTAAAATCCATCCAGCCGTTTAGATGTTTCGAGGGTATAAAGAAATCCACATACCCAGATACGCGTGAAACACATAACCCCTCTTGGCAATCGGGTAAAAAGTAATCTTTACCATGCACTCCTAGGATAAATTCCAGAGAAATTCAACACAAAGTAATTTTTTTGTAAATAGTGGTACGAAATAAAGTATAAAAACAAGCAGGAAGCAGGAATTCTGCTTTTTCAGAATTTAGTGTCACCCCTGATGAGGAAAAGAAAAAAAAATATTATTACGAGGAAATGTTTAAGAAGGAACTGTTTCATTAATTTATAATAAACCTACAAAATTAGTTACAATAAAAAATGCATCTCATCTTGGTTAGTCTAACTCTCAAACAAAAATTATTTTAACGTAAAGGTCACTGTTCTTCTATAAATACACTCTACATTTTTGTAAAACTTTGCGTTTTATCAGTGTGTGATCTGAATTGCGTTATTTTCAAAAGTGAAGCATTTCCACCGGTGCAGAATTTCAAAGCCGCTGGAGTAAAAATGATGCACTTCTAAAATACTTATTTCAGTTCTAAGACTTAAAATACACGCTTTTATTTTATATAAAATGACGTCATTTGCATCCGCTGAAGAATTCCACACTGAAGATCCAGTCTTAAACAACATCTATTGAAAAGTATGCATATGACGCCACTATAGCGAAATAATACACAAACCCAGCAGCAAAAAGCCGTGTCGTAAACTCGACCAAAAAAATAAAAAAATCGTCTATATAATTATTCATACGAATTCATTTGTTTGTAACATTAATATGGATACTTAAAATTAAATATAGTTTATAATAGCTGTATGTTTTATCAGAAATCATTCATTAATATTTTTTTCAAAATAGTACATATTTTAATTACAATTTTTTTTTTTTTTTTTTTTTTTTTAGTTTTTATGAGAAAATGGAACAAAAAGATATAGCAATCTACTATTTTTCTTTTGCTTTCTACTGAAAAGGAGTACTTGAGTTGCCACCATTGCAGAAATGGGATTAAAAACTGCAAATAATAATAATAATAATAATATTTCAAAAATAAATTTAGATGTAGTTTTCAAACAAATTGCAATTAAAATTACTTTTTCCCTCCTATACGAAGTGTAAAAAATGAAAGTTTGCAATGCTTATATGAGTTAAAAAATTTTGCAGTAGAGATTATCAGTATTTAACCATACTATGATACACCTCCTTTGTTTTACGGCTTGCTTATGTAACGGAACGTTACTTTTTAGTGACGACATTTTAATTGTTGCCCGAAAGAAATAGCATAGCGGGGGCATAATAGCTGCCAGTGTAAATACTGCTATCAGTCAGTGGGTTGTGTATGTAGTCAAACGGTTAAGGAACACCTTAGTTTTTAAACACCATAACGTGATCAGCCACCTTACATTAGTTGATTTAATTGCAATAAGCATTTTTTTAAATTTTTATATATGTTTTAATTATGTGGAAATTCAGAAGCACACATAAGAGGTTTTGTTTTTTCTTATCGGGAAACACAGATAAAGAACAATGGAACGAAGGCTAGAGTGATTAAATTTTATTTGTGTACCTAAAAGCCATCAAAACACAATTTAATTTACACAAAGTTTTGCATTTTTAATACTTTCCAACGTAGTTGAAACGTGTTTATGAATTTGTTTTCTCTGTCTGTCGATCCGTGCTGTTACTAGCGTGACTATACTGGGAATAACATGTAATTTATATATTTTAACAAGGTTTACTATATAATATTATCTATTGAAAATTAAATGCATAGCATTTATAGTTGATTTCTACAAAAGAATTCCGTTACAGTATGGTCTATGGGGAAAAAATCGTTTGCGGTGCATTCTGTTTAAATTGCTTGTTTAGATATTTTATTGCATTAAAAAATAAAATTTCTTAAGGGGACTCAGTACCTGTCATTTTGATTTAAAAAAAAAGACAATTTAAAACATAGTATTTTCCCGCGTTTTTTCCATATACATTCACTAATTATTTTTTTTCCTGCTGATTTAATGGACAAATCAAAAATCCGATACTTGGATTTATAGAAAAAAGTACTCTGAATAAAGGATAAAAAAATTTATTTCCAAATATGAAAAATGAAAAAGAAGGAAATTTAAAATTGTTAATTAAAAAAAAAAAGGTTATTGCTATATTGCGAATTTAACAATATTTATGATCTATTATGATTATTCAAAATTGTGCTTATGCTTTATTCAAACATGAACATAAAAATATATAATATAGGTTATAGTTACAAAATAAAATGTTTTGGTACCGAATCACCTTAATAATATTCTGTCAGTGTTGTAAAGTGTTTCATAACATATGCCTGATGCATGACTTCTTGTTCATGTTAAATTTTGTATTTAAATTATCAAATTTATGAGCATTGTTTTTAGAATTATGGTTGCTTGTTGTAACATTTTATCAACATTCCCGTTTAATATGTTCTATAAGTCTATCGAAAATTCTCCTTTCGCTAATCTAGCTTTACGAGGGTGTATCAATAAGTTTGTGTCCTCACATAGAAATAATTGAGTAAAGTTTATGAAAATGCTACATTTAGCCCAGGGGAAATGTACATTTTACCTTGCGAAAGGTCGGGTAGAAGATTTTCTTTTTCTGAATTGTTTATAATGATGCCAACATGGAAAAACCAAGTTTTCTAACAAAATTTCTTAAGGCTAAATTTTCTGTGCTAAAAAAACAACAAAATTTTGGGACGTTTTTGATTTTTTCTAAATATCTCAAGACCCGTTACCGTGGCATATTATTTGTCAATTACAATATTAAAGAACACAAAATTATCTACAACTTTCATATTTACAACTTTTTTATACACTCAATAGCAAGCGCAGTACGCCTTTTCAAAAATAAGGCATTTATTTCAATTTCTTAAAAACCGTGAAAAACGTAGTTTTGCCCCGATTATTCAAATGCTCCCCGCGGATTTAATCGTGTACGTCGACTTCTAAAAATTGGTAGCAGTAAATTACCTATTATTTGCACACTCACGTCTTTATTTTCATCTTAACAGACATTTTATATTCAATAAATTTATATAATTTTAAAAGTAGGGCAGAGTATAGATGAATGGGACAATTTTCATAATTAGACAGTAACTTTAAGTGTATTTAATGTTAACTTCAAAGCATTGTTTAAAAGAATATTTCAATATTTAGTAAATTATTGGTGTTTAATTTTAATAATTTTAATAACTTTTAAAATGCATACATATATTCCCAGGTATCAATGGGATAGGTATGAGAATTTGCGAAAAACATGTTTTATTTCACATACAATGGTATATTTTATTTACCAATTATTAATAACATATGTTTTAGTGTTTTAGGGATAGCAAACATTGGATTGTAGTTCCATATAAAAGGGGGGGACGCAAAAAATATCTTTTATATAAGAAATATAATTTACCTTATAAAATAGCTACAATAAAAATGACAACACATTATTTCACTAACTAATGTTATGCATTTATCTCTTGTAAAATTTAAAAATTCTTT
The DNA here is from genome assembly GCA_963932465.1 of Maratus speciosus. Taxonomy (NCBI): domain Eukaryota; kingdom Metazoa; phylum Arthropoda; class Arachnida; order Araneae; family Salticidae; genus Maratus; species Maratus speciosus. The sequence continues at coordinate 479,141,194 of OZ010796.1, forward strand.
CAATAAAATATTTGAGATCACTAGTTTTATAAAAATATTAAAAAGATTAGTTTTAAAAAGTATTGTGCATTTTTTTCTACACTTATAACAATAAATATAACAAGAGATTATATAATTTTAGCATGCAAAAATATATAAAACTTTAAGATTATCTATTAATTACTTTAAAGCTCAAACAGAAAAATTTACTTTGGTTGTTGAAAAATATGCTTTGTGGAATATTCTAATCTTCCGTATTATGTACTGTTTTGAAACTATATCTGTTTAATGATCTCAGTGATACCATTTATCTAATGAAATACCAATTTATTTATGATAGTAGGCCATATTAATAATAATAATTTCTACAGGCTATTTACTTAACAATATTTTTATCTCTTTGAGGGCACTGTTGCAGGATTATTAGCATACCGTTTCAAAGGAATATCCTTATCCTGAATAAAACAGATATTTGGATCATCTAGAAGTATAAAGCCTAATACTCCCCGTTTATCAGCATTTTTCTGCACTTTCTTCGCGTGACTAATGCAGTCTTACGCGAGAATATTTGCACGCTAATGTTAAACCTATGAGAGCAATCTTTTCAGAATTCTTGCTTGAATTTCGATATTTAATTTTTTTCATATGATACTTGAGGTCGATATCTAACGTTGTGCGTTTTTAATTTTTCGAATTTGGTTGCATTTTTTTAATGAAGATACTTTAAATTTCAGAACAGGTTCCAAACAGTTTTCCAAAAATGAAAGTGTCCGAATATTAAAAAAAAAAAAAAAAAAAAAAAAAAAAAAAAAAAAATGCAACCAAACCCGAAAAAGTACAAAAGCACAACATTAGATATTGATCTCAGGTATCCCACGTAAAAAAAAAAAAAAAAAAAAAAAAAAAAAAATATATATATATATATATATATATATATATATATTTCAAAGTAATAAAATGCAAGCAAGATATTTGTCAAAAAAGCTTCCATAGGTTTCATATTACCTTCTTCGTGTGACTAATTTAGTCTCATAATTCATATAACTGTGACTTTAAACGCCTCAATAGTACAACTACCGTAAGATCTTTGAAAATGAAATCTCTATATATTACGGAACTCGATCTTTAAAGAGAAAAAATATATTTTTCCAAGAGAAAGAATATGAACAATTATACCTGCTAAGATGGAAACCTGTTTAAAGCGGAATATATTTCGGTTTCTTTCGGTTTGGTTTTCAAGGTTTTGATGAATCAATATTTTACAAAGCTGATTATGTAGTTCAGCATAACGTATTTAATGATTACACACTTAAAATTTTCAAAATCTGTCTATTAGAGATTTATTAAAATTACGTGGTAAATTTTCTTTTTAAGGGGGGGGGGGGGGGCGCCAAAATTCATGTTGTCCACGGGTGCAAAAAAGCTAATTTTGGCCCTGAAACACACAATTTACTGCTACCAATATATAGAAGTTGACATACATGATTCAATCCGTGGGAAACATTTGAATAATCTGAGCAGAACTCAAAACTAATTTTTCACGGTTTTTAAAAAAATGAAAAAATTGTCCTATTTTTGAAATGGCGTACTGCGCTTGCTGTTGGGTGTATAAAAAAGTTGTAAATATGAAAGTTGTAGAGAATTTTATCTTCTTTTATATTGTAATTGACAAATAATATGCCACGGCAACGAGTCTCGAGCTATTTCAAAAAAGTCAAAAAAGGTCCCAACATTTTGTTGTTTTTTGGCCACAGAAAATTTAGCCTTAAGAAATTTTGTTAGAAAACTTGGTTTTTTCATGTTGGCATTCAGAAATATTTTAGAAACAAATCGGAAAAAAAAAAAAATCTTCTACCCGACCTTTTGCAAGGTAACCCCCTTTTTTTGGTACATTTCCCCTGGACTAATTGTAGTAGTCCTTTTCTATATAGTCAACGTGCACAGTAACACATTTCTACAAACGGTATTTAAAAAAGAGGGGGGGGGGAGGATTTATTCCAGGAGACGCGATAAAAGGGAGTATTTTTCTAAATTTTACCGACCCCACTTGTGACATATTGTTGGAAAGGCCTGTGACCACTTATTCATGTTATGCACATCCTGAGCCCCTACCCCCAATTTGCCCTCCGGGGGGGGGGGCACTTTTTTAAATTTTGCTGACATGGCACCATTCATGCCTCTCTGGGGGCAAATTTGGCGGGAGGTGCATAACATGAATAAGTGGTCAAAGGCCTTTCCAACAATATGTCACATGTGGGGGTCGGCAAAATTTAGAAAATTGCCCCCCTTTGGGTCTACTATCGCGCCTCCTGGAATACATACTCCCCCCTCTTTTTGAAATACCGTTTGCAGAAATGTGTTACTGTGCACGGTAACTATATAGAAAAGGACTAATACAATGTAGCAATTTTGTAAATTTTACTAAATTATTTTTATGTGAGGGCAAAAACTTATGGACCTTCGTATCTCTATTTCAGTTGTCTTTAAAATTTTATCCCCCCTTCACAATGTGAAACTTTCTGATATATATTTAACACTTTCCAACGAAGATGAAAATTGTTTTGAATTCGGTTTGTCTGTCCGCTCTCTAACTCGCATAAATATACTCAGATTGACATGTAATTGACATATGTTATTGAGTTTACAATGGTCTGTTCGGTATTGAAAAAGAAGTGTATAGAATTTATTGTTCGTTGCTATAACTGGCGTAAATATACTTGTTCGTTGCATATTATTTGGTGTGTATAACTTTTATAGATCATACACAGGGGTTCATAAAAGTATTCGAGTATATTTCCGCTTATTGAGAAAATTGATAAAAGAGAATTTTCTGTTGTATTATGCGTGTTTTAACTGAAATAATTTTTGCATACTATGTAGTATGTATACAAAACTATATATTAATATACAAGACTGTACAAAAGAATTCGGATATTTTTCGACTATAGATAGTACTTACTGAAATTGAGTTTTCAAATTGTCTAGACCTTATTAAAGGATGAAGTTTTCTTGTAATATTCCGAATGTGTTGGAAAGAGTTTCATAATATACGCTTGATGCAAGATTTTCTTTCTTGTTTGTAAACGTTATATTAAAATTCCAGACATTATTATTTAAGTGCCGAAGAATCGAGTAAATTGTTTCTATATTTTTCTTTAAGTAGGGAACTTCGAATATGGTGTCCAGAATCATGTTGAATTCTAATATTTTTCTCCGGCAGCAGGCATTTCTGCAGCTTCCGAAGTTGGGGCATTATGGGGTTGGTTGGTTGTATTTATGTCGGCCAATTATCAACACGAGGGATATAGGCCCTAAGGGGGGGGGGTGCCCTAAGGGGGGGTCTTTCTAAGGGAACCTAACCCGTATTAACGCTTGGAGAACCAAGGTTCGAAGAAAGCCACGAAAACTCCGAACGGTTAGGCCGACGGGCGCGATTGGGATCGAACCCAGCACCTCCCGTCTACCAGCTTCGAGAGCAGAACCTCTGGATTCATAACTGGTCGCAAATATCAACTTAAAATTCCAAATTTAAACTTACTTTCTGAAATATTCATTGCCTTTATAGTAAATTTTGAAATGTTATTTGATTTCTTCGATAATAAGAACACCTGCAAATTGTATTCATTTAATAATGAAACTGACTTTTTGAGTAGGTAAGGCCCCATAGTGGACTAAAGGATCTGCTCTCAAAGCTGGTGGACGGGAGGTGCTGGGTTCGAACCCGATCGCGCTCGTCGGCCTAATCGTTCAGAGCTTTCCGTTCCGTGGTTTTCTTCGAACCTTGCATTTCCGTGCGTAAAAATCGGCTAGGTTCCCTTAGAAAGACCCTCACGGAAGGCACCCCCCCCCCCTTTGGGCCTATATCCCTCGTGTAGATAATCGGCCGTCATAAATAACACCGTGAGTAGGTAAGAAAGTAGTCAGCACCCTCACTGACCTACATGTTTGGTGCTGCCACCTAATGAGAATTAAAAATAACAAATTTATATTTTTTACTGTTACTGTCGTGTCCCGATTATCATCTTAAAATGCCATCTTTGAAATTATTTTCTTCATAAATGCAGAAATGTGAGAAATATTATTCGATTCCTTCATGGAGGAATCGAAATACCTGGAAACTGTATTGATTTACAAATAAAACTGACTCCGTAAATGGAGGTTAAAAAAATAATCAGTTTGGATTGTTCGGTGCTGCCACCTACTGAGAGTAATAAATAATATACTAATATTTTCATTGTATTATTTACACGTGGGCGGACTTTTGCAATATATACCGATATACCGAAGATAGCACAGCTGTTAGCTGATATATATCACACTATAATAGATATCACAGCTTTTTTCTTTCTTTCGCGACGCTGCATCATATTTATTAAAAGCCAGAAAATTTTAAATAATACAAGTGAAATGTTCATATTTTTCTTCTACTTTATCTGCCAATCATTTCTCTAGCTTTTTGTTTCCCTACTTACCTGCGTGCACTTTCAAACATTTGCACAGGGGCGTCGCTACAGATATTTTTTGGGGGGTGGGCAGAATTCGAAATTTTTCCAATTTGAAACAAATTGCTCCAATTTTCAAATAAATAATATGCGCAACGAGTGTAATAATGATAATGATATTTATGCATAAAAAATTCCAAATTCTGAAACTAAAAACATAACAACTTTAATTATTGGTACCAGTTATTGTCCGAAACAGGGTACCAACTATTCATCTGAAAAAGCACATGTTTAGATTTATTTAGAATGCCGTTAAAATTTGTGCAATTGCATCGGAAGAAATTTTCGAAGTGGCGCAAAAACTTCGCTTTTAAATCTTTATGTAATTTATAAATCCATGTTTTTACACCATTTTCTCTTTTTAAAAATGGTGTAAAATCATTGATTTATAAATAATATAAAGATTTAAAAATGATGTTTTCCCGCAATCTTGGAAAAATTAACGAGACTTTATAAAGTCTCGTTAATGTAATCGTTAATGTCGTCGATGTAAGTATACTTAAAACGACCGGCGCAGAGAGTAATCCAAATGTGAGTGTGGTGTCGCGTCGGCGTGATCGCGGGAGCAAATTCTTATCTAACCGAATTCAAAATTTGCTGACTAACAGTTCCCGTGATACTAGTAAACCAATAAGCTTCAAGATCTCACGTCATCCAGTTGGCCGGTTTTGAAAAGACATTTCCGAAAAAAAGCAACCCTAAAGCCGTTCAAACGATCCTAAATCCGATGAACAAACTTAAACCAGATCAAAACATTTATCGCCAAATAAAGCGCGCCAAAAAAAATCGCCAAATCTTCCGGCACAGGATATGGGACTCTTCCCAATAATAATAATAATAAAACCCTTTTTTTCCCCTTCTTCTGGTCTTCTAAGAAGCCCACCTGATGCATCGTCCAGTTTAATAAAATTCTTTATTTCACTTTCACATTTTAAAAGCATCAGGCTGTCAAGTTTATCATCACTCATAGTAGTTCACCATTATTTAAAAAAATTTAATTGGCTAAAGATTCTTTCATTAGATGCAACATCATAAGGATAAGTTGGTTTGAATGTTAAGACATATACTTGTAGTTTGATGGCGTGACCCGACTGGTCTTCAAATGTAATAGCAAGAGTGAAAAGTGTGTAAAGTTATCTTATTTCAAATATGTCATGCAAGTCTGTTCGTCCGGTTTCTCTTGTCCAAGATGAAACATTAATATTTTTTTCTAAATTAGTGATTCTCAAATTTGCCTAGCAGACTTGTAATTTAAATATAGAATGTATTGGTGCAATATTCTCCTGATATAGGGAACATTGTCATTTAACCGCGTTATTAAACTGTCAAAACATTCATTGCTGAACTATTATTTTTGTGTATTCTCTTTGGTGGAGCTCTTTTCCTACTGTGACTTCGGAAGTCAGCTTCCTCAGAGTTTATATTTTTCCCTCATCCTATTTTAATAATATTTATTTAAGCTACACCAGTTATTTCTTTTTAAATTATTATTGTAGTACAATTCTATACATTTAAATACAATCTATGATTTTTCAATGTATTTATAAAATTGAAATTGTTACACTTTTAACTCTGTTAAAAATGTACATTGCCCGTCATTCGAAAACATGTATTCGACTGAACTTTTCACTGCCATCGTCAAATACAAACCATACCATTTGGCTAAGACATCCCTGGTTCGAATCCTGGACCGGACTTTTTTCACTCACTTGGAAATTTACAACAGTTATGATTTATTTACCAGTTGAATAATTGTGTTAAAAATTAATCTAATATATTCTTGTAGTCACGTTGCTATTTATTATTTTTCTGGCAAACACTGAATCATCTACTGGATTTTAATTTTGCTCACGTTGTTTTTTAATGCTTTTGTTCCGCGCACAATGTTCTATACAAAGACATTAGCTTTAAACCACTCTCTTGTCAGTCACTGTAGTTCATGTTTCACAACAGTCCCTGTCACGGACCGCCCCACCAGTGGCCGAGAGGTTCTGCTCTCGAAGTTGCTAGACGGGAGGTGCTGGGTCGCGCCAGTCGGCCTAATCGTGCGGAGTTTTCCGAGGTTTTCTTCGAACCTTGGATTTCCTTGCGTTAATACGGGTTAGGTTCCCTTAGAAAGACCCCACGGAGGGCACTTCCCTCCACCTTTGGGCCTATATCCCTCGTGTTGATAAAATTGGCCGTCATAAACACACCCAACCAGCCCTGTCATGGACCCTCATTGATAACGGAAAAATTAGCCATAAAATACCGAACGAAATTTGATACGGTATCTCTGAATTTAATATATGAATTCTCAATAAATTGCTACTTTTTCCACTACTTTCATTATATGCATGTTATATTTTCTGAGATTTTTAAGAAATAAAAAATGGGAGATGTTTTATTTATCATTTCACCTAGTTCAAAATAAATTGAATAAAAAAGTCAGAAAAGTAGGAGATTATGACTGTGTTAATGATTAATCGGCCTTTTAAATTTACATATTTACAGTATCGGAGATATATCTGATTCGTCATATCTTACATACTTAAAAAAAAAAATAAATATATAAATAAAAGAAAAAGCAATAATCAAATTGCGCATTGGATCTAATCAATGCGATGGTCTAATTGGAGTAAGAAGTTTGCTTGCAGCTTCGCGAAGTTTAGATACGAGTTTTGTATTTATAAAATCTCCTGTCAATTAATCACATTTATCTTTGTACAAACATACAATAAAACATTTAATCGAATGGACTGGGATTCGACAGAGTGAAAGCACCAAAGACAAAACTTTAATTGAAACTAATAACTGATAAAATTGAAACTCTTGAGGATTCCAAGAATTATTATATTAACCAATTTAATCTAGTGCTGCCATCTATGGAATATATTTAGAACAATCCAACATTACCATAGACTTGATTTGTTGTTGATTAATATGATCGATATTTCAGAATAATACGATTGTCTTTATATGGTATTTTGAGTTTCCCGAATTGGGAAGATCCTTAATTACCGAATTTCATAATGCCACAAAGAAACTGGTGTTAGACCTATTTATTTTTGTTAAAAAAGTAGCAATGCAGATTTACTTAACCAGAGGTAACTTTTGCCCTGATCCCCCCCCCCCCTCTCCCCCTCTCTTTTTTTAAGCAGGGGTTTTGGGAATTACTTCGCTTTCTTTACGCATTACAAAAAAAAAAAAAAAAAAAAAAATTAATAAGCATTTCTACGAATAAAAAAAGAAGAATTTCTGTATAGCTCTATGTTGCTCGTGAGATTTTCGTTATTCAATGTGTTACCTTTATTGATAGTAACCAGAAAAGAGAAAACCGATAAAACGCAAACAAAGGCAATCTAAAAATTATTTTTCTTATAAGCATTTCTTGATAAATAATTAATTATTTTTTATGAATCCGTAAATATTTGTTTTACGTCAGCGTGCATCCCACATGGTCTAGTGGTTAGGATACCTGGCTCTCACCCAGGAGGCCCGGGTTCAATTCCCGGTGTGGGAAATCATTTTTTTTTCTTTCAAATACCTAAACACACTCCAGGTTGGTTGTGTTTATGACGGCCAATCATCAACACGAGGGATATAGGCCCTAAGATTCGACCCCTCGTGGCACGGGTCAAATCACACAATAAGAAAGCCATTCATCATTCACCCCGTCCTCGCATGGGGAGAAAAACTAATACTTTCTTTTAAATGGTGGATTTCCTTAGAGATGAGCGAAATTTGACTTTCCATAAGACTTTAAGCATTAGTTCGAAATCCTACAATTTCACTGGCTATCGGTGAACCGAAATTCTTTCCCTGAAAGGAAAAAATCCATTTTACGAGTAACAGCACAGCTACTAATTTAATCTATTGTATTTCTTGATAATAATAACTTGATGCATTAAAAAAAGCTCATGTATTTCTCATACCGACCACGGAAACAATTGTTATAAATTTAATAACATAATATATAATTAAATTAAATTTGACTTAATTTTCTACTAAGAAAATTATTAACAATTCTAAAACAATATTTACTTAGTTAAATTATGATAAAATAATAAGATTGTTATTATAATAAGCTGCTTAAAACTTTTTTTTTTTTTTTTTACTCAGATGTTTGCAATCAGTATTAAAGTTCTAGCAGCTTAACTAAAAATAAGTAATTGAATTTTCATCTAGATATATAAAAATATTTCTCTATGTCAGTTTAAAAGATACTATTATTGCATTTAAATAGATATTTTATTTTAATTATATAACATTAGCTCCTAAGTGGCTATGTAGCTCCTATGTAGTAAAATTTAATCACAATATTACATTTCGAATAAAAATTGTGAACCTACTGATAATAAGTTAATAAATAAAGATAAAAACAAAAATCTCCATAATAATAATAATAATCGTAATTTTAAATATATATATATTGCAACCAATAGCAAATTATTTTTCATTGTTCATGTTTGATGTATATTACATTTTTATTGCAACATATATATACATATAATAAAACTTTTTGCGAATAATTATTAAATCACATATATATATATATATATATTTGTTTTTTTGCATTTTTACCATACATTCAATTATTTAAAGTATAGTAATTTACTGTCTTCAATGGTTTAGTTATCATTGAAATATATATTATTAATGTAATTTATATATAAAAGATAAATAATTAATTTTTAAAGGTGAATAATTTAATAATTTAATTTTGTTAATTACTATTTATATGTTACCGGAGTTCTAGCATAAAAGTACTTTTCATGAAAGTTTAGAAGATATTAAAATTAAATTTTAATAAATATTGATTTTAAACATACAGTTTATATATGATAAGAATTTAGTAGTATTGAATATACAATAAAAAAATTAGAAAGCAGCTGATAAATTGATAAATATTTTTATATATGAAAGATAATACTTAATTTTGAGAAATGAACACTTTAACAAATTACTTCTGCTAATTTATATATATATATATATATATATATAAAGCAGTATAAGATTATATTTAGCCTGAACCAGCGCACCCCCCCCCCCCTCCCCCTCACAGAACAAGAAGAACAAGAAAAATATCTATGTAAACATTAAAACTTTAACAAAAACTAGGAAAAAATAGGCTGCGGCCTCATCGGCAGTGGGTTATGTTTCAAAAGCAGCCGAGCATTCGATAAAATATACATTAGTGGCAGTGGGTTTCGGCCAGAACAGCGATAGCAAAATCAAATGTTAAAACATTCGTTGGCTATTATCACATGCTCCCCCACCGGACCCTACGCCAACAATATTAAATGAATGCCTCACCTGGAACACAGTAAAAGATGCTAAAAATATGTTCGTTGAAAAAACCACACTCAACCAACTTAGCCACATTGCCACAACCCAAATATAAAACATAAAACAAACTAAACAGAGCAGAATCCAGCATCCAATCAACCAATCCAAATTCTTTCCAGTTCTGTTGCCAATCGACGCAGCACATCATCATAGAACCGTCCTTGAAAAGGCTTTAGGAAATACGAGTCATTCACTGACGTCGAAAAGCAATCGATCAGTAATGAAGAAAATCTGCAAAATCTGAATATTTTTTTATAAAAATTAAAGGTATATTGTTTTTGTAATATAAATTACTTTTAAAATTAAACAATTCCTTCTTAAACAGATGTTTATCTGTACAAATTCTAAAAAAACGAAATATTTGACTAATAATTATATTAATATAAATGCGTTTATAAATATTGGAGGACCAGTGAACAAGTTGATTAACCTGAAATTGAAAACTATTACGTTTATTGTAAATTGAAATATGTACTTTGTTACTTTCTAAAATTATTTTTAAGTCAAGGTAATCAGCCTCTAAACCATTATTGTTAGTTTTCTTTAGTGTCAGGGAGTCAGGATAAATTTCTTGAGAAATTTCATTAAAATCATTATTGAAGTTTAAGACGATCAGGTCGTCTATGTATCTGTAAGCCAGGAACTGGAGATCAGCTTTATTAATACTGTACTGAAACTCATAAAAAAATAAAAATAAGTTAGCAGCTGTGGATGAGTAACTAGTACCCATACCAATTCCATCCTGGCTTACAGATACATAGACGACCTGATCGTCTTAAACTTCAATAATGATTTTAATGAAATTTCTCAAGAAATTTATCCTGACTCCCTGACACTAAAGAAAACTAACAATAATGGTTTAGAGGCTGATTACCTTGACTTAAAAATAATTTTAGAAAGTAACAAAGTACATATTTCAATTTACAATAAACGTAATAGTTTTCAATTTCAGGTTAATCAACTTGTTCACTGGTCCTCCAATATTTATAAACGCATTTATATTAATATAATTATTAGTCAAATATTTCGTTTTTTTAGAATTTGTACAGATAAACATCTGTTTAAGAAGGAATTGTTTAATTTTAAAAGTAATTTATATTACAAAAACAATATACCTTTAATTTTTATAAAAAAATATTCAGATTTTGCAGATTTTCTTCATTACTGATCGATTGCTTTTCGACGTCAGTGAATGACTCGTATTTCCTAAAGCCTTTTCAAGGACGGTTCTATGATGATGTGCTGCGTCGATTGGCAACAGAACTGGAAAGAATTTGGATTGGTTGATTGGATGCTGGATTCTGCTCTGTTTAGTTTGTTTTATGTTTTATATTTGGGTTGTGGCAATGTGGCTAAGTTGGTTGAGTGTGGTTTTTTCAACGAACATATTTTTAGCATCTTTTACTGTGTTCCAGGTGAGGCATTCATTTAATATTGTTGGCGTAGGGTCCGGTGGGGGAGCATGTGATAATAGCCAACGAATGTTTTAACATTTGATTTTGCTATCACTGTTCTGGCCGAAACCCACTGCCACTAATGTATATTTTATCGAATGCTCGGCTGCTTTTGAAACATAACCCACTGCCGATGAGGCCGCAGCCTATTTTTTCCTAGTTTTTGTTAAAGTTTTAATGTTTACATAGATATTTTTCTTGTTCTTCTTGTTCTGTGAGGGGGGGGGGGGGGTGCGCTGGTTCAGGCTAAATATAATCTTATACTGCTTTATATTTAATTTATGTGTTTTACTGCAGCTGTTTGGCGCATATCACATGAATTTATCTTGTTTTTTGTTGGTGATTACTATGCTTTACGTTTATATATTTGTGTTTTATTAGTTTGCAGCTTTTAGCGCATTACTGGAATGCAACTGTTGTTTTCGTTTTTATTTGGTTTTGGACTAGCTCATCTCTTCTCTCTTTTATTGTTATTGCAACAAGCTAAAATGCTTGATAAAACTCTTGATATAAATATGTTACGCCTATAAACTAAATTAAAATGGGTATAAAGAAATGTGATGATAAAAGATGAAAAACTTGACCTAATGGAGATTTGTCTGCAAGCTCTTACACACATAGTACGGTTAATTTGAATTTTCACTTTTGCAAAATTAGACATGTCATTTATCTGTTAACCTGTACCATATGAGAGCAGAAATATGTTGGTGAAACATCTGGTGAGCTGCATTACAGAATCAATAATCACAGACATTTATCTAGTAAAGATGACCACAATTCTACTTTCGAGATTAAGCATTTTTTCTTGCATGGTTTTCATAATGTTAAAATTCAAATATTGGAGCAGATTATTGATGATTCTTTTCGGTTAAGAAGTGAAAGTTTTTATATACTTCGTTTAAAATCCCTGTATCCTTACGGATTGAATACAAAGTTAAATTATCGTACGGAAAATTCTACATGTATTTATAGTATTTTTGCATCTGTATTTATACCGTCATTCCAATATAAAAGAGGTAAACGTGGAAAGCATACAGATAAATTATTACAAAGAAAGTATTTTGACATAAATCCATCAATTATTTTACAGGATCTTTGTAATTTGTTTTGTAATAGCTACAATATTGGACAGATTAAAATAATTCTATTTGGTTTAAAGTTTAAGATACTGAGAAGATTGCAACAGAAAATAGGAAATTTTAACTGTACAAACCTGCAGTTTAAAGATTTAGTTAATGATATTTTGTTATATAAAATTGGCAAATGTAGGCCTCCTGATATAGAAAAAGTTTATTTTGTATGCAATTTTCAACAAAAATTTTTGATCATTTACAGTTAAGCTCAATAATTTCACGTTACAATAGCTTATTTCCAGTTAAGGATATTGCAGTTATATCGACTTACAAATATACAAAAACACTGGGCAGTATTCTATTTAATTATAGAGAAGTTTCTCAAGAACTTGAATCATACCTGGATTTGGAATGTAAATGCGAAGATTATAAAAATTCAACGTTTTTAAACGATACCGGACAACATATCGTAACAGGAGATCTGAACATTATCAAAAATGATAATCTACGTTATCTATTGAATTTCGGAACCAAATTCCGTATTAACAAAAAATTGAATCCAGTTAAAAGTTTTAATACTTTTAAAGCTGACTTGAATGCTTTTATTTTAAATTTAAGTTACAGATACAATACACCAATCCCCCTCTTTACAGATTGGAAGCTACATATTTTAAGCGATTTTAAATCGTTTCAGGGTAGTTTCCTTAATAATTCTTCTTATACTTATCATAATTTTAGTATGGATATCAGAAATGAAATAACCAATTTGAAGCGGGTGTTTGTTTTCTGTCAAGTAGATAAAGCAGCTGGAAATTTTGCAGTCATATGAAAAAAATTTTATGCTGAAATGCTCAATGCAGAGTTAAATAATAGTATAACTTACAAAGTATGTAAATCTTCCGTACAGACACTTATTAATAAGCATTTGGCTTTTTCGAAGCAAACAAAAATTTCTTTTCCTCGTAGTAAAAATCTATCATTTCCATTTCTTTTTCTGACCCCTAAATTTCATAAAGTTCCTACAAAGTATAGATTTATTTGCAGCAATGTCAACAGTATAGGTAATAATTTTAATAGGAAATTTGAGGATTTACTTAAAAAAGTTTTGAACATGTTAAAATATAAATATAAAGATAGTAATTGTTTCTGGATTATTTCTAATAGCTTCGAAATTGCTGAAAAATTAAAATGCAATAGTATTAATTCTATCCAAACATATGATTTTGAAAATTTATTCACTACCATTCCTATCAATAGTTTAAAGGAGGCACTTTTAAAGACAGCGGAACTGGTTTTAGATGTTACAGATTTCAACTTTAACTTGTTTAATAAATTATGTCGTTTTTGCCTTTACAACAATTACGTTTATACAGGTTCTAAAGTATACGTACAGATCAATGGAATTGGTATGGGTACTAGTTACTCATCCACAGCTGCTAACTTATTTTTATTTTTTTATGAGTTTCAGTACAGTATTAATAAAGCTGATCTCCAGTTCCTGGCTTACAGATACATAGACGACCTGATCGTCTTAAACTTCAATAATGATTTTAATGAAATTTCTCAAGAAATTTATCCTGACTCCCTGACACTAAAGAAAACTAACAATAATGGTTTAGAGGCTGATTACCTTGACTTAAAAATAATTTTAGAAAGTAACAAAGTACATATTTCAATTTACAATAAACGTAATAGTTTTCAATTTCAGGTTAATCAACTTGTTCACTGGTCCTCCAATATTTATAAACGCATTTATATTAATATAATTATTAGTCAAATATTTCGTTTTTTTAGAATTTGTACAGATAAACATCTGTTTAAGAAGGAATTGTTTAATTTTAAAAGTAATTTATATTACAAAAACAATATACCTTTAATTTTTATAAAAAAATATTCAGATTTTGCAGATTTTCTTCATTACTGATCGATTGCTTTTCGACGTCAGTGAATGACTCGTATTTCCTAAAGCCTTTTCAAGGACGGTTCTATGATGATGTGCTGCGTCGATTGGCAACAGAACTGGAAAGAATTTGGATTGGTTGATTGGATGCTGGATTCTGCTCTGTTTAGTTTGTTTTATGTTTTATATTTGGGCTGTGGCAATGTGGCTAAGTTGGTTGAGTGTGGTTTTTTCAACGAACATATTTTTAGCATCTTTTACTGTGTTCCAGGTGAGGCATTCATTTAATATTGTTGGCGTAGGGTCCGGTGGGGGAGCATGTGATAATAGCCAACGAATGTTTTAACATTTGATTTTGCTATCACTGTTCTGGCCGAAACCCACTGCCACTAATGTATATTTTATCGAATGCTCGGCTGCTTTTGAAACATAACCCACTGCCGATGAGGCCGCAGCCTATTTTTTCCTAGTTTTTGTTAAAGTTTTAATGTTTACATAGATATTTTTCTTGTTCTTCTTGTTCTGTGAGGGGGGGGGGGGGTGCGCTGGTTCAGGCTAAATATAATCTTATACTGCTTTATATTTAATTTATGTGTTTTACTGCAGCTGTTTGGCGCATATCACATGAATTTATCTTGTTTTTTGTTGGTGATTACTATGCTTTACGTTTATATATATATATATATATATATATAACTTACTAAAGTTCCAACAAAAAATATTTTTAATGTAAGGTAAGAATATATTATTATTACATTATTATTAAAAATAGATTAAATGAATTTTTTAATTTAATTATTTAAATTTATTAAACAATTTTTTTTTTCAAAAGAACTGGTGATAAAGATCAACTGATTTTAACTAACTGACTTAAGGGTGTTCTCAAATCCAAAAAGGCAACTTTCTGACATAAGTTTAAATTTATTTTTGTTCGAAAATGCATGCAAGTAGCTGGTCTTGTGTTCAGAAAATATGTAATTCTGCTGTTTTTTTTTTGTTTTTTTTTGCAAACGCAATAGATCTTTCAGAAAATAGTCTCAAAGTGGGCGTTTTGAACCGAATTTCCGCGCGAAGGAAGAAAGAGCACTGAAGAGCGTGCGAAGAACGTGTTTGTCACGGGATCAAAATCGCTTATAACTCAATAGGTAATGGATTGATCAAAAAATGGAAAAAAACAGTTCGATTCCAAATCGCTTCCATGGCCAGGCTTTCCAATTTTATACCTTTTCGTTAAAAAATGAATTTGTAAATGTGTCAAAACGTTTTGCGCTTGTTGAGCAGAGCAGTTAAGAACAGCCTTAAGAAAATATTATTATTACTCTTTAATTATTAAAGAAATTTATCTATTAGAAAAATACCGTATAAATCATATGAATTTTAAAATTTAATTCAATTATCTGTATAACATTTACAATTAAAATTAAAAAATGGTAATCTAAATAACAGATAAATTTAAAATGATCAGAACTTTATAAAAATGTAACATGAAAATACTTTTAATGTAAGCCTAGGAGATTTATTATTGCATTTTAATAAATATTTACTTTAATTATTAAAAAATAGATCAAATGAATTTTATAATTTAATTATTTAAATTTATTTAAAAAATCTAATTGACAAAAAAAATTACAACCGAACTCGTAATAAAGATCAACTGATTTTAACTAAGTGACTTAAGAAAATATTATTATTACTCTTTAATTATTAAAGAAATTTATTTATTAGAAAAATACCCTATAAGTCATATGAATTTTAAAATTTAATTATCTGTATAATATTTACGATAAAAAATTTTCAAAGCAACCTAAGTAACAGATAAATTTAAAATGATCAGAACTTTATTAAGTACTAACATGAAAATACTTTTAATGTAAGCCTAGGAGATTTATTACTGCATTTTAATAAATGTTTGCTTTAATTATTAAAAAAAATAGATTAAATGAATTTTTTAATTTAATTATTTAAATTTATTTAAAAAAATCTAATTGACAAAAAAATTACAACGGAACACGTAATAAAGATCAACTGATTTTAACTAACTGACTTAAGAAAATATTATTTTTACACTTTAATTATTAAAGAGTTTTTTTATTAGTAAAATACCCTATAAGTCCTATGAATTTTAAAATTTAATTTAAATATTTGTGTAATATTTAAAATAAAAAATTATAAAGTAACCCATCATAAATTAATAAAGATTTTTATGTCTCAAGGATAATTTTAAAATAAAAAACCTTTAATATATTAATTCTGATAATTTTGCATTTATCTGTTACTATAGCAACAGGCAAATTTAAAATGATCAGAACTTTATAAAGTTCTAACATGAAAATACTTTTAATGTAAGCCTAGGAAATTTATTATTGCATTTTAATAAATGTTTACTTTAATTATTAAAAAATAGATTAACTGAATTTTTTAATTAAATTTTTTAATTTATTTAAAAAAATGTAATTGATGAAAAAAATTTACAAAAGAACTGGTAATAAAGATGGACTGATTTTAACTAACTGACTTAATAAAAATCAAAACAAAACTCTAAAAAAGTGAAAACACCAGCGAAAGGACAGAACACGAAACTTCAGGATTACAAATGCTAATTCTTAACCAGCCTTAGTTTTGACCACTAGGCTAGATCATTCATACGCGTTGAGGTACCAAAATACCATGTGCGGCTTTACACAGTATTTTACTTTTGTACTTGTCCTTTCAGGGAAAAAAGTTCCGTTCAATTTCATTGGCTATCGGAGAAGCGATAGCCAATGAAATTGCAGGATTTCACACTAATGCTAAAAGTCTTATGGGAAGTCAAATTTCGCTAGCGGCGATCCGTATAAGCATCCATTTTGTTGCTTGGATGGAGTGGAAGTGGGTGTTTTAATTTATGTATCAGGTACACTTATGCGCACATGTACAATAAATACGCGTCAATTCAACTGTTAGTACTACGTAGGCTTATCCAATAAAAGGGACTTGTTCTGTAATCTTTCTGAGAATTTTTTTTTCTTATATACTTTTTTCTTTGTAAATAACTATATATGCACTAACCCTTTATGTACTGAATTGCGAATTCATGAAAATTTTATCTTCTAAAGCATTTTTCGTGAATTGTTTAAACTACATTAGAAGATTTACATAATCTTTTAATACATTTTAGAAGGATTTTAGAAAGATTGAAGGATTTAGGATTCATTAAATTTGAATTTAAGGGATTTTGTGCAATATTGATAACTCCTCTCAAATCTTTTATTTTAAATATTTTTCTTAGTGTTTTGTAGAATTAGGAAATATACAAATATATTGTTCTTACAATAGAAATATTTCCGAATTGAAAAATCCCCCCCTTCCCCCAACACCAAAAAAGCTGAAAAGATGCAAAGTCAAAAGAAATCCTCCTTTTAAAAATATTTTTGTTTTGTGTAACACATAATGCTTTTGGAAAAAGATAAAGTAATGTATCTATAACTCATTCTAAACTGTATTACAACCAATCGATGTATCAAATGAATTTTATAACAAGTTATTTTAATGATACTTATAAATAATGTCAGTAGATAAAGGGTTAACTAACTGCTATCTATTTTCATATGGTGACAAATTTCATAAATAAATGGTACACTATCGAGCAAATCTGAAGATATTAAGGTGCAGTCGAACAAAATAAAGTAAGAAGGAAAGAGAATTATTTATTATTTATTTATTATTTATTATTATAATCATTTTAATCACCCCATTGTACAATTAAAAAAAAAAAAAAGAAAAAAAACTAAATAGACAGTTATGTCTTTTTTGAAATATACAATTATGTCCAGAAATTATGTCTTTCTTCAATGTATGTTGTCTTAAAAAAATAGTTTTCTCGTTAAATTTCAACTTAGAGTAGCAAACTTGGAAGTCATTCGTGCCAGTAGTGTATAATTTATAGAGATTTAAATTTTTGTACTCTCCCCGTTACAAAGCAGATTGCAATGGGGTTAGTTCTTTAAGCATAAATCCAGAACTATTTTTCAGAATAAGCTGTGATTTTATAATTCACATACTTCAAGCATTTATAAATCGATTTTTTTTTTAAATATATAAAAGAACTTAGATTATAAGTCCTAATTTTTTCCGAAAAAAATGTTTGTAAAAATAAATAAATATACACACACTCACACATATATATAAACTTTTTCTAAAATTAAACCATTATACATAAAAAAAAAAAAAAAAAAAAAAAAAAAAAAACCCATTCTAAACCATTACAAATTATCAACAAAAATTGTAAATGTATACACAATAAAGGAATTTATTGAAATTAAAAATGATGTATAAACCATCATATACGAGTAAGTCTGTGAAACAGATCCCCATAACCAGTGCAGCATGGATCTGACATCACAGTAAACATATGAAAAGTGGAAATTTGTGGAACAAAGGGATTTATATATGAATTGCTATCTATGAATTTTTTAACGGAAATAGCTTTCTATAAGATTGCGAATATAAAGCACAGGAGTTATGATTATATAATAATTACAGATCATTTTACCAAGTAGTTCTTGAGTTATGCGTAAAACAAATTACCAGCAATGCAATCTCTTTTGTAATGATTACAAATGAATGGATTGAAAAAATGAAAACCTTCATATTTTCTAAACTACTAAACCGAATGACTTCCCACTTGATATTCTCAGGTAAAATCTACAAAAAAAAAAAAAAAAAAAAAAAAACGTGAAATATGATGTCCGGTGTTAAGATTTTAACTTTTTCCAGGCCGGGTCGAATTTTTTTCTATCGGTCGGTCCGGACACGGGCCTGTATTTTTCGGGTATACAGACCTCCAGAATATTTTGAAAGTAAGTTTAATATAAAATCTATACACTGCTATTTTATGTCCAAAAGAGAGGCACTGTCTAAAATCGATTTTTAATAGCATGCAGTTTGTAGATAATCCCTATCTTGCATTCAAAATAAGTCAATAACTCGTCGCTCAGAGACATGGGTAAATAGTGTAAGTCACGAATTTTGAATTTTAATATCTCTGCGAGTTTTGAAGATATCGAGATGAATTTCTTTGTATTTAATTTATGAACGGATAAGGGAAAATTTCCTAATTGGAAATTTTACTCTATGGCGGCCGTATGAAAATTTAATTTTTGTACCTTCTGAAATAGATCCCTCATAGAGTTGCAACTTATGTAATTAAATTTTACAACTTTTTTTTATGAAACTTTGCAATTTGAGCAATATTTAAGGAAATAAGCTATTGTTTCGAACATTATGAATCACACACTCTCTCTCTCTCTATATATATATAATTATATATGTGTATGTGTGTGTGTGTATATATATATATATATATATATATATTATCCTATGAACAACACGGAAGTTTCTAACACATCTGCGTACTCATTTTTAAATGAAAAAGCATTACACCTGCACACCCGACTATTGAAACCACTTTGAATCGACTGGTGTTTACCATTATTTTTTATATATAAATGAATTATTTATATACTTTTAGGTGATTGTTTTCATCTGACGACAGGTATTCATCCTTACCGTGTTATCCGAAATTTTGTTCAAAACGCCAACTTTGATACTATTTTCTGAAACATCTTTACCTTTATCAAAAAATGGAAAACATCTTTCGATAACATAGTATCAGCATCTGCCAATTTTACACGTTACAAAATTTCCCTAAATATGTCATTTTGATTTGTGGAAAAACAATTGTGTTAGGTGAATTATGATCAGTAAATTTTCTGTTATAATACCATATTTCTTGTTATTGATACTTAAAGAAAACACTTTAACAACTTATTTAGTAGCAGCAGTTTACTAGTATATTTAAAATAAGCTTAATTTTATAATTTCTAACATTCCTAAGCCTAGATAATCTTATATAAAATCAGAATTGAATCTTGGAAATTTAACTTGTGGAATTTTGATAGTTATAAAAGTAATAAATTAACAAATACAAAATAAAAACTATAACAGATAAGTATATTAATGTAATTTCCATTTCATAAAATTAATGGTTATTTATTTATATGAAACTGGTTTAAAAAAGAAGAAATATAAATTTTTAAAGTATATTTCAGTTCAAATCATAATATAACATAATTCTTTTCATAATAGCCTCCTTAGTTTTGAGATCAATCTTCAGCTGTTGAGAAAGAAAGTGAGTTTAACCCCTTGAGGGGCGGTGGGACATATTATATCTCACGTAATTATAATCAAGATTTGCACCAAAAACATTTAACTAAATTATACTTTTATAACTTTGGTGCAAAAAAGTTGTAAAATTGCTTCTCCCTATTTTGAAGTAAAGTTTTACTTTTTTTTTCGGAATCGGCAGAAAAATACATTAACCCACAGCAAAGGATTGGAAGAATTTAAACGACACCGACTTTTAGTTCCGGTTCCTTAAACAAAACCGACTTCATTGGTGTCAGATCTTTAATCATACAATAGTGATTATTTGTTACTATTTAAGCTTTTAATAGCATAAAGGCTGTTTGCTCTTTTCCAAAATGCATTTCAGTTGAAAGTGGAATAATCTGGAAGAACTTTTCAGTGGATGGCAACATCAGGTCATTCATCGGATTGTTCAGACAACCTCTCAATGTGTCAGATATTGTTGTCAATAGTTTACTGACACGCGATTAATAAATAGCGACTTATGTGCTCACAGAGGGTTTCAAATGCTTTTCTTGGAGAATATAGCAAAAAATTTCACTTCCGGCTGTAAATTCTTAAATCTATAACCCAAATACCTCAAGAAGAAAAACAAAGACTAATTAAAAAAGCAATACATTTCTTTAAAATGTTCTTCAAAACAGTGATTCAAAATTGTGAAACGAAGTTAATTTTCTCTATATATACATGAAATATTTTTTAAATGAAAAAAAAATTGATTCAGTTGATTTTTGATTCAGTTATCTGTACATAAATTTACGCACGTACAAATCTGTATAAATTATGTATTCTTCTACATTAACAATATGCATTTGTCACGTATTTTTTATTCCGCGTAAGTACGTCTTTAAAAAAACTAAAAATATGCGATTTTTTTTTTTTTTTTTTTTTTTTTTGCAATGCAGATGCAATCTTCTGTTAAGCATGCGATAATAAAACATATATATTGATTAAGCACGTTTTAGTCGAATATAGTTTAATTAAATATTCTGTATCATGTAAATATATCATAAACTGTAATGCTAAAATATTCTGTATCATATAAATATAACATAAACTATAAAGCTAAAGTTTTATTATTTTCATAATAATACAGTGCTTAGCATTATATGCTAAATAATTATTATGAAAATAATTAAGAGTACACGCGAAAACTGATAAAAGTGAAAACGAAGCATTTTTTTTTTCAAACTCAATTTAGAACTTAAAATTTTGAAAAGAAAAAACGCATAGATCAAACCAACAATTCAGTGTGTAAACTAAACATTTCAACAAGAGATCGACCGAAAATTCAGTTTCGTTCTCGTTTTTGGCTCAAAATCGGAGTTTCGTTTTCGGCGAAACTGTTGCCAAAAATTCGGCCTCACCGAAACTCGTCAGAAATTATTTTTATTCCAAAAAGTCTCGTTTCTTCCTTTGGAAATTTTCAATATAACTCATTGATTTGAGCTGTATCGCCTCAAATGAGACACTCTTTATTTATTGCTGTGTATTTCACTGTTTATAATTATCAGTCATGACTGACTCAACATGTGAAATAAATTATAAAGCAAGTAATACATATATGACTAAACTTTGAAGACTCTTTTCACAAGCTCATTAAAAGCTGCAGACTTAACAGTAATAGATTTGAAACCGTAGAAGTGTTTCGAATACTCGTTGAATATAGTATAACGGAATAATATTACAGTATAACAGATTATCGTTTACAAAAATCTCTATAAAAGGTAAATCGAGGTATGTATATCTAAAACATTTTTTAATTAGATGAAATTCATATAATTAGACACTGATTTAATTATATTTTATTTTATATGAAAATAATATGTTTTGGCCAGAGGCACAGAGAGCCAACTAGGGCCACACTTATAATAATTACACGTATAATATACACTTAAAAGTTAACACTTTCAAAACACTAAATAAAATTCTAAAAGTCTAAAACTTAAAAGTTTCAGTCACCCTGTGGCCATCATCAGGGTCTTACTTCAGTTAAAAAGAGAAAAATACTTATTAGTTTGTAAAATTCAAATTTTACATTTGAAACTTTTGAAACTTGTAGGTTTTAGACTTTTAGAATTGTATTTAATGTTTTGAAAGTGTTAACTTTTAAGTGTATTATACGTCTTTTAATAAATCTTTTTAATTATATTTGTGCTGTTAATTTCAAAACATAACCCTTCAATTTATTTAATTACACATACAATTAATCAATAATTATGTATGTATTAATTACTTTAAAAAAATAGGACATTTTCTGTTTCGGCCGAAAATAGTAAGATTACCAATGTTCGGTTTCAGTTTCTGTTTCGGTCTTAAAAACTCGTTTCGGCCAATCCTTAATTTCAACTAATATGTATAAAATTCAAATTGGATACTTGCTGAGACAGTCATAAATACGTTTTTATTATTAACAACACAAAACTGGCAAGCGCGATTTTATATAAAAAAATTACGAAATCTAATAGCGTTTTTCTTTTTCTTATAAAGGCAAACAAAGTGGCAGAAAAGGGGGTCACAGTTGGCGATTTGAACGGAATTTACCAAAAAAATTGTTATAAGAGAGTAAACACCTGTAACTCGATTAAGTATATTTTTTGAAAAATGAAAAATAAAATTCGATTACAAATCACTTGCATTCCTGCCCAGTTTAACGTTTTTACGTTAAAAGAAAGTCTGTGAATGTGCCGGAAAACCATTAGCACACCTTGATTCTTAAAAGTAAAAGCAAAATGTAGATATTGCTTGCCTGCGCATTTTAAAACGTCCTTTATAAACCGACTAGAGGTCTGCCCGGGCTTGGGCCGAGGCCCGTACCCTGCCCAGCAGAATGAAGGCGAATTTTCAAACGGGCCGGGCCGGCAGAATTAGGACATTTTTTTCAACGGGCCGGGCCGACAGACAAAATAAACAGGCCGGCAAAAAAATTGAACGGGCCTGCAGGGTCGGGCCGGGTCGATAAAAAAATTAATCGGGCCTATCGGCCCGATATAAGAATTCAAGTGTAGGAGATAAAATACGAGCCATTTTCAATGAATATGATTTTCTCGAGAAGTATAAATGTGCATCACGAGCCGATGCGAGTTTAACAACATCAATACAGAAATGTAACATGTCCATCGTAGAGATCGGCATCGTACAGTTACTAGATGTCAGACTCCGGGTTTAATTTTTCTCAACAGACTCGTGCCGGGACGAAACTGGTTTGGTCTTAATCGATCTCAGGATGTGTAGGATAGGCATTATGTTTTGTAAGATTATTAATAGTGATAATGAACTTCTGTTAAGGGTGTTCTTAAATCCAAAAGGGCAACTTTCTGACATAAGTTTTAATTTATTTTTGCTCGAAAATGCATGAAACAAGCTGGTGTTGTTGTTCAGAAACTATGTAATTGAGCTGTTTTTTCCACTTTTTTTGCAAACGCAATATAGATCTTTCAGAAAAGAGTGTCAAAGTGGGCATTTTGAAACTAATTTCCGCGCGAAGGGAGAAAGAGCACTCAAGAGAGGGCGAAAAACGTGTTTGTCACGTGATCGAATTCTCTTATAACTCAATAGGTAATTGATTGATCAAAAAATGGAAAAAACAGTTCAATTCCAAATCGCTTCCATGGCCAGACTTTCCAATTTTATATCTTTCCGTTAAAAAATGAAATTGTAAATATCTCAAAACGTTTTGCGCTTGTTGAGCAGAGCAGTTAAGAACAGCCTTAATAGTATCTTTGGAAATATACCTTAAGGTGGTTCTCATATTTACTGCTCAACAATGCGAAAATTTTACACATTTTCTGACTCATTTTTAACCATAAAGGCATAAAATTGACAAGCCTGACTATTGAAGGCATTTGGAAACGAATAGCTTTCTCCATACTTGATAAATTACTTATAGGGGTAACAGAGATTCTTGTCACGTGACTGTCACGTTTTTCTCTTTTCCTGTGCTATCGCTTGCGGAAATTCGATTCAAAACGCTAACTTTGGCAGTATTTTCAGAAAGATATATTGCTTTTATTTATGAAAAAAAAAACGACATTTACATAGTTTCTGAATAAGAATACCTGCCAATCTTACGCGTTTCCAAAAAGAAATGAATTCATAAATGTGTCGAAATGTAGCTCCTTTGGATTTGAGAAAAGCCTTAAAAATGAGAGAAATATTTACACAAATCTACTTTTTTATTATACAGCTTCAAAAAATATCATGTTTTTAATCCTTTATTCTGAACTACATTAATCTTTCAATGAATCCTTATTTGAATTTTGAAATGTCAGTAGAGACGATGACTAAAATCGTAAGTAATCGTTAATGTTTACTGTTATGTGTTTTCTGTTTTGCGAACACATAGTAATCTAAAATATACTGTAAAATGTTCCCATAAATATGTATGTAGTATTCATTAAAAGAATCTTAATTGTATGTCGAGAAAAAACGGACATTTTTGTAGAAACTGAGTCGGGCCAAACTTCCAATTTTTATACCGGGCCGGGAAAAGATAACTTTCGTTCGGGCCTGGAAATTCCGGCCCGTGCAGACCTCTAAAAACCGACAGGAGTAAAATGTAAAATATATATATATATTTTTTTCAATTGTTATTATTTGAACATGTGGGTATCTATGGGTTCGGTCCCTTCCTAATAAATAACTAAATGTCAAATGTGAACTGTAATTCCTTTCAGCCAATTTTAATAAGCTCCTTGAAAAGCTAAGAAGGAATTAATTCTTAAAAATTGTCGGAAATAGTTCAAAATGTGTTTCGACTTTTCGTTTTGTGAAATATGCGGCAGGTGGCGACACTTCACGGACAAACTTCAAACAATTCTTATAGACTGCACAATTACCCACAATAATCCAGTCTTCATTTGCGTCAGCTGCCTGTGACAATGCAACTGCTTAATATTCCTATAGATGGCAGCACCGCAAATAAACTTTGAAAGACTATGAAAGCAGAACTGTTTTGCTGGACTTTGATAGACTCCATTTCAGCAGTGATCAGCAGATTTCCATTGTGAAATGAGTGTTCGATCAAGAGCCCTTGCTTCTACTAAAGAAACCCTTTCATCTCAGTCTAGGGCGTATCTCTTGAGTGACAAGGACATATGTTTCTGTCTGTCACTTCATGCATTCGCTTTTCGGGAAGCTAACTTTGGCTCTCAAGAATGCAACACATATTTAATCAAGATAAGCTAAAATTGTATATATTAACCAAGTACATATTAACCTATTAATCAAGAAATGTAGAGTGCATTAATAATTGTATTTTATTAAAGATAATAATCTCGTTTAAAGTCAAAAGCCTGGATCACTGTAATTGCATACACACACTCACTAACGCTTCAATAAAATACCTTTTTCAGAGTTAAAATAGGGTAAAGTGGATACAGAAACTTCCGTGATACTCTGAAGATCCAGCGCTCTCACCTATACAGGTAAGAAGAATTATTTTCTCTTACAAACATTCTGCATTTCAAATTAACTTTAAATTAAAATAATTTAGAAAAATATTAAATGAAAGAACAGCCTTTATTGTAATATGAATTCACGCCTTTGAAAACTTATAAAAATCAATGATGGTTTTAGAAAAATAAAAGTTCCCTTAGATTTAAAAATATATATATATATATATTTTAGAATAAAAGAAAATTTTCTTTATTTATTTTAAATCACCGACAAAAATACAAAATTTAAAGTTTTATTAATTGAACAAGTTTTAAAAATGTTTTTCTCTTAAATAATAATTCAAAGTTTTTTTATGTACCAGAGGCTGTGCCCGTTACGAGTTAAGCCCTCAAAACCCTGTCCAAACCTCGCCGGATTGTTAAACATGATAATTTGAGTTGTTTCAGAAAATAAAATCTGATTATAGTAGATTGAAGGATATTCCACAAATGAAAATGTAGTCATATTTAAAGGAATATTGTAACACATGAAATTGGCAGGTGTTTTCATGCAGATACTATGCGATCGAGTGTTTTCCATTTTTTAATAAAAGCAAAAGATCATTCATAAAATACTGTCAAAGGAAAACCTGTCGTCACGTGGAAAAAATCGCTTATAAATATATAAGTATCTCATTGATAAACGATTGGTAAACACTATTCGATGCCAAATCGCTTCGTAGTCATGCCTGCAAACGTCATGCTTTTGCATTTAAAAATGTGTCCGTAAATATTTAAAAGCTCCGTGTTGTCGGAGGGACATATTTCTTTGATAAAGTCCTTAAAAGGTGACATAATCTTAGATTTCAGATTAGTTCGGATGGTGAAACTGACACCATTTTCAAAAGAAAAGATCATTTTCATATATGGAATAAGTCATGATATGACTGTGTGATTGCGTCAGTATAATGTCATATTCAATAAACTTTATCTTGCATTTAAAGTTCCCAAAATTTATTAGTTTATTTCTAAATTTCTTTCCTTCTATCCCTTGAAATCAGAATTAACCAATAAAACTAAAATCTGAAACATTTAAAAATAATTGATGGAAATGATGCACTAATCTTAAACGCATAGACAATTCTGTTGGTGAAAATGACATAAATTCGCAAAAAAAAAATGCCTTTTCATCCAAAAAAAAAAAAAAAAAAAAAAAAAAAAAAAACATCAGCACAGATTGTTTAGAACAATATTTTAATTAAAATTGTATTATATAATTTTTATATTCCATTATAGCGAAGTCTTTTTAAAGAAATGTACTTAATAAAAATCCCCCCCCCCCCCAAAAAAAAAAAAAAAAAAAAAAAAGCAATTTAACAAATTACAACGACCATTTGGAAAATGATTTTTTCGAAGACTAAAATTTAAGACATAAAAAATCGCACGGAGTTGATCATACATTACGTACGCCATGAATTAAACATTAACATTCCTGGACCCATCATGAACAAATTTTAAAAGAAATTTCAGTTTTACAATTTTCAGTATTGTAAATTTTTAAACTTCTACGGAGCTGGTCATACATTACGTACGCCATGAATTAAACATTAATAGTGATATTACACGTAAAAATTGCAAGCGACAAAAATCGCCTGCGACTCGTCAGATTTCGTGAAACTTACGTATTATCCACCTGAAACTTACGTATTATCCCAGCATTTCATTGTCTGTTCGAGAAAAGGCTTTTCCATTGTCTGATTTCTTAAAAATCTGACGACCAATTTTAAATGAAATTTCATTCTTAAACTTCTAAACATCCCACAATATTACTTTTTACACCGTCGTATAGAAAAAGAAATGTACTTTTATATGCAATTTGTTTGAAAGCTGTATCTCAATTTTTTTCTGAGTTATTAATTTTTTTTGTAGTTTTTATTACTTTTTTGTCATAGTGGCAACAGAAGTATCCATCTCTGTTGAAAGTAAAGCCAAATTACAGATTACTGTATAGACCTATCAGAAAACGAATAAAAAGCGGATTCAACCAATAAAAAACTTCAGCTATGCTTTTGATTTCCTACCCTGACGAGGACAATAACCATTTTTCCAAATGGTTAAGAAAAAAAAAAAAAAAACTTCGCGGATCGTAATTTTTGCAAAAACTTTGTGGCAGTCTAAATGAAACGGAACAAAAAGCTAAAATATCTGAGGTTTTTTTTTTTTTTTTTTTTTTTTCTTTTTAAGAAACTCTACAGCAAGGAGTGATAGCTAATGTTAAACCTATGGGAGCTTCTTTTCGTAATTTCTGTAAAAACATTGTGACAGAGTTTTAATGAAACGAAATAAAAGGCTAAAATATATGTTTAAAAAAAGAGCGAAACATTACAGACACAGTTTTTTTACTTCAAGAACTTTTTTAAATTATTGTATTCCATTATACTGTAGTCTTTTTAAAGAAATGCAGTATTTGATAAAAGTTCTCAACAAAAAAGAGAGGGGAAAAAAAGAGTTTTTTTAAATTCTATACTTCAACAGGCTACAAAATGGATGCCCCTATATATCCCTGCAGATTAATCGAATGCGTTAATCCAAAGCGGAAAGCTCCCTGTTCCTTCACTTGACAGCCCGGCACCAACCATCTTGCCGTTTGAGGGGAGAGTGCATGCACCGTGGGTTTTCACGAGGCCCTAAAAGGGGGAGTGCAGTTCGTGGGGGGTCTCTCTAAGGGAACCTAACCCGTATTTACGCTTGCAAATCCAAGGTTTCGAAGAAAACCACGAAAACTCCGAAACGATTAGGCCATAGGCGTAACTAGAACTATTTTGTGGGGTGGGCACAGGCCCCCAATCTCATAAGTTCTTTAGCGACGTTTAAGGTCGGTTTATTTGCTTTTATTTGGTTTACCCTACGAAAAACTGACGATATATAAACTGGCTTTTCTTTTTCAAGTGTTCTGTGATCATCAACAAAAAAAAGAGGCAAAAATGGACATGTCAACGACATTCACTGGTGGCCTCTGACCTCTTGACTTCAAATAAAAAGTCATAAAACATCAAACGGACCGCCTCACCGTGGGGCAAAATCCCAAAAAGCTGGCCAAAAGTCGAAAAATAAAGTTACTATTTAGGAAATTTTGACTATACAGATAATTAGAATAATGTTTGGAGGGTCAGAATCTATATTTGTAAAAAGGTTTTCGTTTTGTTTTAGCAACCTGTATTATTTCAAATGTGACGCTTGGAGGATTATCATCTTAGTCGAACAAAAAGAGCAAAAGAATAGTTCCTCTAAACAAGTGCAACTTTTTTCCATATATCCCGATTTCAATGGTTTAAAATGAATCCACACGATGATTGTATGTACATTTTTTTGCGCGTGCTACAAAAATTATATTAAGTACATAAAAGTAATAATTTCATGATTATTTTTGATAAAAAAAATTAAAAAAATTATTATTTTTTTTGCTTTCAAACATCAAAACGTTTATAAGTTCCACAGTGTTCCGCAACGACATATAATGGAAATAATAGCCTGAACTATTATCTAATTAATATAGAAAAACCAGCTGCCATAAGCTGCCATTCTGCATTTCGTGCAGGTTTTTGCAACAACAAGTAAAAATGTCACTTTTTTAGTCGCTTCAAAAGCTATGACATTTATTACTTTTCACAGTAATTTAGCTGGCAAACATTTGTGATATTTTTAGATTATTTAGTTTTGTGATAGATTATTATGTATTTTATTACAAATAAGTATTATAATTATAAGAATAAATGAATTTGATAAGCAAGATTAGTAACAAAAAAATGAAAAGAATTCTCTATCATCGATACGATAGAAATACATTTTCTTATCTTTATAACTAATAATTTTATTTATTCTATTGTAATTAGAAGAATTATCTTGCAATCTCTGCTAGCTCATACTCCTGAACACATTTTATTAATGCAAACGGAAATTATTAAGAATCTGACTTTCAAGAACATTAGCAATCTGGATTTGATTTGCAAGTGGGGATGTGATAGTACATTTTGTCAAAGTACTTTTAAACAAAAATTTAGCGTTGATGATAGTAGAAATTAGGTTCAAATAGCTTTTTAACTTCTTTGGTGCCACTAGAACTCGTAAGTGTTGCGAATAATTCAGAAATCGTTACCTGGAAAAATTCGAGATCTTCATCTCCTGAAGATCATCCTACTCCGTTTTAGACCCATCAGAATCCATTTTTTCCACGAAAATACGGAAGTTACTGTCAGTGAAATGGATTATACACTGGTGAAAACAATTAAAGGGACAAATGTTTTTTTTTGTAATTAAAAAAAAAATTAACAAAGCAAATAAAACCAAACTTGGCCAAAATATCATTCAATATAAGAATAATGTATGGCAAAACAAAAATGGGCACAACCTACACCCTAAATAAGGAAACTGGTCACGTGTCCAACACAGCAGCTAACTGACACCCTGTCAGTCAGAGAAAAACATGTCTAATAGCGTGTATGATCGTCTGTAACAGCTACACAACTCTCGCATCGGCGTTTCATAGTGTTTACCAGGGACCTTATTAATCTCTGTTGCAAATGCACCCACTCTTGTACCAAGGCACCCTTGAGCTCATCGATGGTCGTTGGAGCTGGTCTTCAAGCTGCAATTGATCGTCCAAGGACGTCCAATACGTGTTCGGTGGGATTAAGGTCAGGGGACATCGCAGGCCACTCCATTCGTTGAAAATCCTAAGATTCGAGGTATTCGTCCACCAACTGAGCCCTATGTGGAGGAGCGTTATCGTCCATAAAGACGAAATCTGGTGCATATGCTCCGAGGAAAAGTCTCACATAGGGTGCAAGGAACTCGTCCCTGTACCGATGGCTGTCAGAGTACCTCTATCAAACACAGGAAGGTCGGTACGCCCGTCTGCCATGATGTCTGCCAGACCATCAGACCACCTCCAACATTGTGATCATTTTCGTCAATGTTAGAGGGCCGATATCGACTCTCCAGATGAGAACACGTCTCGAGTCGCAGACCAGACTGAATCGCGACTCATCACTGTAGAGAACCCGCCCCAAACTATCCTCTGTCTAAGACAGGTGTTATCGGCACCATGCTAGACGGAACTTTTTGTGGTTCACAGTCAAAGGGATGCAGACTACAGGGCGCCTGGCATACAGGCCACCTGCATTAAGTCTCTGGGTGACTGTTATCCGTGAAATGGATGCTCCTGTAACATTATACAGGTGACGAGACAATTGTGTCGCTGTCACGGACCTATCCCTTTTGGCTAGAAATGTCAAATAACGGTCTTTAGCCGGCGTTGTTGCTCTTTTACGGCCTTGAACAGGTCAGGAGACCACTGTTCCTGTCTCTGTAAACTGTTTCCACAGAGTGGACACCACATTTCACGGAACCCCGAGGTCCTTACAACAGGTAGCCTGTGATTGGCTGGCCTCGAGTCTTCCAACAATCCGCCATCTTGTGGCATCATCTAGACATATTTCGACTAGCCATACTAACGATGGGTAAACAAAGAAATTAAAAAAAACAAGGATTGGGTTATGCTACGATGTTTCAAAACGTCCTTACACTACAAGCTTCGGCGGTCAAATGACGCACCTTCGCACAAACGCGATCACAGCGCCACTGCCTTATGACGACACAGACCACTGCGTGGCAGGTGTGTCCGCGACGAGCTTAACTATCATCTGATACCTTATTTGCGTATAGGGATAACTTATTTTGTTTTGTTTTTTTAAAAAACCGTTTGTCCCTTTAATTGTTTTCACCAGTGTATTACAGATTCGGAGAGTAAACTTATTCCTTTTAAAACAATCGTTGATAGGAAATAAGTAGGCGTTAATTACAAACTAGCTTTAACGATGACTGATTGTAAAATTTTTAATGTCATTACTAGTAATTTGTCAACTCACTGTATGTACCTATGTCATGCAACTTCAAGACAGTTCAATAACTTTCATGACATTTTCAAACTAAAAGTGAATGAAAATCATTTACAATTTGGGATGTCCACGTTACATCACTGTATAAGATGTTTTGAGTGTAGCATTTGGCATACAAAAGGGATATAAAAAAATGGCAAGCGTGCAATCCTGACGAGAAGAAAAAAATTCAAAATGCAAAAAACAAAATTTACAAAAAGGATTTCGTTTACAATTAGGACTCTTCGTAGATAAATCAAAGCTTGGATTTGGAAGCACAAATGATTACAATACAGATCGTCGATTCTTTGAAAACGCAACTATTTCTGCTTTTATAACGAGCGTAGAGGAAGATTTGATCAAACGATTCCACGCCATATTACAAGTTCTTAACATTCATTTCATCAATTTCGGCGGTTATTGCTAACAAACAGCTTGTAAATTCGTCGAATTGTACTCCTAGCTCTATACGTCAAATTCAGTGCACAAACTAATTATTCATGGAACAGAAATAATAGCTTCCTCATTATTGCCTCTTGGGCAAATGTCGGGATGCTCAATGATCGTACAACAAATTGATCAAAAGGTATCGAGATGATTTCGCCTTAAAATGCAGTAGGACGTAAACAATGGAAGATTTTTTTTTTTTTGCATCTTTTAACGTTATCAGATCCCTTAATTTCAAGCTTACGTAAACTACCATTGAAGAAATTAATATCTTTGCCCCTAGCGGCACAGAAACTTCTGTAAAATATTTCGACACCTCCCCTTCTGAAGAGTCCACTTAGTATACTACAGAAGATTGAGAAGATGGATTTTAGAATATCCTTTCGTGTTACTTTAATAATATAAAAACTAAACCTCGCAGTATTTTATTTTTCATTAATGTACTTAATTGTATTTCATAAATAAAAATTCGTTTAATTTCGATCAAAAATATCTTAGTTCCTTGAAAACACTTTGTAACGTTTAGCCTCGAAATTTTTTAATTTCGGAAGTCGAAATATTTTATTTAAAACTAATTGTTTTTATTTTTAATACGCCGTTTTTTTTAAATTTCTTTTTTGAATCGTACTTAGCATCCTCAAAAGCTAAGAACCTGTATACGAAATAAGTCCGCCATATTGGATCCGCCATTTTGTTTTTTTTGGAATTTTCATTTTAGAATCGAGATAAGCATCCTGAAAAACACCTGTGTACGAAATTTCGTGGCATTTAAATAACATTTTCATATTTTAGCAGCTTTTCGGGATTTTGCCCCACTGTGCGCCTGGCCATATACTAAAAGCTTCGATATCAAGAGATGAAGTCTGTTTGGACTTTTAGGGTTCAAATGGATTACATTTCTTGACCTCAGAACTTTTCATGTTTTATGACTTTCGTCAGATGTCTGGAGGTCAGATGTCACCAGTAAACGTCGTTGGCATGTCCATCTCCGCCTCTTTCTTTTGTTGATGACCACAGAACAGTCGAAAAAGAAAGACCAGTTGAAATATTTATGGTGTTTCGTCTGATAAAGCAAATAAACCGAACTTTATATTCTTTATCCGACGAAAAGTAATAAATCTTTAAAGGCCTTTCTTTTCCAAGCGTTATGTGGTCATCAACAACATAAAGAGACGGAAATCAACTTTTCGACGAAGTCATCTGGTAACTTCTGATCCCCTGACATCCTACGAAGGTTATAAAACATGAAAGGGAGCGCCTTACCACATCAGACGTTGCGACAAGAATAAAAGTAGTCTGTTTGGACCCAAATAGACTACTTTTTTCTCATCGCAATTTTTCATGTTATGTCAAAATAGACTACTTTTCATTGCTTAAGGCTTCTGTCCCAGCCGGCGAAGGCACTCACGAGCTAATGCTAATCCTATGGGGAGGGATTTTTCTAATATCTCGTTTGCATTTCGACATTTTTAAGTAATTGTTTTTTGCATTGGATAGCCGAGATTCGTCTCTACATCGCACCTTTTTTACTTTTTCGATTTTGATCGCAGATATTTCTCAAAATGACACTTTCATTTTCAGAACCGGTTTTGAAAGTGAAAGTAACTTTATAAAAAATATCTGCGACCAAAATCTAAAAAGTAAAAAAGGTGCGATGTAGAGACGGACCTCGGCTATACAATGCAAAGAAAAAAAAATTAAAAATGTCGAAATGCATACGAGATATTAGAAAAGTCCCTCCCCATAGAATTAGCATTAGCTCGTGAGCATCTTCACCGGCAGGGACAGGAGCCTTAATGTCAGAGAGTCCAAACACATTTCTTTATTGTCCCGGTTTTTAAGAGAGTACCTGAACCATACCGATTTTCCAAAATTCAACTTAAAAAAAAAAAATGAATGTTTTGAACCTTACCAAATTCCACTTCTCTAAATCTAATACAGTAAAACCTGTTTTAAACAGAATTCGATGTTGAGAAAATTTTTGTAGTTCCGACAGAAGGTTTCGACCATTACAATCAAATCATAACTGCTAAAAGACTGAAACTTGTCTAAACTGATAAGTTTTCCGATCCCTTGTGATTTTATACAGGCAAAGTAAACTGAACATATTTATTTTAAGAATAAATAAGCGAGAAATTTAACGAAAATGTTTCTGGAAATTATTAATGTAAATTCTAAATTTGTTTCAAAATTCTAAAATTGTGAAAAAGAATATTTTGAGGAGAGAAAGAAGAGTTTTTATATTGGGGAGACGTAAGTCAACATCTCTATTCTGTGTTACGGCATTTGTTCACTGAGAGCTGGATACCTTCCCGACTTTATTTTTCAGCCTTTTTACTTTCTTCTATCTTTACAAGAAGAAAATATTGGATTCGTAAAAAAAAAATTGACTTCCGGTTTTCGACGGATTTATACGTTTTAGAAAGTCCTGAATACGATTTGACTGTATTTAGAAAATGTCTGTCTGTATCTGACACAAATTTTGCGGGCAATCTATCTCAAGAGCTAATGCACGGAATTTAATAAAACTTTAGATTCAGTTATATGTTGATATAAGTTGGTGTTTATTAGTTTTTGGTGTAACTCGCCAAAGAGGTGGCGCTGCTACGCTGCATTTTTCACGACTTCTGCAATAGCTCAGTCTCAAGAAGTAATGCACAGATTTTCATCAAACTTCAGATTCAGTTATACCTTGTTATAAATTTGTGCTGATTAGTTTTTGGCTTTTAATCTAAAAGGGGTCGCTGCTATGCGGCGTTTTTTATAATTTCCGCAATAGTTTTATCTCAAAAAGTAATGGAAGGATTTTTATCAAACTTTAGATTCAGTTAGACATTGACCTAAGTTGTTGCTGATTAAGTTTTGGTGTAAATCGCCCAACAGGTGGCGCTTCTATGCTGCATTTTTTCTCGGATGTACATGATTTTATCAGTTGTCATATGTCGGAAGAATTAATGCATAGAATTTTATCAAACACATAAGTCGGTGCTGATTAGGTTTTCGTGCAAATCATAAAACAGGTGGCGCTGCTATGCTGCATTTTTCACAATTCTTTCGATAGCTATATCTCAAAAACTAACGAGCAAAATTTATTCAAACCTCTTATTCTGTTACACGTTCACGTAAATGGATCCTTATTAGGCTTGGATGTACTCGTATACTGCGCGAAGTTGTTGCTTTTATACTCTTTGGTTTAGGAATTTTGTATGTACCGAAATTAAATTATTTGTTTGAGAGATGCGATGCTTCTATCTTGTTTTTAAAAGTGAACAATTCAACGAACCTATACCTTTACAATCATTATGATGGACATAAACTGTCATTAGATTTTAGCACTGTGGCAGAGGCAGCGAATTTTGAAGTATTAACAAAAAAAAAAGGATGAGATAGAAGAAAGTTTTAGGATTGGTACATCCGACTAGTTTAAGATAGATGCACAACAAAAAATGCTCCTAAATCGTTGTATCAAAGTCTGAATATATAAAGGAAAAAACTTTTTGAATTTCAAATTCTTTTGTACACCCTTTTGCATTTTATTAACTTATTTTTGCTTCTTGAGCCATTTTGAGCCGCCATTTTGAAACAAGTTGGCGGACGAAGCTGACCAACGAACTCGGTTGAGATCGTGGTATGTTTTGTACACGACATGCAGGTTTCATCAGTATAGGTTCATAAATACGAATGTTACAGCATGACAAAAATCAGATATATATGTAAAAATCAATATTTAAACGGGAAGTAGTTTATGGGTATATAGGAGTCATGATCGATCAAAATATAAAAACAAATTCTGTAAATGCTTTTGTCCGAACGGCTGCAGTAAGAAGCATTTTACTTTTTGTATTGGAAGTAGAAGCAACCTAATAAAATTTACACCTGAATATCCATTAGCCAATCTTAGAATAATTTTTTTAATTTCTCTACCTTAATAATCGTTTTATTTCAACTGTAAGAGATTATAAAAGTGAAAATGATGTTTAGTTCTTGTTATTTGATAACAATGTGCCACCGGTAATTTATCATCATATTTATTTGTTATTTTGCTATTTCGTAAAATAAAATATACAAAATAATTATGCTGTTCATATATCAAATTTAAAAACATTTGAGCACTTTAATAATATTATTAATCATAAGAAATGCAATAAAAGGCGCATGCATTTATTTCATTATGTTTTTCATCTTTTATGAATATCCCCACTGGCATTAAAAAAAGGCAAAACAACAATTTTGCTGCTTTTCGAATATTCAGCTATATTTTAAATTTCTTGAAACCCTAGGCACATTTTATTTGGAGCCCCTTTTCCTCCCAACTACTTATATCTTTATTTATTTAAGGAAAATTATTGCATTTCGTACATACTCAAGGAAAATGTAAGTATCCAAATAAAATTTTGAACTTTTTTCATTTACTTTCTGCCTCGAAAATATCAAATAAAAAGCATCAAATACATTTAAATATTGAAAAGAATATCCATGTTTCATTTAGTTGCTGTAAAAACGTACATCAGCCTGAGTTTGTTGATGGAAAAATTCAAATTTGACCTCTAATTGGCCCTCTTTTAATTTAGCGTTCACATCAATCGTTTATTTTAAGTGAAAGGGAAAACGTATAGGATTTAGTGCTTAAAAATTGGTATGTCATATGCGTAACGAAAGTTTATTGCATCACCATAAAATATTTTTAATGCAAAGCCTACTCTGTTATAAAACATTTCAGGCCTGAAATTGGGAAATGAACTATAGTTCATTTCCCCCTTTATTTAAAATTCATTGGATTACTCAACACTGGAACATTTCTATTTATGCAAACAAATCTCAAATGTTTACATGTATAAAATACTTTAACATAACTTTTAAATCGCGATGTTGACATATCGTTGCAGTAAAGTGGACATATCATAAAAAGTAATGCATAAAATATTCAAAAAGAGACAAATCAAAAATTATTTTTAAGTTCTGTTTAATCAATTCTTAACCCTTAAGTGCGCAACTTTTTATTTTGTTTCGAAAAAATTATATATGATTCTCTGAAAGCTTTATTACACAGGAAAAATCTCTCTATTCTAAAAAAAAGTAACTACTGCTGTCACCGCCGCCGCCGGTTTTGAATTTTTTGTGACCGGAGGTCTTTCTTCGTTAATATTAAAAAAACTGTTGCATACAAAAATATGAAAATCGGTAGTATTATAGAAAAATGTTTGATAAACACGCTGATGCAGACAGTTTTCAAATCGAAGAATTATTTTAAGAGATATTTAATGCCAAAGTTGGACAAAATCGTTCCATTAAAAACGTTTTATAGGAGCAAAAACTGTACATAGGAATTTAATCATTTTTAGATCATTTTATGCGTCAGAATTTGCCGGTGTGCAGATTGCAGTTAGTTTTTTAATTTGAATAATTTTTCGAGGTTTTATTTCTATTTTAAATTCAAATTTTCAGCATTTCGAGAGATATTTTTTACAAATTTAGAAAATTGTATTAATTTAAACTGTTGCCAACTGTATAAAAAGCGCAACCAATAATGTTTGCTTCAAATTAAAAATTTATTTTACACGTGACTATTATAAACAAAAAATATAAAAAGCAGGAACTCATTGA
The DNA here is from genome assembly GCA_963932465.1 of Maratus speciosus. Taxonomy (NCBI): domain Eukaryota; kingdom Metazoa; phylum Arthropoda; class Arachnida; order Araneae; family Salticidae; genus Maratus; species Maratus speciosus. The sequence continues at coordinate 479,178,978 of OZ010796.1, forward strand.
AAATTACGTCATAAAAACTATAGTTACACGTGAATTTTAAATGAGAAAGAATATTGTAAAATAATAAATTCAGTAACATGCGTTAGAAGTCCTAAATAGGAGAATTTACGTCATATTACACTTATTACGTAAAATGAACAAAAAATAATATTGCAAAACAGTTTTAATTTAAAAATTGCGCGAGACATTTACTTGACATTTTAAGATGATCATAATATTTCATTTCTAACAAAAGTATTTTGACGTGAATATTAAAAAGAGAAAGAAAAGTTTGGTGAAAATTACGTCAGATTATAATTGTCAGATTCAAATTATAATTCAATCTTCCGAAATCTTTTTAAAGGCGGTCAAATTAGCGTGCTGTTAGAGTCTGCGGTGTCTGAACGGGGGTTGACGAGCGTAGCTCGTAGGGGGCAGAGCCCCCTAGTAATGAAAAAAAAAACAGAGATACATTTTTCATATAATACATCAATCTTTTCTTCTGTTGCACATCTGCAAGACAAGCAAAAACTGCTGTCGTGTGGCTGTTTTACATTAAAATATTGCAAATTAGTAAATATTTTAATAAGTATGTTTCCAAATATCTTATTTTATATAATTATTTATTTTATAAAACTTAACCTTTAACCCTTTAATTCCCATGACAGAATACGTTCTAGAAATTACGTAGTTCAGAGAATCTGACTTTACACCAGAAAGTTTGAATGGTTAATTTCGCTTTATTTAATTACGGAATGTATGTTATTAATTAAAGCAAATATTGCTATTTTAATTTTCTTGTGTGAATTAGTTATATTCGAATAAAAAAAAATCTATTAAATTCAAAACACTGTTGTTTACATATATGCAAAGCTGCGCACTAAAGGGTTAAATTTTAATTGTACGCATACTTATAAAATTATGACGATTTCTGCAGTTGTGTGTTATTTAAAATTTGATTATCTCTATCAGAATTCAGTATGAAAGAGATTTGATTAAGGGAAACTCGCACAGAAAATATTTTTACATAAAATAATTTTCGCGCAAAATAAATAAGCTAAAGTTTTGTTTTCTTTTTCTATGAAATGGGAAAAAAAAAAAAAAAAAAAAAAAAAGTCGCATTCGTCAAAATTAATAGGTATGCACCGATTAGTGATTTTGGCCGAATACCAAGTATTCGACACATGTCTAAACCGAACACGAAAACTTTCGCTGACCGAGTACTCCAATATTACAGGGTTTAAAGGTATTGAAAAAAATTTAAAGCAATTTCACATCATATTTAGCATAAATACTTCCATGAACTTGATTGCTTTTTACAAGTAAGCTTTACACAACAAAAAATATATGTTTTGAGTTATTATTCAAGAAGAGAATAATCTTAAAACCTCTTTAAATATTAAAACGTTAAAAACTCTATAACTTCTTAAGTGAATTAAAGTAAAGTAATAAAACTTTCTTTTTTTCGAAAAAAATATTTTTAAGTCGAAAAGAGATTTTTAAGTACCCTGAAGGAAAATTTTACAATCATATAGTGCTAATTTGCAAACTAAGAAAAAAAAAAATTATTCAAATGGTGGCAACTCAGACAAATATCCTTTCTTGCTCCTTTTGATTTATGTATGAAGTTTCAAAAGTACTAGAGTGGGCGATGATTTTCTGAAGTTGTAAACATAGAGAGTGTTCCTAAAATTTTGAAAAAAGCTTTCATGCGATATAATGCGGTTAAGACAAACATTTTTTGTGCAGTAAACCTATATCGCAATTCACTTTTCCATCAAAAATACAATACAGTAAATAAAAAATATAGGGTGACTCACTGCAAGCTGGACCCGAATTTTCGTTCTTAACTTTAACAATAATGAAGATATTTTAGTGAGATTTTCATCATATTAACTTTGCTTTGTATGAAATATAAAGAAATCATTGGAAGTGGCTGAATTTTGGTCAGTGACACAGTATATATACCGTGAGTTGCATTTTGACTAATGAAATGTCTATTGCACTGTTTGGATGTGAATTTCCGCAATTTCCAGCATTTCTAGTTACGTCATCATATTTCACAGAAACCAAAATAAGTCTGTTAAAAATGTCTTTACCATAGCTTCAGGCTGGCCGAATATTCGGTATTATGACGAAATAGGTCGAATACAGAGTATCCGTTGCATCCCTAGTTTTTAATGTATAGGAATGAAAAACGCACACAAGTAAACGTGGGCATTAAAGCATATTATGAGGTTTATTATAAACAAATACCGCACCACTCCCTTTTTTAAATGTTTACAAAAATTCAGAAATATTACTTTTTGAAGTATGCAGCTAAAAGACGTTCATATATTCAAAACAGTCAGATTAAAATCCAATAAGATTTGCAAACGAAATATGCGTTTATAGATTGAGCAATTTCACCCCTTCCAAGATAGTTAATAAATCAGTCCGGGCGCAGCAAATCTCTTTTAATCTGAACAAGATATTAAAACTAAAGAAACAGGTCGTTCCCAGATCGTTAAAAAAGTTATCTGTATTTCACCAGACCGAGACATGGGCTGAAATGGTATCTGAATTGGTATTGTTGATGAATTGAAATTCAATTATCTAATGAAAGATTCTATCACAATTTAACTCAATATGTTGTGTTCATCATTAAACACCTGCTCTTTCTGCAAAGATAACTACTACAATAAAATATATTCTAAAGAAATTTAAATACAAAATACCGTGTGAAATTTGACCAATTTTTATCGCTATCAATTTTTTTAAGAAAAAATGACATTAATTCAAGAGTTTCGAGGAAGAAGGTATTATGTTATATTTTCTTAATATCTTTTATTTTTTCGATGAAGATGTTATGAGATATTCTATCGTATGGTAAAGCTAAACAAATCAAGATTCTAATTAGTCTTTAAGATTTGATACATTATTTATTAACGTTTAATATTTTAATATCAAATAATTTAAATATTATTAATTTTTATATTTGGAAATTGAATGTTGATTAGTTTTTCTGAGAGAGTTTAATACACGCCATCTGTTAACCTATTAAATATAGGCTACCAAGAAGAAAAAAAAAATTAAGTTTACAAGAGAAAGTTTTCGTTTCAATTTTCTGGCAATTTCATTTCTGTTACATAACATCTTCTTCCACCAAACATTTTATACAAAATATTAAAGATCTGATCAGGAAAAAATTACTCACAAAATTACACTCTGAAACTTGAAACAAAGTGCCACGTGGCAATAACACAATAAAAGGGGTTCCCGTATTTTAAACTACAGAATTTGTTTATGAAATGATATTTGGTCTGGACTCTTATATAAACTGGACTCTTTAGAAATTATTTTTTCCTCATCACCTCTAGACAGAAAACTATCAGATTTGGTAGGGTCCGGGCCACATAACTGTTGCTGCTCCTTTGACATCCCCCTCCCCTCGCACACATTCAGATACACCGCTTTTATTACATTAGTTTTCAAATCAGAAATATATAATAATACATTTGTTTGTGTAACCTTTCAAAGATTTGAAAATTAAATTTTCGACTATATCGCAAGCATAATATTATCACTTGAATTTGAAATTCTGGGGTGGGCACTGGACCTACCAGGGGTGGGGCCCGCCCCACCCTCTAGTTACGCCTATGGATTATGCCGACGGTCGCGATTGGGTTCGAACCCACCACCTCCCGTCTACCAGCTTCGAGAGCAGAACCTCTCGGCCACTGGTGGGGGCCACACTCCCGACGAAGCAATTTTTTATTGTACATAAGATAAAGATACGTAAAAACAAAACAAAAGAATATCATACAGGTTATCTTGAAAAAAGAGAAGAATACAACTGTTACAAAACTCCGTGCAAAAGCCTCTTTCTCAGGGTAAAAATTATGACGAAGAGAGTGAGGAACGATAACATCAAAGTTCATGTATACTGCTTCTGCTGTTTCTCACTATATAGTAAAGCGAGGAGATTCTGCGCACCTTTCAAAAGAATAATAATAAAAAATCTAAATATTAATATTTTGCTAAACTATGCATGAATAATTTTGACTTCATTTGTTTTTTATGCATTTCCATTATTATTTTGTTGTTATACTGTACATTAATAGAACAGCAGTAATAAAACCAAGAAAACTATTTTGCGCAATCTCTCCTTACAGGGTAGGAGAGAACGCGCACATAGGTAGAAGCGATTGTTATTAATAATAACTACAATTAAATTGTTAACAATAATAATTACACTTAATTGACATTTTGTGAGTAAATATTTTTGTATTAGGAGTGAATATTTCAACCAAATGTTTAAATAATAAATAAAAGAAATAATTTTAACAGTTAAAATTTTTAATTTAAAAAGATTAAAATATCAGAAAAAGCAAGCCTTACTAAGATTACAAAAAAACATTCACCTAGTAGATAACATGTTTAACTTGAAAATTACTTCATTTCGATTTCCACAGTTTCATTGTATTTTGTTTGCTAACCGAAGTTGTCGTCGTCCACAATCGATGCACTTATTATTGTAAAACGTGCATCTTTCGTGCAATCACCTGCAACAAGCAATACATTGAATCCAGTCAGTTGTCGAAATTGTCTCCTGGTACAGTTAATGATGCACAGTGCACTCATCCTCATTGACCTTCTTTTTTTTTTCCTTTGAGTTTTTTTATCCCACTTTTTGTAAAAGCACCTTATCTTCGGGGTTTTTTTTTTTTTTTTTTTTTTTTTTTTTTTTTTTTGTAGCGGCATCCTTCTTAAATCTTTTTTCATATATATTTTGTGGATCAGTAACATTAGTTGCACTCTGTTTCCTTTTGATTTCGATGGCATTACACTACTTGGAATGGGTGAAAGCTTTTCCAAAACATTGTATTATAAAATTTATTTTAGTTAACAAAATTATTAGCAAATTAATCGCTCATAAATTAAATAAATAAATAAATATATATATATTTAATTAAATTATTAACAAATATATTATTAATTTATTAACAAAAATAATTACATAAAATTTATTTAATAATAACTGTATTATTAATTTATTAATAAAATTTTTATCTGCAAAAGTTTTTTTTTTGCAAATTAATTTATTGCCAAATTTAGTTTTGATAATTATGTGATTTTCCGAAATTATTTCAAAATTGATTCATTCATATGTTTTACGCGTAATTTGCAATTCATACAAATTTATCAATAAGCTGTGTTATCTCTCCTAGCACTTAAACTTATGGGGAAATGCGCCATCTCTCCTAAGTAGCAGATGCGCAAAATCTCCTATTTTGGTAGGAGAGATTGCGCGGTCTTTTATTTAAATACGGCCACTTCTAAAATGAATTTCTGGTGTTCGCATACTTAGTCCAGGTTAGTAGTTTATAAGAAATATTTTAAGTTCAAAATATTTTGTATTATTGACGCTCTATAAAAATTCTGACGAACAGTTATGAAAATTCAAGCACTTACTTTGGAAAAAATACCAAAATAGCACTGCTTTATCCAAGACGCTTGAACAATAAATATGCACATTCATGTAGACACTGCACTAATGCTGCTGTACAACTACATGGAGTCGCTGGGCGCGCACTCTACTCCTTCCCGTCGAATCTCTTTGTGCGCAATCTCTCCTACCATGCGAACTCTCCTCGCTTTACTATAATATTAATTTCTTCTGATTTTAGATGTCATGTATTTACTATAAAAATACTTTTTAAACATTTAGAATATCGAAATTATTCCTTTTATGATGAGTGATTCAAATATCATTCAAAGTGAAAATTCTGTCTCCGCCAGTTAATATTGATTTGGATTCGTAGCTTTTTATGTGTATCATTGCTAAAATGGGTGAAATAAATACATGAAAATTTTGGCAGTAAATTTTATGAATAAAATTAGAAAATGTTTCACAATTGATGTATTTACAATTTGCAGCAATTAAGTTCTAACAATTCAAAATTTCTCCCCTATTTAAAAAATTAGTATCTGGATTTTGTTTAGCCCATTAAATATTTTAAAAGTTGATGCCAACGATTCCATACATTTAGAATCCTGACAGCTCTCTAAGTTGGATACTGCTTTTGAAACTAAATGTATCCAATTTTTCACTTCACTGCACTGAACAGTGTTACTTTCACTTGATTCTGTATTAGTATGAACAGAATAGAAGACAGTACATTTCTATCAGAAATAGTTTATATTACTATTTATTATTATCTTTTGGAAAGTTTTATGGTATTATGCTCATTTTCAAACAGAAATTTTTAATTTCAGTACTCGCATAACCTCTCATTTAAATTTCTCCTTTCATTATTTAGTAAGTTTTTTTTTACCTTGCAAATTTAACAGAAATTTAATAATATAAAGATATTAGTAAATTATAACAAAAAAAAAAAAAGTACCCAGTTAAACTGATGGCATTGAGCTCACAGGCTATTCACACTAATTGTATATTATACTCTTATTTCAAAGAATAGTACCCTCGAAAAATAAATTTAGGGACATTAGCCCACCCATTCCCCTCCTTTATACTTAACCAATGAACCTCCAAATCTTATCAGGGAAGCGCCTTATCAGAATAAACCGGTATACGAAATTTGAAGAAAATCGGATAATTCTGCATGGAAAACCCATTTATCTAAATTAAGGGGTAGATTAGCCCCCCCGTTCCCCTCCCCCTTTATATTTAACCAATGAACCCACACAACTAATCAGGGAAATACCTTATCAGAATGAACCTAGAAAAAAATTGAAGCAAATTGGATGTTTCTATTAAGAGTTATCGCGTTACGTACATACATACATACATACATACGTACGTACATACAGAACCTGCGGGCACATTAGCTCTCAGGCTTTGTTAGCCTGTGAGCTAAAAAATCAGTCAATCATTAACTGTATAAATCTACGAGAATCTTTTGATAGCATGTAAAATGTATGTGTGCATAAGCGTATTAGCAACCCGAAAGATATACCACGAGAATGTTGGCTGAAAATCTCCAATATACATTAATGTATTTTTATTAAATTTAATAATACTTTCAATCACATTTACATGATATAAATAACAGTATTCTGATTTACAAAATTTTAAATATAATTAGACTAAAAATAGTTTTTTTTTTGTCTTTGCGATGTATCTTTTGACGCTTTTCTGTTTAAAATTCATATTTATTTTTCTGAATTCTGGCATTTAGCATGATTATGAATATTAATATATTTTCGGGAAAAAAAATCCCGACATATTGTCATCTAACAAGTAGAAATTTGCTGGGTATTAATTCATAGCACAAAGTCGTGAATTATACCCGCCCATGAAATGTTTCACTTCTTGAAGGGGTGCATACTGCATATCGGAGTTGAGATTTTTTTCATGAGCCCATAAATAAAAAAATTAAGGGTAGCTTAACGTTAACAGGTACAGTAGCGGCTCGTGTGTTGACATTGAGGAATCACAGCATTACTTAGATCTTATGCTTGTACATTATATAATCCTCTTAAGCTTAATATCTAAAACTAGCCTAAAGGTGATGAAAAATTGCAAAAAGCCTTGTGTGGAATTGTGTGCTTAAGGGATTCTTCGCGCACTTAAAAACACCCGCTCCGTAATGTTAATCCTATGGGCAGGTTATTTTCGAATTTCTCATTTTAATTTGAATATTTTTAAATGATATTTTTTTGCATAGGCTAGATGAGGTCGATCTTTAATATGACTCTTTTTTACTTTTTCGATTTCGGTTGCAGATTTTTTTTTTTAAAGGTACTTTCAGATTCCAAACCGGTTTCAAAACTGAAAGTACCTTTTTAAAAAAAATCTGCAACCAAAATCGAAAAAGTAAAAAAGAGTCATATTAAAGATCGACCCGATCTTAGAGGTCTGCACGGGCCCGGGCTTGGCCCGAGGCCCGTACCCGGCCCGGCCCGCGGGCCGGGCCGGCGGAATGGAGGAGAATTTTCAAACGGGCCGGGCCGGCAGAATTAGGACAATTTTTTCAACGGGCCGGGCCGGGCCGACAGACAAAATAAGCGGGCCGGGCCGATAAAAAAAATTAATCGGGCCTATCGGCCCGATATAAGAATTTGAGAGCAGTAGATAAAATACGAGGCCATTTCCAATGAATGACTTTTTCGAGAAGTATAAATGTGCGTTACGAGCCGATGCGAGTTTAACAACATCAATACAGAAATGTAACATGTCCATCGTAGAGATCGGCATCGTACAGTTACATGATGCCTGATCGCGGGTTTAATTTTCGGCAAACTTGTGCCGGGGCGGAACTGGTATTAATCGTTCTCAGGATGTGTAGGACAGGCATTATGTTTTGTAAAATTATTAATAGCAATAATGAACTTCTGTTAACAGTATCTTTGGAAATGTACCTTAAGGTGGTTCTCATATTTACTGGTCAACAATGCGAAACTCTCAGACACATTTTCTGACTCATTTTTAACTATAAAGGCATAAAATTGACAGGCCGGAGTATTGAATTCATTTGGGATCGAATAGCGGTTCCATTTTTCATAAATTACGTACAGAGATAACAGAGACTCTTGTCACGTGACTGTATGTTTTTCTCCTTTCCTGTGCTATCGCTTCCGGAAATTCGATTCAAAACGCTAACTTTGCCAGTATTTTCTGAAAGATATATTACTTTTATCTAAGAAAAAGACGGCATTTACATGGTTTCTGAATCAGAATACCTGCCAATTTCATGCGTTTCCGAAAGAAATGAATTCATAAATGTATCAAAATGTAGCTCCTTTGGATTTGAGAAAAGCCTTAAAAATGACAGAAATATGTTCACAAATGTACCTTTTATTATAAGCTTCAAAAGTTATCATGTTTTTTAACCCTTTATTCTAAACTACAATAATCTTTTAATGAACCCTTATTTAAATTTTGAAACGTCTGTAGAGACGTTGACTAAAACACTGTCAGTAATCGTTAATGTTTACTATTGTGTGTTTTCTATTTTGCGAACACATGGTAATTTAAAATATACTGTAAAATGTTCCCATAAATATGCATGTAGTATTCATTAAAAGAATCTTAATTGTATGTCGAGAAAAAACGGAATTTTCTGTAGAAATTTAGTCGGGCCGAGCCGGGCCTGTTTTCACTGACTTTTGTACGGGCCGGGCCGGGCCGAGAACGGTAAAAATGTAAACGGGCCGGGCTCGGGCCGAACTTTCAATTTTTACACCGGGCCGGGCCGGGCCAAAATAGCTTTCCTTCGGGCCGGGCCGGGCCTGGAAATTCAGGCCCGTGCAGACCTCTACCCCATCTAGCCTATGCAAAAAAAAAAAAAAAAAAAAAAGTTTAAAAATATTCAAATTGAAACGAGAAATTCGAAAATAACCTGCCCATAGGATTAACATTACGGAGCGGGTGTTTTCAAGTGCGCGAAGAATCCCCTTAGTATTGCTGTGTTGACTATTGTGCGAGCGCACACATTTCCGAGACGAGATGGAGCATATTAATATTAGGTAGAGAGAGACACTGCTTCTTACGCAGTGCCAATAGTTCACGATTTATGTGCTAAGAGTTATGGAGAAAGTTCCTAGTATTATGAAAATTTTAAAGATTATTTAACGCGTTATCAGTAAATAAAACAAAAAATGCATATTCCTTTATAAGAGCATCTTTTAATAAACTCTGCACCTTTTAAGAAAAAAGAAACCTTTATTAAAATTTTACGTATATAATGTTGAATTGATATTTTGAAAAGACAGAATAGAGCAAGTATAAATCAATTTAGATGTACAGTCGTGGAAAAAAAAGTAAATACTCCCCGCTAACTTTTGAACATATTGTCGTAGAAGAAAGTTATTGATACCAAATGATTGAAAATAAAGTCTACTTTTAAATGATGTATATAAAATTTACTTAAGGGCCATCTACATATCAAAACGAACCCAAACTTTGTTTTTTCATTAGCAATAACATAAATGCCATCAACTCTTAATTATTTCGGAGTCTGACACAAGACGCAAATGTTTCAAACCGAAAATTTTTTTTAATCAAAAATTTCAAAATGAAATCTAAAATGTTCCTTATCAAAGAAGACACAGTTCCTTATATATATTTTCCGGTTTAAAACAGTTTTTCCGTTACCTATAATTAACTTGTTTATTATCGTCTTCATTTATTATGGTAAGATGATAAGTATATCATTCGTATAATAACGTATATATTTCTCTGAAACTTCATTTATATGTAAATTAAATTTTGCTACGAAAAAGAATAATTTTTTTTCCAAAAAATACGTCTGAATAAACTATAACAAACCTTTCTTGTATCCTCTGTTACAGTAAAATTATGTGCAATAATTTGCAAAATATAAAGAGATATAATGTTCTCAAAGCCGCCGCTGTCGTCTGACGTACAAAATATACTGCCATTGAGTATAGTTGACTGTCGCTTACTTCTCGGAAAGGGCGGCGCGGCGAAATCGCATGTACCTTCCTTCAATTACTGACCGGAACTGTAGTGCGATCACAGAAGATCGCACAGGAAAAATTTAAAAGCCTAATTCAGCGAGTTTAAGACATCCACCAGCGGTCTGGGGCGTTTAATACGGCGGACGACCGCACCGACCATTATATCTATCTGTTATTACCTAATAAAAATGTTCAAAATCAGAAGGCATTCATTTTAGGTAGATTTCGTATGAAATACTACCTATTGGGATCGTTCCTATGTTGGAATTTCTGAAAACATTTTGCAGATCTACACCGATCATGACCCCTAGAACCCAAAACCACCCTCAGTAAAAAACTTTATCTATCTATCTATCTATCTATCTATCTATATCACTTTCTTCTGCACACGATAACTTTCGTAATTCTGCACCAATCTCTTCCAAACTGGTACATAAAATCAATGGGCATAAAATCTCGGTCAAGTTCGTTAATGGGCAAAATCGGAACAAGGGGATGGAAATAGGGAGGGCTTTTGTGAAAACAGAAAACCCTCCATAATTTCTTAATTTTTGTACATATCAAATCAGTTTAAAGTTTTTATTACCTCTAAAAATAGGGCCAAAAATTTATGTATCATAGATTTTTGATAAAGATAAATGGGCTCAAGGGGCGCAAAAAATAGGGTTTTTGGGAGAAAAAAAAATCATAACTTCTTCAATTCTCAAGATATCAAATCCAATTAATTTTATTATAAATCTGCTTAACATTATCTACAACTTTTATATTCACAAATTTTTGATAGGACCAATTCGTACCGCAAAAAAATAAAATAAAAACGAAAACAAAAAGGTGGTTTCAAGAAGAAAAAAATCCATAACTCCGTCAATTCAAAAGATATAAAATCCCCATGAATTTATCATATATTTTCTTAATATTGTTTACAATATCTATATAGACAAGTTTTGGATAGGACCAATTCGTACCGCAAAAAAAAAAAAAAAAAAAAAAAAAAAAAAAAAAAAAAAAAATTAAAAACGAAAACAAAAAGGGGTTTGAAGAAGAAAAAAATCCATAACTCCGTCAATTCAAAAGATATAAAATCCCCATGAATTTATCATATATCTTCTTGTCTTCAACATCTATATAGACAAGTTTTGGATAGGACCAATTCTTACAGCAAAAACAAATTAAAAATACATAGCGGTTGAAGAAAAAAATCATCTTAGTAAGGGTGTATTCAAATCCAAACTGCTTATTTTCTGACTCATTTTACAATTCATTTTTGCTCTCAAAGGCTTCCAATTGGTACATTTTCTTATTCAGAAACTATATAATGCACTGTAATGGTCGATTTTTTGATAGAAGCAGAATATATTTTTTAAAATGCTGTTAAAAAGGGCATTTTGCCCCGAATTTACCGAAGCGGATTGTGTTGGAAAAATCATTGTATTAAGGATGCACTCAAATCTAAACTGCTTATTTTCTGACTAATAAATAAATAATATTTTTAATAAATTTTTTAAATTTTAAATAAATTCATTTTTGCTCCCAAACGCATTTAATTGGTAGATTCGCTTATTCAGAAACTATATAATGTACCGTAATGATCGATTTTTTGATAGAGGCAGAATATATTTCAAAAAATGATATCAAAGAGGGCATTTTGAACGGAATTTCCCGAAGCGATTGTGTTAGAAACGAAAAATATTGTCCTTCTGAGAAAATAGTTGTTTATATATCAAGTTTTAATTAATTGAACAAAAAATAAAAACACAGGTATCTTATAAATCTCTTCAAAAATCACGTCAGCAAGTTTCATATAATTTTTTTTATTATTAAAAATGAATATTGAATTATGCCAGAAAATTTCGAGTTGTTAAGCATGGAAAAGTATTTTTTTGAATACCGCCCTAACATGATTCTGATAAAACCAGCTATTATAAAAAAAATGAAATAAAAACTCGTCAAAAGCGGCCAGATAAAATTGTTAAAGTGGATTTATCTCTAATCATGATTTAGTTTTTGTTTGTGAAATTAGTATATTTGACTTCGAAATCTACCTCTGCCGGCAGGGATTTTTTAATTTTAATTGTTAGCCGTAAATGTGAAAATTGTCATTTTTTATTAATTTTGAATTATTCGTGCTAATTTAGAAAAGGTCATGAAATTTATATCTCTGATGATCTTAATTTAAAAGGTAAACACCTTTTATCTATTTCATATGCGTAAAGCTTTTTTTTAGGTAGATTTCGTATGAAATACTACCTATTGGCGTCGTTCCTATGTTGGAATTTCTGAAAAATTTTTGCAGATCTACACCGATAATGACCCCTAGAACCCAAAACCACCATCAGTAAAAAACGTTATGTATATCTATCTATCTCTCTATGTATCTATCTATCTATCTATATATATATATCACTTTCTTCTGCACACGATAACTTCCACAATTCTGCACAAATCTCTTCCAAACTGATACATAATATCAAGGGAATTTCTGAAAAATTTTTGCAGATCTACACCGATAATGACCCCTAGAACCCAAAACCACCATCAGTAAAAAACGTTATGTATATCTATCTATCTATCTATGTATCTATCTATCTATCTATATATATATATATCACTTTCTTCTGGACACGATAACTTCCACAATTCTGCACAAATCTCTTCCAAACTGATACATAATATCAAGGGACATAAAATCTCGGTCAAGTTCGTGAATGGGAAAAATCGGACCAAGGGGATGGAAATAGGGAGGGGTTTTGTGAAAACGGAAAAAACCCCATAACTTCTTAATTTTTGTACATATCAAATCAGTTTAAAGTTTTTGTTACTTCTAAAAATAGGACCAAAAATTTATGTATCACAGATTTTGGATAAAATTAAAAATGGGCTCAAGGGGCGCAAAAATAGGGTTTTTGGGAGAAAAAAAATCATAACTTCGTCAATTCTCATGATGTCAAATCCACTTAATTTTATTATACATCTCCTTAATATTATCTACAACTTTTGTATTCACAAGTTTTTGATAGGACCAATTCGTACCGCAAAAAAATTAAAAACGAAAACAAAAAAAAAATGGGGGTGAAGAAGAAAAATTTCTATAACTCCGTTAATTCACAAGATATAAAATCCCCATGTATTTATCATATATCTTCTTAATATTGTCTACAACATTTATATAGACAAGTATTTGATAGAAACAATTCTTACAGCAAAAACAAATTAAAAATACATAGCGGTTGAAGAAAGAAATCATCTTATTAAGAATGTATTCAAATCCAAACTGCTAATTTTCTTACTCATTTTTAAATTAATTTTTGCTCTCAAACGCATCCAATTGATAGATTCTCTTCTTCAGAAACTATATAATATACCGTAATGATCGATGTTTTGATAGAGGCAGAATATATTTCAAAAAATGATGTCAAAGTGGGCATTTTGAACAGAATTTACCGAAGCTATTTTGTTAGAAACGAAAAATATTGCCCTACTGAGAAAATAATTGTTTATTAATCAAGTTTCAATTAATTGAAAGAAAAATAAAAACACATGTCAATTATAAATCTTTTCAAAAATCACGTCAGCAAGTTTCGTATTTTTTCTATTAAAAATTAATCTGAAAATGTGCCATTAAATTTCGAGTTGTTGAGCATGGAAAAGTATTTTAGGTAGATTTCGTATGAAATTCTACCTATTGGCGTAGTTCCTATGTTGGAATCTCTGAAAAAGTTTTGCAGATCTACACCGATCATGACCCCTAGAGCCCAAAACCACCCTCAGTAAAGAACTTTATATATCTATCTATCTATATATATCGCTTTCTTCTGGTCACGATAACTTCCACAATTCTGCACCAATCTCTTCCAAACTGATACATAAAATCAAGGGGCATAAAATCTCGGTCGACATTATCTACAACTTTTATGCTCAAAAGTTTTTGATAGGACCAATTCGTACCGCCAAAAAATTAAAAACGAAAACAAAAAGGGCGTTTGAAGAAGAAAAAAATCCATAACTCCGTCAATTCAAAAGATATAAAATCCCCATGAATTTATCATATATCTTCTTAATATTGCCTACAACATCTATATAGACAAGTTTTGGATAGGACCAATTCTTACAGCAAAAACAAATTAAAAATACATAGCGGTTGAAGAAAAAAATCATCTTAGTAAGGGTGTATTCAAATCCAAACTGCTTATTTTCAGACTCATTTTACAATTCATTTTTACTCTCAAAGGCTTCCAATTGGTACCTTTTCTTACTCAGAAACTATATAATGTACCGTAATGGTCAATTTTTTGATAGAGGCAGAATATATTTTAATACATGCTGTCAAAGTGGGCCTTTTGAACCGAATTTCCCGAAGCGGATTATGTTGGAAAAGGAAGTATTCAAATCCAAACTGCTTATTTTCTGACTCATTTTTAAATTCATTTTTTCTCTCAAACGCATCCAATTGGTAGATTCGCTTATTCAGAAACTATATAATGTACCGTAATGATTGATTTTTTGACAGAGGCAGAATATATTTCAAAAAATGATGTCAAAGTGGGCATTTTGAACGGAATTTCCCGAAGCGATTGTGTTAGAAACGAAAAATATTGTCTTACTGAGAAAATAATTGTTTATGTATCAAGTTTTAATTAATTAAACGGAAATTAAAAACACAGGTCGCTTATAAATCTCTTTAAAAATCACGTCAACAAGTTTCATGTTTTTCCTATTAAAAATGAATCTGGAGTTACGCCAGAAAATTTCGAGTTGTTGAGCATGGAAAGGTATTTTTTTGAATACCGCCCTAACATGATTCTGATAAAACCAGTTATTATATAAAAATGAAATAAAAACTCGTCAAAAGCGGCCAGATAAAATTGTTAAAGTGGGTTTATCTCTAATCATGATTTGGTTTTTGTTTGTGAAATTAGTATACTTAACTTCGAAATCTACCTCCGTCTGTAGACCGGACCGGCAGGGATTTTTTTTTAATACCGCCTTAACATGATTCTGATAAAACCAGCTGTTATATAAAAATGAAATAAAAACTCGTCAAAAGCCACCAGAAGCGGCAGATAAAACTGTTAAAGTGGATTTATATCTAATCATGATTTAGTTTTTGTTGGTGCAATTAATATACTTAACTTCGAAATCTACCTCCGCCTGTAGGCCGTGCCGGCAGGGATTTTTTTTTTTTAGATATTTTGGTCAAATTAATGTCCTACCCTAAATAAGCCTGGCATTACGAAAGAAAACATTATTTATTTGTATCCTAGTTACAATATTATTAAGAAAGCTATCATTATAAAATAATTTAAGCACAAATAAGGAAAAGACTGTACGACCACCTATAAAAATCTTAAAAGAGGTGAAAGATAAACTGTGGATAATATTACGAAAATTTTGGGCTTTTTCTTATTGAATTTTTTGCGCTAAAAAGTAAATCAGTTATGTATTTCAATGTGTAGATCAATTTTCGATGGAAAAATATGGTGTATTGCCATGTTAAATTTTCTAAATTTTGTAACTGACACCATAAATGTAAGAACTTGATTGTTGTTGATCACCTCATTCTCCAGTTCAAACCTTAAAATACCAACTTTGGAAATTTCATCCCGATTTCTTGAAGTGTACGGTTGCTAGAGGCTAATATAGGCAATGTTTATTTTCATAGGTACCCTGCATTTTGTTGATGTACATCAGGGATGTCAAACTGTGGCCCGCCGGATACCACTAATTTTTTAAAGAAATAGTCGACTTCTTGAATCCCAGAAATTCGATGATTAGATAAAGGAATGATTACTATAAAATTTCAGTGGTATCCAGTGGGCCACAGGTTGACACCCCTGCTGTTATTAAAAAAAATAATATAGGTAAAAATGTTTTGAAAGTTGGGGGTTTTAAAAGAACACAAATTGGAATTTTCTGAGACAATTATATTCGTTATAGAAATGTAATAAATAGAAATAAAATTATGCATACCAATTTTATTTAACAAAATAACAATTTCAAAGTGCTTACATAATGCATAATAATGCTACACATGTGAAGTAAACTAACACCAATTTAATTATATAACGTATAATACGAGATAATAAAATTATGCTTATGAAAGGAGTACTTAATTTAGTTTGTTATTGCTACTATGTTTAACAATGTAATCAAAACTTGTTTAAATTCTTTATTTTGCTTCAAATATTTCTGAAACGTTTAGAGAGAGGATATTATCCGAAATAAGGCAGTTTGTGTGATAACCAAGAATATATATGATGTAATGCAACAATTTACAGCTTCAGATAAACATGTAACTTTTTCTGACATATCGTTTGTTAAAACTTCATTTATCATTGTTAGGGATGTCATATCATTGTAATGGAAGCTATCATTTATAATTGCCTTTCTTAAAATAATTTTTGAGTTCATTTGAAATCAGATATATATTTTACCGAGTATTGTATTTCATATTAAAAAATACTTTTATCTTTTAATAATTTTTGTTTCAAAGTATTTAACCGCTTTACATGAAAAATACATATTTTAAAATCATCCCATCATTAACTTCATGTAGTCGTTTTCATCATATTTTTTTTTCTGTTCATATTTGAAAAAGAGTAAACGCATTCTTTCGTAATATTAAGAAAGACATATTTTCTTTTTATGATGTTAATTACTTGCTAGGTATATTTATCGGCTTGATGCATATATTTTCGATCTTTTGTCATATTCATACTCTGAAAGAACGGAAGAAAAAGTTTCCAAAATAACTGCTTTTTTTCTTTATCCCTCATTATGTTCGCATTTTCGTCATCTGAAAGCTTCAAATCATGCTCTTTTCCTTCATCCTTCATTGCGTCTGAATTTTCATAATCTAGGACCTCCAAATCATGCTCTTTTTCTTTATCTTTTATTGAGTTCGCATTTTCATCATCTGGAAGTTCCAAATCATACTCTTTTTCTTTATCCTTCATAGTGTCCAGGTTTTCATCATCTGAAAGATCGAAACCAGTATTATCTGCAGGAGACATTTGTTTTTTTGAACCGATACTTTGGCTTCGATTCATGAAATCTGACTGACTGTCTTTCACTTCATCAGTTACAACTCTTTTTATGTTTTCCGTGTCATCTTTGTTCACAAGTGTTTGAGATTGAAATACATCAGTCCAATGATTATCCTTTAAATATGAAGCAAGCATAGGTGTTCCAGATTCAGTTTTATCGTTAAGGAAGCTAATAAACCTGCCTGCTAATTTATGTGATATGCTCTTTCCAGCATTGTTATACTGATTTCTCATCTTCTTTTCGGATAGGCCGAAATGGTAATTTTTTTCCGCATTAATATTCTTGAGTTTTGAATTGTCATCTATTGCACTTACGTTTTCTGCAAAATCTTTTTTAATAGTTTCTGAAACTGTCTCTCCTCCGTCATTTCTTTCTGTTTCGTCTAATTCATCCTGTAACAGAAACTTACTTCCTGGGAAATTCGTTTTCCTTTCACTTTTTTCGTCAACATCCAAACACTCCAAACACATATTTTTTTTTTCCGAAACGTTTTCATTAACTTTACTTTTTTGATTTCTAGCTATGATAGAGCTAAATAATGGATTATTTTTAAATGTGTTAAACTGTTTAAGATCTCTTTTATTTCTTTGGCTAAATTTATTATAATTAATCCATTGATTGAATTTTCTCTGTTTTTCTGGAAGAATATTATCTGAATCTATATTTGTTTTCAATT
The DNA here is from genome assembly GCA_963932465.1 of Maratus speciosus. Classification (NCBI taxonomy): domain Eukaryota; kingdom Metazoa; phylum Arthropoda; class Arachnida; order Araneae; family Salticidae; genus Maratus; species Maratus speciosus. The sequence continues at coordinate 479,197,102 of OZ010796.1, forward strand.
TATGCGTATCTGTCACATCATAATTTTCAGGTATAGAGTTAAGATGTTGAGCTTCAATTGAAATTGAAGACAATTTGGAAATTGCAGGCGAAATATGGATGTTAATTCCATCTCTTTGTTCGACATTTGTCCATAACCAATCTTTGCCATGTCTTTCACCTGAAGGGTTATAACCACTGCCTTTCCTATTTTGGAGGAATTTGTAAAATTTAGTGTTAACAGCTTCTTTATTATTGCTATTTAATGGATTTTTATGTTCTGAATTCATTTGGTCAGCGAAGAGAGTTAAGATAACAGGAATGTTTTCAGGTGTGTTTATTGAAGAACTCATTCTGTTATTTACACTCTTCACGTGAGGTTCACCCAGTTTCCTTTGAAATACAGGATATTGCCTAAATAAGAAAGGTTTAATTTTCGTTTTTGTTGTATTTTCGATTTTTGCACCTAATTCCGAAGACATATAAGGATTTTTCTTTTTATTCACAAACTGATTTTCTCTAGAGTCTATTTCATTTTCAGGAGGATTTGACGGCGAACTGAGTTGAGAATCTTTATCTTCAAATTCAGTGATTCTAATGTTAATTTGATTTGCATGTTTCTTTCTTTTATCATCAATTGCATCTCCATTTTCGTTAAATTTATAATTATCTAGTCTTAATGCCTTGGAAAAGCATCGTGGTACAACAAAAATGTCTTTTCTGATCTTTACCTTATCATTGTTATTTTTCAGCATAAATTCTGCATTTATACCCTTGCTACTTTGTTTTGGTTCAGAGATTTGAATTTCAATATGAGGCCTTGTATAAAAATACCGATCACCATCACTTGTTTTAAAATAAAGTTGATTCATGCCAATAATGCTAGGGCGAAATTCCTCATTTTCGATATCATTATCACCATCTTTACGAAAATAGTCATTAGCCTGGTTATTTTTGACGTTGAAATTATCTGTTATCATAAAAACAGCATCGTATTTTACTTTATCCATTTTTTTGTTTGATTTAATAAAAGAATCATTTTCCACGTAACGTTTTCTAAAATCAGGCTTTATTTCATGCTCTGTAACTGTGTGCTTTTGTTCAAAAAAAGGAAATTTAGGATTTTCCTTTAATTTAGGGATAGATACCATTCTGTTATTCTGTTCAAATATGTAAGAATATGTATCATCATTTTCCATCCTTTTATTAGGTAATGGGATTGATGAAATTTTTCTTTCCAATATATCATTTCCTGCATTTAAGCTATACCATCTGTTCTTAATGTTTTCACTTCCGTCTGTAACTTTATTGTTGATTATAAATATGAATCTGATGGGTGTGTTAGCGTCAGAAATACTTCTGCTTTTGTCATCTACATTTGTACGAAGAAATAATGGGCTCGATGTATTTAAACTATTATTTCTAGTTTGATTTACATCTAACAGTTCTTTTGTAAACATACGTGTAGTATAAGTGGTATAATTATCATTATGCACATTTGTGAAAGTAGCACTTTTTTTGCTTTTTTTAAACACAATATTTTTTTGTAAATCAAATGCTTCCTCTCTATCATACGTAGCGGAAGGTATTTCAGTTATTACACGTGTAACGTCTGAGATATTACTTTCTGTTTTTTGTGCATCAATTATTTCTTTTTGAAGAAACTGTACAGGAAATATTCCCTTGATTGGCAGTTCTTTACTTTCATTATTAGATGCATTATTATTTAACATGTTAAGTAACATATCTTCAGAGTCTAAAGTGGTTTCACTAAAATTATTAAATAGGTAATCAAAAGTTTTGTTTTCAAGAAATACAAATTTTGCTGGCATATTTTTATTTTCTGTTTTTTCTGTACTATATTCATCAGTTTTGTAAAAATCTTTGTTTTCTTTTTCGAAATCTTCATTTCTTCTTATATTGTCAGAGAAGGAAAAACTTGTGTTTGTAGATGGAGTTTGATTTATTGTATTTTCTATTACAGGAAATGAGATTACGTCGTTAAAATCCTTAGTTCTTAAAGAAAATGTATTTTCATAAACAGTAACAGGAATAGTTGAGATATGCTCAATTGCAGTTTTTTTTTCAAGCATAACGCTGTCATTTAGTGCAATAACATTTTCTTTAGACATATTACTAGAAAGTATTTCAGAGAAGAATATGTCAGTGGTATTGGAAATATTATTATCAAGTGACTCTGGTGTCATTCCATCATTCAGTATTTCATTTGACAGTGATGTTGAACTTTCCGGGAAGTTATTATTTTTTGTTGATACAAATGTTCCTTTAAGAAAAGCAGAATTACCAAAATATAATTGATACGACTCTGTAATAGAGAATGTCGATTGAGAATCATTTATCATATTATTTTCCTCTACCATGATTTTATTTGATGGTACGTTGGTTGCATTCATACTTTTCAATGAAGTTGAATTCGAAGATGTATCATCAATATCCGGTGAGATTGTGGCTTTGTTCAAGCTTGCTTCATTTATGACGTCGTCAATCTTATCACCAGAATTCTCATTTTTGTTGAAATTAGTTACATTATTATGGTTAGGAAAACCAAAATCATCAAATATCTCAGGTGTACTTAGGTCGGTTTGTAAAATACCTTGTGTCATCAAATTATTTTTTCTCATGACAGCCATACTACGTAAGATGACTGGTTGAAGATTCAAAGATTCAGTCGAAGCTTTATCTTCTTTCCCATCAACTTTTGTTATATGAGTTTTAGATTTGATAAGGGAATCAGACTGATTAACATTAATATTAAAAATATTAACTTTTTCATAATTATTTTCTTGCTTAGTAATATTATTTGGCGAGAAAATATTTTTTCTCATTTTATAATAGATCTCTGCTTTATCAGTACTTATCTCCATGTCACGTTTATCAAACGCATCTAGAGATTTTTTGTTAATATCTGCAATAGGTAGATCTTTAATGAAAGGCCTATCGTAATGTATTGCCGAATTCTTTGAAGAAAGCCCTATTTCATTTTCGGGATCAACAATGTTACTAGAATTAACAACAATTTCCTTTACCACGAAAACTCTGCTTATTGGTTGTTCAAAATTTTGTTTTGTTTTACTGTTTATCATAATAGTGGTGTTACCAAGTTTAGTTGCAAATACTTGGTCAGGGAGATTATTTTGAATTTCTTTAGAATTTTCCTCTGAAACACCTTGAAATTCTGCATTATTAGTTGGTAAATTTATTTTCGATATAGTTGAAGGATTCTTTTTATATAGATCCCCATGTGTAGATACTGGAGCTTCCGAAATTTGTTGGACTGTAACTCCATTTTTCATTCCATTTGATTGTTCTAATTTACTATCAAATAAGTTAATATACGATGAATTTCTATCAAATAAATTGGTCAATTCTGATGTAATAGATATTGGTGAATTTTTCATTTTATTGTTAGGTAAAGAAAATGAATTCTTTGAAATAGGATTATACCCATGTATGTCTTTTTGGGTAAATACATTTCCTTGATTTTCGAAATTAAAAGTACGTGTCGTGGTATACATTTCGGCCGTTTGACTTTTTAAAAATTGATTTGTATTATCGTTATTTATCATCAGATCAGTTGTATTATCAGTTTTTCTTATTTTATCATTAGTGATAACTTTAGAGTGCATTTGTTTTAATAGTCCTCTTGAATCAAAATCAGAATTATTAATTTTATCAAAACTGGATATTTTCTGTAAATTTAGAACTTCAGAATGATTTAAGCTGTCAAGTTCTTTAAAATGAGTAGCTGTGGTAAATTTGTTTCCAGTACTGGTCTCTTTTTTGCTGTGTTTAATTGGATAAATTAAGCTGTCAGATTTTGTAAAATGAGTAGCTGTGGAAAAATCGTTTTCAGTATTGGTGTCTTTTTTTATATGTTTAGTTGGAGAAATTATTACTTCTCTGATTTCATAAAACACATCAAATGGTTTATTTGTAATTTGCTCTACTTCACTAACTGTATCAGTTATGAAATTTGATGTGTTATTTATCTGCTCATAACTTCTCAATAAATATTCTGGAGTATGATTTTTGGCCCTTAAATTATAACTGGAAGAAAGCATGTCCTGTATAGTTAGAAAATCAAGACCCTTTACTTTATCAGTAACAGAATTATTAATCTGCGTGTCTTCTTCAAACTCTGAATTATTTTCTAGTTTAGCAGAATTAGATATAACGATTTCATCTCTGTTTTCGAATACGTTATCGGTAAAGATTGTAAACGTTTCTTCTGTGCTACTATCAGATACTGAAATAGTTGTATTCGATCCTTTTATACCTGTAGCACTATCGCTAATATTGGCAAGCAGTATTCCTTGATTATCAGGCAAATAACTTTCTATAATTCTCAGGTAAGTGGTATTCTTCGGAAGATGCATTTTTTGTGCAGCCAGAAAATCAATTTTATACAATTCTTCTAGTGCAGGAAGGGTTTCCTCCATTAGTGCATCTAAAGTTTTATTGGTGTACTCTTTCTTATAAGTTTCTTCTATACGATTAACTTGATAAGGGTAACTTCTGATTGTATGCAGTTCTTGAGACTGAGACACTGTTTCTCTAGAACTATTTTTTGCCTTTGCGGAAGTAGATGTATGAATAGAAGGTGCTCCATTATCAGATATTAGAGTGGTTTCGGTAAGCGAATTTACTGAGCTTACTTCATTTTTAAATTTTTCTTCAATAACGGTTTCATTCTTTAAAACTTCGATTTTTTTGGCTTTATAGCTATCATCTATTGGTTTTATTGGCATTATAGTTGTATTACTCTTCTGTGCAACATAAGTTGTTTTAATTTGTTTATTAAAGTGATCATCAGGACTAATACTTCTTTCAAGATTCTTTATAATTTCTGAAGAATAATCTTTAGAATTTTTGTCATATCTAGAATTTGGCATTTCCTTCATAAAAAGAGAATAAGATTCAGGCGAAACATTTAAGGAAGTAAAAGTAGTTTCATAGATAGTAATGTTTTGATCTTTCTTTCTTTCTTCAGCGCTCTGATTCTTCGAAATTAGAATTTCTTTGAATTCAGGTATTTTATCCGGAGTCTCTATTGACGTGTTTGTTGTAAAATTTGCAGGCTCGGTATAAATTTCATCACGTTGTGTATTGAACTCGTGTTTCGAAGAACTTGGAAGGAATAGACCATCCACAAAATGTGTATCTCCTAAATTTTTATGAATATGATTTGGAGTATATTTATGCATTCTGGTAGAGATTGCAGGATATTTCAAAGAAATTGTCTTATCGTTTGTATTTTCTCCTTCTTGAGACATTTTATTTGCTAGTATATCAGCTTCCCTTATTTCATGTAACTCATTGAATCGTTTCGCACTGTTATACGTTGATCTGTTATAAGGATGAAAAATATTTGAAATATTCCTCCCGCTAATACTATTTTCATAATTAAGTTCATTACTTAGTGTATCCGAAGGTTCTACATAATTGCCAACAAAGTTATTACCAGTCGTAGACATCTGCAGAATGAGAGATTTGCTATCACGCAGTTCATTAAATAGAGGTTCCGGTAATACTGACGTAGCTTCCTTTTCTAAGTTGTGTCTTTTCTCAACTGTTCTAGGATCGTTTAGCGCATCATTTCTCGAAGCATTATTATCTTTTATGATATTTGTTGAAGATGAAACTTCTTCAAACTCATATGATTTTTTCAAGTGTGTTTTGGATGCCGGAGGCGTGCTTAAATTAGGATCAATGCTAGTTTCCTGTATTTGTCCATCTTCGAAGTTTATAGGCATAAATAAAGAAGAACTATTAAACTTATCAGAAAAAATCTTAGAATGTTGAAGCATAGAGTCCCGTGCATTTGAGTTATTTTTTCTTTGTTCAGTTGTTTTATTTGGAGAGAATAAGTGTTCTTTAAATATATAACGTAAAACTTTTGTTTGATTTGCAACTCTATTTGAGTTGGTAGTAATTACACCTATTTCATCGTTCAGTCTATATTTCAGGCTATTTTCTTCTTCTTCGAGCCTAGAATAGTTTTTTAGATCAGTTTTAAAATACTTGTTGTTTATGGAATCAGAGGCAATATTCTGCTTGTTAGGCAAGTCATAATTGTCGGATCTAATTGATGGAATAACATTTGCAGGAGAAGTTTCTTCATTGATGTCTCTACCTTCTTGATATATTGTGTCATTTTTTATTCTGTTTATTGTCGAGTTATCAGGCTTAACAGAAATCTTATAAGAGTGATCTTTATCAGTGTATTTCTTTGGGATATCATTATGCTTTCTTGAAATTTCTGGCAAAACGTCTTCTAAATCTGCATAATTTGTGTTTTCCGAGAATGCGTGGATGCGTACAAAAGAGTCAGATTCATCTGAAGAAGACAATGTATCAGGGGTCATCTCGAATACTACATCGTCTAATATATTGGTTTTATTTGATTTATTCAAATTTCTTTCTGTTTTGGGGTTTCTATGCTGCCATGCTTTAGAAAATTCAAAAAATGTATTGCTAGGCTCTATCGCATTTTTAGTAATTGATTCAGCATTTGGTATTTTATTAAGATCCTCTGAATGATGATCTTCATGGTTTTTTAGAAGTACGTCTCTAGAACTATTTGTAGAAGGTGTTACTTTATCCAGTGTATTAATATTATTCGAATCATAATAGACTGTTGCAATGGAAATGTCTTCTGTTTCAAAATGTTTTTTATTTTCATTTTTTGTATGCATTATACTTTCAGAACTATTTTCCCAGTTCAAGTCGTTAAGTGTACTTCTGTTTTGTATACTATTTTTCCAAACTGTAATTTTATCGAAATTTCTTGAAACTTGGTTTATAGGAGATTCGGAGATTTCTAACGGTTGAATTTTGGTTTGATTCTTCTTTTTAGATACATTAATCGCAGCCTGAAGATTTTTGCTCGAAGTATCCATTACCTCTTTTATATTTCTGATGTCTATTGACCCTTTTTCTGAATTAATTTTAGGAAAATTTTCTCTGGATTTTACTGTAGTTAATTCATTAATCTTTTCTTTTTCAACTGCATTTTCATGATAATTTTTTTTTCTTTCGCCCCTGATTGAACTTATGTTGTTTTCCCCCCAAAAATTAAACGGTATTGTTGATTGTGCTGCGTTAATTATGCTGTTTCCTATTTCACCATGATTAGTAACATTTTTACTAAAATGTATATTAGAGTTATTAGTTATTGCATGGGTATTTCCTATTAAGCTATTAGATTCTTCACCGTACAATTCAGTTGAATTATAACCTAAAGAATTTAAGTTTTTTGAAATATCTTTTCCTTCGTCAGAATCTTCTTTGATTTTTATCCAAAATTTATCAATTTTAGGCAGTTTACGTTTTATCATCTCAAAAATTTCATTAAAATCAGCTGAATCCAAATAGGTATTCTCATTTTTCACATGGCTTTTTTTTCTAGGTGATTTTCTAGACTTTTGATTATTCTTTTTGTATATGTATTTTTTAAATTTTTTATTCGATTTATGTTTTGAGACAATTGGAACTTTATACTTCATATAGGTAACTTTTTCTTTATTTTGTTTTCTCTTCTTAGTGCCAAATTTTCTCTTTCCAGACTTTTTCTTCTTTTGAAACTTTTTCTGTTTTGCTCGTGATTCTTTAGATCTCTTGATTCTGCTAAATTTCATCTTTGGTGAAAAATGACTCATTAAAAACTGTTGGTCTTGTATTGGTGTAGTTTCAGTCAATATCACTCGAACATTTTCATTTTGAGTGTAGTTAAGACCTACCAAAGAAAAAATAAGCAAATGATCATACAGAAGGAATTTTATTTTACAAAATTAAGCATAACACAAAAAAGTATTAAAAATATTGTATCAGTTTAAAAACATATCACGAAAAATTCAGATGCAATACTGAAGAAATCGTATTATTTCTTACGGGAACTTAAAAGGTAATGAATGTTATTATAAACGGCTTTATATGTGTAATTTCTACATTAAAAAAGAAAGGGAAATGAGTTTGTTTACCGTAATTTCCCGCGCATACGCCACGGCTTAGTTAAGTCTTTTTCATACCGGAAAATTTATTTTAAAAATGAAGTCAAATAAATGCTAAGCAAAACAAGTCACATTTTATTTAAAACTAATTCTGGTAGGAAATCGAATTATCTGAGCCGCGGCGTATACGCCGGAAATTACGGTAACTTAATCCGGTTTTATCTGTCAACAATTAGTGGCAAATATTTTTTAGAACGTAACACTATTTCATCATTCGAATCAAATTTCATGCTTTAACTAGCAATTTTCCATCGATTTTTATTAGTTAATAAGCATACAACATCACAAAGAAAATATTTACAGGGGGCGTGCAATCAAAACCGCATAAACTATATACAATTATAATTCTGTCTCGATGAAAACAATGGAGACACATATACGGAAATTTCACCCTTTTTCGCTTTTGAAGAAAATGAAGAAAGAAAACCGTAAGTTATATCCGATAAACAAAAAATAAACTTTATTACAGACATAAGAATCTATAAAAAATATGTTTGCTTTAGCTTGCAATTTTTCATCAATTTTATCAGTTTATAAGCATACAACATCACAAAGAGAATATTTACAGGGGGCGTGCCATCAAAACCGCATAAACGCTATAGAATGAGAATTCTGCCTCAATGAAAATGACACATCTACGGAGATTTAACCCTTTGTTACATACGTCAAAAGTAGCTAATACCCAACGTTAAACTTGCTATTTCTTATTTGCTAAGTTAGCCGACTTGTATGGCTATCTCAATTTTTATACTGAAAGCATAGATGTCGCAGAGTAGCATAAACTTGGAATAGGAACTGTAAATGAAATAGCTTAGATAAGAGAAAGTATAGCATTTTTGTCCACTGTAGTGGACGGTATGCAACAAAGGGTTAACTTTTCTTCACTTTTGAGGAAAATGAGAAAAGGAAACTATACGTTATATCCGATAAACAAAGAATAAGCTTTATTATAAACATGAAAATAGCAAAATTTATGATAATAAAACAAAATATATACATGCATTTATTAATCGGATTACATATTACATCATTGTTTCGTAAATCAAGTCTCAAATTCTACGGGCACAGGTGTAGGCGCTTGCTTTCCTGTTACTGAAAGTAACACCAAGACAGAAAACACGGCTGTCTTGAACTGCATTTTATCAGCCATTATGTGGTACAAAGAAACATCTTTTGATAAATGTAAAGGTTATTTTTAGCACTTATTCATGGAAATGTGATGTCTTATTCAAGTACCAATTTTAATGTTTCCAATAAAATTTATTTTTTGTACACTGCATAAAACTGGACGTCTTTTCTTTACCAATTTATTCAAGTACTATGGTTTATAAAGCTGTGAGTCTTAGGTTTGTTATGCACTATGGCCTATGATTTTTGATAAGATATTTGACCTTGACAATCAAGTATCAGTACAGGTGTCTGTTTTAATTTTAATCCGAGATAAATGTATTAAAAGTATATTCAAAGAACTATATTTTTGAAGGGTCTTCACAATTTACCAATATTTAATGTGAAAAAAGTACAAGATGAATAGATGTTATAGATATTTTCAATATACCGAATTGAATTATTTTAAAATGTAAGATAGTTGTAAAGCTCTTAGTGCACAAAGTCAATTTCCCAACCAAGTACATTAAAAATTTAAAGAATTTATTACATTAAAAAAAGAAAAACCCTTTAATTATCCACCAGCTTAAAAAATCTCCGTAAAAAATCTACCCTATACAACTTTTTAGTTGTTTGTTTACAAATGCTACAATGGTAAGATAAAATGCTGAAAATGAGATTCTGCTATTAGCTACCACTGGTGTCAAAGATCAAAGCAAGTCTTTCGTTGTCATGTCGCAGCATTTTGCAGCTTCTGTTCTGACTGGCAGCAAATTCACAAACTGAAGGCGCTGTTGACACACTTGAAAGTTGAACCACAATCATATATGTTATTTTACATTAAAGACCTCATAAAATCACGTTTTTTAGAGTGAACACTCAATGATAAATAGTTTAAATACTAAATACCATCGAATGGCAAAGAACAGCGTTTTTGGAATTAGAAGTTAACCGTGTTTCTTACTTTAATTCGTTAACGCCTAGTGCCCTGCAAATAAAACAGCTTCATTCTGTCTCCGTATAACCAGTTGACGAATCTTATTCGTTTATTAGTGCACGTGCGTGTATCCTAGAATTCCTACTTCCATACCGTTGTAAACCCCGTACAGTCGATTCTGCTATTTGAGCAAGAATAACACCATTTTTGCCTGTCCCTAAAGTAGATCGTTAACCTCTTTCTAGAAAATACAGCAATTGTTATGTACAGTACATACTACCTGCAGATGTTATTAGCACAGCAGAATGAAGACTTTGTACTACTCTCGTAGTGGTAGGACGATCGTTTGAGCCTGATAAAGATGGATTATTTCTTTTGAAACAAGTTGCGTTCGCTTTTTTTTATGGTGCAATTCTCTGTCATTAATATTATGAAAAAAAATTTCTGAAATTCCTATTTGTCGACATTGTAAAGGCTTAAATTGTAATTAATTTGGGTATTGAAGGGAAGAAACCATGAAATATAAGAACCATGAGGAGGGAAGAACCATGAAGGGTAAGAAACCATGAAATATAACATTTGAGAATGAACGGTCCGAGACTGAAAATTTAAACAATTTTCAAAATATTGAATTACTACAGTTGGAATTATCAACTCCTGGCAATCATTACCTTTAACATTTTTTGAGAGTAATCATACTGTGAAGGTTTAGATAATTTGACCAAAAGTATTTTTTATCGCTTGTTTAGACTCACGAGTTGTTAACACTGCACTTCTTCGTGTTTGTTTTAAGTCATCAGTTGTAAGTCTACACTGCCGTTTCAAGACTATTTATGATTTTCCACTGTAAAGATTATTTGGCGATGAAAAACAAATTAATGTTATCAGTTGATGTTTTCAAATTTATGTTCTATAACCGTAACTGCGAGAGCTTGTTTGTTGCCCGTAACTTCATTTTCGAGCACATACCTCGACAAACCTTTATCTAATATTTCGTCCCGTTTTCTTGAACGGATGCCGTTTCTAGGAACTGATATGTCGGAAAAGTTGCTTTTTATGAACCCTCTGAATGACTAAAAATGTGTCTATTTAAAGTATTTATTTCCATCGTTTTATTTTGAAATTCTTTTCCCTTCAAGAATTATCAGAAGTTGCTTTTTTACTACTTCATTGTCACAATAATAATAATAATAATAAAACAGAACATACGTATTTATTTAGAGCTCTGCATGTGTGTATGTCTGTGTTTGGGGATGTTTGTATATTTACTTTATTAATGTAGTATGTACAAAGGTTTTGAAATTATGTGTGGTTGTCTCGGGATTAGGGCGCTGTCTACTACTACTGGGTTCAAATCCGGATTCAGGCATGTGCATTCAGTTTTAAATTAGAACTGCATCGAATCGTGTAACCTGGTTTTACCCGAATCTGACCCGCGGTTTGGTTTTGGTAGGATTGAATCAAATGTTTTTCGTTGCGGGTCGGGATGATTTTAAACATTTCGGTTTCGGTGTTTTTCAAAAAAGTCTGGAAAATGTTTTGAGATGAAAAAAACTATATATTTGAGCAGTAATGGGAGTGTATATATATATATATGTGTGTGTGTGTGTTCACTTTTCAACATATAAGATAAAATTTATCTTAGAGGCATAATTGTATGCTACTTTTCTGTAATTTTTTTAAAATATTGCTTAAACTTTTTTTCGGTTTCGCGTAAGGTTTCGGATTGACGATATTTATTTCGTCGAGTTCAGTTTGGGTTCCAGGTTCACTTGAAACATAATATTTAGGTACCCGACTCGAGCAGAATTTCAGTAGATTCCATTTTAAAAGGAGATATCGCTTTGATTATTCCTCTTGTGCGAAAGTCGACCGTAGCATTGTAAACTAATCAGACAAAATATTCTACATTATTTCTACTAATACAACTTGAACTCGATTCTATTTTTATTATTTTACCGAAACCGAAAGATTATTGAAGATCAAAACAGTAAAAGTAAGTTTTGAAATGTATTATTATTTTATTTTTTTAAACTAATACAGTTATTTCAAAACCATAACACATCGAGAAAGTACAGGATTACTGATAAAACTTACTTAGTACGATTTTAAGTTTAATCACGATCCTTTCTTTCTGTAAAATGTTTTTTATAGCTCTTAGATAGTATGTATCAAGAAAATGAAACTTTCTTTTCTTTTAAAACAAAGTTTATGTTCCAAGAAACCTTTTAAACATCTAGATGAATTAAGAATAGTAAAAAAAAGAAATGCTGGATTTTTAAAAAACAAACAAGAAATAAAAGCAAGCAGAATATTTTTTATACGTCAATCTTTTCTTGTATGCATACAATTTGTTTATGCAGCATGGAGTTATGCAACATGGGGTAGCTGTATCGTGAAATTTAAATATTATTTTATTACGATAATGCATCTGCTTAAAGCGTCTGGGATTTTTATAGTATTTATTTTGATATGAATGGATTCATAAATAAAGACACAATCTTGCTTAATGGTACACAAAACACGAACTTTAATAATCTAAAAGTTAAATTCTACGTTTCGAGCTGTTTCTAAAGCTGTCTTCAGGGAAAATATGATGGTTAAATGGCTAAAAAGCTCAGAGATGAAGGTTTCCTGTGCGAGAGATATTTTGTCGAACACTGACTAAAGATATGAAAACAAAAATGTAGTAGTCCCATCCAGTGAAAATAAATACTTATTAATGAAATGAGTCTAAATAAAATCAAAAGTTCGGATGAAGAAACCACGGGTGTCGCCATCTACGCATGAGGGTCAGAACCTCATTCAACAAAGTTTTCATTCAAGATTTTGGCAACATGATTCAAGTTTAAATTGAAATATTGCAATCAGATTCAGAATTATGACTTTATGGTATTATGACAGATTTTTGGAATATGACAGGATAAATTATCGTTTCAAGGCTTATTCTCATGCGCAATGATTTCAATAGATTCTCTAATTTTACTTTCAAATGGGTTATTGCACGGAACTATTGTTTTTGCCTCATCAAAGTTAATATGGCAGACTTCATTAGCTAAGTAGAACCTAGAAAGAGCTGTACACTATGACGCAAAAGTTTAGACAATGACGTCATTCAGCTTTAAAATGTAGAATTATGACGTCAGAATTACAAAAACCTGTAAATATATTCAAAAACTGATTTAAAATGCTATGTACAAAAGACAGTCGTTTTATTTGCTATAATACTAATTTTTTTCATAAAAATTCAAATGTGCTTGTCGCAAAAGTTTAGACACTATTCTAAATTTCTTTGAATATTCGCTGGCATATGCAAATTTAGAATCGATGATGTCACAAATTTGGAGTACTTAAGTTCTGCAAACGATTGCGCTTCATAGTCGACATGCCGAGAGCTAAAGAAATTCAAGTGAATGAGGTTTCAAGGATTTGGCAGTTGAAAGGTGAAGGGAAGAGCGTTTCTGAAATTTCTGCTATTATTAATAGGTAAAAAAAATCTATTTATCGAGTTTTATCGAGTGGTTCCGAATATAAAGCAAAATGTCGGTCTGGGAGGCCACGTGTGACAAATGTACGAGAGGATCGCCTGATACAAAGACTAGCGAGTACTCAACAAATGAGCGTACGTGGAGTTCAAAGCTCATCGGGACTCTCTGTATCAAAGGATACGATTCGTAGACGAATTTTGGAAAAAGGAACAATCGTTTATAGCAAAATGCAGAAGAAACCAGCTCTGAAACCACATCATAAGTTACAAAGACTTATGTGGGCTCGAAAGCATATGTCATATGGAGAGAAATGGCAGTCAGTCATATTTAGCGATGAAAAAAAGTGGAATTTGGATGGTCCAGATGGTTGTTTATCGTATTGGCATGACTTGTGGAAGGAACCTCGACGTTTTTTTAGTCGCAGACAAGGAGGGGGCTCGGTGATGAATTGGGCAGCCCTTTGCTATAATGGACAAGTATCTCTGACCTTCACCAGCGGTCGTCAAACTTCACAGCATTATACACAGACATTAGAAGAAAACCTACTGCCATTTGCTGAGCTTCTAGGGGGTCCTCAGTGGGAATTTCAGCAAGACAATGCTTCAATTCACACTGCAAAACATTCAAAATCTTGGTTTAATTCCCATAATATAAGAGTTCTCGACTGGCCAGCATGTAGCCCAGATCTTAACCCTATAGAAAACCTTTGGAGCATCATGTGTCGCAAAGTTTATAGCAACGCTAGACAATACTCTTCTGAAAAGGAACTTAAGACATCTATTGAGAATGCATGGTACGATATCGATCCACAAACTAAGCAAGATTTAGTTTCTTCCATGCAATCTCGTGTATATGACGTAATACATAAGCATGGATGCGCAACCAGGTTTTAAAAATTGTTTATTTCGATTTTATTTAATTTGTGTCTAAACTTTTGACACAGCAGTTTATTTTTGTTACCATTTAATTTATTGCAATATGCACAATTCCACTTTTCTTTGTTATAAATATTGTTTATATGTACAGCACATTAATTTCAAGCAGTGATTTGAAAATTGAATAAATATTTTTCAAAGTATGTAAGAATTTCTTCATTGTCTAAACTTTTGCGTCATAGTGTATTCTGTTTACGTTGTTTAATGTCTCTGCGATGCTCCATAATCCTTACTGTATGTATATGTTATTGAATGGATTCAGTTAATTTTCGAGCATATCTACATAATACTATTAAGTTTCTATTTTATATGAGGGGCTCACAACCATAGTAAACCAAGTCCATTTTGAAAAAAAAAAATGAGATAGTCTATTTAGAAGGTGCATAAAATCTGTTTTACCCGCCCCCATAGTAAACCATGTCTTTAAACAGATGATATATATGAGAAAGTATGTGAAAACAGACTTGGTGCACTGTGGGAGTGGATAAAACAGATTTTATGCACCTTCTAAATGGACTATGGCATATTTTTTTCAAAATGAGCTTGATTTACTATGGTTGTGGCCCCCTCATATCATTATAATTTATTCATTTAAATACAAATTATCCAAATCAAACTAACTCCGATTTGGAACCGAATTGCGCTATTTTCTATATTAAAGGTTTAACTAGAATCATAATATGAAAAGACCCTTTCACTTATTTAATTTGTTTCAAAGAAAGATAAATGCTGATCATCACTTTCTAGGAATTAATTTAAAAAAAACGATAAAAAACGAAATTTTATGCTGGTTAAGATTTAAAATTAGGCGATAATTTGAGATTTCTGACACAGATATAAATTTTTTGGAGTATTTTAATTTCTTATTCTCTTGTGGAAATCTGTCTTTGATTGCTTGTATGTATGCAAAAGGAGTACATTCTATGCTCTATAATGTACATTTTACAAAATAAATTATGGCGTATTACTATCGATTTAATTAAAAAGATGAGAAAAATTACTGTAACATGAAAATTCATCATAAAACACTGGATTCTTACAAAATAAGAAAAAAAAAGTGAGAGGAGATACCACTATTGTTTCCAGGTCCAGTGTAGAGTCCTGCATCGGGTCGGATAGTCCCATTTAATCCGAACCTGACCAGACGTGCGTTTCGTAACCGGTTGTGTTGACGCTAATTCTTTTTGATACTGTTCGGATTCGGGTCGGAATAACTTTTAAGGTTTTGAGTTCGAGTTAATGCAATTTTTCAAAAGAAATTCCTAAACCTTTTCCAATTGATAAAACCAAGTGCTATTAAATGAGTGTTTATATGTTCATTTTCATACAAAAAGTTAAATATTGTATTAGAGGTATAATTTAAGACTACTTTTCCATAATTGTTTTAAAATTTGGATTAATTTTCTCTCGTTTCGGTTCGTATTGAACTATATCTGTTTCGGGTTGACATTAAGCAGAATTTTCGGGTTCGAGCTGGGTATATCTAGACTCCCCCAGGACTGTAGCCGAGTGTCGTAAATATTGGATCAGAAATGGGAAAAAAGACAACTGCTTTTCAATTGGGACGTAAAAATATGAAGTAGTTTTCATTTGCTGTATTAAATGTACGTAATTTAAATAACCGGCAAGGGCAGCTGGGGGAATTAAATTAAGTATCTCAAGTCCTTGAATAGTTAATATTATTGTATGTCAGCAATTCAACGTTCATAAATGAAATTTATTCAATATTATATTTAAGAGCATATCATATTTGTGGCTGCCATACTCAACGTAAAACATTTTACTGAAACATTAGAATGGTGTTCTACAATAAAAACTTTCTATTAAACTGGGAAATTCAACATTATTTCAGTGTGAAGTTTAAGTAATGCACTTTCATTTGGGTATCTGAAGTTTTACTCAAGACTGTTCTCAAATCTCGATTAACCTCTTCCTATTAAACAGAAAATCTGTAAAAGTAAAGCATCTTTTAGAACATGTTGTCATAGTTGTTGTTTTAACCCTTAAATGCATAGTGATGCATATCTGCATCACTTTTTATTTAACTCCCAGTAACCACTATATTTATATAGAAATATTAATGCTGTAAAAAATACAAAAATATGCTACTAAATAAAATTAAAAAACTATTTTAAAATTTCTGGTGTCTGACCCTTAATGTAAGAATAAAAAAACACAATTCTAAAAGAATAATTCATGCACTTAAGGGTTAAGTTTTACAAAATAAAATTTATATAAAATAAGGTATTTAGATTCATACTTATTAACATATTTACTAATTTACAATATTTTAGTTATGACAGTAGTTTTTACTTGTATTGCAGATGTGCAACGTAAGAAAAGGTTGACGTATTACACGAAAAATATATCTCTGATTTTTTCATTATGTTTCCTGTGTAATAAACCTTTCTGATAATCATATATATTTTTTTCGAAACAAAATAAAAAATAATGCATTTAAGAGTTAAGCAGCTTTTTGAACCTGCTAATCACGAAAATGGAATTTAAGGTAGGAGAAGAGTTCTGATTAACGATTCATTATACATCATTAAGGAAAAAAAAAAACCTTATATTTTCGATTTTCTGGCAATTGAAAAATAATACTTTAAAACTGCATTCATGCTGGAATTAAATAAATAAATGAAATTGTAATTCTGCGAAAGGCAATCTGCATTTTCGAGCGGGAAAATGTAAAAATTTTTAATACACTTTTATCCCATATGTTACTTTCGGTTCTTTAAAATCCCCTCAGTTCTTTAGAATCTGAATGACAGATGTAATCTTAATAATGACAGATGTAATCTTTGTAATCTTAATGACAGATGTAGTATAAACATTCTACAGTAAAATCTACACAGATTGTGTAAATCCACTGATTTGACTGATTTTTAATGAAATTGTTATACTAAAATCGTCGGAGTGTTTATAAATAAAAGATTCTTCATGATTTTCTTTAGATTTTACAATCCTTTAAAATTTTCCAAATAAATGAATAGTATGATAAAAGTGAAAAATGAAAAATATTTGCGTATTATGAAAAATTTGGACTTTTCGGTTCTATGCAGGGCTTACACGGGACAGGTGTATGGACCTTTGAAAATCCGTACATCCCGCGTAACTCGAGACATCTGGCAATACTAGATCCACTTATGGGTGAAACCAAAAATACATGTGCTTTTCATGTCCAAAACTTTAATACTTTTTTTCATCTAATATACAAAGAAATTCCAATTTTTTATGCCATCTTTTAGAAAAAACGATTCTTAACTGGTATGAAATATGCTCTAGCCAATTTTATTGTATTTATTACACAATTTATGCACTTTATCTATTCTTAGCTGTGAAAATTAGCTGTCCAAATGACGAGAGAGACAACTTTAATCAGACTACAATGCTAAATATTATGAACAACACAACATTTATCTGTTTTTATTTAAATAAAAGATATAGTAGTTTAATAAATTTGTACTAAAGAATTAAGATATGTATCCTGTAACTGCATATGTTTCATTTAACATTTGTCCAAGAAAATGAAACCTCTGTTACTTTATTTACATTTAGCTGAATAAATAATAAAACAAATGTCCAACAAAGGGCTCTACTAATCTGTATTGCTCAAAGAACTTTCTAAAATAGAAGTCAAGTTCCATTTTCACTTTGTCTGCCACATGTTTAGAGTATAGAGCAGTATTATGAAGTTCTAAGGTGGTGTGTTTTCTCTTTGTAGCTTCTGCTACTCCAATTTTAGGTTTAAATATTGTTTTAAAAATAAAATTTATCTTTAAATCACAAAACACTAAGTAAAATACGTTTATATAAGTAACATAGTTAATTTTTAGAATATTATTATTTAAGAAAAAAAAATTGTTTTTGCATAAATGTAACCTCTGTTACAACTTTTGGTAACAGATGTTACATACAAATAACAGAGGTTACATTTTTATCCTAGAATGTACATTTTTGTGGTGCTTATTGTCATTCTTATAACTTATTTATATTTATTTTTACAGTAACATGCATTATTTATTTCTGGTATTTTCCAGATCTAAAAATGTCTCCTAAGAAAACAAGTTTTCAAGTTCTTGAATCTACTGCTGAAGAAAATTAAGTTAAAGAAATAACGCTAGATAAAATAATTAAATGAACATACATACTAGTAGAATTTGTAACTGAAAAAAAAAGAGGAAAAGGAAGTATTACTACATAGCCGTTACACAAGATTATTTAGAAGATGACGAAGTGCAGGTTATGTTTTTGAAAGCTTGTGATGATGCATTATCTATTTTTAAATTAGATGACAATGATATTGCATACATACAGTTCGAACAGATCCAAAAAATATTGCCCATGCCAACTGTAGTACAAATAGGGGGCAGATTATTTTACAAGTTTCCCCACCCTATTGACGTATTTGAAAAATAATTGCAGTGTTAAAAATTCGTGGAAATTTCTTTGGAAAATAAAATTATGTTTGATTTATTCAGTGTGTCTTTGTTAGTTGATAAAAAGTCAGTTTTTTTACATCTTGTAAATTTCTGTAACCTCTGTTACAGGATTTAGCCTCTGTTTACTGGATGTAACCTCTGTTACTTGAAGAATTTTTCTATTTCGTTTTAATAATTGTAAACTGATAATAAACGAAATGTATTTAAAACAAAGAATATGTTATGTACTTTAAATACAAAAAAAAAAAAAAATTCTTTAAAACTAAAATAAGTGGTAATTATGAACTTTATCTTAGTTTTTTTTTCTAAACGAGATAAAATTGCGCATGCAATGATAATTAAATTTTATTATTTATTATTCATGTTTCTAAAACTATTATTTTGAACTAAAGGACATTTTTGCTAAATCAGTATATAAAGTTATATTTTTTGCTGAAATATTTGTATCATAAATTAAGCAAATACGGTCCAGTAACAGAGGTTACATTTTTCACGCTAGATATGACTTTTCAAGGTTATATTTTAATTGTAAAATTGATTTTTTTCTGTGCGGATGCTAATTTTGTGCAGCTTAAATATATATTTAAACAATAATATTGTTATTTAATAAAATCTAGATACTAAAAAATGATGAAAAAAAATCTTGAAAAGCACACAGAAAATTGGTTTCACCCAGGGCTTACACGGAACAGGTGTTTGGACCTTTGAAAATCCGGACATCTCGCGAAAATCGAGACATCTGGCAATACTAAATCCACTTAAGTTTTAATGTAAGTATCCTAAACTTTTAAAGAAACTTGTACGCAGGTTCTACGCAGGGCTTACACGGAACAGGTGTTTGGACCTTTGAAAATCCGTACATCCCGCGTAAATCGAGACATCTGGCAACTTTTAACCCTTTATCTACTGCATTATGATCTACTGCAATTTTTTTCATGTAATATTTTTTTTTTCAGTTACTACAATGAAAATTAAAGGATAAACATGGAAAAAATACTCACCCGTAAGAAATTTAATTATTTAGAGGTAATTAATTAAAGTGTTACTTTAAAGTACCGTCAGTATACTATGAATATAATATCGTAACAGAAAACCCACAAGGCATTTCAAATGGCACCAGAAAATATTTTCAATTTAATGAGTATGTGAAATATAGGCTTTTTTTATTTACAAATAAATCTTTTGGTAAATTCCGGTGCCAATCATTTATTTCAACACTTTAGAATTGAAAATGCTTTGCCCTGAAAAAGTTAAATTTTTTTTTTTTTTTTTTTAGGTTTTGAACTTGTTAGCAGTCCTTTAGTTATGCGACGTTTATATTCAAGGGACAACATGTTCTCTCGCATCTACACATATGCAATATATGAATTTACATATGCCATTTCTAGCCTAGCAAAAACGAGCCGGCACCACAACTTTTTAAATTTTCTATAAAAAAATAACAATAAAACAGAAAAGAAATACCAGGGAAATCATTACTACACTACATTTTAGTAATTACATTTTAAAGCAGATGAAAACGATGGATAACTACACAGACAAAAAGTAAACAAGAAGTTTTTCGCCAACAGCCAGTGTACTGACTGTAGTTATACGTACCACCGAGTAATTCAACTGTTAAATCAAATACATACACCGTTCACCTAAAATAGCTAGTCAAATTGTATTCTAAGTTCATAATGAAAACATAAAAAAAATCCAACACTTATATCTTTTAGTGTGTTTGCAGCAATAAAAAGACGAGCGTGACAATCTGTGCAAAATCTCGTCACAAAACCCATTGTCTGTGTCAAATAATAAACCTAGAACTACTGCTGCCCATGTATCCGGATGAAGTAGAGTTAAGGGTGTATTCCAATCCAAACTGCTTATTTTCTGATTCATTTTTTAATTCATTTTTGTTCTCAAACGCTATCAAACTGGGAAATTCTCTTATGTAGAAAGTACATAATGTGTCGTGCTTCTCGATTTTTTGATAAATGCAGAAAACATGCTGTCAAAGTTGGTGTTTTGAACCGAATTTTTCAAAGCAGGAGATCTGGGAATGAAAAAATAGTCATACTGAGAAAATAATTGTTTAAATCTCAAACTCTAATTAATTGAGCGAAAAATGAAATCACACGGCCTCTTTTACACCTCTTCAAAAATCACCTCAACAAGTTTCATGTTTTTACTTTTAAAAATGAGTCTCAAAAGGTCTCAGGAAATTTCGAGCTGTTGAGGGTGGAAAAATACTTTTCCGAATACACCCTTAAAAGAGTGTTTTTGCAAAGTACCATTAGAATATTAGTAATATTCACTATGGGATGAATGTTTAAAGTGAGTGGTACTTGTACAGTCAGTAGATAAAGGGTTAAAGAAACTTGTACAGATCAGTTAAATAATTCTAGCAGAATGAGGAGACGGACATGTGGTATAATTTGAAGCCACAATACCACCGCCTCCTGAATAGCTGTCTGTCCCAGAGCACTAATAGAAAAAGGGTGGCTATCGTAGGCGGATTTCTTTTAACACTAGAACTACCGATGTTAAATATATACCTAGTTTTACCGCACCCGTCAAATTGACGGATTTTTTATCATGGCTTTCAGTGTAACTTTTGACTTAGTTAATGTAAATAAAATAATGTAATTTAACAAAAACAACATTTAATATAATATTTCATTAATTATTAATAAAAAAACAGTTTCTATTTGCATTTATAGTATAGCACATTTGATATGTATGATATAACTATGAGGTACATATTTTACAAGTACATGTCATCTTAGATGAACACTTGCCACTTAGTTAATGTAAATAAAAGAACATAATTTAACAAAAACAACATTTAATATAATAATTCATTAATTATTAATAAAAAAAGAAACAAAAACAGTTTCTAATTGCATTTATAATAGAGCACATTTGATATGTATGAAGTAACTATGAGGCACATATTTTACAAGTATATGTTATCTTAGATGTACACTTGCCACAAACATATTTGTTGCATACATTGCAGGTATAAATCGCCCTGTTTTTGTTACACATTCGAATTTAGAAAGATTTGCGTTAATAAGGACTTTTTTGAGTTTTCTGGAGTACAAACCATTGCTTTCCGTTCTTGTTTTTGGCAGGAGGCTTCTTTTCTGCAGCACCTATATTCACTGGAGAGTTCTTCGGATAATTGAAAAAAAAATTGATTTCTAGTTATATTTTCATCACAAGTTTCTTTATATAAAATCCAGGCATTCATTGCTGCCAAGTCCAAATTATTATAAAATACCTGCAAAGGCCATCTACGTGACCCTGCTTTTATGCTATGTTTGCTGGGCATTTGGTCAACTACATTTACTCCAAACTTAGTCTCATTGTAAAACGACACAGTTGCAGGAATTTTTTTTTCAATTAGAATTAATTTTTACGTATTTATGTTTTGAGCTAAGAAGTAGTACTTTTTTTACGAGGCTTACATTTGTAAATTGTTAGAACAATATCATTTGATTTGTAGAGTTTTGTGGAGAAAAGAGCCATGTTATTTTTTCTAACTTTAGCTATTTTCGGCAATTCTCTTTTATTTGCTCGCATAGTTCCAACAAGAGTTTTTTTTTTTTTTTTTTTTGCCAGTAGCTTCTTTGCGAGTTGTATACTTGTAAGAAATTATCCGTTGTTATATTACTCCCACAATTTATATATTTTTTTACAGGATTCAAAACTGCAAATTCATTCAAAGGTACTCCTGATGGTCTAAGTTCATTTTTGCCTGAATAGGGAAAGCCATTTATAAAATATTTACTTCTCACGTCTACAGCTAACCAAAACTTAATTCCGATTTTTTTCGGTTTATGGGGTATATGTTTCAGAAATCTGCATCTTGCCTTTTTGGGAAACAGTTGTTAATGCACGCTTATATTCTGATCTGGTCTGTAACAAGCTTGGCTCTTATCAATAAAGGACTTCCACATTTCGGAAGCTAATCCAAATTTGTCAGTTCCTAAGCGAACACTCCTTTTTTTTTACGAAACGAATGAATCTCATAATTTCTGAAAATCTGTTTCAACTCAAAGTTTCGTGAAAGAAAGAAGGTCCCCATTTTTCTGACCACGAATAGGATAATTTAAAATTTCTCACTTCGCAGGCTCCTCGAGCATACGAAATAGCTACAAACGCATACAATTCTTCAATAGTAATTTTCCAATCGTCTTTCTGTAAAACATTTCCGGCCTTGAGAAACCTGAATCGTAATCGAAGCAAAATAGATTCCGTTATAACGGCTGCCGAACACTTTGGATCATTCAACTTTGAAATTACCAAAGCCGACATTTTGACGGGTCTTGGTATAAATAGGTATAGGTCATACTGATTATGGAAATTAAAGTGGGTGAATTGAAATTGAATAGGAATATTTAACTATTCTTATATTTCATTAAAAGTCGTATCATAAAATTCTAGAACAATACATAAAATATATCAAATTTTTAAGCATGAAATTTGAAAACCGTCAAAATGACGGTCTTGGTAGTTCTAGTGTTAAAGTAGGTACAGCCCCCTAAATTTGGACACCAGTATCTTATAAAAGATTTCTTTGTCATGTTTAGTCTCAGAAAAATAAAGCGGAAAAAACTTTTAAAAATTATTGGTGCCAAAATTCAACGGACCGTACACACGCTGAAGAATATCCGCCTTCGGCAGCCACTATTTTTGTTTCAGCGCTCAGGCCTGGTATTCAGGGGGCGGTGCACAATACGCAGCATTGAGTCAGAACGTAGTCTATTTTTGTGGTCACAATAACAATCAATTTGCTTTCAATTCATTAAAATGAAAATTCAATGGTTTATTAATCGTTTTTTAGTTTTATCAATAAATAATAACCTATATATTCGTATAATTTTTTTGTAGCTATGAAATACGCCCGAATTATTGCACGAAATTTTGCATTGTCAACTAGGTGTAAAACAGACTGATTAAAAATGTGTTCACGCTAGGACGTAAACCCGGGTCTTTTTCACTCTGTTGATTTTATGCCTAGTTAGCAATGCAAAATTATATGCAATTAAAAGTTCAATATTTCTGGTGTATTTCATAGCTACAAAAATGATATGTATTTATCATTTCACCGATGTTGGGATTAAATTCGTCTCATGTTTGCCACAGGATTGTGGTTTATGAACACATTCCATCTTGTGCTGCAGGTGCAGCCGTACCAACATATAAAAGTGAGAGGTGTCAGGCTGGTATCGTCCGAGTGGTTCAATTGTTAGAGCATTGTTAAACTATGCCTATGACCCGGGTTCGAGTCCTGACTTGGACACTTTTTCACTCTGTTGGTTTTACGCCTAGTTAGCAATACAAAGTTTCATGCAATTAAAAACTAAATAAATAACCAACAATCATTCGATTGATTATGGTTTACGTAATAAGGAAAGGTTAATGCAGAAGATTTACAACTTTTTAAACAATATCTTGTATGATAGCGCGAAATTCCTAAACTATTCATAACATTGTGTCAGCAAAAACAATATAACAACCAACCAGGCGTAACTATTTATTTATAATTTAGTAATTACCTCATTCTCTCTCTTCATAAATGAAATGTAATATGTATTCTATCTTTAACCCATTAATTCTTGCTCCCGTGATATTCACGGGCTGTGCCAATCGGAATAAAATATTCAGATTGTTTGATTTCCACCAGTTTTATAAAATAGTGTAATTGGCTTTATTATGGTATCATTTTACCTGTCATTAAATAAGGTGAATATTTCTTTTTAAAAAAAGTAGTGGCAATAAGCAATTTGAATTTATTGCCAACATTAACATTAAAATTAACATTATTTTTTTACTCTTCCATTCCGTAAAGTAGCTGAAAATTGAGAATGGATAGCATCCAAAAAATGATATTCCGGTTTGAGTAAACTGATTCATATACTGTAAAAACTACCCCGAAAATGCTTCCGAAAATCAATTTCAGCAAAAGAAAGTTATAGACCGGGAGCCGGCAGCACAGACATATGGTTCGTACGGATACCGTTATTTCTCCAGGAAAACTACCAGTATCTTTTTATAGAAAAAGAAATATAGGTTAAACGCGCAAAATTTCGCCTTCTTTTAAGAAGATATTTTCTATAAGATAATACTGGTGCCGAAAAAGTTTCTGGTCTGCAAAATTCAAGGAGGCGAACGAACCATGAGACAACCACCTCATCGAGTTGGAAGCTGGAATTCCAGAATTAGCTACAACTCGATTCCCATATTAAAACGCAATCGGTCTGTCAAGTCATATCTTGGTGGAAAACACCCAAAAACCCGATCTTACCGGTTGACTCGTAGGCTTACCATTGTGTTTTCCTGCTCCCAGTCCGACATGTCTTCATACACTGTTCAAAATATGCAGCAATTGCTGGATACTCACTCCACCACTTTTATAGAATGTTTCTGTTCTGACCAATGAGAATGCCCT
Organism: Maratus speciosus; assembly: GCA_963932465.1. Lineage (NCBI taxonomy): Eukaryota > Metazoa > Arthropoda > Arachnida > Araneae > Salticidae > Maratus > Maratus speciosus. The sequence goes on from OZ010796.1 coordinate 479,222,464, forward strand.
ATAATATAGTCAAGTTACAATTTCCTATAAAAGCGATGGAATGACGATACAGCAAATGCCCCAGATTTTTAACAGTGTACCTTTGGGTGCAGAAAAACGCAATGGTAAACCTACGAGTCGATCGCTAAAATCGGGTTTTCAGGTGTTTTCCACCAAGATATAACTTGGCAGACCGTTTGCAGCTAATTCTGGAATTTCAACCTCCAACTAGATGATGTGGTTATCTGAGCAGCCGGCTCCCGGTCAATTAGTTTTTATAAATGATTCTCTAAATCTCGAAGATATATTGGTTCTGAGTTTTCTGAAGATAAAGAACACATTTCGGAATTGGTTAACACGTAGGAGGTTGTTGTATATTTCCGTTCGTGGTTACGCTATATTTTCTAACTTTAAGAGACATTTTTTTTCTTTACAGTGTGGACAAAACTTTTAGCCCATCCGTCAGAAATATACAGGGTGTCTCCTCTTATCGATATCCAATAGCTAATTCATGAACTTAGTTTTGGAGGAATAGTTCCACTTGTAAAAATGTTTCATATGTTCTCCATCATATTAATGTCTATTTATGTCAAAATAGTTGTTTTGGTGAAAGTCACAAAATTTAAACTTTCTCATAAAAAAAATTCTTTCTACTCAAACAAGTAAAACAGTAAAAATATCATTCTTTTACAACCAAAAGTTAGAGAGTTTTGCTAATTTGAATTTGATGAGTTTCAGAGTTATTCGGCACTATTTTGCATGTATAGTGACAGAAAACGCTGAAATTTATTAAAATTAAAAGTACCATAAATCTGTAAGTTTTGGTCGTACAAAAGTGAAACATTTTTGTTTTACTTGTTAGAATACGAAGAAAGTTTTATCGGAATAACCGTATAAAAATTTAAATTTAGAAACTTTTGCCAAAATAAATGTTTTTACGTGAATGACTTTTAATATTATAGATAACAACAATCGAAACATTTTTACAAGTGGAACTATATCTTCAAAACTAACGCTGTAGGGATTAGATATTGTAGAACGATAAAAGCGTACAGTGTGGAAACTAAAGTTAGAAAACTGTCAAATAGCTTCTGAACAAATAAAGATAGAATAGCGGGACGTCTACCTACAGTGAAATAGCAATGCGCTATCATATGAGGTTGACTGCAGCGCTTCTTGTGTGAAATTTTGAAGTTAACGATCCTACCTTGAAAACTATAAGAAATACCAAAAAGAAGTCAAACAGAAAACTGTAGAGCATCCTCGATTCAGTATGAAATTGCGTCTTACACGTAAAAATAACTTTATTAGAAACCCTAAAATGTTCAATCTTCGACAAGTAATCACTGAGTAAAAAACATTAGTAAACGCATGTAATAGTGTGACATCATAACGAAGATGCACCTTTACAATTAAAAGTAACATATGTAAGCAAGATACGATTCATTTTCACTAAAAGATCAAGTTAAGTATGTTCAATGTGTGCACAACAATACACGTGCACTTGCATGCATACAGAAGCATTGCTGCAGATGGTGAGCAAATTAAGCATACTGTACTAGTACATGTGAAATTATCTCATAATGCCACACATCTGAGAGAGATTGTTGGTGACATATTTAAGTCGTTGTTTGGTTATTCATAGTTGGTTCGTTTCAGGTCTTCTAATAAAGTTGTTTCTACATGTAAGATGGCATTTCATATTAAATGAAGGACACTCTGTTATTTTGTAATTAACTTTGTTTCGCTTCCTCTCACAGTTTTCGAAATAGGGTCGATTATTTCCAAATTTTAAAATTAGACTTTCTGCGGTCATTCTCATATGGTAGCAAATACGATAGAAGTTTACTATAGGTAGGCACGCATATTCACAATACCTAAGCGGTTCAGATCCCGAGCCGTTTTGATTGGCTTGCTAGATTCAGACCATAGTGCCTTTTAATGTCTTGCAAATGACGATCGACTTAATCATACAATGCGTAATTTTATGTGCACAATAAAATTTTAGCACAATTTAATGAAGATTCTTAATAATTACAAAAATATTTAAAAACATGCATAAATAATTTACGTACATTTATCAGATTTTTTTTTCAATTTCTACAAACAGAATAAAGCAAATTGAGCACCGCGCTCCCTTTTAATAATGTTAGTATTGTTTACGCGTTTAGTAAAGTTTTCAAATGTTCCACTGCCTGGATTCGAACTGGGGTTCTAGAGTACTGGAGACAAACGACATACCACATACCCACTACATAGACCGGGAGCCGGCAGCACAGACACATGGTTCGTACGGATACCGTTATTTCTCCAGGAAAACTACCAGTATCTTTCTATAGAAAAAGAAATCTATGTTAAACGCTCAAAATTTCGCTTTCTTTTAAGAAGAGATATTTTGTAAGATAATACTGGTGCCGAAAAATTTTCTGGTCTGCAAAATACAAGGAGGCGTACGAACCATGAGACAACTACCTCATCGAGTTGGAAGCTGAAATTCCAGAATTAGCTAAAACTTGATTCCCATATTAAAACGCAATCGGTCTGTCAAGTCATATCTTGGTGGAAAACACTCAGAAAACCGATTTTACCGATTGACTTGTAGGTTTACCACTGTGTTTTCCTGCTCCCAGTCCGACATGTTTTCATACCTTTGGGTGCAGGAAAACGCAATGGTAAGCCTACGAGTCGACCGCAAAAATCGGGTTTTTAGGTGTTTTCCACCAAGATATGACTTAGCAGACCGATTGCCAAGTCATATCTACCTATCAGTTTAATACCTATATACCTATCAGTCTATCTGCCAAGTCATCGTTTTAATATGGGAATCGAGTTTTAGCTAATTCTGGAATTTCAACCTCCAACTCGATGAAGTGGTTGTCTGTGCAGCCGACTCCCGGTCTAACACCGTCACTCCGAAATGGCTTAGAACAAAATTTTAATTCAGCGACAGCCTCTCCCAAGACATTCAAAGTTAGTATAGTCTCAATATCTTGATCCGGCGAGCCCATGAGAACGTTTCGGGATCTGAACCGAGTATGCATTATGAACATGCGGTAGACACTTGTACTAAAATTCTAGCATTAACCGTTCAGACATTATTTGACTTTTTTCTGATTTTATTTTGCACCTTGTACATCTCACTGTCTAAATAAATAAAAAAAAATTATAATGTGGAAAGCTTTCCATATTATAAGGACTTCTTTTTTTTGCATTTTATAAACAACATGGAAATAATTCGAAGATAGATTGTTATGAAGAAAAAAATCTGGGTTTTAGTTTATTAAAACACACTAGCTTCGAATCTGATTTGTTTACTACGCTAGATTGTGTTTGACTTAACACAGCACATCTTGCTCCAAAAAAATTGTTTGGAATAAAAAAAATATATCGCTACACACAAATATTTACCCAGCTACATTTTGTTCTCATAAAAGGATTTTTTATGGTAGAATTAAATTTCGAAATGTTCACCAAGATTTAAGATTTTCAGAAACTCTATTTTAAAAGGGTATCCTTAGAGATCTTTTTTTGTTACACAATTCGTAAAGTGCACCAAACTTTTGAGCATGAAAGCAATGAAAGCATGAGCAATGAATGCAAAGTATGTTTTAAGAGCGTTTTTCGAAAAAAAAATTCCAGGAATTTTTGCATAAAAAAACGCTCCCGTGTGCCGCAATGCAATTTAGTTTTGAACATTGATGCTACGCGTTTTTTAAACTGCAGAATAAAATTTCACCATTGTTAAAAGAATCAAATTTCTAGCATTATTTTCTAAAAGGGGTAAACCCACACAGACAGTTAGGTAAACATCTTAGTTTTCATGTATGACTAGAATTCAACTAAAAATTGCTAATCGTTGTGAGAGGAAATTCAAACAGAATATACATAATAATTATGTGGTACTTTTTGTATTAATAATCTAATGAAGAATATGATCAAAGTGGCACATTTAAATGCTACGTAAAATAGCTTCAGGAAACTCAAATAGGTATACTATTTAATTAAAACATTCACGTAAAAAAAATCATTGAGAAAATAAGAAAGATTTTTCTTCGCAAAGAATTTTTTAGTATTGTTTGCCAAGGAAAATCTATTAAAGGGGATACTTATAAGCGGAATTTCAATAGAAAATCTGAAAAGATATAATAAAGTATCAAGTTTTTACTGCAAAAGCAATTTGAAGGTACGCGATTAGCCGAAGGCGACTGTTGCTCGTCAAATGCTCATGATTGAATTTTAAATTCTTACTGAATTTAAATTTAAACAGTGAAACAATTTCTACTTTTTGTATGATGTTATTCTATAATACATGCAAGATGTGTATATTTCAGTTATTTAATTTCATAATTTGAAAAAAAGAACTTTAGATTTATTTTATTTTGCAATCTGCATATACTTATTTTAACGTGTAGACAAGTTTAGATTATATAACTATTTTTCCATCTGAAAAACTAACTGGTTATCTGGATTTTTTTAAAAATAATAACTATATATGAGGGGCTCACAACAATAGTAGAGCAAGTCCCTTTATCTCTATTGTGAATAATAACGCTTTAAAGTTCTTAATAAATAATTAATTCAGGTCAAGTGATTTATAAGGTTCATCTATGTCAAAATTCAATTTAAAGTACCATTTTTATAGTACCCTACTTTTACATATGACAAATTAATATTTCTATTGTAAATTTATACGTTTTTTTTTAAATATGAGGACTTGGTTCAGTACGGTTATGAAAATTCCATGTGTAAATAAAGACTTGTTTCTTATCATTACAAAAACCCTTGATTTTGATTTGTATTTACTTATTCTATTTTTTTACTCTAAATTAAACACAAAGAGGGAAACACATTACCAGTTATCGTAAATCATTCACTTTACACAATACTATTATCATCATCATCGTCATCATGATGTACTCTAGAGGAAGTAACTTACGCTCGTATTCACGAACAACTTCGACCCGGTGTTATGCCGAAAATCCGGGTTGAGAACTCAAATGGTATTCACCGTCTACCTCACTGAACCGGTTCGAGGTTGAAATCTAATGCCGGGTTCAGTAACCCAACTCTGGTCTAGAGCAGGTTCAAGCCAGAATTTTCCAAACGAGCATGCGTATTTAACGGAAAACAAGCGGTGAGAGGGAGAGGACCGACATTTTACAATGGCGGCGGGCGTGCTGAAAAAAGGTGCTGTATAAAATATAGAAGTTCTACTATTAAATAAAACGGAATAACATTATGCAAAGGTATGTAATCTCACATATATGTAATTATCTTCCATATTTTTATCTGATTTGTTTATATTTATGTATATAGCCGTTATATTGAATACATGTTGAATTGTTTGTTTATATAATTACGCGTGATTGCGAAAAGTTTATTTGCCTTAAAAATAGCCAACATTACTTAAATGGCCGAATAATTGCTTCTAAAGTAACAACTGTTGCGTTTAAGGTCATTTATTTTTTGCAATTTCAATGTTAAAAAATTCACATTTTTGCTTAAATAAAATTTGCATTTTTGTTTAAGTAAAGAAATACAAAGATTATCTTCGAATATCCATAGATTCTCTGTAGATTTTTGATCAGTACTTATAGAATGTTTTAAAATTAAATTTTGGGTCTATTGTGTAAAATATATATTATTGTTTATGTACAAACTGAGATAAATATAAATCAGATCTATAAATTAGATATTTTAAAATAAAATTTAAACACTTTGAGTTTTATTACTTTATTGATTTTTTTACGAGGTTTTTTTTTTTTTAAATTATGAAGCTCATTATATTAAATACCCCTATTACTAATTAACACTATAGTATTGCTGTTATTGTTTGTAAGCTTCTACGTATGTTTCCACATTTTTGTGAAATTTGAAATATTTATTTTTATTGCATTTATTTTTCAACTGTATTTTAATTTCAAAATTATACATAATATAAAATATTGCATTAGTACTATTTCATACGAAAATAATTATAGTAATAATAAATCGTAAAATGAATCACTTTTCAATGTTACCTCCTTAAGTTGTGACTTTTTTTAGAGATCACTTATAATTTTTCTTCTTAATTGACAGCTAAATTAAAATAAATTGCTAAAGAGTTGAAATACGCTGGTAAAAAAGCTTTCCTTTTTTGAAATAACCCCACACCAAAAATATTTTTATAAGCCCTTGCAGTAATGATGACTATTTTTAAGGCAAGTAAATTCTTCGTGATCATGAGTATTTATGAAAGCAAACAATGCAACATGCAATGTAGGAAATATAATGTATAAATATAAACAAACCAGTCTAAAAATGTACAGATAATATATATATATATGTGTGTGTATGTATGAGATTACATATATTCTCCTATTTTTGGTAATATGTACTTTAAACTTTCTTTTTATTTCTATATCTTACACAGCATCTTGAGTAACGTTTTAATTTACTTTAATTAAAGAATGACACCAAAAAAGAAGAAAAAATAGAGGGAATGGGTAGGGTGGTGCAAATGGGGACTTGTTCTTCTCCACTGATTCACAACAACTGACAGCTATTTTATTTATTCGATAATGTAAAATTATATGAAATTATCAATAATTAATTTCAGCTGTTTGTTAGATTACTATCATTACTCTGCCTATTTAGTCTAGAAATCTATCATTAATCAGCCATTAAAAAAAATCCCACTTTTAATTTCTATTCTAAATGAGATTCTTATTACATCTAATGAAGTGATATCTAAATGAGTTAAAAATATAAAATTAAGAAGCTAGAAAAAATATAGAAAATAAAATATAATTTTCTAAATAAATACATTTTTTCAAATGCAACACTGCATCCAAAAACAGGTGTCTGCGTGCATGTAATAATGTTTCGTAATTATTAGGCTAATTTATCAAAAAATAGTCAAAGACAATGAAGTGAATAGCTTTGATCTTGTAAGTGTGATAATGGAAAAATTCTCATACAAATAGCTGGAGGACAAGGGGAGGGGGGGGGGGGTGTCCTAAAAGCTGGTTGATAAAAATTCAACTTTCTGTAATATTTTACATTTACTTGTCCAGATAGTGTTCAGAATTCATTTATCATGATTTAGAAAAGGCCTTATTCGGTTATGTGTGTTGAATGGAAATTCATACACTATACACTAGTAGTCTTAAAAAGTTAAAAATGTTTGTGTTCCTTAAAATAACATCCTATAAAATATCTCCACTGCACACAGTTTAAACTTAAAGGAAGTGTAGAGTTTTATTTAGCGACTAGTTAAATGAAAAAGGTTTATCAATCGATCGGAAGTGATAACTATATGCGCCTATGGAGCGTCCTGGTGCCCGGGGTGCCACTAGGATCACCTGCTCTACTTTTTCTGCAGTTCTGTTAATATTATTTCACTACTTTTTTCCGGTCAACTTGGAATATTAATTACTATCTGATTCAATTAGAATTAAACATTTTAATTAGCTCGCTGAAAATCCAAACAATAAAATTAATACATCTGGGATACCATCTATACTAATAAAAGAAATTGTATATATAAAGTACAATAGGCTACTTTCTTAATTTTTTTCCCTTTTTCTCCATTTTAATATTTTTATTATCAGAAATTGCTTAATTAATTAGTAATTAGAGCTATTAATAATAGAAATCAGCATAATTGCTGTTGAAATAAAATTTTAGTTTTTATTCAAATCAAGTTTCATTAATTTTGGCCCAAATAAAGTTCCATTTTTTAGCAACTATGCGAAAATTTATTTTCAAAAAGAATCTTCTGAAATTTATTTTAGCAGTTGACACGTTTCATATCATTGACCTAAATCATTAATAATAATAATAATAAAATGTTTAAAAAAACATTAAAACTTCCAAGAAATTAAATTAAGTTGATCCGCATTTATTGATTACAGGTTTTTATTTTGTCCATACATTTTGTGGGGATAAAAAAAAAAAAATCCACTGTACATTGAATCTTTCTTTTCTTTACTTTTTTTTTTTTTTTTTTTGTCGGCGCTTTTCTTCCAAAATATAAACAAACGATGTCTCGACGCGAAACCGAACAAGGCATGTGATTTTTTTTAATAAGTAAGAACACTTCATTCAACCTAGATCGAGAAACTCTGAGTTGGGTAACTTTTCATCCGAAGTAAACGGGGAATACGAGTTTTCAACTCCCGGTTGAAAATACCAACCTGGGGTTACTGAATCCGCGGTTTAACCCTCGGTCAAAGTTATTCGTGAATACGAGCGTTAGAGCCTGGTATTGACCTCTATTGGAAGATTCTTGAAGCAAACATGAAGAATTGGCGGAATGTGTAGGAGAATCCATCAACTCTCTCTTTTTGGTCAAAGTGATGTTTCCACTGCCCGCGTACAATGCACCATGACTAACATTTAATGAAGAAAATATCTTGCGCCCACGAACCCGTTTTTCCAAATTTATTTTGCGAAAAGGTTGATCCTCATTGAGGGTTTCTTTGTTCGGTAACATGAAGTGATAACCTCTCACAACTCGCAGCCATCTAATGTCCATCCAACTAAAACAAGCTCCCTTGGTATCCTTCTTTCTGTTTGTGAGACTTTGTTCCAAATCTATAGTAGAAAGATAGTCAGAATTCTTAACTGCAATGAAATCCAATTTAGGATAATTCCTCTTTGCATTCATAATAGTTTCCTTCCAGTCTCTAGTAACATATATGTGTTGTTTAATGCGACTTGCTGCTTCAATCAGACCAAATTCTGCGTCATTCGAAAGGAAAGAGTGGGCGGACACCCTGCATTTGTGGTCAATTGACTCTTATGTTATGTCTGTACTATTAACAAGTTTCAACAGCGTAAGAGACATTTTGATGTTCCTATTTTGGCCACAACAGGCATCAGATTACAGAATAATTTCCTTATGTTTAGAGGCTTTCTCTCTTAGGTGTCTTGCAACAATGCTAGAAAGGCCTTGAGAACTTCTTCCTCCCTCTTTTTCATTGCTAGACGTACATGAATCCCACATTATTAAACCCTTTAAGGGACAATGCGTTTCTGCTCCAAAAATGTTCAAATAATTAATTCACACTACAATTTACGAAAAAGGTTATTTGAAAATAATCAAAAGATATTCTTCGCGTATATTTTGAGTTCGAAATTGTACCAAAGAATTACTGAAGCCACATGGCAGTTCGGGCATTAAAATTAACCGTTTGCAGACTGTAATCGACGACCTTGAAAGGGTTAAAGAAATTCACCTCAAGTTATAAACATATAGATTGCGTTTATAATAAGCTATGGATGTTGAAAGCTTAGAAAAAAGAAGTGCTTTTCTAAGTACAAGGTACAGCAATACGTTTCATCTGTGGCTTTCATTTTATCAGTTTTCATTTTCTCTCTAGCCTGTTTAGCTTTCCACAAGTAGAGCTCTCGTTCAGTTTCAAGACTTTTTCTAGTATTTTGATCATTTTCTGTCGAAAGCTTGATGGATATGTCATCACATAATTTACACATATCTGTACATGGCGGCTTGGTTGGTTGATTTTTTGACGGCCGATTATCTACGCTAGGGATATAGGCCCGAGGGTGAGTGCCCTTCGTCGGGGTCTTTCTAAGGGAACCTAACCCGTATTTACGCATGGAAATCCATGGCTCGAAGAAAACCACGAAAACTCCGAACGATTAGGCCGACGGGAGCGACTGGGTTCGAGACCAGCACCTCCCGTCTACCAGCTGAGAGCAGAACCTCTCAGCCACTGGCTTGGCGGCTTGGAGTGTAACTTAAACTTTGTGCTGAAGACTTTGTAATAGAATTTCTCTTTCACGGTGGTCTTATACTTTGTCGTGCATTCCTCTCTAGGCCGAAGATCGAACTATGTGATTAGAGTTCTTATTATCCTTGTATTGACTTTTTTAATAAAAACTCTGTCGGTATTTTTACCGAGAGAAGGGGGCGGGGTCATTAAAAACAATATTACTTTCTATTCATAATTTATCCATCTGATGATTCACAAACGTTTATTTTTCATCAGGAGTTTTGCAATCGCTACTTATTTAAACTACAACGTTTTTTGATAGCAATTAGGCAAGATTTAGACAAGAATAAATCACAGATGTAAGAGTAGTACAGTGATGAATAGGGTTGATTCAGTATGCTTGTGATGTTTTTTTTGTATTACTTCACCAACTGTGGACACAATGCAATATATGAGAAAGTATGTGAACGGCAGACTTGGTGCACTATGGCTGTAGAGAAAACATAGTTTACTTCACCTTCTACATGAACGATCTCACTTTATTTTTAAGTGGACTTGGTCTACTATGGTTGTGAGCCCCTCATATATAGACTTATTTTTTCTCAGGTCCGTTATTGTTCATGAAGATGAAGAATTTGCATATGCATACATTAATCCACTTTTATTTTGTGATTTTAGAAATGTAGTACAAAATTTCGGCTTACATTTTAGGTAACATTCATTACAAAAAGCTACCTATTGCAGTCGTCCGGAGGAAAGCAATTCGGAAAAATTTTGTTGTATTTCCAGATTTTTACCGATCATGACCCTCATACTCCAATACCACCTTCCGTTGAAATGTTGATATACAGGGTGATCTTTTTTAAAGTGACAGAGTTTGGAGCGCCCTATAGCGCGCTCTAATAGCCGAAATGGCACCAAACTTGGTATTTAGACTAACCAAGACATGGGAAAAAGGATTCCGTGAAAAAAATTAGTTCCAAAAATCGCCGCTAGGGCATTTTTTGGCGCTTTGCAATGTATAAAATGTGAGAAAAGAAAAATAATAACACATACAATCGTACAGTTAAATTATTAATGTTTATTTACTACATTAACTTCCCCCGTGAGGAATTAGACCACCTTCAATGTGAGCACCGTTCTCAGAAATAACGCCGTGCATTCTCTGCACAACGTTCTCCAATAGCCGTACGTAACATATCACGAGGAATATTCCGCACTGTCTTTGTTATGTTGTCCTTTAGAATAGACAAATTATTTGATACTCCACCAACATAAACTTGAGATTTCAAATAACCCCAGAGCCAAAAATCGCATGGCTTGAGGTCAGGGGAACGAGGCAACCATGCAACTGGATAACTCCGACTTATGACTCTATTATCAGTGAAGTTTTGGCGCAACAGCTGCTTTACCTTATTACTAATGTGTGGCGGAGCACCATCCTACATAAAGATTGTCTATTGGAGACGGTTTCTTTGCTGAAGTTGTGGAATAACAAACGTTTGCAGCATTTCGTGGTACCTTTATGCGTTTATGGTGCACGTTTCGGGTCCTGTCGGAGTGATGGTCTCAAAAAGAATGGCCCAATTACGAATTTGGCTGTGAAACCACACCAAACAGTGACTTTTGGGGAATTTAATGGCATTTCATGCACGGTGTGGGGCTGCTCAGAAGCCCAAATTCGGCTATTTTGTGTGTTTACGGACCCATTGAGAAAAAAATGGCACTCATCTCTCCTCAGAATGTGCCATGGGAAAGCATCATTAATTGCTACCCTGGCAAGAAACGATAGAGCGAATGTCACTCGCTTATCATAATCACTTGGTTTCAGTTTGTGCAAGCGGCTGATTTTGTAGGGGTAAAATCCAATAACGCGCCGCAAAACTCTCCATACCGTGGAATAATTCATGTCCAATTGTCGAGCTACACCCCGGACGCTGCTAGTACCAGCAATGGTTCCCTGCGATCCTTCGACAATTGCAGTTGTCACATCAGTTATTACATCTTCTGATACTTGTTTACGTCCTCTCCCGGCTCGAATGGTCAGTGACCCCGTTTCCTGGAACTTCTTAATCATTTTCTTAAGACCATTCAGCGGTAAAGGCCCATTTCGTAATTTTTTTCTGGTTAGAAATTTCCGAAGAGCTGCGGATGCATTACATTGATTCGTATAATACAGCTTCACTAGTAACGCACGTTCCGGTAACGTGAGAGGCATGTCCACTGGAGCTCGTTTACTTCATCTGGGATTATTTGTCGGAGCTGTCTACTACTTGCTTTTATAGCCCCAATTACTGGCGCTGTCATCGCACAACATTTGCATTTTTCTTTGATACCCGTGTTTTATGCTAATTCTCGTTATTGTAAGCTACAGCAGCGCCACAAAATGCCCTAGCGGCTATTTTTTGGAACTAAATTTTTTCACGGAATTCTTTTTCCCATGTTCTGATTAGTCTAAATAGCAAGTTTGGTGCCATTTCGGCTATTAGATCGCGCTACAGGGCGCTCCAAACACTGTCACTTTAAAAAAGATCACCCTGTATATATCTACAAATATCCATTTTTCTTTTTCTGCTGATTTTATTTATTTATTTATTTCTTATGTTTGATGGTAATTTGTAATTTCTTGTAATGGTCATATATATGTTACAGTGAAAGACCGAAATTGGAGAATGTCTACTTTCACCGGTGAATGTCAGCACATACCAAATACGTCGGTGAAAGACCGAATATTTGATTATATTCTTATGCATTCGTACCATCACCGATGAATGTCGACAAACACAGATATGCTCTGGTGGATGTCGAAAAGAGAAGAGGTGTTCAACAGAGAGGCTACACTCTGTCGATAAATTCTTTGTTCTACTGCGAGTCAGTCATCTTTGTCAGTTTTACGCAAGTTTTGATGGTGCGCGCAGCATTTTCTTAAATTTTATTTCTTTATTTAATATCCTAATTTATAGTGAATGGATACTGCAGTGAGCCTTGATATATTTTTTTTAACCGAAAAATTAAATATTAATTGAGAGTAAACGAGAAAACATTTTTTATTTTCAAGAACAGTGCTCTAAAATACTTTCTGAAGTGACTTCTGCTAAAACTAAGTGCAGCACCCCTTTGGTTTACAAGCGATTAAAACGTTTTTATGTTTTAAAAATTAATGATCACGCCTGAAAAACGGAGAAGTAAATGCAATTTTCCGGCACATTCAACTTTCAAAATTAGTGCACGGTGAATGTCGACATTTGCCGGTGTAAGTCAGGAATAAGGATATTTAGCAAATATTTCGGACATACAACAAGTGACTATGTGAAAGTTGACATTCACCGGTGAAAGTCGACATTCTCCAGATTCACAGATTCTTCAGTCTTTCACGGTAACATATATATATATATATACAGGGTGATTCATAAATATCGAAACAATAGGCTATCTCCTTAAATATTGCAATATTTAAGGAGATAGCCTATAGCCTATTTAAGGCATATTTAAGGCCCTATATACATAGGCCCTTATACATAGGGCCTATATACATAGGACCTATTTAAGGCCCGATAGCCTATTTAAGGAGATAGCCTTTGCAATTAGAAGTATGTGCCTAGGGGCATGCCCCTAGGCACATACTTCCAATTGCAAAGTTTGATAAAAAAGGGTGCAAAATTTGAGAAAATACAAAAATTAAATTTTTATACGGCCCCCCTTGAGTGAAATTTCCAATTAGGAATTTTTTCCTTATCCATTCCTAAATTAAACACAAAAAATTCCATCTTCATATCTCTAAAACTCACAGAGTTATGCCCGTTTAAATAATTCATCAGGTTTTAAGGGATTAGACACAAATTGAAGAGCGTGTAATCCAAGAAACAATGCTACTTTAAGAGTTTCAGGAAACATGCAAAAAATATATTTATTGAGTTAGCATTTTGATTTTGTTTTCTCTTTTGTGATGGTTAACCATATAATTTGCAAACTAAGTCACATCCTGAAATTTCTCATAAAGCTTTTAAAAAAAATTTAAAATGATTATTATTTTTTTAAGTGGGGTAATTTAAAATCGTTATAACTCGAAACATTATTTGTCAAATTTTATTTTTTTTTCATTTAATTAAAGAGTAGAGGTCTAAATGGGCCGGAATTTACAGGTCTGGCCCAAACAAAAACTATATTGGCACGGCCCGGTGTAAAAATTAAAAGTTCGGCCCGAGCCCGGCACAGCCCTTTTATATTTTCACAGTTCACCGCCCGGCCGGGGACGGCCCATACCAAAATCAACGAAATCAGCACTGGCCCGGCCCGTGAAAAAATCAATTAAATTAATTAAATCAGTATGGGCCTCGGGCCAAGCCTGGGCCCATGCAGACCTCTAAAAGAGTAAATATAATTTTAATTTTGTTTCAGGATTTATTTAAATATTATATTTAAAAATATTAAAACATAAATAAAAAAATGATGCAACTTATTTAAAAAAATCATATGTTCAAAAATAATTTTTTTTTTTCAAATTTGCCGAAACAAAATTAAACTAATAAAAAAAGACATGTTCCAAGTTTGCACCTTTTTTCTTTAACAATTCTTGACTTATAACAATTTAAAGACGAGAAATGGTGAAAAAAAAAAAAAAACACCAAGCAGAAAAACGCTTTTAAATTTTTAACCAAAGATTGTCTCCTTAAAAAAAAATGTTTAAATATCTTTTTAAAAATTGCAGGTGAGTAAAGTAACTCCTTCTTGTAGCTTGTAGCTTCTGTTTTTCAGTTTAACTTTTGCCCTTTCCACCTTCTTTCTGTACTATTTAAATGTCCGCCAGTTGATTTAAAGCAAGGCTTTTTCCAACATGCCAATTAAAAGTTTTTTCATAATTTTAGCCCTCACAACTTCAGATTTTATATAGTTCCTGCGAGGTTGTTTAAAAAAGTCTGTATTCTAGGGCCGATCCAGATTCCGAACCTTACTTTTTCCTGAAGGCTCGGCCGGGGCGGGCCCAAGGTATCTTTTCCATACCGAACCGGGACTGGATTCCTTCTGCCTATGTCTAAACGGGGAAAAATTTCCACTTTCGAACCAACCCGTATTAAAATTATTGCCTCTAAGTGACCTGATCCGTGCAAAAATCAGTAAAATATGGCTCAGCCTAAAACTTTTTACAAAGAATGCATAGATTTTTAAATTGTCATTATTTTACAATTAAACTTAAAAATTCATTTTTTAAAAGGATAGTAGATTTCTAGGGAAAAAAAATTAAAATACAGTGAAACCAGTGAAAAAAAACCTGCCTATGACGGAATCCTGTCTGAAACGAATAAATGTGTTGATCCATACAAAATGAATATAATAATACCTGAAAAGGAATAGACTAGTGTCGGAGTTTCCTCTTAGTCCGCACAACTTCGAAGAAAATCCTTATTATTTACATGCTGCCACCACCGATATGATTACGTGATATCGGTCACGCACTGAGAAGATTGTTTAAATGAAAATCAACGCTTTCAATTAACTAAATTAACAGTTTATTTGCACACTATTTACACAACAACAAAACACTATTTACACTTACAAACTCGGATATAGATGATCCGGTTCAACATTAAATTGAATACAGTAAATGCTGGCTGTGTACTGTTAAACTACGTTAAATCACTCTCACTCTACACACGTTAAATTAGCTTTCCGGAGATCAATCTCGATCTCCGAATTCATATGTGCTCTAAGCCTAAGCTCTTCGAGCCTCACTCAATCCTACGCTCTATCTCTACGAGCTATACACAGTGACTACCTTGAGCTTCGCGCTCTCGGCTCCAACTGAACCCTACACACTATCTAAGAGCTACACACAGCAAATCACCTTGCGCCTTGCACGCCAACTTTCAATTGACTCTCTTAGCAGAAGAGACTGCCTTCCAGCAACCCCTTCCTACTTCTCAACGTAACCCCTCAGGGTTTCCTACCCTGCTCGCATTCCAAGCTCCTTTTCTCGTTCGTGGAATGCCATTGTCTCGCCATCTTCCACAGACATCTCAAAAGGTTGAGCAAACCCCTTTCCAACTATCTTTTTTCCCCTTCATTCCACCTATACATTTTCACCGGCTTAGATCCAGTTTTAGACAATGAAAGAATGTTATTTTGAAATTCCAGTACACAGGCCATACAATATATAATATATTAAAACAAAAATAATATAGAACCCCAGTTCTAATAGCAGATTTTCTCAGAACCTGACACCCCCACCTTAGCGGAAAATATGCCATTTAGGGGCTAATTTTCCCCAAACATATAGTAACATCACAGAAGAGTTCAATAGTCTCTTTGCAGGATTCTTCATTATTATTATTACATATATATATCAAGGTGTCTGAACATTCTCTACTGACATCTCTAATGAACCGTGTACTACTATTATTATTACAGAAAAACTACACATGCTAATACACTATAATACTATAACACAAAATTCAAATACAATTACACATATACAAAAAAAATTTAAAACGTGATGACACCCCTTTAAGGCTTGTCCACTATTTAGTCATTGATGCCGATGGGCTAGCAATTGGCTGTTCTTCCCAGCTCTTCCTATGTAGCCTGGAAATTGCATCAGCATTTAAATATTGCGCTTCTGGACGATGAGAAGTACTCAGGTTCCAGCGTTGCAAGGCAAGAGCCCATCTAGTGAGTTTGGGGGACCTTGGGGTTGTTTCAGTGAGAAATTTTAATGGATTATGATCCGTTATGATCTGAATTTGAGATCCATATGTCCACTTTTCAAACTTCCGCAACCCCAAGAGCTCCAAGCCTCTTTCTCTGTACTCGAGCAAGCTCGCTGAGCACCTGATAATTTCTGACTGGCAAAAGCTATCGGTTTAAACTGACCCTTTTCATCTTTTTGTGTAAGACAACATCCTACTGCCAGGTCTGAAGCATCGGCATGAAGCTGATATTCCCGGCCTACGGTAGGTGTAGCCAAACGCGTCACGTTACATAACTCTTCTTTAAGGGTATTAAATGCTTCTTCTGCCCTTTCATCCCATGGTACAGTATTTTTAACCTTCCCTTTAGTTAATTCCGTTAAAGGTATAGCAATTTCTGCATAATTTGGAATATAAGATCGATAGAATCCCATTAATCCCAAAACAGATCTAACTTCCTTTTTAGTTTTCAGTCTCTTTAAGTCCCTTATTTCTCCTATTTTTTCCTCATCAGGTGCATGCGTTCCACCCTCAATTACATGACCTAAAAACTTAGTCAATTTCACTCCAAATTTACATTTATCCATCCTAATCGTAAAATTTCTATTTTTAAGTTCCTCTATGACAGCCCTAACATGCTCACAATGCTCTTCCCAAGTGTCGGAGAAAATGATGACATCATCAATATATGCTTGTGCATACCTCCGATGCCCTTGAAGAACCTCATTCATATCTTTTTGGAACGTAGCAGCCGCCCCTGATAAACCAAAAGGCATAGTACGCCACTGATAAGTCCCATTATGAGTTGGAAAAGTTGTTAAATGTTTACATTCCTCAGTCATTTTAATCTGCCAATAACCCCTCAATAAATCAATCGAAGATAAATATTTAGCTGCCCCCGCAGTATACATGATTTCCTGCGAATCTTTCATAGGAATTGTTGGGACCTGCGTTACTGAATTTAAAGCTCTATAATCTATGCAAAGCCTAACAGTTGCGTCTTTTTTCGCCACGCAAACAATTGGATGACTAATTTCTGCATTTGACACTTCGATTAGATTTAATTCTAATAACTCCTGAATCTGTCGATCTACTTCCTCTTTATAAGCAACAGGTACACTATATAATTTTGGCTTTTTCCTTGCTCCACCCGGTTTCAAATCAATACGGTGCTCCCCTACTTCCGCTGGTCGCACAGGACCCATAAATACCTCTTGATTATCCCTCAAAATGGACTTTATATCCTTGACTTGACTGTTAGATAACCCTTATATTTCGAACCTTTCTATGTCCCGTTCTACCTCTCGTTCCCGGTTTAAAATAGGAATTTCCCCAACTTCTCCAAATTCCTCATCATCTTCAAAAACAATATTAACTATATTACACCTGACCATAAATTCCCCTTTATTTTGATACACATACTTTTTGCTACCACCCGCCATCTCAACTAAGACTCTATCACGTACTTTCACTTTTCTAGATAATTGACCTTCTAGACATGATTTACAGAATTTTTTAGCTTCTTTAGCCATACCTTCCCAATAAAAAGCTTACCTAATCCTCTCTAAGGTTTTCTTTGCCGCGTGATTTTCTCCCTCATTAGATACATGCGCTGACTTTAAGATTTCTTCTCTTTTGGCTTTAGGCACTACTAATTGAGCTATAGCTTCTTTTATAAATTTATCTTTATGATACAATAAGTCCTTTTCAATATAATAATCCCCTTTATCCTTTTTGGCTAATTCCCAAACTCTCTATAAACTTTTACATTCCAATTGGGATTTCTTAAACATATCTGAATTGCTAACGATAACTTTATTATTTTTCTCCACTTCCATTTTTTCTGCTTTCTGACTTTGTAAATCTTCCGATCTCGCTTCTATTGCGTAAACATTACAATTATCGCTGCTCATACCTTTCTTTTCACTTAAGTTATCGATACTAATTTCCGAACTTTCTAATTCTTGGGACTCTAGCAATGGCTCCTCGCGATTGACCCCTGACAACTCATTAATCACCTCGGGATGTAAAATTACCTGCTCATCAATATTATCGGTCACTGCGCAAATTACTTCCTGATGAATTGTATTAGTTTGTCCGAATTGCGGAAGAGCTAACGGTAATTTAACCAACGGTGATTTAACTGCTTCACCCAATAATCCCTTTAAATAAATACTACCCGCTCCTTTTAATTTCTTTTCCGGTACCAAATCTTTATGAATAACATTAATTTCACATCCAGAATCGACCAATTCTTTTACTTTTTGCCCATTTACACTAACTTCAATTTTCTCAGGTTTATTTAATTTCTCACCAATAACATTAGTTCTCTGTTCGGCCTTTGCCGATATCCTCGCCACAATAGCTCCTTTAGGTAACTCTTTATTTCCTTTTACGACAATCTTATTTACACCCGCTTTCTGTTCACGCCCTTTACTAGCATTATTATTTCCCTCATTACCCGCTTTATTAAAAAAAACGTTGGTAATGACCTCTTAAACCACATTTGAAGCATCTAGGAGCTGAATCATCACTAGGTTTCTTAAAATCAGTTTTCCTACCCGAAAAAGAATTAGTCTCATTACTCCCGTTTTGCCTCCAATTACCACTAAATTTACTATCCTCCCTCGGTTTCACTTTTTCACTGTTTACATACCTATCTTTACCCTTAAAACTTTTACACGTAACCGCATAAGACATGTGTTTAGCGTCAAAATAATTGTCACATTCTTTAGTAATTTTAGAAGCTTCTAACCATTTACTCTGCTGAGTTAACCAAATATATGATGCGGTTTCTTCATCTAACGTGTTTAATAACTTATCCATAATTATTAACTGATTGACCTTTTCATAAGAGTCCGTACCCCTAATC
Organism: Maratus speciosus; assembly: GCA_963932465.1. Lineage (NCBI taxonomy): Eukaryota > Metazoa > Arthropoda > Arachnida > Araneae > Salticidae > Maratus > Maratus speciosus. The sequence goes on from OZ010796.1 coordinate 479,241,717, forward strand.
TTACAATAATTTTCCCATGTTGCTATTAAACGCGATACAAATAATACATGAGTTTCATTCTGGTTTACTCCTAGCCTTCTTAAAATTTTCCAAACACGCCTTCGGTGTCGGCTCATGTTCCCTTAGAACTAACTCCTTTAATTCCTCATAACTCTCAATTTGTTCCCTAGTGGTATAAATTAACAAATTATCCGCCTTATCTCCTAACATATTTAGTAGAATTTCGGCCTGCTGGTTTTCTGGTACATTTTTAGTTTTGAATGCCCTTTCAAAACTGTTGAAAAATAAATTCCATCCCTCAGTCCCTTCTGGTACTTTGATAGACAGAGTTTTAACACTTTTGATCAATTTTTCTATGTTACTTTCATTATTAGATTCCCTAGGCCCATTAGAGTTATTTGTCGAACCTTGTACCCTTAGCCTCCCCATTTCTAATTCATGTTCCATCCTCAATTTTTCAGACCTCTCTTCACTTTCTCGCTCTAACTTTTCCTGTTTTTCTAACTTTTCCCGCTCTAATTTTTACTGTTTTTCTAACTTTTCGCGCTCTAATTTTTCCTCTTTTTCTTCGCGCTCTAATCGCTCCGCAACAATAGTGTTAGATAATTCCTTAATAGCCCCCTCATCATATTCCTCGCTGTCCATTATCTTTTTCTTAAGCTGAAATCTGGTATCATCTTCCGTGAATTCTACCCCCAACTCTTCGGCTATCATCTGAAGATCCACCCTTTTTAGTTTCAATAAGAAAGCCACACCTTCACCGATTACTATTACCACTCTACAATAATATTTAAACCTACCAAAGTAATATTTCCTAAATTTCTACCTTAGTACACTTACCTCCACTTATTATACTAATTAATACCTTTCAGATAATCGATGTATTATATTTCTAATTTAACCTACTGTAATACCTGATTTTCCTCAACCATTTATATCACACAATTTACTTCCAATAAATCAAAAGGTAAAACAATAATTTCGATTTGATTACTATGCAATACAGATTCCACTTTATACAATTAGATAATAACATACAATTTACATAATAATACTGATACGTTGCAAATTGAATAAAAGTATTGATGTCAATAGAAACATCCGCATAAAGAAAAATTGTGTAACATACACATATAAATTTCTACAATTATCCTCAATAAAATATTTCCAAATTCAATACTGGTCTTCACACATAAAACAAATAAGATCAAAACCTTCCCTTTTTTTTTCTCTTGTGAGCCTTTTTTTTTTTCCTCACTGTGAGCCCCCCCCCCCTTTTTTTCTCGAAATTTACTTCTAGCCAATTAAAATTCTAGCAAATGTTCATTACTCGTTTGTTATCAACTCTTCAAGCTTAAAACAGTATTGCTTCATTTAAATATTACTTTAATAATAATTTAAATTTAAGTAAATTCAATTATTCCTTCCAATTATTATTAACACAATGCATTAATTTTGTTCACTACCATTATTAAAAAAAAAAAAAATAGAAAATCAATATTAGTACAAGTTATTATGACCTTTTCTTAAAACAATAGTAAATATGGCTCTTAAAATCTCCTACCTATCTGAACACAATTATTTGCTTGCACATAAATTATCTAGACAATTTATCTTAAATTACTATTAATTATACAACAACAATTACATTTGGTTCGAGAATGTCAGCAGACAGAAATGATCAAAACACCTTACCTTATACTTTATCTGCTGGGATACTGCGCTGCTCACACGTAGTTTCACGATGAATTCAATATTTCGCACTTTAAAGTCACTTTGATGATATTCAACACTCAGGCTGTAATACACTATAATTTGAGGCACCGTAGCGATGATAGGACACAAACACTAATTCTGTTCGCTGTAACAACGATAGAGCACAACGCATTAGTTCGGTTCGCTGTAACGACGATAGGACACAACACTTTAGTTAGGTTCGCTGTAACGATTATAGGGCACACACTTTCTGTATTTCCACTCGACGATTGATTTTTATCTCTATAAAATTCCGCTCGACGATCCAGCATTTCCACTGGGTGCTCCGGCGCTAACACACTACAACACGGCTCTTTGGTCTCTGGTCCAAGACGATTCTATCCCGTCGCTGCCATCAATTGGTCGGAGTTTCCTCTTAGTCCGTACAACTTCGAAGGAAATCCTTATTATTTATATGCTGCCACAACCGATATGATTACGTGATATCGGTCACGCACCGAGAAGATTGTGTAAATGAAAACCAACGCTTTCAATTAACTAAATTAACAGTTTATTTATACACTATTTACACAACAACAAAACACTATTTACACTTACAAACTCGGATATAGATTTTCCGGTTCAACATTAAATTGAATACAGTAAATGCTGGCTGCGTACTGTTAAACTACGTTAAATCACTCTCACTCTACACACGTTAAATTAGCTTTCCGGAGATCAATCTCGATCTCCGAATTCATATGTGCTCTAAGCCTAAGCTCTTCGAGCCTCACTCAATCCTACGCTCTATCTTTACGAGCTATACACAGTGACTACCTTGCGCTTGGCGCTCTCGGCTCCAACTGAACCCTACACTCTATCTAAGAGCTACACACAGCAAATCACCTTGCGCCTTGCACGCCAACTTTCAACTGACTCTCTTAGCAGAAGAGACTGCCTTCCAGCAACCCCTTGCTACTTCTTACGTAACCCCTCAGGGTTTCCTACCCTGCTCGCATTCCAAGCTCCTTTTCTCGTTCGTGGAATGCCATTGTCACCCCATCTTCCACAGACATCTCAAAATGTTGACAAACCCCTTTCCAACTATCTTTTTTCCCCTTCATTCCATCTATACATTTTCACCGGCTTAGATCCAGTTTTAGTCAATGAAAGAATGTTATTTTGAAATTCCAGTACACAGGCCATACAGTATATAATATATTAAAACAAAAATAATATAGAACCCTGATATAGAATAATATAGAATAATGCAGACTTCCAGCATATTTTAAAAGCTAGTTAGTAAAATCTGCACGCTGCTATTTTCTGTCCAAAGGAGAGGCGCTGTCTTAAATCGACGTTTAATAACGCACAATTTGTGGATGATCCCTATCTTGCATTCAAAATAAGTCAATTACTCGTCGCTCAGAGACATGGGTAAATGGTGTAAGTCACGAATTTTGGTTTTCAATATCTCCGCGAATTTTGGAGATATCGAGATGAATTTTTTTGTGTTTAATTCAGGAATGGATAAGGAAAAAATTCCTAATTGGAAATTTTACTCTACGGGGGCCGTATAAAAATTTAATTTTTGTATTTTCTCAAATAGACCCACCCATGGAGTTGCGACTTATCTCATCAAATTTTGCGCCTTTTTTTATGAAACTTTGCAATTGGAAGTATGTTCCTAGGGGCAATATTTAAGGAGATAGCCTATTGTTTCGATATTTATGAATCACCCTGTATATGTATATATAACCATTAAATAAACAATACCGACCACCAACAAAAACTGTGAAATTACGAATAAAATGACATTAACAAATACAGTTCCCTCCAACACACTTAACATAGATTTCGAAAACATAGTAAACAACAGCAGAAATTGAATATTAATAATTGAGCATGCGTGCAAAACTTACCTATGTCTCGACGAAGTTCATTGTTTAGCTTCATCGACCATGTTATTTTAGAATGGCGGGCACTTCAAGATTTCGTCAAATTTGGCGATCAAACATAAATTGCTCTAAATGAAGCCAATTTGGTTATAGCTGTCTTATTTGCGAAATTCTTACTCACAGTCATTATTGTCGAAAACAGGTATTGAATCGCCAACAATCGAGTTCCACATAATTTAGCTTTGTGTGTTTCAGTAAAATAAAATGGATTCTGAAACACATGGAATATGAAAGCTACCTTTTCCTCCTGGCACTGGCCAGAAGGACTTTTGTTTTCTAAATCCTAACCAAAGTAACACCGATTTGCGCCTTTATAGATTTTTTTGGTTTTCAAAAGCATTTCAAATCAATTTTTTTCATTTATATATTAACAAATATTAGAAAAAGATTAAATAAATCTAGTAATATACAAAAATTTTACTGACTCATCTCACTCTACTATCGGAAGGTTGTTACATTGGTTTAATAAGAGTTTCAATTATTAGTAGAATTTCGATTTCAAAAACCAAGGTAAGGCAAAACTAAAATAAATGAAGGCAATACCTAATTATTTCACTCACATGTAAGATCTCCTTACGCGCATACTTTTTTAAAATAGGAATTTTCTTCTCCTGTTTATAAAAAAAATCTGCGGAATCTCAATTATACGCCTATATATATATATATATATAAAAATACTGAAAATTTCGTTATTTTGAGATTTATTGCTCATTGTCGACACAATTAAATATAGAGAAAAATATTTTCCTTTGTGATCACTGACCTTCCATTCCACGAGTTGCGTAATATGTACGCAATAAATGTTTCTACTTTAAAACACCGAATTGTACGGTTAACCATTTTAAATAAGGTTAACTTAAATAAATGCATTTTTAAAACTTTAGCTTTGGACAAATATAGAACTTTTTGATTTATTGAGGTTTAAGAATCTTATTATACAATTAAGAACAAAATTTGTGCTGTTTAAAAAAGTTTGGAATCCAAAATTATCTTTAAAACATATCTAAAATTTATGTAAACCGCGGAACCGTAAAACTTTCAAAAACTCATGGAACGGAGTGTAAATAGGGATATAATACAAATGCAATAGGAAATAAAATAAACTTTGTGTCAAAGAAAATTTATTTGTTTAAGCTAATTTAAAATATTAGAAATTATTTTTGTTTTAAAATCAGGGCTGCGGAGTCGGACCCATTTTTTAGCATGAGTCGGAGTCGGAGTCGCTAAATACAAGCTGACTCCGGCTCCAGATTTTTTTTGTTAGACATTTTAAAGTGAAATCAAACTAATTATATGTAGTTTTAAATCTATAAAACGAATTATTATTGTTATTTATGGACTATATCAGGCTACTCAAGTTTGATGACCGATTTATTGCGGTGTACAAAGTAGATACAGGGGTAGGTACGGGTTACTACCTATGTACAGAGTAAATGAAAACTGTTTTAAGTAATAACTGTAGTAGGTATTTTGCATTTAGTATATAAGTACTTAAGTAGTATTTTTGGGGTTTGTGGATAGAACCCGAGGTACAAAGGTCTGGAAGGACCCAAGGCTCAGAAAACGAAGGCAATTTTTCAAACAGGCCGTGTAAGTAGAATTGAGACAATTTATGTTAATGGGCCGGATCAGATTGATAAAAATATGAGCAGTCTGACAAGCCCAATAAACAAATTTGAAAGAATCAAAGTACGCCGATAAAAGAGGAGCAATTTTCAATAGGCAATAGGCATGTTTGTTTGGAGTGAGAATAAATATAAAAGCACGGCGGGACGTTTTAAGGGACGGGCCTTAAAATTTCGGTTCATGCAGATCTCTTACCGGAGGTAATGCGAAAATTATAAATCTGTGCTATTTTGGAGGCAAAAGAACTAAGAACCAGTTATAGCCTTGTAATAAAAGCCTTTTTCCGCCCCCCCCCCTCAAAATTTTCCAGTCTGTATGACCAAAAGTCAAAATTCTAATATACCCTTCCTTTATTTATTTATTTTTGTGTGCAGGAGTCAAAGTAAGATGAAATTGTAATTTTTTTTTCTGAATCGACGATACCCAAAATAACAATAAAATAGTGAAATTTCGTTATCTTTCACTTTTTGAATTTCGATTTTTCAGGTCTGCAGAACCCGAAATAAAGCCAAAATTGTAAACTTAATTACAAAAATGCAATTTTTTTGATTATTTCATTAGAATCCACAGGATCCGAATTATTTCCAAAATAATAAAATTTTCATCTTTATTTTTCCTCCTTTCCATATAAGTTTTTCGAGTCTGAAGGAGCAGAATAACAACTAAATTGTAACGATTTCACTTTTTCTTCTCACTTCGCAGATCCAAAATAGTAAAATTTCCATTTTGTGTTCTTCAGACTTCGATAGTTGGATTTTTCGGGTTTGCGGGGGCGAAATTGTAAAGTTAATAAAGCGGAAAAAAATTTTTTTTTTTCTGTTTTATTTTTGAAGCCCTAAAAAGATAATCAATGCCGAAATAGTGAAATTTTAGCTTTATTTTTCTCATTTTACATTATTATTTTAACCAACAGGTAACACTAGTACCTCAGTCAGAGTACTAGTGTTGCCAGCCCGGAGTCAGAATGGAGTCGGAGCTGTCGGTGTAAGAATCGTTAAAATATTCCACGAGTTAGAGTCGGCGATTTTTCCCAGCGACCCTGAAGCCCTGGTAAAAATATACAAAATTGAACTTATCAAACGTAAAACGCATATAATTCTAAAAGAAAAATGGGAGGGGACGGGGATGTGTGTCGCACATCCTTAACCCTTAAATGCGCGATTTTTTATTTTGTTTCGAAAAAATTATATATGATTCTCTGAAAGGTTTATTACACAGGAAAAATAATGAAAAAAATCAGAGATACGTTTTTCATATAATACGTCAATCTTTTCTTCTGTTGCACATCCGCAATATAAGAAAAAGCTACTGTCGGTGGCTGTTTTATGCTAAAATATTGCAAATTAGTAAACATTTTAATAAGTATGTCTCAAAATACCTTATTTTATATAATTACTTATTTTATAAAACTTAACCTTTAACCCTTTAATTCCCATGATAGAATACGTTCTAGAAATTACATAGTTAAAAGAATCTGACTTTACACCAGAAAGTTTCAATGGTTAATTCGCTTTACTTAAATACGGAATGTCTGTTATTAATTAAAGCAAATATTGCTATTTTGATTTTCTGATGTGAATTAGGTATATACGAGTAAAAAAATCTATTAAATTTAACCCTAGATCTACCGGGAATTTTATTCAAGTTTTAATAAAACGTTCTACACCAGAATTTTTATTTAAAACTATTTAACTTATTTATTTACCTTATTTTTGTCTGGTTTATATACTTAGTTTATTTTAAAGAAATTTCTGGTTTGAATGAATATTTTGTATGTATCTGTCGGGTCCAATGGACCCGTCTGGTAGACGGAGGGTTAAAACACTGTTGTTTGCATATATGCAAAGCTGTGCACTAAAGGGTTAAATTAAGAAAAATGACGAAAAAAACCCCAGATTTTATGTATTTTAACATAGAAAAAATATTTTTTTGTGATCATTAATCTTCCATTCTAAATGTTACGTAACATTCACTTTGGAAAATTTCTTACTTTGAACGTTCAAATAGTTTAAATATATTTAAAAAGTACATATTCTACAACATTCAATTTTGTGAAATACATGATTTTAATTATTTGTTGGATAAAACAATATTATTATACAGGTTCGACAAAATTCCAATTGTTAAGAAATGATCTGAAGCTCAAAATTGTTTTTAACCCTTTCCGGACCGGCATCTTTTGCACAAATTTTATTCGTTTGACACCACTTATTTTTAAAATGTTACCTTTACTTGCATAATCACGAAAGTGCTCAAATTAAATACAGCAAATGTTACTTTTCTTTATTACTGGTGTCAAAAAGAAAATCTGCATGTACTTTGAAGATGCATATATGCACCCGTGGTCCTAAACAGGTTAAAAACGTGGGTTCCATTTACCCTGCCGGGAATTTTTTTTAAAGCTTCAAATGTACAGTTAAACAAGAATAGAATCTCAATAAGATTAGAAACAAATCAAACTTTGTGCCGAAAAATCCCTATTTATTTAATCAAATAAAAAATAATTTTTAGACTTAATTTCGCTGTGAAAATCTATAGAATTGACAATATCATCCACTTTCTTCTACTGAACTAAAGTGGAAAATTATGCAGAAAATATATACAAAAAGCACACTTTGTTGTATAGAAGTGCACATCAGCATTGAAAAAAAAAATGGCAATCCCCCTTTACTCTTTGAGTGGTATGTTATAATAAATTTCTGATCAATGACTTCGTCCGATGAAGAAGATAAATATTAAAATACTCCTCCATATTCTTCATTACTCATTAACACGATTTGCACATCCGTTTTCTCTTCCATTAAATTTGTCACTCCCATAATTTTTTCTGCATATTTTTCAAATGAAATCCGGACGGTATTTCTCACATATGAGGGGCTCACAGCCATAGTAGACCACTTAAAAAAATGAGATAGTTCATGTAAAAGGTACAGTAAACTGTGTTTTATCTAGTGCCATGGTGTACCAAGCCTGTAATACACATACTTTCTCCTATATTGTATCTGTGTCCAGAGTTGGTGAAGTAATACAAAAAACCTTCACAAGCATACCGAATCAAGCCTATTGATCCCTGTACTACTCTCCCCCAGGGGAATACCTTCTCTAGGTATTTACGGGTTTCGCGACCCCGGGTTCCTGAGCGATCTTTCCCCTTTCCTGTTTTCTTCTCTTTTTAGTTGTCTATCCTTTTTTCTTTGTTTCACACTTTTTAATCTTCGTTTTTTAGTTTCTTATCCCTCTTTGTTCTTGTTCATGTTTTTTACTGACCATTTTGTTCAAATTGTTATTTGTTCTACTAACATTGTTCTTGTTCTTTTGTTTAAAAAAAAAAGGAAAAAAAAAGTTTTAAAAGTTTAAAAAAAAAAAGACAAAAAATACACCTTTTTTCTAAGTTCTCTCTCACATTACTTTTTTTTTTTACAATAGTGGATTTTTTTATTTTCACGTGAGACACTCTGGGTGTTGAGGTTTTTTAATCTCATCGCCTCGTTTCTACCTTTTTAGGCTGATCTCGAGTCCCAGAGTGCAGGGCATCTCCGAATTCCGGTTCCGTGATCGGTGGGCGCCATACTTGTGTGGCGGTGGTTAGGAATGCACTGGGCGACTGGTGTCCTTTCGACGTAAGGGCGATGTAGGTTGGACAGAGCTGTAAAGGCTTACCTACGACAACCGAGTTCCACTGTGAAAGAACTAGAGTTTGGAGATGCTATCGAGTTTAATCCAACGTTCGAAAAACGTGGAAGTTTGTTGATAGTTTTCACCCTTTTGAGACCTGCGCCTAAAGTAACGGTAAGAAGAAGGGTCGGTGACCAGGCCCGATGCCTGGCGTTTTAAACATTATCTCTCAAATATGGCTACAATATCAGACAATAAGACAAGCGATGTGGAGGCCCCACAACCCCATATTTCATCCAATGCTCAACCGGAGACTGCTACGCTTCAAAATACATCTAAGGAGAAACTGACTGCATCGGCCTCAGGCCTTCAAGTAGATATAAATCAGAGCCAAACCAAATCTTGGGCTGATAGAACTGATGATACATGTGCTGAAAGATTCTTTCTTGTTAAAAGGGTAGAAGGCAGCTTCGACAAGACCTCTCCCTTCTTAATTAACAAATCTATCCAAGGATTGATAGGTGAACCAAAAACCATTAAAAAAATTCGATCTGGTGAACTTCTTATTGAAGTAAACAATGGCAAACAAGCCATTAGTTTAAAAAAATGTACAAATTTTGCAAATATCCCGATCTCCGTAAGTCCACATAGAACCCTCAACACATCTCGTGGGGTGATATCTGAATCTGACCTGCTGTATGTTACAGACACTGAAATAGTTGATAATCTAAAAGAACAAAATGTAATTGAAGCTAGACGAATCAAAATTTGCCGTAAAGACGAACAAATACCAGCCAATCAAATACAAATCCCTACCAAGCACATCATACTCACCTTTAACTCACCAAACTTACCCAAATATGTAAAAGCTGGATATCTGTCATGTTCTGTCAGACCGTACATTCCAAACCCACTGCGTTGCTTTAATTGTCAACGCTTTGGGCATTCAAAAACAAATTGCCGTGGTAAGGAAACATGTGGTCGGTGCAGTGCAGTTGGCCACGAAAGTGCGCAATGCAACGCTCCACCTTGTTGTGTCAACTGTAAAAAAGATCATCCATCTTACGCCAAATCGTGTGAACAGTGGAAAAGAGAAAAGGAGATACAGACCATACGCACTAAAGATAACATTTCGTACCCAGAAGCCAGAAAAATAGTTGAGTCCAGGACACCTAGAGTTGGTGTTTCATATGCTGCTGCTTTATCCAAAACGGCCCATAAAACTTATCAAAGCATTGCCACCCAAACCGAATTCTCCACTGATAATAATTGCCAACCAAAACAAAAAGAAATCAACCTGTCTACTTATTCTGGTAAAACAAATAGTTTCACGCAGTCTGACTTTCCTAAGCCACCAAAATCTATTCCTCCTAAGTCACCAAACTCTGTTCCTCCTAAACCATCACAAAATTCCTCTACAAAATCTTCCCAATCTCATATTCCTAAGAGAGGCTCTCAAAATACCACCAAACGAGGAATTCAAAAAACAAACCATAGATCTGATTCAGAAAAATTTAATCTACCAACAATTAAAACCACTGTGTCATCTGAAAATCCAGCCAAAAAGATAAAAAATAAAACATCCAAAAAGGAAATCCATCTAAAAATGAAAGAAAAAATGGAGGAGGATGATGCCGTTGCTCTTCATCCAGAACCGGGTGAAGATTTTAACGATGGAGATAGTATGTCTACTATCTCCGGATAATAGGGTGCAGATAAATTTATTAAAAAAAAAAAACTCACTCATGACTAATATTATTTCATGGAACTGTCGAGGCTACCATAATAAATATGACGAAATCCGGAGTATTCTTCATGACCATCAACCACTATGTTTAGCTTTACAAGAAACCCATCTTAAACCCAATGACAAAGCAAAACTGCGCACCTATGCTACATACAGAAAAGATTTTACTGGATGTGATAGGGCCACTGGTGGAGTGGCTCTTTTCATCTCTCGCAATTTACCCCATACTCATATTAACCTAAACACAAACTTACAAGCCGTTGCAGTCCGTGTACATATAAAACGTCTCATTACAGTCTGTACCATTTATTTACCACCCCACCAAATTATTCAGTCAGCACTCCTTGATGATCTCCTTCTTCAACTCCCCACTCCTTTCATCATCGTTGGGGATTTTAATGCTCATAGCCAGTTGTGGGGGAATTCAGACACTAATCAACGTGGTGATATCATAGAAAAATTAATCTCTGACAATGGCTTATGCCTACTCAATAATGGTGATCATACATATTTTCATGAACCGACGCGCACCTTTCATGCCATAGATCTCACTATCTGCTCTCCATCTGTCTATCCGTATTGGAATTTCTGGATTTCAAATGACCTGCACGGCAGTGACCATTTTCCCACTTTCATTTCACAGAACACTCCTATCAGAGATTCTAACAATTATTTTAAACGCTATAACTATGACAGAGCCAATTGGCCAACTTTCACAAATCATGCTAAAATCACAAATCATATGGTAGAAGGTGACATAGATGATGCAGCTGATAATATCACCCAGTGTATTATCAATGCTGCAGATGTTAGCATACCAAACTCATCATCTACAATGAGACACGGGAAGCCATGGTGGAACAGTAACTGTCAAGCTGCAAAAAAATATCAACAGAAAGCTTGGGGCATATTTCGACGCTATCCCAATAATACTAACTATCTTGCCTACAAAAAAGCAAAGGCTGAAGCTAGAAGAGTGCGCCGTAAAAGCCAACGTGAATCCTGGATTCAATATGTATCTAATATTAACCCAAATACTTCTAGTAAAGTCCTCTGGAAAAAAGTAAAAAATTGTATGGGTCTTTATTCTGAAAACCACATCACAATCTTAAATCATAACGGACAAACAATAGCTTCTCCTAAGAATATTGCTGAAACCATAGCAAATACATTTGCATCTAACTCTGCCTCTGAATCATACCCGGAACCTTTTTTATCATACAAAAGACAAACAGAAACTACCCACCTCAATTTTAATTCCCGTAACTTTTATGACTACAATCTCCCTTTTACTCTCTCAGAGCTCATAAAATGTTTGCAAAACAGCCATCTATCAGCTCCAGGTCACGATGGCATCACCTATACCATGCTTAAACATCTTTGCACAACCTCTCTCAATAATTTACTTGCATTTTATAACAGAATTTGGATAGAACAGGTCTTTCCTCAAGCCTGGTGTAACTCTATTATCATTCCTTTTCCTAAACCAGGGAAAGATGCTAGCAATCCCAATAATTACAGGCCAATCGCACTCTCTAGCAGTCTTTGCAAATTACTTGAAAAAATGATCAATTTTCGTCTTGTGCATATTTTAGAAAATAACAATTGCCTTGCTGCGTTTCAAAGTGGGTTTCGACGAGGTAGGTCAACTATCGATAACCTGATCAATCTTGAAAATCACATACGGACAGCCTTTCTAAAACGCAACCATTTGGTGTCAGTATTTTTTGATATGGCAAAAGCCTACGACAGAACATGGCGATACGGGATCCTTCGTGATCTTTTTAACCTAGGCTTTCGCGGGAATCTCCCTATTTTTATTAAGAACTTCCTCGCCATTCGACTTTTTCAAGTCCGAATCGGTGGGGTACTCTCTAGTTTTTATGTACAAGAAGAGGGTGTACCCCAGGGCAGTGTCCTGAGTGTCACCCTCTTTGCTATAAAAATAAATGACATTCTTAGTCAACTGCCCCCTTCTGTGAAAGGTGATTTATATGTTGATGACTTCCGAATTATGTGTATGGGACAGGATATTCGTTTTATTGAAAGACAGTTGCAAATTGCAATCACCCATATTCTTAATTGGACTAATAAGAATGGATTTATAATTTCTCATGACAAAACTTCTTGTGTTCACTTCTGTAGACGTAGGGATCTGCATCCAGATCCTGAAATTTTTATTGGACCAACTCAGATTCCTGTTGTGGACAGTGTCTATTTTCTTGGCCTCCAATTTGATAGTAAGCTAACCCTTTTACCACATATTTTACAATTACGGACAAAATGTGAAAAATCGCTTAACCTACTAAAGGTGCTTTCAAACACTTCCTGGGGAGCAGACCGTACTTCTCTCCTTAAAATCTATCGAGCCGTGATCCGTTCCAAAATTGACTATGCCTGCCAGGTCTATGGTTCCGCACGTAACTCTGTTCTTAAAAAACTTGACACTGTGCATCATAGCGCACTCCGTGTTTGCTCTGGTGCATTTCGTACCTCTCCAGTTTTAAGCCTTTATGTTGACTGCAATGAACCAGCATTACACCACATTCGTGAAAAGCTTTCTTTAGAACTTTATTACCGTATCCTTTCACATCCTGGCCACCCTCTTCATTCATACATTCTAAATACAGACAACGATATGCTTTATCAGCATCGACCATCTTGCATCCCATCTTTTGGTGTCAGAATTAGGAACATTATTGATAATAGCCCTCTGTGTAGTATCGAGGTGAGTCCATGTCCAAATCATGTACACCCTCCTTGGAAACCTCCTAATGTTACATTGCTCCACCCTTTTAAAGGATATGATAAAAATAACTTGGCTCCAATTATTTTCCAACAATTATTTGCTGCACATAGATCAAATTTCAATAGTTACACTGACATCTATACAGACGGTTCCAAAACTGGAGATATTGTTGGTTGCGGTGTTTTTTGTGAAAATACTTCTCTCAGCTACCGGCTGCATTCGTCTACTTCTGTGTTTACAGCTGAACTTATCGCGATAGAGAGAGCCCTGTTGCACATTTCTCATCATCATAACACTTCCTTCATCATATATACCGACTCAAATAGCTCTATTGACGCAATCAAATCTTTTAAAAAGCATCCTTATGTCTCATCAATCCTTGATTTTTATAATAAACTGACAAGACGTGGCTATAATATCTTATTTTGCTGGGTACCTGGACACATGGGTATTCCTGGCAATGAGAAAGCGGATGAGGCTGCAAAGCGTGCTCTTAATCCGTTGTGCCATAAAGTTCCATTCTCAGACGTTAAACTACTTATCAAACACTTTATTCATAATAAATGGCAAGAAAGTTGGAATTTAGAATGCAATAATAAACTGCACCACATCAAACCTACCATCATGACTTGGCCTCCGTGTTATCCAAGGAAAACAGATGTTCTTCTGACCCGTCTGAGAATTGGACATTCTAGAATCACTCACAAACATCTTTTACTTCGGGAGGATGCACCCATGTGTCCACATTGTCATTTTGACCATCTCACCATTCATCATGTTTTAACTGACTGTCCGGGTCTCCGTCACTTATATAGAAGGTATTTTAACACATCCTCACCACTCTTGACAAACCTCATTGGGGAGGCACCTCATGGGGCACTATTTACATTTTTAAAACACGCTGGTTTTTATTTTGAGATTTAGTTTTTATATGCTTCATAAGTCTGACTCTCTTTTTTACATCTGGATGGAAACCTCATCCAGCTATCTTTGCCTCATCTTTGCTTAACATCCATTTACTTTGCTTCACTGGGCTTCTGTGTTACATTGTTTTTTACCCTTGTTTGACGATTACATCTGGATGGGTACCCCATCCAGATGGCTTTTTTATTTCCATTGTATCTCATCTCATCAGTTCTTCTTGACTCGCTTTTTGTTTGGCGCAGCATGTCCCTGAAGGGATTTTGCGCCATAAAACTCAATACAACCAACCCTGTACTACTCTTACATCTGTGATCCATTCTTATCTAAATCTTGCCTCATTGCTATCAAAAAACGTCGTAGTTTAAATAAGTAGCGATTTCAAAACTTCTGATGAAAAATAAACGTTCGTGAATCATCAGATGGATAAACTATGAATAGAAAGTAATATTGTTTTTACTGACCCCGCCCCCTCCTCTAGGTAAAAATACCGACAGAGGTTTATTAAAAAAGTCATTACAAGGATAAAAAGAAAAACTCTAATCACATAGTTCAATCTTCGGCCTAAAGAGGAATGCACGGCAAAGTATAAGACCCCGTGAAAGAGAAATTCTACAACAAAGTCTTCAGCACGACCCAGATAGCATTTTTAATTTGCAGAAAATTTTCAGCAATCTTGCTTTGAAAACTTGCAAATTTTGCAGCAAGCTCAGCATGACAAGACTGAAAGTTCATAACAAGACTGCAGCAAGATAATGCAAACACCGAAGTCACCAAACTTTGAACTTGCAGCTAGCTTGTCGTGCAAGTTAAATTCATGCTGTATCAAATTTATTACAAATTAAAGGCAAACAAGTAATCAAAAATACTGCAAACTTACTGCAAAGCAGTATTCTTTCCACGCCCCACTATCTGTTTACAGCTGTTACACTATAAGTTTAACCCCTTCGGAGGGGTCCATAGACCCGACCAGGTCTATTGATGCAAACACACCGTCAGAAGGTGCATGCATCGTTTACATCACCATAAACGAATTAAGGTAATATTTGCACTTTTCAATACGAGACTTTTTTGGTATTTGATAAGTATAGCGTTTAGAAAAAGCGGTGCCAGCCGAATAAAATTTCTGCAATTTCTGCGAATGTGCTGATTGTCTATTCTCTCAACAGAGGGAGTTTTTGCTTTCGTCACTTTCATGAATTAAAGACAGTCTTGCCATCAGTTTCACAACAAACTACTCATGCAAGTGGGGATGGTATACCTTGCAGGAAATTTGCTGCGAATTTCTAAATTCAAATTTGTCACGGCAAGATAATGTCAGAAAAAATCAAACTTGCTGCTAATGTTCATGCTATCTGGGGAAGTTTTAGTTACACTCCAAGCCGCCAAGTACAGATACATGTAAATTATCTGATGACATATCTAACAAGCTTTCGACAGAAAATGATGAAAACCCTAGGAAAAGTCTTGAAACCAAACGAGAGCTCTACTTGCGGAAAGCTAAACAGGCTAGAGAGAAAATTAATACTGATAAAATGAAAGCCCCAGATGAAACGTACTGCTGTACATTCTACTTGCAGGAAGCAGTTCTCTTTCCCAAGCTTTTAACAGCCATAGCTTATTATAAACGTAATCTATATGTTTATAATTTGAGATGAATTTCTTTAACCCTTTCAAAGGCGCCGTTTGCAGTCTGCAAACGGTTAATTTTAATGCCCGAACTGCCCTACCGCACCAGTAATTTTTTAGTACAATTTCGATCTCAAAATATACGCGAAGAATATCTTTTGATTATTTTTCAAATAATTTTTTTTCATAAATTGTGGTGTGAATTAATTATTTGAACATTTTTAGAGCAGAAACGCACTGCCCCTCAAAGGGTTTAATAATGTGGGATTCGTGTACGTCTAGTAATGAAAAAGAGGGAGGAAGAGGTTCTCAAGACCTTTCTAGCATTGTTGCAAGTCACCTAAGAGAGAAAGCCTCTAAACATAAGGATATTATTCTGTAATCTGATGCCTGTTGTGGCTAAAATAGGAACATCAAAATGTTTCTTACGCTGTTGAAACTTGTTAACAGTACAGACTTAACAGCAGAGACAATTGACCACAAATGCATGGTGTCCGCCCACTCTTTCCTTCCGAATGATGCAGAATTTGGTCTGATTGAAGCAGCAAGTCGCATTAAACAACACATCTATGCTCCTAGAGACTGGAAGGAAACTATTTTGAATGCAAAGAGGAAATATCCTAAATTTGATTTCATTGCAGTTAAGAATTCAGACTATCTTTCTACTATAGATTTGGAGTAGTAATAAATTTACAATAGACATATTAATTTGCCATATGTAAAAGTAGGGTACTATAAAAATGGCACTTTGAATTGAATATTGACATAGATAAACCTTATAAATCACTTTACCTGAATTAATTATTTATTAAGAATTTTAAAGCGTTATTATTCACAATAGAGATAAAAGGACTTGGTCTACTATGGTTGTGAGCCCGTAATACATGAAAATACTTGTATACGCCAAGAATACACAATTAAAGAGCATTCTAATTCAGAGCCACTAATAAAGTTTACGGGACCCGGTAGTCAGTTAAATGCGGGTCTTTAATTATTGACGATTGGGGACTAATGAGGGACTAATTGGGGACATATTTTGCAATTCATGCTGTAAAATGTGTAATTTTTAAAATCCCCAGCTTCTTTTTTACAGGCAATTTTTTAAAACAGTTTTCTATTAATAGATATGAAAAATATTAGTCTTAACTTAATAAATGAAAAATAATATATATCATACAGAAAAAACATGCCAGTGGGTCATGCTGGCGTTATATTGACGTTGACAATAATTGGACAATAAATTTCGAATTTATTATCCGACTGCCAAGAAGGGTATGTGTTTCACGCGTATCTGGGTATGTGGATTTCTTTATACCCTCGAAACATCAACGGCTAGATGGATTTTAATGAATGAAGTCTCTATCAATTCGCCTTAACAGCCCGATGGTTATAGGCTAGGTTTTGTTTTTATAAATTCAAAATAGCGGCCGTAAAAAACAAAATGGCGTTAGAGACGTAAAAAAATTTACGCACCATATTGAGTGGCATATCATTGGATAGGTCTTTCAAAATGAAGACAATGCTTCATTGACTATTTTACAGTAAGAAGCTCCATTTAAATATTACACAACCTCGAAGTTTTGTAGGTAGGATCTCTAGCTTTACTGCAATTCTAACCTTCATAGACATCTATAGGCCTCATCAGTACAGTGTTTATAGATAGGAACTAACAGTTAAACACAAAAGTAATCAATACAAGCAAATAAAAAATAGGTAAGTAATATAAAAAATAGTTTCACATTGATGAGAAATGATTAATTAGTTCGCTTTTTACGCAGTCGGGATTTTGAATTTTTGAATTTAATTTTTACTTGTTTCACTTTTATGAAATTCTAAACGATGCACAATCTAAATTTTTACACTCTCGAATAGGAAAAATGTCCTTTCAAATACACTTAGTTATAACTGTATCGGAATTTATTCCTTTTTATAGTTTTAAAATTAATCTTCAAGCATGATTTAAAATAAGTCTATCACTATCAGCTCGATTACGAAAGAACCCGTTTACACTTAAAACAATGTAAATAGTTCAGCATTTGTTTCCGGCTAATATTCTGTAATGAAATTAAAACTTCATTAATAAATTAATAAACTAATATAAATAAAACACAAATTTAACAGACACGTAATCTAGCCACTCCCTTAAACTACTGAAATGATCAGAATAAGAAAGGCTGCTGTAAGTAGTGAAATCTTTGGCATTTTCTTGGGCTATTAACTACAGGTATGCGGCTAATAGGAATGTATGGCTTTTAATAAATTTCTAAACGTTATTTGAATAAAATGTTGATATTTTTCATATAAAAATGCTTTTTAGTGTTGTTAGTGGAAATAAATATATATATATATATATTAAGTGTAAAAAACCGATTAGAATTTTCAATAAAAAGTTAATAATTTTCATCTACGTTTTCTAATTCTAGAAACTCATGTTAGATCCCTTAGTTTTGTTAAAAATGCAAAATTTCGAAAAATCGCTGGTCAAGATCTGTTGCCACAGAAAGCTAAACGTCGCGCAACATCAAGGAAAAACGAGTCTAAAAGGCGCATTTTTTTTTTCATAAAAAATAATAATAATTTGTTTTTTAATCTCAAAATATGTGTTTTTTCTTGTAAAAACATACACATTTCCAATAATTCCTAAATGTAAAAAAAGGAAAATCAAACCGCAAAGTAAATGAAAATAACTTACCAGAAATTGATACTACTGTAAAAAAATTATATTACACAAATAAAATTTATTTAACGATTTTACAAAAATCTAGTTCTTTATAAATATATAAAAAAGTTTCAAAAATATAATATAATAATTTTTAATTATCTTGTAAACGAAAAAGCTTTTTTCAAATATATTCATAATGAGGTACCAATTTTATTTTAATGTTTTATCTTTTGTTCTCCTAACAAAATACATATCAAAATCAAATTGGTATCTGTTCACTTTGTATGAAATAAATAGATAAAACATGAAAAAAAAAAGTCCAAATGTAAAAAATAACCAATTGTTGCAACTCCACAAATCAGTTTAATAATTACAGTGAATCTAAATATTATATAATATTGAATATAAGGAATAAATATTAAAAACGTAATAAACATCTTTTAGAATAAATTTATATGTTGACTGCTGAAAGGAACAACGTACATAGCTAGTCGATAGTTCTTTAGAAATCCTTTTTTTTTTTTTTTTTCAAAATTACATTTTTTTATCTAAACATATTTAATTTAGTCCATACATTACAGAGTAATTCTTCTGAAAGTTTTAAAAGAAATCTACTAATAGTCTTAGAAATTACCTCGAGAGAAATTCATCATTTCCCCCTCCGGATTTGTATCATGAGTAAAAGCTTCGTCAGCAGCAGTAATCTTATAAAGGAAGCAAACCGTGAATGCATATTGAAGAATTAAAGAACTTATCATTTTATAAGCTTATAAGCTGATTAAAATGCAAACGAAACGAACAGCTGTATTACAGTAGTTAAAAAATTACAATAATATCGGGCGTGAAAGTGCTTTTATAATAAGGGTCCCGTGAGTCAGCATTTTTAAGACGACTTATTGTTTTGCCAACATAGATGTTGATTCATGTTTCGTGATACATTAACAAAAAATGAGAATGACTAGCTACTTTATTGAATGAGCAGCACGAAAAAGCTAATCTCTCGTGAAAAAGATTTACTGCTATTATGCATAAAAAAATTGCAGTTGGATGTATTTGCATCTTCGCTATTTTACACACATGTGCAATTTTCATACTCCAGTATCACTTAAAACTTATAAAAAACATCCTGAAACAACAACGACAACTGCTGCTACTACTTACAACTAACATTTTCCTAAAAGCTGGTGTAAAATATGATCAGATTTTAAAATGCTTTAAAGAAAAAAATTCTTAAAGACACGGGATTTAAAGAGATTTTTTTAAAGTAGTTAATTCGACAACCAAAGCTGCTTTATTACACTTTGCTGGTCAGTGAAGATACCTTTAATTGAAGCATGCAGCATACTCGGATAGATGCATGGTATTTCGTTACGAATAGCGTTTTTCAACGCTTTAATTGCGTGAAATGCCCATTTCCTTCTAATGACAGACGCATTCAGAATTTAGTGTTGTGAAATGCTCGTTAGGTTTCGCCTAAATACAAATAAATATCGTCTATCATAGAATTATCTGACCTTAATTCACATGGGGGACCTGTCGGCAAATGTTCCAACTATAAATTTATATCGTACTAAATCTCCTGTCCAAATAAATTCCTTTTTTTAGAAGAAGTTACTCGCAAAACACCAGTGGCGTATATAGGATTTCATTTCGTGGTGTGGAGGGCGACTTAAATTTCGATAATGTTCTCAGCCTTGCGAAAAGCATTGGATTGTGCTTTAAACAGAAATCATGTTTGAATATAAGACCGTAGACAGAGGAAAAAGAGGGGGCACAGATCCGATCCCGTCACCACCTCCCATGTCGATATAACTTGAAAAGTGTTAATTGATTTTTTCATTTACTTAAATTTAAAAGTGGGACATTGTTAGTTGTTTCTTTCTCTCTCCCCCCCCCCCCCCCCCGAAAGTAAATGCGGTTACGGTCTTGTTTGATAATAAATAATCTAAATAAAAACTTTTTTTCAGCAAAATTTTTCTATTTCGGGATCAATTCCCTACTACTAGCAAGGAACGGGACCCACTTCCCCATGGTCCACAGATTTAAGGGGCTCAGATATTTCTGATGTTG
Organism: Maratus speciosus; assembly: GCA_963932465.1. NCBI lineage: Eukaryota > Metazoa > Arthropoda > Arachnida > Araneae > Salticidae > Maratus > Maratus speciosus. The sequence goes on from OZ010796.1 coordinate 479,262,389, forward strand.
CAAATGAATTTTACTGTAAAACATCTTAATGAAATAAGAAAATTAAAACGCCTAGGTTCATTATGCAACTAATGTAAAGTTACTGTTGTCAGTGGCATCATAAATGTATTTCTAATTTTTCTGTACATTTAAAGTTTTAAGTTTTTCATAATGTGGCTAAAATATTTCTGCTTCTTTGTTTTAAAAAATGTTTTAAAATTTCCGATGGAGTTGATTTGACGACTATTTTATCTATAGAACCACATTTTCTTTGAGGTACTATGTTTTTTAAGTTCGTGTAGCATTAGTTCTTGTTCATTTAACATCACATTTGAGAATGACAAATTAATTTTTTTATGATGAAATTTCAATTCTAATTGAAAGTAATTAGTTAATTAGTTATTGGATCGTGTCGATAAAAAAAAAAAAAATAAACGAGCGAGCCGGGCCAACAAAAAAATTAAGCGGACCGACCAGCCCGATATAACAAATTTAAAAGGATCGGGCTATGCTGACAAAATATGAACAATTTTCAATGAAACTTACGCGAGAGCAGAGAATAGGTTACAAATGTACCGCACGACCCGATGCTTGTCTGACAACATCAATACAGAAATTTAACATGTCCAACGTAGAGATCTGCATAGAGCAGTCACATCGTGTCTGAGCCCAGGCTTAATTAATACAGCAGACTCTGGCCGGCTAAAGCTTACATTTTTTCCTACATTGGAAAAAAATGTAAGAGGCGGAGCCGGACCTGCACTTAATTATTCCGTGGTCTAGACGTGTTTTTCGGTATAACTGATAGTGATAATAACATTTTGTTAACGGAATACTTCGAAATATATTTTAATAAAGTACAGAGAAATATTTTCAAAAATGTATTTTTATTTAATTACGCAGCTTCAAAATTTATTATATTTTTAACCATCTTATTTATTTTATTCTAAACTACATTAATTTTTTTACTGAGTCTGTATTTGACTATAATAATCTAAGAGTCTAAGTAATCATTAATGTTGCTATTCTGTATTTTACGGATTGCGGACATACAGTCTAAAATATACTATAAAAATTTCGCATAAATATGTATACAGTATTCTTTAAAAGAATTGAAATTGTATGTTAAAAAAATTCGGAATTTTTTGTAGAAATTGAGTCGGGTCGGGTAAGATTTCATTGATTTTTGTACGACCTTTTTTTTGTATAAAGTTTTTTCCTATTTAATCACTGTGGTTAAGTAAAAAAAAAATAACATTTTAAGAATAGTGGTGGAAGTTTGTCAGATTTGCTCCCGTCGCTCCTGTTAAGTAGGCACCTATAGCTGCAACCCCTAGCACCTCCTCCCTCTTTGGGTATGGCATGCTGTAGTGTCACTGTCCACTAATATAGGATAACGAGAAGGGCTCTTACATTAATTAAACTGCTTTTAAGCAGTAAAACTGCAAAATTACTTCTAGAACTTCTATGATGGTGGCACTTATTATAAAAGAACTTCGGAGTGGAAAGGGGGCTTAACCCCACCAGTCGCCCTCCCCACTTTCTTGGGTAGGCTATGGAATTGCTGTGCACTAACATAGGACTAACGGAAATGACTAGTCCGTTGCATGACAGAAAGTAGATTAGAAATTAATCTGAAAAATAAAGAAAGAATCAGCATTTTTTACATAAGAAAAAGTTTTAAGATCTCTCTAGTACTTTTTGTGTCTTATCATAAATTATTCATTTGGAAAAATTGGACCCTATTTAAAATTTAAAGACAAATATATCTTTGAAATAGAAGAACCATCAATTGTGTAAAGACAATTAAGTAAACTGTTATTATTATTATTATTATTATTATTATTATTATTATTACTAAAATAACCGGGCTTCGCCCGTCTAGACGCTAGGCTCGTGGTTCCCGGTTCATTTCGTCAGCGGACAACCAAGCCTCCTTCGTCTATATTTCTGGCATTTGGTTGTATTACGCTAGCATTTTTGACCCTGTCTATAGAGTGGCCTAATGTTTCGAAAAATAAACAAAAAAACTCAAAATAGTATTTGAAAAACAAAAATGTAACTGTTATGATTTTATACACACGATGCAAAAGTAACCAAAAACATTTCTTTAGTTTTTAATTTTAATTAAAAAATAAACAAACGAATATTGTTTTTAAAATCATTTTTTTTTTTATTTGATATTCGACCAAAACATTATTTGTAAACAATTAACCAACAATTTGATATTTTTAAAAGACAATTTAAAATCATTGAAACCACATATCCTTCCTCAGTAATTGGAATAGATAAAATAAAAATTATTCACCTTGTTAAAATGCTACTTTGCTGCACTGTCTTGTCCAGAGATATCGGGACATTGTCTGACTCTCCATCAGACAGGGGGAATATGACAATCACAACAACATACCTCAACATGTAATGCTCAATAATAATAAAACAAATTCATGGAAGTTCGTAAACTTTCCATAAAGCTGTAGCATCTGAAAGATAAAATAAAAATCTAAAAGAAATAGAATCTTGTATAAATGCTTTTAAAGATTTTTTTCACTACTTTATCAAGTTGACATTCTTTGTAAAATATATATATATATATATATAGTTATCATTCTAATTAGGAAAAGATTTCTGAAGTTACGCTGTGGCGTACATCAGAATATACGGAATATTTTTGCATAAAAATATGAAAATGAATTTTTTGATAAATTTCGAAACTTTTGAGATAATTGGATTCACCTGGACTGCTTCGAAAAAGGTTGTAACTCACACCGATTTTCCACTTAACAAACATTTCGTTAAAATCGAAACAACCATCCGGATCTTTCATTTAAACATTCATTGTAACATTCAGATTCAGATATTGTGTGATCGTCATTTATTTACTATATCCTATTTCTAAAAGCAAGGAAAGCTTTAATATATTTTAGAAATACGGTTTCTTTACTAAACAATTAAGAATATAATTCTGGATTAATTTTATAATCTCTAAATAATAATATATTCTAGAACCAATGTTGATTGTTCGGAATACTAGCAAACTAAATTTGAATTAGTAAAGTAACTAATTTTGATGACATGGAAAACATATTTGATTTAAATTTAGATTAAGAGTTTTGCTGTTTAAAAGATGAACAAATATATTTTCAGGAAATGTCCGATATTATATCTAATTTTGAATGAAACAAGTATTGTCCTTTATTGATTTATACATGGATTGCGTAAGATAGGGATCCTTTTTACAGCGTGTTTGAAAACAGATTTAACAAAATAAGAGGAGTTATAATACTCGTACATAGTAAGAAATTTTGTATAGAAAGCCGTAATAGGTTTCGGACTTCGCAGGCTAGACAGTCAGCTTGGGGTGCCGGTGTCTTCGTCAGCGGATAACCAAGTTTCCCCGTCTATATTTATGACGTGTAGCTATGTTACACAAGCATTTCTGACCCAGTCCATAATGGGGCCCATTATTTTCTAAAATAAAATAAACAAGAAAGAAAAATCACGCATGAAGCATATATTATATAACACTTTCCAACACATTCAGAATACTGTAACAAAATGCGATATTGAAATGAACAGTTTGTAAAACGCATAAAACTTTTCAAGACTCAATTTCGGAAATTGCTATCCACAGTTGCAAAAGAATCCAAATTCTTTTGTGAATCTCTATACCTCTGTATATTTATATATATGCAACATATTAAACTAACATGTATGGCTGTTATAACTAAAATGTTAGGAACACCGTTGAAAAATCTCCTTTCAGCCTTTTCTTTCAATAAACTGAAATGCATTCCAATTCTTTTGTACAGCCCTGTATATGATCTGTATGTTTTATAAACGCGAACTAATATGTAAAAAAGTTATAGCTATAAATGCATACTACAGCAGAAAACGCTCTTCCAGCAATTATTGCTCATAGACAGAACGGTAACCAAATACTTTTGTGTGTCCCTGTATATGAATTATAATTGCTATGCACGCCATATTTATCAGTAAGGATCTTGTTGTGCACTGAGGTTCACAACAACAATGCATATCAATTGCAATATGCATATCACATCTTCAAACGCACTTCCAGCAATTATCGCTCGTAATCGGTACTGTAATCGAACACTTTTGTGTGCCCCGGTATAGGAATGATAATTGCAATGCACACCATATTTATCAGTAAGGATCTTGTTGTGCACCTCAGTGACACATATTAATTTCAATATGTTTGAAGTAATATAACATTATTAAAATACACTGCAAACGATATTTCCTTACAAACCAGAATGTTATGGAATACTTTTGAGTGTCCCTGTAAATAAAGTATGAATGCTACATACTTCATTTTCAATCCCGAGCATGCTATTGCAACATTCATTGTTGGATAACTTTATTTGAGAATTATTCCCTCCATGAATTAATAATTTTCTTAATCACAGAAGGGTGGATGAGTTGTCATTACTTCGATAGAATGAGATATTGAGCGGTCAGCCAATTTTTAACAGAAAATATCTCAAAATATATACATATTTGAATATAAGACATCTCTCAAAAATCAATTGTTTTCCCAAACTTTCTAAAAGGTAAATTGTATACAGTTTTATTACAAACAATAATTCTGAGAATGAAATGGCTGACTGGCTTCTGAAATGTAGAGCAGTCAGCCTCGTCTTCATTTTGGATGGCCATGTCATATGCACTTTTATAATAAATATTCTGAAACATAAAGGAATTCATATAATAAATGTATAGCCATATTGTACTTTTACTACATGGAGATAGTAACAAAAAATTACTGTTAAGACAAAATAATACTCAATGGAAAAGCATGTGTCATATTAATAGAAGGTCCTACTTTGGGTCAAAATTTTCGATTTTTCTATTTCGCATTTTTTACATCCTTCATGTTTGCAGATTGTTGCCCTAAAGCAGTTTCGTAATATTTCGATTCCTTATTTTACCTTTTCTCATTGAATGCAACGCCGTTTGTTGAACATAATGCTATCGTAAATTTCGAATTTGTTTTTCTCGAAACTCTGTTTTTCCTACTGGGCGTCCAACTTTCTGGGATTACGATATTTACAAGAACAACTAAAAAAATATATATAAGGGAAATTATGAAAAAAAAACCTTCAAAAAATATTTTTTGAAATAACAAATTTAAAACAAGGAAAGCGAAAATGATTACTTGAGAGGAATGAATGGGGCTAAGAAATAAAACGAAATACATTTTATAGAAATTTAAAGCTAAAACTATTAATAAACAAATTAAAATTTAACAAAGTAAAATTTTAACAAGCGCCTTAGCACAAGTTTTATTTTAGCGAGTTGAGTTGTGTAGAACTCCACCTACACTGTAAAAAAAAATCTGTAGTTCTACAGATGTAAAGTTACCTGCTCACTAAACTTTTATCTGTAACTGTACAAAAAAAGCTGCAAATCTACAAAACTAGTTTTTGTAAAGCTACAGAAATCTGTAACTTTACAAATGAATCTGCTAAAATTTCAGTAATCTTACTAAAATTTTATCTGTAACTCTGGTTGTAGTTACATGAAAAGTTCTAGGCATCCCAGTTTCCTAAACAATTCTTAGTAACCCTATAGATTTTTTGATTTTCGGCGCAAAACTGTGTCTGTTACATGAATTGTTGTTGTTTCTGTTACATAAAATGTAACTTTACAGATTTTTTTTTTTTTTACAGTGTAGCAGAATTATGTTAAACTCTGGCTGTTTTACCTGCGCGAATTCGTTTTCGACGCCAAGCATCGCTGCAAAATTCATTGTTGGGGAACTTTAAAATCGACATTAAAGCGAATTTTTTGAAGTGAATAAGTTAAATATGTAAGGTTCTCAAATAAAAAATATCATATGAATACGTTGCATAGATACTATTTATGAATCATTAAACATGAATGAAAATTTTTGCAGGACGCTTAAAGGGCTAGTAATTCTTTTAATCACACAGGGATGATGAGTTATCATTACTTCGATAGAATGAGATACTGTGCGGTCAGCTGATTTTTAACAGAGAATATCTAAAAAATATATATATATTTGAATGTAAGGCATCGCTCAAAAATTAATTGTTTAAAAATTGATTTTTGAATAATTGATTTTTCAATAACAACAAAGAATAATTGTCAAGAAAAAATAATACTCAATGGAAAAACATGTGCCCTATCTAGGGAAGGTCCTACTTTGGGTCAAATTTTCCGATTTTTCTATTTTGTATCTCCTGCATCCCTCAAGTGTGTAAAACGGTTTCGGGATATTTCAATTCCTTATTTTACTTTTTGGCCATTGAATGAAACGCCATTCGTTGAACGTAGTGCTATTGTAAAATTTTGAATTTGTTTTTCTCGAAACCCCGTTTTTCTTATCGGGCGACCAACTTTCTCGAGAACTATTCGACAAATTTCCTTTATTTTTTTTTAAAGAAAGTTAACCGTTTTCACAGAATCTTATATCACGGAAAAGTGAAATTTCCATTGATTAGATATATTTTTAGAGCTCAAGAAAGGCTAAAAAGTGACTTTTTTGTTCAAATAACCGCCATTTTATCAAAAATCAACTTTTAGCACTAAATGGGGTGTAAATTCAACATAATTTATTGCACTTTCATAATATGGTGACCAAATTTGTTTGAGATGCTTTTGATTGGAGGAAAACGGTCTCCTGATTGGAAGACCATGTTTTTTACACAAAAATAAATATATAATTAAAATTCCCTATAAATATAATGCAAAAAGTCCGAAGGTGATATCTCTTTTCTTTGTAACAGAAAAAATATCGAAAATTCACGTAAATTTTATACAAAAGATGTAAGTCTCTTCTTAATAGGATGTAATATCCGATAATTGCCTAAAATTCTATGCGATCTAAATTTTATTAAAAAGGGAAACAAACGTAATGTTTTTATTATAACTATCCTATATTTAGAAAAATATTAAACTCTTATGAAAGCAATGATTAATTTTTTGTTAAATTTTATGCACTTTTAATCTTTTGAAAGTTGTCTTTTGCAGAAACGTTTAGCACGTTATAAGCGTTTGTAATAGAAATTTTCAATTGCTTTAAGTTAATAGATTAATATTGATAATTTTCCTCGAAGCTACTATAAGGAATGACTGAATTTTGAATTTTAGGCTAAAAAAAGATGATATCTTATGGAAACAGAATTTAATGAGATTTCCCCCAGTAGTTAGTTCGACAAAATAAGGTACTTTATTCATGTATAAAATAAATTTACTCATTATCTTGTCTTCAGGCGTAGATTTTTTTTCAAATAATAGTGAAATTGGATAGCAGTTACCAAAGTTTCATATCGTACGTATAGTCTGTGTACTAAGTGTCTCAAAAAATTTCTTTTAGAATCTTATTCTAAAATTTTCTCTTCTGTTGTTATTAAAGATAAATAATAAATAAAGTTCCATTCTTGTATAAGTGGTGCAAAAAAAAAAAAAAAAAAAAAAAAATAAGACAGAAAGAAATTTTGTGGTACGAAAAAGTAATACAAAATCATAAATAATGATTTGCAATGACTTGAACTAAAACAAGAAATAAAAACCATGAATTACGAGTATTCGAAATCTTTTGTACAGCTCTGTGTATGATCTACATATTTTTATACACACCGCACAGTATGCTAGAATTAAATTTTGCTAAAAAGCGCGTAACACAGTTGAAAATACACTTTAAGTGATTTCCATCCACAGACTAATATATTCGAATTATTTTGCACAGCCTTTCATGTGATTTTTATATAGAGTAGAACGGAGTAAAACGCCCAGTGTAAAAAATAATCTGTCATAATTTGATCACAGGTCATGGAAACTGGCTAAAATTTACCTGTGTGTAGAATCTATATTTGTTTTCGATTCTGCATGTCTTAGGGGTGCCAAGTTGTCGCAGTTTTTAACGAATGTATTACTTTCGAAGGTAATGCATTTGTGGGTTTTACCTGCTACCAGCTGGTATAAGGCCCAACTCTCGCGCCCTCACATTGCCCTCACATTGAAAAAAAAAAAAACTAACATATCTAAAATCCTTATGTTATTTATTAGAATTATAAAACGCAACTGTTTGATTTTACAATTGGCATGACTAATTATAGTAATGAGGTTATACAAGTTGTAATAAGAAGCAAAAAAAAAAAAAAAAAAAAAAAGAATTTCAAGCACACTATCAATTGCGAAAATTATAAACAAATGTATGAATATAATGAATTTTAAAAGTTTGAGAAAGATTTAACAATTTTTTTTTCTGTGTAATCTCCGTCAGAAACACACAATTCCATATAGGATTCACAATTGACTCAAATATGCGGAACAGTTCCAGGAGTAGGAATGCACTGATCATGAGCCCAGTGCTAACACTCGGTGCATTGCACCCATTCTTTGCCATCCTTCATGCATTGTTTTCCACAAACTAGGCATCGCTAGCCTTCTTCGTCGTTATCAACTACATCTTTTTTTTTTTTTTTTTTTTTTTTTTTTTTATCCTATTCCCTGCCAGTTTTCTTCGCTGTTTTCCTTTTTACCCGACTGCCAAGAAGGGTTATGTGTTTCACGCGTATCTGGGTATGTGGATTTCTCTATACCCTCGAAACATCCCAACGACTGGATGGATTTTAATGAATGAGATATCTATCGATTCGTCTTAACCGTCTAATGGCTGTAGGCAAGGTTTTGTTTTTATAAATTCAAAATGGCGGTAGACACGAAAAATTTTTTTACGCACCCTATTGAGTGGCATATCACTGGATAGGTCTTTCAAAATGAAGACGATGTTTCATCGACTGTTTTAGAGTCAGAAACTCCGTTTAAATATTACACAACCTGGAAGTTGTGTAGGTAGGATCCCTAGCTTTACTGCAACTCTAACCTTCATAGACATCTATAGTTCTCATCAAAACAGTGTTTATAGATAGGAACAAAAAAATAAACAGAACTTAAAAGTCATCAATATAAGTAAATAACAAGTTGGAAATTGCTCGTCAAACGTGGCAAATGAGGTGCGTTCGTAGTATAACTGGTTTTATAATTATATTTTGCACCCCATATTGTACTGAATGTATATTTTTTTGCGCTTCATAAGTGCATAGTCTGTAACATCATTAAAATGCACTCGCAATAATTTTTTCCCCATTCCCCGTAGTGTAACGGAAAACTTTTGACTGTCCCTGTAATTAAACTATACATCCGATTTTAATAAAATTTGAAATGGCTCGACAAAATTTTGCAACAATTATATATTTAAAATTTCAGACCATTCGGAAGGCTGTAACATCATTAAAATACACTTGCAATAATTTTTCCCATTGGCCGTAATGTAACGGAAAATTTTTGACTGTCCCTGTAATTAAACTATACATCCGATTTTCATAAAATTGGAAATGGCTCGACAAAATTTTGAAACAATTATATATTTAAAATTTCAGACCATTCGGTTGGGTAGTTTTTGCTCTGTTATATGCGGACATACAGACAGACGGACTGAACGACGACTACAGGTGCTACGTAATTATATAATTACGAACGCACCTAAAAAAATGGGTAAGTAATATAAAAAATAGTTTCACATTGATGAGAAATAATTAATTAGTTCAGTCGGGTTTTTTGATTTTTTAAAATTTAATACTTTATTTCACACTTTGAAGTAAATTGCCGCTTCTTTTCATAAGACCGATTCCTTATTAACTCATGTTCTCCAAGTTTTTTTTTTTTTTTTTTTTTGCATGGAGAACTCGCTATTACTGTGGCTTTTTCAGTTTTTCGCTTCCGGGGAACTACTGGCTTCATTGTAGTTTATCTTTAGAACTGGCGAAAACTGATCAACGTTATTCTTTGTATATGCAGGGTTGTATGATTTTCCCTTAAACTACTCGATGCGCATAAACTTTTAACAACGTAATCTTTAGAATGACTATGAACTTCAGGTGTAGGCTTGCCTTGCTGTATGGAAACTTCTATACCCGAAACTTGTGTATCCAATGATGCATTGTGATTTCTTTGAGTAAAGTGTATCAAATACTTGTCAGAAAAAAGGTTCTGGTCGAATGGTAAGATACCTGTGCATATAAACTCGCTTACAGCCTTTTTTACACTTGCCGCACAACTGTAAGCGGTGGTCAGGGTAAAATGCCCACTTGGTACTTTACCCTAGCTTTGGTAGGGTGTTTTACCTCTTCCATTTTGTTACAGCCGCATTATTTTGAAATTAACCATAACATGATACTAAAATTATATTCAAAGCAAAATATTTCCATACAATACGTTTCTATAAAAAAACACATAACAATGTACTTACTTATGAGTACACAAGGTTGAATTCACATGAAATTATTTTTAATTACTTGAAAATAAACGTAGGCAGCTTTCAAATAATAAATAACTTGTGCTCGCGCAAAACGACAGCGCAGCATAAAATGTACCCTTCTACAAAATTTCATACTGAACAACGGCACCATCACCTGCTTCATTTAATTATTAATAAGGGTGGGTGTCGTTTTACCAGCACTGGGAATTTTACCCAGTTCAACTCTATATTACATATTCTAAAAATTAATTCAGCTATAAAACATAATAGAAGACGAACTACGTACAACTACGATCCATATACCCCAATATTTTCAATTTCTTTTTTAGAAAGCCGTGCATATGAATTCAGTAATACTCTAAAAAACATTCGTAATTCAACTTTATTAGTTCAGCTGTAAAATGAATGATACATGCCCATAGATAGAAATGCTAACGAATATTTTGCGTAATTCTGTATATGATCTATGGAATTTATTTAATATACTAAAATTTAGTGAAGATTAAAAATTAAAAATACATATCTGAAAACATACTTCCAACAATTAACACTCATAGATCAGTACTTACTGTAAATGAACTATTTTTTGTGTCTTTGTGGAATAAATTCTATGAACATAATTTCCTATGGAAAAGTTTTGTAGTTCATATAGACAATGCATATAAATTACGTAATGTGTAAAGTAGTCTAACATCATTAAAATGCACTTCAAATAATTTTTACCAACAAATCGCAATCCATTGAAATTCCTCTGTAAACGAACTATAAATGCTAAGCACCTCATTTTCAATAGGGTGTGTGCTATGGTAAACCTTAGCAATAACAACCTACACCAATTTCGTCTAACTACATTTATAAATGTTAGAGTAAGCACGGATGAACAGACGAACCGAAGTCATAGACACTTTCAATTATATTGAAAAATGTTATAAAAAGTTTTCAAAATATTTCAAATCTGGTGCTTAAATAATGTACAAAAGTATCCAAACATTAAAGTGAATAATGATGGAGCGTGATTAGTAATTGGGAAATTGACTTCTTGGAAAAACTGCGGCGCTGTTGGTTACCGTGCGGTTTGCATATACTTAGACGCAAAATTAGTGGTATTACTATTATTATTTATTTTTAGCGCTGGCCATGCCCCCACCTGCCAGGGAAACGCATAGCTTAATGGGTTATGCACCTGACTGCCGGGGACAAAATTCGCCAGTTCACCGCATTATCCTTTCCTTTGTCCTTTCACTGAGAGGCTGGTAGATGGGAGAAGGGTACTAATCCGAAAGATTCACTTCTTCAAGTAAGGTTACAAATGCGGGGAAACTTCGCGATCAAAAATCCGTCTTCCATTCCAAATTTGCCTTGTTAAAGTACTACTTTGCTATTCCTTACTGATCAGAGATTTCGGAACCTTGTCTAACTCTCGATCGAAGACGGGGAATAAGACAATAGCAACAACAAATCTCTTGCATGTAGTGTTCAACTAGAAAAACAAATTCAAGCAAGTTCGTAAACTTTATACAGAGCTGTAGCATCTTGAAGATAAAAAAATCTAAAAGAAATAATATCTGAGATGAATGCTTTTAAAGATTTTTTTTTTTTTTTTACTTCTTCATGTAGTTGACATTCTTAGTAAAAATTCTATAGTTATCATTCTAATTAGGAAAAGATTCTAAAGTTACGCTGTGAAGTACATTAGAACATGTGGATTATTTTAGTATAAAAATATGAAAATCATTTTTTTAAATAAATTTCGAGACTTTTGAGATAATTGGATTCACTTCAACTACTTTGTAAAAGGTTTTCTCCCGACTGATTTTCCCCTTTAACATACATTTTGCTAAAATTCGAAATAACCATCCGGATCTTTCATTTAGATATTCTTTCAAATATTCAGATTTAGATACTGTGTGATTGTCCTTTATTTACTATATAACATTTTCAAAAGCTAGGAAAGTTTTACTATATTTTAGTAATACGGATCGTTCATTAAACAGTTAAGAATATAATTCTGGATAAATTTTATAATCTCTAAATATTAATATATTCTAGTAACTATGTTGATTATTTGGAACACTCGCAAAATAAATTTGAATTAGTAAAGTAATTACTGTCTAATTATTTGAATTATTGAATGAAATTCGTTATTAAGTTTGGGGGGAATTAAAATTTTAATGACATTGAAAACAGATTTGATTTAAATATAGATGGAGGGTTTTGCTGTTTAAAAGATGAACAACATATTTTCAGGAAATGTCTAATATTATATCGGAACTTTGAATGAAACAAGTATTGTCATTTATCAATTTCCTCATACATGGATTGTATAATCTAGTGATGATACAGGATGTCTGTAAGCTGCTTTAACAAAATAAGAGGTGTGGCAGTACCCATACAGAAGATCAAATATTGTATAGAAAGTCAGAGTCTGAATCCATTTTTTGGTTAAAAATACAGTGTGTTTCACTCAAAGTTGGACTCGGATTATAATTTATCGCTTCAAAAATAATGAAAATTATTTTAGAGAGATTTTCAACAGACTAATTTTGTGTTGTGTGAAATGTGATGGCATCACAATAAATGCTGAAAGTGCCATATAATTCGGTTAGTGGCATTATATATACTGCGAACTACATTCTGATTTATGAAGCGTATAGTCTCGTGATGCCATCATATTACATGTATTATAGAATGAATTTAAAATATCTTTATTACTGTTGAGATTATAAACGACAATTTGGGTTTGGTTTGGAGGAAGATTCTATATTTTTCACAGAATAAATGCGATCATGGTTTCCTAGACAAAATGTCTTACTCTATATGGGTATTATCACTTCTGTTATTTTGTTAAAACGGTTTACGAACGCACTGTATATATAGATATACGTCTTGAACTCTATCGACAAAATAACAGGAATGACAAAACACAGCAATATACACTAATCTATAAGCAATACATTTTTCAGTCAAAAATACAGGGTGAGACAGTTCAACCCAAACCTGAACTTTCGTTTGTAAATTTAACACTTATGAATATTAGTCTAAATAGATTTATCCTACTTCATATAAAATGTGATATCACAACAAGGGCTTGAAGTGCGTAACAATTCAGTCGATGATGGATGTAATGACTAGATTGACGTATTGACGCCGCAGTTTAGAGTTATTTGAACGCGCCTGGTGTCCACTTTTCATACAAAACAAGGTAAATATATGGAAAAATCCGTTACAATATTTCTATTTTGTTTGACTTATCAAAATACACTCAGCATTTTATGACTGAATAGGGGGATTGTTATCTAGGATTTCATAGCAAGTATTTTATGTCTTCACGTGTTATACAAATCCAGTTTTGAAGGCAGAGTTCAAGACCACCTTATACTTACAAAACGTCAGAGAATAGTTCTATGTATTGAGTTCCCTATTTACAAATTTGAAAGTCAATTTCTATTTTGCATTGTGTAATCATTTTAGTTTTCACAAGACAAGGTGCAACGTGATTAAAGCTTAAAGCATAAACATTTATCTCTACCTGATAGAGTCAAAAATTCATTTGAGTTGTGGCATACACGCATTACATTTTTTTCGGTCTAGGGGATTATGAGCATGAATGGACTTGACGAGTCCTTCATTATTTGTTAAGCTAATATTTGTTACCTCTTTTAGCCGTTTCAGATGAGTTTAGCCCAGTTCTATTAAATGGGTTGCCAGATTTTGGACAAGGGCCTCCAATGTGAGCATGAGCTTCGTGAGTATGTCACTACTCTGATAAATAAAGGTACTCTACTATTTGTATTGATAAGTAAGATTTGTGAACACTGAAAAGGATCCATAAAAGAAAACTGGATATTGCAATTTAAAATTTGGGAAAACGAAAGCAAAAACTTTATGGTATTTCTAGTACGTTTTAATATCAAGTTTAAAAGTGGATTATTATAAAAATCTATACAGACAGAGGCATGTATAATAAGTATTCAGGGTGTCCACTAAAGTCGTTAAACCCATTAACGACAGAATGGTGAAAGCTGTTGTACTGGAGGTAGTTAGAGTACATTGGCTAAGCATTACCGAATGAGATCGCGTACAGAGCCACCTAGAATGAAGCTATGGCATTTCCGCTCCTTCCTCAAAAACGGTACGAGATACGAGAAAAAAGCCACCTACAAATATGCAGAGTGTAATCGATTTATTATGAAATAATATCTTAAATGTAAAAATATCTTTATTACACTCATATCCAAAAATTAAGGGTAAGTGACCGGACGCTTTCGATTTTACACGTTTTGTCGAATATCTATTGAAATTCTTGACGAATTGTTTTTGAACTTCTAGAAAGTAAAGAACAAATTTGACTTCATATTTCTAAGTGAGGATTTAGTCGGAAGGCAATTAGGGGGGCAATAATAAATTTAATAATAAAATAATATTTGCAGTCACAGATGTCACAGAAAATGCTGAAAATGATCTGTCACTCTTTTAAATCACTATTTGGGTTCTGTTCAACGTTTGTACGCATTTGTGTAAGCATAGCATTCATATTCGTGAAGATGTTAACGTGTCTGTGAAAAATTCACAAGAGTTTTATTTATAGCATACGGAGTTTTCAATAAAATTTAACACAACTTTCCGAAAACATGACAAAGAACAGTAGAAACAACAGTATACTGAAATTAAAATATAAATATATATTGAATATTTGACGAGATATGGGCATCTGTATGAAATAATGTTTAACCGCATATGCATGGAAGATTCCAAAATTTTTATTTCATAATCAGCTATTTAGGGCTACATATATAATACGTCCAGTCAAATATCGCAAAGTTAAGACAGATAGAGGCAATATAGTGAGTTGCTTTCAAAAAGTAGTTTTATTAGAAGAGATTTTCTACAATTTTTCAATCAGCTCTCTGTATCTTTCTGAGTTTTCACAATATTTGACTGGTCTTTTTACAGAAGTTGCCCGAAATAGCTGACTGCCAAATTATGAAATAAAAATTCTGGAATCTTCCACGCATGTGCAGTTAAAAATTATTTCATATAGATGCCCATATCTCATCAAATATTCAATATGTTCACATTTTAATTGCAGTATACTGTTTTTTCTACTGCTCTATTGTCAGATTTTCGAAAAGTTGCCTTAAATTTTGTTGAAAACTCTGTATCCTATAAACAAAAAACTTTTGAATTTGTCACAGACACGTTAACATCTTCACGAATATGAGTGCTATACTTACATAAATACAAACAAACTTTGAACAGGCCCCAAATAGTCATTTAACACAGTGAAAGACCATTTTCAGCATTTTCTGTTACGTAGGTGATCCAAAATATTATTTTGTTGTTAAATTTATTATTAACCTCCTAATTGACCTCCCGACTAAATCTTCACAGAGGAATATGAATTTAAACATGGTCTTTATATCCTAGAAGTTCAAAAACAATCCGTCAAGAATTTCAGTAGACATTCAACAAAATGTGTAAAATTGAAAGCGTCCAGTCACTTAACCTTAATTTTGTACAGTCGTGGAAAGAAAAAGTAAACACCCCCTACTAACTTCTCAACAAATTTTCGCAGAAGAAAGTTACTGGTACCGAACGATCTAAAATAATGTCTACTTTTAAATGATGTATATAAAATTTGCTTAGGGAGCCATCTACATATTAAAACGAACCATAATTTTTTTTTTCAGTAGCAGTACACAATTCTGACAGCATAAATGAACTCTACACCCTTCAATTAGCCTAAAAACAAATTTGTATGCAATTCGTACCATACGTTTCCGAGAAATTAATTATTTTAAAACGAGCGTTTCAAGGAATGTATCCAAATTGAAGTTCCGTATCAAGGCACCTGAAGGGCGGCCCAAGGAGTCAATGAAGCCTGTTAGATTACAGGACAGCAGAGTAAATTTCTAAATATCTACTCACTTCTATCATTTTGCCGGTTTTTAAGCATAATTTGAAAACTACTTGGAAGAAAAATGTGAAATTTTGGATTTCCATAAAACAGGACTTAATAAATCTAAATCAATCAAAAAAATTGTTGGTTGCAATTCATAATTTTTTCGAATATTAATTTCATAATTCATATCATAAAATTATAAAAATTGCAAATTCAGCGTATTTATGTTTGGGTATATTAGTATTTTTGCTACAAAAAAATTAGCACATTAGGAGCATAATTTCAGGACATATAAATAAAAATATGAAAATGTAATTTAACATTAGAAGCACTCAATTTTGAATGTTTATAATTCAAAAACTTACTATTCAAATGACTTGAAATTCGGTATCTAGGCATAGTTTGAACCAAAGATTTGAAATATCTCGTTAAAATTGGGTATTGCTATTGAAAGAAAAAATGAAGTTTGGATTCGTTTTAATACGTAGATGGCCCCCTAAGAAAATTGAATATACATCATTTAAAAGTAGACTTTATTTCCAATCGTTCGGTATCAGTAACTTTTGTCTACGATAATTTGTTGAGGAGTTAATAGGGGGTGTTTACCTTTTTTTTCCCACGACTGTACTTGAGTGTAGAAGCCCTGAAATGCAATTTTTTTCATATCCTGTCATTAACTGAAATATACCAAAAATCACTTGTAGAAGTGTGGCAATTTAAGGCAGGCGAATATTTACTAATAAAATTAAAATATGTAAGCAATATATAATTATTTTAATGAGAAAATCAAGTTAAGTACGCTCAGTGTGTCTTCCATCGGAACACATGCAAAATAAATGATGCATTGATGCCGAAGTTACACAGATTTAGCATGCTAACTTGATTTTCTTATTTAAATAAAATATACCTTTCTTACATAAAAATTGCATTTCTGATAATAAAGTTATTTTTACGTGCAAGGCATGATTTCATGCTAAAAGTCAAGGAATGCTAACAAGAGAGCCACTTTTGGTGCTGCTCGCACCTAGCATCCAGACCTGGCGCATTTTGTAGCCCTATACATAAAAGTTAGAGAATCGATAACATTTCTGTGTTAAAATCATATTTTATCTATTTTTTTACACTTTTAATTTTTTATTATTGGATTTTTATTTGTGAATTTCACACCAGAAGTGAGTTAAGCCGCCAAAGATGGCGCTAAACACCTTTCGCCTGCTTTATCACTCTCTAGTGTCTAGTATATGTGCGGTACGTATTAGAATTAAATCAGATTGCGATTTGTTTGATAATAGCATAAAAAAAAGGATTAGATTTTTTTCGATGAAGACAATCTATACTAATCTATACTAATCTATACTCTATACTCCTATTATAAAGAGGAAAAAATTGTTTATTTGTCGGAGATAAGCTCAGGAACTACCGAACCGATTCCAAAAATAATGGTATCAAAATGATGGTGTTCGCCCAACTTACAACATAGGCTATATCTGATGTCGGTGAGACTACCCCAAAGGGGGTGCAGGAGCAAAAAACGTTCTAAAAATGCGATTTTTACGTTACTGAAGGGCCTAGAAATATGAAATTTGGAATATTAGTTACTTATAAGATATAAATGATGTCTAAGAGCAGTTCTTAAACAATTCGAAATTTAAAACGGGTGAGAATGCACAAAAAGCGTTCTAAAAAACGTTCTAAATGGTAGTTTCTACATAATATCAGGAAATACCAAAACGATTTCAAAAGTAATGGTATCAAAATGATGGTGTTAGTCCAACTTAGAACATAGGCTATATTTTATGTCAGTGCCACTACCCCAAAGGGGGTGCAGGAGCAAAGAACGTTCTAAAAATGCGATTTTTGCGTTACTGAAGGGCCTAGAAATATGAAATTTGGAATATTACTTACTTATAAGATATAAATGGTGTCTAAGAACAGTTCTTAAATAATTCGAAATTTAAAAGGGGTGAAAATGCACAAAAAGCGTTCTAAAAAACGTTCTAAATGGTAGTTTCTAAATAATCTCAGGAAATACCAAACCGATTTAAAAAATAATGGTGTCAAAATGATAGTGACAACGTTTACTCCAAGATAGGCTATGTTTTATGTCGGTGCCACTACCCCAAAGGGGGTGTAGGAGCAAAAAAACGTTCTAAAAATGCGATTTATGTGTTACTGAAGGGCCTAGAAATATGAAATTTGAAGTATCAGCTACTTATTAGATATAAAGGATTTCTAAGAACAGTTCTTAAACAATTCGAAATTTAAAAGGGGTGAAAATGCGCGAAAAGCGTTCTAAAAAACGTTCTAAATGGTAGTTTCTACACAATCGCAGGAAATACCAAACCGATTCAAAAAATAATGGCGTCAAAATGATGGTGAAAATCCTTGCTCCAACATAGGCTATGTTTTATGTCGGTGCCACTACCCCAAAGGGGGTGCAGGAGAAAAACGTTCTAAATTGCGGTTTTTGCGTGACGGAAGGGCCTTGAATCGTGAAATTTAGAATGGTAGTTAGTTATAAGATATCAATGATCTCTAAGGACATTTCCTAAAAAAATCGAATTTTAAAAGGGGGGTCAAAATGCGCAAAAAACGTTGTAAAAAACGTTCTAAATTGCAATTTCTATGCAATCTCAGGAAATACTGAACCGATTTCAAATATAATGGTGTTAAAATGATGGTGACAGATCTTGCTCCAAGATAGGATATATTTTATATATGTTTCCACTAACCCAGAGGAGATGCAGGAGCAAAAGGAGCGAAAAGCGTTCTAAAAACGTTCTAAATGCCGATTTGTCACCAATATCTCAGGAAGAATCAAACTGATTTCAAAAGTAATGTTAAGAAATTGATGCTGACAGCCTCTGCTGTAACATAGACGCTACTTTAAGTCGGTATCACTATCACCTAGACGTTGCAGGAGCAAAAAAGCGTTCCAAATTTCGATTTTTGTGATCGGTAGGGGCTAGCAACTTAAAATTAGGCAAGGTACATATGTATTACATATAAATGATCTTTAAGAACAGTTTCGAAAAAATTGGAAATTTAAAAAGGGGTGAAAATGCGCGAAAAAAAAATGTTCTAAATTGCGATTTCTACTCAATCTCAGGAAATTCCAAAGCTATTTCAAAAGTAATGGTTGCAAATCAATGGTGACAGTCCCTGCTATAACATAGGTTATATTTTATGTTGCTGTCACTACCATCTGAGGGTTGAAAAAGCAAAACATGTTCTAATTTACGGTTTTTGCATAACTGAAGGGTCTAACACTTTGAAGTATGGCATGTTATTTACTTACAAGATGCAACTACTTTCTATGAACTGTCGGAAGAAAATTTCAAATTTAAAAAGATGAAGTGAGCGAAAAGCGTTATAAATTATAATTTTTATGTAATCTTTTCAAATACCAAACCTATTACAAAAATAATGATAACAAATTGTTGGTGATAGAACCTGCTCAAACATAAGCTATATTTTATATCTGTGCCACTACCACCAGAGGGTTGCAGTAGCTAAAAACTTTCTAAATTGCGATTTCTGTGATACTGAAAAGTCTAGAAACTTTAAATATGGCATGGTAGTTTCTTATAAAATATAAATGCCCTCGAAGGACTGTCGAAAATAAATTCGAATTAAAAAGGGCTGAAGTGAAGGGGAGGTGCGAAAAGCATTCTAAAAAAGTCCTAAATTACGATTTCTACGCTATTTCAGAAAATACAAACCAAATATAAAAGTAATAGTTGCGAATCAATGGTAACAGTCTCTGATCCTACACAGGCTATATTTTATGCCGATGATTCTACCACCTGGGATTCACAGGAACAACAAACGCTCTAAAAAAGGCCTTTAAAAGCTTTCTAAATTACGTTTCTGTGGAATATTAGGAAATAACAAACCAATTTCAAAATTAATGTTGGCAAACTAATGGTGACAGTTCCTATTTCAACATAGCCCTTTATGTTGAGAGAGGTGGTAGGACTTGGAATTTGACATGATGGTTAATTTTAAGATGTAAGAAGATGGTTTCTAAAAAATTCAAAACTTCAACTGAATACTGAAATGAGCGTATTAATTGAGCATAAAAGTTTCAAAATATTTTCTAAATTATTATTTATTTAGTTTTATTTCGTTTTATTAATTTAAATCTCATTTCTGCCTTATGCAGTGTAACAATGATGTTTAATCAAACTGTGTTTTAAATAGTAATTTTTTTAAATTATTCCTAAAAGTAACAAGTACCTTTTAATAAAATACCTTTTAATAAAATAAAAATTTAGTTAGTACCTTTTAATAAAAATTAGACATATAAATATCACTTGGCATATTTCAAATATTACGCGAGCAAAGCCGCGGGATTTGCTAGTAATCTATACTCCTATTATAAAGAGGAAAAAAATGTTTATTTGTAGGAGGTAAGCTCAGGAACTACCGAACCGATTCCAAAAGTAATGGTATCAAAATGATGGTGTTAGTCCAACTTAGAACATAGGCTATATCTTATGTCGGTGCCACTACTCAAAAGGAGGTGCAGGAGCAAAAAACTTTCTAAAAATGCGATTTTTGCGTTACTGAAGGGCCTAGAAATATGAAATTTGGAATATTAGTTACTTATAAGATATAAATGTTGTCTAAGAACAGTTCTTAAACAATTCGAAATTTAAAAGGGGTGAAAATGCACAAAAAGCGTTCTAAAAAACGTTCTAAATGGAGTTTCTACATAATCTCAGGAAATACCAAACCGATTTAAAAAATATTGGTGTCAAAATGATGGTGTTAGTCCAACTTAGAACATAGGCTATATTTTATGTCGGTGCCACTAACCTAGAGGGGGTGCAGGAGCAAAAAACGTTCTAAAAAATGCGATTTTTCCGTTACTGAAGGCCCTAGAAATATGAAATTTGGAATATTAGTTACTTATAAGATATAAATGATGTCTTAGAACAGTTCTTAAACAATTCGAAATTTAAAACGGGTAAAAATGCACAAAAAGCGTTCTAAAAAACGTTCTAAACGGTAGTTTCTACATAATCTCAGGAAATACGAAACCGATTTAAAAAATATTGGTGTCAAAATGATAGTTACAACGTTTGCTCCAAGATAGGCTATGTTTTATGTCGGTGCCACTACCCCAAAGGGGGTGTAGGAGCAAAAAACGTTCTAAAAATGAGATTTATGTGTTACTGAAGGGTCTAGAAATATGAAATTTGAAGTATCAGCTACTTATTAGATATAAAGGATTTCTAAGAACACTTCTTAAACGATTCGAAATTTAAAAGGGTTGAAAATGCGCGAAAAGCGTTCTAAAAAACGTTCTAAATTGTGAGTTCTACACAATCTCAGGAAATACCAAACCGATTAAAAAAAATAATGGCGTCAAAATGATGGTGAAAACCCTTGCTACAACACAGGCTATGTTTTATGTCGGTGCCACTACCTCAAAGGGGGTGCAGGAGAAAAACGTTCTAAATTGCGGTTTTTGCGTGACGGAAGAGCCTTGAATCGTGAAATTTAGAATGGTAGTTAGTTATAAGGTATCAATGATCTCTAAGGACATTTCCTAAAAAAGTCGAAATTTAAAAGGGGGGGGGGGTGGTTAAAATGCGCAAAAGCTTTGTAAAAAAAGTTCTAAATTGCGATTTCTAGCAATCTCAGGAAATACTGAACCGATTTCAAATATAATGGTGTAAAAATGATGGGGACAGATCTTGCTTCAAGATAGACTATATTTTATATCTGTTTCCACTACCCCAGAGGAGATGCAGGAGCAAAATGAGCGAAAAGCGTTCTAAAAACGTTCTAAATGCTGATTTGTCAGCAATATCTCAGGAAGAATCAAACTGATTTCAAAAGTAATGGTAAGAAACTGATGCTGACTGCCTCTACTCTAACATAGACGCTATTTTAAGTCGGTATCACTATCACCGAGACGTTGCAGGAACAAAAAAGCGTTCCAAATTTCGATTTTTGTGATCGGTAGGGGCTAGCAACTTAAAATTAGGCAAGGTACATATTTATTACATATAAATGATCTTTAAGAACAGTTTCGAAAAAATTGGAAATTTAAAAAGGGGTGAAAATGCGCGAAAAAAAAATGTTCTAAATTGCGATTTCTACTCAATCTCAGGAAATTCCAAAGCTATTTCAAAAGTAATGGTTGCAAATCAATGGTGACAGTCCCTGCTATAACATAGGTTATATTTTATGTTGCTGTCACTACCATCTGAGGGTTGCAAAAGCAAAGCATGTTCTAATTTGCGTTTTTTGCATAACTGAAGGGTCTAACACTTTGAAGTATGGCATGGTATTTACTTACAAGATGCAACTGCTTTCTAAGAACTGTCGAAAGAAAATTTCAAATTTAAAAAGATGAAGTGAGCGAAAAGCGTTATAAATTACAATTTTTATGTAATCTTATCAAATACCAAACCGATTAAAAAAATAATGATGACAAATTGTTGGTGATAGAACCTGCTCAAACATAAGCTATATTTTATGTCTGTGCCACTACCACCAGAGTGTTGCAGTAGCTAAAAACTTTCTAAATTGCGATTTCTGTGATACTGAAAAGGCTAGAAACTTTAAACATGGCATGGTAGTTACTTATAAAATATAAATGCCCTCGAAGGACTGTCGAAAAAAAATTCGAATTAAAAAGGGGTGAAGTGAAGTGGAGGTGCAAAAAGCATTCTAAAAAAGTCCTAAATTACGATTTCTACGCAATTTCAGGGAATATAAACCAAATATAAAAGTAATAGTTGCGAATCAATGGTAACAGTCTCTGATCCCACACAGGCTATATTTTATGCCGTTGATTCTACCACCTGGGGTTCACAGGAACAACAAACGCTCTAAAAAAGGCCTTTAAAAAAGCTTTCTAAATTACGTTTCTGTGGAATATTAGGAAATAACAAACCAATTTCAAAATTAATGTTGGCAAATTAATGGTGACAGTTCCTATTTCAACATAGCCCTTTATATTGAGAGAGGTGGTAGGACTTGGAATTTGACATGATGGTTAATTTTAAGATGTAAGAAGGTGGTTTCTAAAAAATTCAAAACTTCAAATGAATACTGAAATGAGCGTATTAATTGAGCATAAAAGTTTCAAAATATTTTCTTAATTATTATTTATTTAGTTTTATTTCGTTTTATTAATTTAAGTCTCATTTCTGCCTTATGCAGTGTAACAATGATGTTTAATCAAACTGTGTTTTTTAAATTGTAATTTTTTTAATTATTCCTAAAAGTAATAAGTACCTTTTAATAAAATAAAAATTTAGTTAGTAACTTTTAATAAAAATTAGACACATAAATATCACTTGACATATTTCAAATATTACGCGAGCAAAGACGCGGGGTTTGCTAGTAATATTATAAAGAGGTAAAAATTGTTTATTTGTAGGAGATAAGCTCTGGAACTACCGAACCGATTCCAAATATAATGGTATCAAAATGATGGTGTTAGTCCAACTTAGAACATAGGCTATATCTTATGTCCGTGCCACTGGCCAAAAGGTGGTGCAGGAGCAAAAAACGTTCTAAAAATGCGATTTTTGTGTTACTGAAGGGCCTAGAAACATGAAATTTGGAATGGTAGTTACTTATAAGATACTAATGATCTCTAAGGACATTTCTTAAAAAAATCGAAATTAAAAAGGGGTGAAAATGCACGAAAAGCGTTCTAAAAAACGTTCTAAAACGCGATTTTTACGCAATCTCAAGAAGTACCAAAACGATTTCAAAAATAATGGCGTCAAAATGATGGTGAAAACCCTTGCTCCAATATAGGCTACATTTCATGTCGGTATCACTAGCCCTAAAGGGGTTGCAAGAGCAAAAAAAAAAAAAAAAAACGCTCGAAATTGCGATTTTTGTGTTACTGAAGGGCCCGGATACATGGAATTTGGAATGGTAGTTACTTATAAGCTATAAATGATCTCTAAGAACATTTCTTAAAAAATTCAAAATTTAAAAGGGGAGAAATTGCGCGAAAAGAGTTCTAAAAAACGTTCTAAATAGCGATTTCTACGGAATCTCAGAAAGTACCCAACCTATTTCAAAAGTAATGGTTGAAAATTGATGACGACAGCCCTTGCTCCAACATAAGCTCTATTTCATGTCAGTGTCACTACCACCTAGGGGTTGCAGAAGCAAAAAAAAGTTTTAAATTGCAATTTTTTGTGTTACTGAAGGGCATAGAATCTTGAAATTAGGCAGGGCAGTTATTTATAAGATACAAATGATTTCTAAGAACATTTCCTAAAAAATCGAAATTTAAAAGGAGTGAAAATGATCGAAAAGCGTTCTAAAAAACTTTCTAAATTGCGTATAAATTGGAAATTGATAATGACAGCCCTTGCTCCAATATAGGATCTATTCATAAAAAGTGGGGGAGGATTGTACTTTGTGCCAATATATTAAGAAAAAGAAACAACGTATAAGGGCACAAATAAAATGTGTTTAAAAGCATACAGCTGTTTCAAAACCTCTAAGGTTTCCTCATCAGTGCTTAAAATAAAAGTTAAATTAAAACTAAAACATTGTGTAAAAAGGGGGGGGGGGAGGTGGACAGAGAGTCAGAAAAGCATACCTTTCAGCTCTACTGCCAACGGTGAAATGCGACATACGGCTGACAAACAGGTACGGAGTTGATCTCACGCGCATATTCAGGGAGACCAATCAAAATAATCCAATTGCTCTGGAAGAGTCCAAACTTAGAAGAAAAAGGGGGGAGGGAGTGGAGAGAATTATAGAAAATTAAACGATATCTTTGAAAAATTTGGCGTACTGTATAAATCGTTAACTAAACTGTTTAATTTTTCCATACGTGATAAGCTTCCCAGAAGTCCATATCATAGATTGAAGTACATTTCTGTATTATGGAGGCTTCAGAAAATTTAAAATTATGGTTTTTGGACCAGCAGTGGTTGGCAATAGCGGAACGTTTAATATCACAATTTTTAACGCAAGTTTTATGCTACTCCAAACGGATCTTAAAGGCACGCTTCCTTTGACCAATGTACATTTTGTTGCATTTGCAAGATACCCTGTAAATACCCCAATTTGAAAAACTATCAATAGGATGTTTCAGATTTGTGAATTGAATTTTATTAAAAGGAGTATAAACTACTTTAAAGTCAAATTTTGACAAGATTTTAGAAATTTGATGGCTTATTTTTGGAAAATATGGGAGTATAATTAAATTTTCATTACCGACAGTATTAGCCCTGGGTTTTGTACGTTTACTTAGTTATGAATGGAATCAACGATTTCAGCTGTAAAATCTCGATCAATGGCAATGGATTTAATGTCGTCTAATTCTGTTTTTAGTAAACTGTCGGAAGAACAAATATTTAAAGCCCTGTAAACATAACTGTTAAAGGCAGCCAACTTTTGATTAGGTGGATTCGATGAAAGGCGATGTGGGGGTAAGGATACTGCGAATGGTTTACGGTAAACAGTAGTGTGAAACAAATTATTTTCGCGGGAAAACATAACATCAAGAAAGGGCAAACGACTGTTATTTTCGAGTTCGAAAGTGAACGGAATATGTTCATCTATAGAATTCATAATATCGAGAATATTAGTAAGATTAAGATCATCAGAGTTCAATAATGCAAAGCAGTCATCGACATAGCGGATGTAAAATGGTTGGTTGGTTGGTTGTATTTATGACGGCCAATTATCTGCACAAGGGATATAGGCCCTGGGGGGAGTGCCCTTCGTGGGGGTCTTTCTAAGGGAACGTAACCCGCATTAACGCTTGGAAATCCAAGGTTCAAAGAAAACCACGAAAACTCCGAATGATTAGGCCGACGGGCGCGATTGGGATCGAACCCAGCACCTCCCGTCTACCAGCTTCGAGAGCAGAACCTCTCAGCCACTAGTGGGGCGATGGAAAATGGAAAGGATAATATCTTGAAAAGGTTTGATTCGTAATAGTGCATGTAAATATCACTGAGGATGGGTCTGAGGGGGGAGCCCATGGACAAACCATCAGTCATGCAATAAAAATTACCATTAAAAACGAATGTGTTTTGCGATAAACAAATGCTAGAAAGATGTATAAGCTCATCAATTTCGTAATATGAATAATGAAATTCTTGTAGGCGTAATTTAAGAAAATTTAAAGAACCTTGAACTGGTACGTTAGTAAATAGTGATTTATCGTCGAATGAAACCATACTATTGTTTTGAGTACCACTGAAGCTACGAAGTTTATTAACAACTCATAAGCGTTCCTGCCAGTGTAGGTATTGTTAGAGAGCAGGGGGGAGAAAATAGAGGTCAGATATTTCGCTAATTTATAGGAAGAGGTACCAATGTTCGAAACTATTGGTCTGAAAGGAATGCCTTGTTTATGGACTTTTGGGAGCGTATAAAATCTTGTGCAGTGTGACACTGAAGGAATGAGGGATAATTTAACGTTGTTGGAAATGAGAGGAGTGCGCTCGATAGCCGATTTTATAGTTTTCAGTTCTTTTTGAGAAGGATCAGATTTAATCTTTTTATAAGGACACTCGTCTATCAAGTCTTGTGTTTTGGATAGGTAATCAGACATGTCCATAACAACAATCTGGCCACCCTTATCGGCCTTGCTGATAACTATGTCAGTATTAGATATTAGATTTTTTATGCAACTCGATGCAACGGCTCAATAATAACCTTCCTAAATCCAATATCAGCAAAGCTGCATCGAGTTGCATAAAAAATCTAAAATCTAATACTGACATAGTTATCAGCAAGGCTGATAAGGGTGGCCAGATTGTTGTTATGGACAAGTCTGATTACCTATCCAAAACACAAGACTTGATAGACGAGTGTCCTTATAAAAAGATTAAATCTGATCCTTCTCAAAAAGAATTGAAAGCTATAAAATCGGCTATCGAGCGCACTCCTCTCATTTCCAACAACGTTAAATTATCCCTCATTCCTTCAGTGTCACACTGCGCAAGATTTTATACACTCCCAAAGGTCCACAAACAGGGCATTCCTTTCAGAACAATAGTTTCGAACATTGGTACCTCTTTCTATAAATTAGCGAAATATCTGACCTCTATTTTCTCCCCCCTGCTCTCTAACAATATCTACACTTGCAGGAACTCTTATGAGTTTGTTAATAAACTTCGTAGCTTCAGTGGTACTCAAAACAATAGTATGGTTTCATTCGACGTTAAATCACTATTTACTAACGTACCGGTTCAAGGTGCTTTAAATTGTCTTAAATTACGCCTACAAGAATTTCATTAATCATATTACGAAATTGATGAGCTTATACATCTTACTAGCATTTGTTTATCGCAAAACACATTCGTTTTTAATGGTAATTTTTATTGCCAGACTGATGGTTTGTCCATGGGCTCCCCCCTCAGCCCCATCCTCAGTGATATTTACATGCACTATTACGAATCAAACCTTTTCAAGATATTATCCTTTCCATTTTACATCCGCTATGTCGATGACTGCTTTGCATTATTGAACTCTGATGATCTTAATCTTGCTAATATTCTCGATATTATGAATTCTATAGATGAACATATTCAGTTCACTTTCGAACTCGAAAATAACAGTCGTTTGCCCTTTTTTGATGTTATGTTTTTCCGCGAAAATAATTTGTTTCACACTACTGTTTACCGTAAATCATTCGCCGTATCCTTACCCCCACCAGTGGCTGAGAGGTTCTGCTCTCGAAACTGGTAGACGGGAAGTGCTGGGTTCGATCCCAATCGCGCCCGTCGGCCTAATCGTTCGGAGTTTTCGTGGTTTTCTTCGAACCATGGATTTCCATGCGTTAATACGGGTTAGGTTCCCTTAGAAAGACCCCCACGAAGGGCACTCCCCCTCGGGCCTATATCCCTAGTGTAGATAATCGGCCGTCACAAAATCAACCAACCAACCAACCTTACCCCCACATCGCCTTTCATCCCATCCACCTAATCAAAAGTTGGCTGCCTTTAACAGTTATGTTTACAGGGCTTTAAATATTTGTTCTTCCGACAGTTTACTAAAAACAGAATTAGACTACATTAAATCCATTGCCATTGATCGAGGTTTTACAGCTGAAATCGTCGATTCCATTCATAAGAAACTAAGTAAACGTACAAAACCCAGGGCTAATACTGTCGGTAATGAAAATTTAATTATACTCCCATATTTTCCGAAAATAAGCCATCAAATTTCTAAAATCTTGTCAAAATTTGACTTTAAAGTAGTTTATACTTCTTTTAATAAAATTCAATTCACAAATCTGAAACATCCTATTGATAGTTTTTCAAATTGGGGTATTTACAGGGTATCTTGCGAATGCAACAAAATGCACATTGGTCAAACGAAGCGTGCTTATAAGATTCGTTTGGGGGAGCATAAAACTTGCGTTAAAAATTGTGATATTAAACGTTCCGCTATTGCCAACCACTGCTGGTCCAACAACCATAATTTTAAATTTTCCGAAGCCTCCATAATACAGAAATGTACTTCAATCTATGATCTGGACTTCTGGGAAGCTTATCACATATGGAAAAATTCAAACAGTTTAGTTAACGATTTATCCAGTACACCAAATTTTTCAAAGATATCGTTTAATTTTCTATAATTCTCTCCACTCCCTCCCCCCCTTTTCTCCTTCTAAGTTTGGACTCTTCCAGAGCAATTGGATGATTTTGATTGGTCTCCCTGAATATGCGCGTGAGATCAACTCCGTAGCTGTTTGTCAGCCATATGTCGCATTTCACCGTTGGCAGTAGAGCTGAAAGGTACGCTTTTCTGACTCTCTGTCCACCTCCCCCCCCCCCTTTTTACACAATGTTTTAGTTTTAATTTAACTTTTATTTTAAGCACTGATGAGGAAACCTTAGAGGTTTTGAAACAGCTGTATGCTTTTAAACACATTTTATTTGTGCCCTTATACGTTGTTTCTTTTCCTTAATAGGATCTATTTCATGTCGGCGTCACTACCACCTTGCGATTGCATTTTAAAATACGTTCAAATTGTGATTTTTGTGATACTGAAGGGGCTAGCAACTTGAAATTTGGCATGGTAATTACTTATGAGATGTAAATACTCTCATATAAGTGTTCCTTAAAAATTTGAAATTTAAAAGGGGTGAAAATGAACGAAAAGCGTTCTAAAAACGTTCTAAATAGCGATTTCTACGCAATCTCAGGAAATATAAACCGATTTCAGAAATAATGGTTTCAAATTGTTGGTGACAGTCCCCGCTCCAACATAGCCTATATTTTACATTGTTGTCACTACCACTTGGGGGTTACAGGAGCAAAAAATATTCTAAATAGCGTTTTTTGTGTTATTGAGGAGGTCTAACAATTTAAATTTGGAATGGTAATTACTTCAAAGATGCAAATACTTTCTAAGAATTGTCGAAAGAAAATTCCAAATTTAAAAGGATGAAGTGAGCGAAAAGCGTTCCATAAGCGTTCTAAATTACGATTTTTATGCAATCGTATGAAATACGGAACCGATTTCAAACATAATGGTTGCAAATTGATGGTGATAGAACCTACTCAAACATAAGCTATATTTTATGTCGAGTTGCAGGAGCAAAAAACTTTCTAAATTGCGATTTCTGCGGTACTGAAGAGGCTAGAAACTTTAAATATAGCACGGTAGTTACTTATAAAATATAAATGTCCTCTAAGAATAGTCGAAAATAAAGTCGAAATTAAAAAGGTTTGAAGCGAAGGGAAGGAACGAAAAGCATTCTAAAAGATTCCTAAATTACGATTTCAATGGAATCTCAGGGAGTAATAAACAGATTACAGAAGTTATTGGTTGCGAATCAAGAGTGATAGTCCCTGATCCTATACGGGCTATATTTTATGGCGGTGTCAATACCACCTGGTTGACAGGAACAATAAGAAAGCCTTTAAAACATCTTAATTCCGTTTTCTATAGAATATTAGGAAATACCAACCGATTTCAACGTTAATGTTGACAAATTGATGGTGACATTCTCTGTTTCAACATTTTTTGAGACATTCTATTTCAACTCTGTTTCGGCATTTTATGTTGCTGCCACTAACACCAGAGAGGTGGCAGACTGTTAGACAAGAAGCTTGGAATTTGACATGATGGTTAATTTTAAGATGTAAATGTGTTAAGATGGTTTCTAAAAAATTGAAAACTTCAAATGAATACTGAAATGAGCATAAAAGTCTCAATATAATTTCTAAATTATCATTTAATTGGAATTAGTTTTGGTTCTTCTTATTAATTAAAATCTCATTTCAGTCAATTGCACTTTTATAATGAAGTTTAGTTAAACTGTGGCGTGGCTTAATTTGTAATTTTTAAATTATTTCAAAAAGTGTTCTTCTAATAAAAAATAGTCATACAAATATCACTTGGCATATTTCAACTATTACGCGAGCAAAGCCGCGGGGTTTGCTAGTAAGTGTATAAATAGTAAATATATATCTGTTAAAAGGTTTCAAGATCATTGAAAACTATTTTTTTATTGAAATACAAAATAGGCAAACTATTTTTTTTTGTAGTTAGATAGAATCAAGTTTCGAATGTTTAAAGTGAAACGTTGTTGTATTAAATGTTGTATCTTTTGGTAAATGTAATCATAATGTAAATTAATATTTTTATACTATTTAGAAAATTTACTGTGTCTAATTAGATCGGACAGAACAATTTCTAGCGAAGTCCAAACCACTGCTCACTCACACGACAAGCAGCTATGACATTTGGATAGGGTTCTCCCGCCAAAAATGTGAATATAATGCTGTAATTTTTCAAAATCAATTTCGTAGGTTTTTGAAGAAATTTTTAAACTTTTTTTCAATATTTTATACTTATTATTGACAAATTTGTATTTTTAAATGCTTTCTTAAAGAAAAAAATTCTAATAGTCCGATAAGTGGTTCAGAAAATTGCATTTTCAGAAAGTTAAAAGTCTCAAACTTCCTAATATAGGCCTTTAAAATGCACCAGGTCTCAATGGCAGGTGCGAGAAGCACCAAAGAGTTCCCTTGTAAGCTCAGAAATTTTAAGACTTTCTTCGTATTTCGTACTACTTTCGAGATAAGTAGCTAATTCTGCCGTTTGTCACTAAATGACGTTGCAAGTGATCTCATCTCTTGGCCCATTGCCTCTTTACTGTACCTAAATACAAGGTTCAGGACTATAACTGTCGTCGTTCTGGAGATAACTCGGTTAATAACACTTTAGAGGGCACCCTTGTATGTGCATACATGGGGGTATGTATGGACGTACATACAAAGGAAGACAAAGGCAGGAGAAAGAAAAGATACAAATATGATATACACAGGTATACTTGCATGTGTATGCCTGTATGATAACTCTTTTTGCTACAACACAAACCATACAATGATACATGTACTTTTTAAAAACATTCTACAAGAATAACCAAAGAATAAAATTCGAGTAAACTTTCGATTATGTCTGTTTACTTTCTATATCTACTGTTAAATAGAATTCAAAAGTTTCACTCTAGCTATAAGATATAGTGTTCCATTGATTAAATTCAGAAAATAATCTATTTCTGTCTAATGTTTCAAGAAAAATGTCAGACACTTTCCATTTTTTGAACAAAGTAGAAAAATAAACAAATGCAGATAAAAATCTAAAATATTACACTTCATTTCTATTTTATTCTGAGTTAAATGGAAATTATATCGCTTAACCTATTCTTTAAAGTAATATACAGGGAAAGAGAAGTTGATGTATTTTCGAATTTTCTCAACTCGTGTAATTGGATATTTCAATTCTCAAACGTGATTGTCTCAATAATATTTTTTCCATTCATCTTCTACTTTTTTACATTGTTAAAAAATTTACAAATCACAAATTTTATTTCATGCTTAGGTGATAATATTTATATTAAGAATTGCTGATAACACTGTTCAACAACGAAATTGCATCTGAAGTGAAACTGTGCTCTTCTGTATGAAATTAACTCACTGAACAGGAATATCACCATGAAAACCCTTCATTGGCTCTTGTTTTGGATATATAGGTGTGCAAAGTTAAGATTTTATTTTAGGTATTTTTAAATTAATATTTAAAAAAAATATGAAATGTAACCCTTACCTTTTTCAACAGATACCGATTTCTAGAAGCTTCAAATACTTCAGATCCTTCCATCAGCTGGTTTTTACGTTATGTTTAAAAAATTACCCGCATAGCAGTTTGTTTTGGGACAATATGAAAAACCATTTAATATTAGGAGTTCTTAATGTTATATACCCTAAACTGTTTAACTAAATAATTTCCTATTTCGTATATAAACATAAAATTTATCGAAAAATCCAAATATGATGTCAATTTAGGTTTTAACTGATGTCAAATTTAGGTAATACTGAAAATATAGTTTGTTCCCATTTCAATAGAGATTTTACGGATTTTGGGGCAAAAGGAGATATGAGCGGTGATGAGCTTATAAACGACCTGCTACAAAATTATCAGCAACTGGGTTTCAACGTGTCCCTAAAAATTCACATTCTTCACTTGCATCTCGATTTTTTCCCTGCAAACTGCAGTGTTGTGCACGACGAACATCGGTAAAGTGTTCACCAAGACATATCAACAATAGAAAAACATACGAGGGGCGATGAAATGCGTCAATGTTAGCAGACTACTGCTGGAACTTGAGTAGAGATGCCCTGAAAATCAACACAAAAGACAAATGATGTAGAAAAGGACTTTTCGATTGATGTTAGGTTAATGTTTTCATATTTTCCGTAAATTCTTAATTTCATATAAAATGTTAAAAAATATATAAATAATTTGATGTTTTTTTTTAATAAATAGTTTATGTTCTGTGAACTTAAAATCATATTTTTTCACGCTAGCCATATTTTTACACATTAGCTACCATTAAAATTTTAATCTTTAATTCATATTCTGTGACCCCAAATTAGTATTAAAATATCTCGTTTATTTAACCCTTTGAGGGGCACCGGTATATATTATATATCGCCTACGATTAATGAAGTTTTACGCCAGGAAAATTTCATTAAATTTTACTTTTCTAACTTTGGTGGAAAAAAGACGTAAAATTGCTTTTACTTATTTTGAAATAGAATATTTCAAAGATTCCGGTATGAGTTCAACATTTCAGGAACACAATCACTGGCCTCTCAAGGGGTTAAAAGGAAAAAAAAAAGGTTTATTTTGTAGACCAGAGTAATACTTACCGTAATTTCCGGTGTATAGTCCGCAGATCAAACAATTCAGTTTGGACCCAGAAATTTTATTCAGTATTTGAAGACCAATATTTACCGTCATCTAAAAAGTTATATTTTATTTTTTTTAATTTCTGGGTCGAAACACGATTGTTTGATCCGCGGGCTATACACCGGAAATTACGGTAATCAAAATAGCCTTTTTAGAAAATAGATCATTTCAAACACAACTTTGTTTAAACAAGAATCTTCCTTTTAAAATAAAGAAATATTAAACCCTGCTTAAGTTATATATATATATAACCATTATATAATTACAATTCATCATCTATTTCCAATTATTAAAATTAATAAATTTAGCTTCAATACATAACACTGACATTATACAAAATAAAGATGGAACCTATAACTTGTAATACAAAATCAAGCACAATACCACTAATTCACTAGCACGTTGTAGATGATTAATCCATGTGTGTATATTACATACTCTAATTTTTATATTTAACCCTAGAACTACCGGAAATTTTACTCAAGTTTTATAAAAACATTCTATACCAGAATTTTTACTTAAAACTATTTAATTTGTTTATTTAACTTATTATTGTCTGATTTATACATTTAGTTTGTTTTGAAGAAATTTCTGGTTTGAATAAATATTTTGAATGTACATGTCGGGTCCATTGGACCCTTCTGGTAGACAGAGGGTTAAGAGAACATGGATAAATATTATCTCTAAGAAATTAAAGGCGTGGTATTTAAAGTGTTTCTTTTCCATGTTTCTTTAGTTTGAATGTTGTTTTCCCATTCTTTCAAAACTGATTTTATTCTCATTTAAGGAGACACAAAAGTTTGAAATGAGTAAAAATTGACTTAAGTTTGTAACTAAATTAGCCTATTACTTAGTTGTTACTTTTTTTTTTTTTCTATATGTTTTATAGAAGTACTGAACTTTTGCTAAATAGTAAAAAACATCAAGAAAAGTTTTAATAGTGTACGACGAAATTAATCATGCAAAAGTAGTTTTGAAACGATTTTGAAGTTCAGTTTCCATGTTTTTGAGTCAGCATTCCTTTTTCATACTGTTTATTACGCTCTCTCGATTATACCCGAAACAAACAAAACTTTAAAAAAAAGAAAAAAATTATAAGAAAAATTTCAAAATCCATAAATAATTATAATATTTTCTGTTAGAACTTGGAATCTTTTTTTTCAGGTATACTGTGTAGAGGAAGTCCAGTAGCGCAGTAGTCAGCGCGCTTGTCTACCACGCTACAGATCGCGAGTTCGGCTCCCGGCTGGGCAAGGTTCACTCAACATTTCATCCCTTCGGGGTCGATAAAATGAGTACCAATCTTGCTTGGAAACTAAGCACAGAGGGTCTCGCGCTGGGCTGACCACCTGGCCGGGGATCATACCGCATAGCACCTCGGGGCCCAGAGTCAAGTAAACAGAGTTGGGCGCTGTAGGCCCTGATCCTTCATGGATCGTACAGCCACAGGTTTAGTTTTTTTTATAATGTATAGAAAATTCATTTTCATTTTCCTTTATTTAAAAGACTAAACGACACCAAAATTATACAACCTGGACGTGTAGAAAACCTAGCAACTTGGAAATGGTGGCAAAACTGGTTTTATAAGATTAAATTTTTCGTATTTTTAATTTATTACTTTCCACCTTAAAAAAATTTATCTACTATTTCCCATTTCTAAAATTTCGCTATTAGCTTTTCCTTATTAGCCACCTTAATTAGCTTTTAAGTTAGCTTTTTCGTATTAAAAATTCTTCCATTTCAAATAATCTTTTTCTTTCCTAAGCCTTGTTTTTTATTTTGCCGGGTATGCGTTGCAAGATTTTCACAACGCTTTCATTAATTTATTAAATCTGATTTTACATACGCGGTTGAGTATAGTTACCGTCAAGTTAGCCTATTAAGGCGGTTCTTAACTCCCCTGCTCAACAACGCGAAACTTTCTGACACACTTTCTGACTCATTTTTAAGCGTAAAGGCATAAAATTTGCAGCCCTGACTATGGAAGGGATTTGGGATAGAAATGAATTTCCATTTTTTGATAAAATTACTTATCGAGTTATAAGCAATTATGGTTACGTGACTATCAATTTTTCTCTTTTCTCGACTGTCGCATCCGGAAATTTGGTTCAAAACGCCAACTTTAACTGTATTTTCTGAAAGATCTTTTGCGCTTACCGAAAAATAGTAAACGTCTTTCGATTACAAAATTTATAAAGATGAACACCTGCAAATTTCATGCATTTCCGAACAAAAATGCATTAAAAAACATCTCAGAAAGTAGTCCTACTTAATTAGAGACCAGCCTTACGGTTTGAGAACAGTTTAACGGTTTTTACTTCTTTCGTTATTCTTACGCTCCCAACAATAAAACAGAATGCACACATACTCAAACGAGTACTTTTGCTTGCTCATTCTTTGCTTTCAAAATGCATACAGGTAATCAAATATCCCCTGGAAGAAAAATGCTTATTATCTTGGAGCTCGTAGTTATTTCGTCCACTTTAATATGTGTTGGAGTTTGTACCCAATTTTATATTGAATTTGTATACTAAATAAACTGTTATAAGTTTAGTTAATTCGTCAGTATATATGCCTTGTTTAAATAGCAAATCTGAAAAATTAAAAAAACGACTGACAATCTGTCATACTTACACATCCTCTGTGTAATACTGTATGGTAACTGGTACTTTTAACTGATGATCTTTGATAGGCAGGTTTTCGCAAGTTGAAATGCCTTCGCGTCGTTTTGTCCATCTTTCCAATACCTTTTCTCGATTTATCCTTTACGCCCACACATTGCCGGTTCTTTCCCTCAGTTTTACGATTACCTCGCATGTTGCGAAACCTCTGCGTACGGCTGCATACGAGGGGGTTTAGTGCTGATATTTCATATTTTGGCAGTTTACGTTATCCAAATTTTTCGGAAAATGTATGGCGCTGCACAATGGATAAACCGATTATATGCATTGTGTTTAACACGTTCACGCCGGCGTGAATCACCGTTGGGTCACGCTTGTCTGCCCCATCGGGTGGCGTGCATCACCGGTGGGTCACACTCCACTGTTAAATAGAAGGCGTGCACTACAGGTGGGTCACACTTGAATATTCGAAAATTCAGTAGTAAAAACAATGCAATATTAAACCTTATACATTCACGCTAATTCTCGTTTTCATTCAAAAGATATCATTGACTAAGGGCGTGGCTTCTTCCTTACAGAAAATGCATTTATATCATGTTGTCCATATTTCTTTAGATTTTAAGACATTTTAAATTAAATTCGTGCATAAGCAGTCAATAAAATCATGTCTCTAAGTAATTTGCTTACTCTTTACGAACTTTCAGACATTCACAATCAACTCTGTTTGTTATATTCGAGTTCAGTTTAATAAATATGAGATAGGCGTGTCATTGCATTCAGTGTTTGAATAAGAAAAGTACCGCGCCGCCAGATGAAGCAAAACCTCAATTCGAGCGCCACCTCACAGCGAAAAACATGAATATAAGCGCCGGCGTGAACGTGTTAAATACAATTTTGGTTGCTGTATACAGCAATAGCTTTTCCACTATATATGATCTGAAGTTTTCTTCTACCTGGCGCAACTAATTATTAGTTTCCTAGATTATAATTGATTTTTTATCATGCTACTTCTTTATACAAGATTTTAAGTTTAGACTGTTAAGGTGTTTGCCTTGGATTTTAATTAAAATTATAAGAAGGTACAAATTGTGTGGACTCTTACTTGCTAGACTTACTTACCACTACGTTTTATAAATGATCTGGTCCAAGTTTCCTATCGTCGATTGTTATTGCAAGAACTCTTAATAGCAAATAAATACCTCAAACATTGTATAATAGTAGAATAAAGTTTAGGAAGACCTTATATTAAAAATATTAAAATTACCTGGAAACCACAAAGTGGAACGTTAGCTCCACAATTACGCAAAATATACCGTGTTATTGCGGCAAAATAAATGGCCCTGAAATTTCTCATCTTATGATAAAAGCATTAAAGCTATTTTCAAATCCAAAGAAGCGACTTCCTGACGCATTTCTGAATTCATTTTTGTTCAGAAATGCATAAAAGTGACAGGTGTTCTTATTGAAAAACTATGTAATTGAACAGCATTTTCCAGTTTTTGGTAAAGACAAAAGATATGTCATAATATATTGTCAAAGTGGGCATTTTTAACAGAAATCCCGAAGCAGCAGCGCAAGCAAGGGAAAAAAATGTATCGTCACGTGACCAGAAGCACTCGATAACTAATTCATTTATCAAAAAATGAAAAATGTTATTCGATTCCAAATCGCTTCAATAGTCAGACCTGCCAGTTATACGTTTGAGTCAGAAAGTTTTCCGATGTTGCGCAGGGAATTTGAGAGTCACCTTAAATGGTACTTCCGAGAAGCTCTTAAAAGTCTAAGTTTATGAACCGAAGTTACAATGAATCTGTAAATGGGTAACGGCGATAAAATTTCTCCAACAGGGGTGCACCGTGTCCCTGAAGAGGAGGTGGTAGTGAATTTATTCCATTTTCTATTACAATGTATATAATTGTAATCTATTACAATGTATACGATGTATTACAATGTATATAGAGAGTATATCAAAACTGATAGAACTGTAAAAAGGAATAATACATTTCAAGACAAACAATTTATGCATCAGAAACAATCACCGCTGTCTGTTTATTTAATGAAATATGAAACATACGTATAGCTGCCAATCTTCCAGTTTTTTCCAAGTTAAATGAACATATCCTGAACCAAAAATTTTGCTTAATTGATCAAATCAAATAAGTACCACATAAGAACAACATACATTTTATAAAATAAATTTTCTATTTAAAAGCATGTTTGATTTTAAAAATATTGAAAGATTCCAATTTACAGCCACTATACACGTCTAGATAACACTCAGATAGAGGATTCAAAATTCGGAACATAGCTGACAGTGCATGATGTGTCATGGACTGAACTGCAGTGCAATTATAACGTTTCCTTGGTATCATGATATTTTAACCCTTTCCGGCACACTGTGCCCGGGTCGGGATACCTAATTTTAATTCCAAACTTACGATCGCCACCAAGAATATTTTAGTAAAATTTTGCTTTTACAATGAATAGGTAAAATAACATGTTTTTAATTTCTAAAAAAGTCGTTTTAAAATTTCGGTGTCAGTTAATCATTTCTTCATTTTACAACGAAAATTGCCCATGCCGGAAAGGGTTAAAGAACGGAAGTTTATCATTAAAATCAAAAATCGGTTGACCAAAATATTTTATCCTCATTATTGTAATAGTTAGGCACGAAAATAGCTGGCAACGATTTCCGCAAGACTGTGTTTAAGAGCAACAATCAAGTGCTCAAAAATAAATACTACAACAAGCTTACCAGCTCGGCGTTGATCGCGCCCTGCGCAGTCCAAGTCTGTCGAAAAAAACCATGCCACAGTCTAATGAGAAAAAATCGAGCCAAAAAAGGGCCACGGGCCGCTCCGGGTGCAGACAATTGGCCGCACGCGACAAGAACAACAACAGAATATGAAATGACAAAAACTAAAATTTAAATCGCACCCCTAAATTATTGAAACAACAATCGCAAAAATAAACATTTCGTTGAAAAGCGCATATTATTTAAAATACACAATCGTAATAAAATATGAAATCAAAAAAAATCTTTTAAAATAAAACCCCCGCTGATGGAGAAATATGAACTTTAATTTTCTTTTAGCGTACTCTTTTTCAAGGAAGTTTTCGCCACAGCAAAAGGGTTTAGCTAAAAATGGATTATCATATTAAATCTAACGTAGGGAAATTTTCTTTGTATCTTCATTGGAATCGTCAAAAATTCCATGTTCTCTTAATCTGTTTAAAAATATGCATAAATTTAGAATGCTAACATTTTTTGATTTTCTTAAACGATTCTCGAGGTTTTTTTTTTTTTTTTTTTTTTTTTTTTCCATTTGGGGATTTAAAATATAGCATCATAGTAAGCATCGTTGGATGTTTTCGTATATTTAAAATATGTCATCGGGAAAATATTTTTAACTCCATTTTTCTGTGTCTAAAAGGATGTCTCTTTTTTTCACATTTCTTAAGAGTTTTCTAAAATATATACTTAATTTTATATATAGTGTTAAAATCTTACTCACAGTTCGTCAGCTTTTAAGACATAAAATATTAAATGAAGCATTAGTCCAGGCAATAGGGAATTTTACCTAGAAAAATTAATGGTAGTTCTGGAAATCAGCTTACTTTATGTTTTTTGGGTCGTTGAATCCGAATTTGTAACTTCCCACCAAAATTTCCCCCGGCAACTACCCCAAATTTTGGTAAAAAGCCCCCCAAAAAAGGTTTTTATTAAAAAAATCAACTTTTTTATTGTTTTAAGAGAAAAGTATCTAGAAATTCAGAAAGTGGACAAAATTTTCAACAAATTAGATATATGACATTATGACTTAGGATGAAGGGGAAGGGGGGATCTGCCTCGGAACATGCGCGCGGTGCTGCGTGGACTAAGTTGCGCAATTCCACTTAACCACTCACACGTTTACATTCGCCCTCCCATCTCCCCTCCGAACTTTCCTTATAAGGTTTACTTTAAGTTTTTTGGGTCGCTGAATCCGAATTTTTAACTTACCCCCAAAATCCCCCCCCCCCCCCGAAAACCCCCTAAAATAGTTGTTATTAACTTAAATTTTTTATTGTTTTAGGGGAAAAGTATTACAAAATTCAGAAACTAGACAAAATTTGCAACAAATAGGATACATGACATTATGACGTAGGATAAACGGGAAGAGAGGGGGCTGCCTCGGAACATTCCCCGCGCGCTTTTCTCAAAAACCAAATTTTTTCAAAAAATCAATTTTTTGGGGGGGTTGCCGGGTGCAATTTTGGTATTAAGTTACAAATTCAGATTCAGCGACCCAAAAAACATAAAGTGAGTCGAAATCCAGAACTATTATTAATTTTTCCAGGTAAAATCCCCTATTGCCTGGACTTCATGACTTAGTGCACGTAGCGCCGCAGTGCGTGTTCAGAGGCATCCCTCCCCCTCCCCGTTCATCCTACGTCATAATGTCATATATCCTATTTGTTGCAAATTTTGTCTAGTTTCTGAATTTCGTAATGCTTTTTCCTAAAACAATAAAAAATTTAAGTTAAAAACAACTATTTGGGGAGGCTTTCGGGAAAGGGGGATTTTGGGGGGAAGTTAAAAATTCGGATTCAACGACCCAAAAAAACTTAAAGTAAACCTTATAGAGAAAGTTCGGAGGGGAGATGGGATGGCGAATGTAAACGTGTGAGTGGTTATGTTGAATTGTGCAACTTAGTTCACGCAGCACCGCGCGCATGTTCCGAGGCAGATCCCCCCTTCCCCTTCATCCTAAGTCATAATGTCATATATCTAATTTGTTGCAAATTTTTTCTACTTTCTGAATTTCTAGATACTTTTTCCCTAAAACAATAAAAAAATTGATTTTATTAATAAAAACCTTTTTGGGGGGGGCATTTTACCAAAATTTGGGGGGGTTGCCGGGGGAAATTTTGGTGGGAAGTTACAAATTCGGATTCAGCGACCCAAAAAACATATAGTAAGCCTTTTTCCAGAACTACCATGAATTTTGCTAGGTAGAGCCCCTATACGGTCTCTATTGCCTGGACTACATAGATTTTAGAAATAATTTGAGAACTAAGAAAAAAGGAGACATCCTTCAAGAAGAGTACACAAAAAACAGGAATTAAAAATATTAATTTCCGGATGAGATTTTTTAAGTATACGAATGCATTCTACATCCATAGACTTAGCATTAGTGAGGGGAATTCGGATGCTGAGTGACTAGCAGGGTTAAAAATCTTAACCCTTTCAAGGGCGATAGTTAGACGGTCTAGCCACCTAATTTTAATTTCAAAACTGACAATTGGCACCAAGAATATATTAATAAGATTTTGCGTATGTAATGAAAGTGCAAAATACGGGTTTATATTTACTAAGAAATTTGTTTAAATATTCTGGTGTCAGTCAATTATTTTATCATTTTACGAATAGAATTCTTCTGACCCTGAAAGGGTTACGGTGT
This sequence comes from Maratus speciosus, assembly GCA_963932465.1. Taxonomy (NCBI): domain Eukaryota; kingdom Metazoa; phylum Arthropoda; class Arachnida; order Araneae; family Salticidae; genus Maratus; species Maratus speciosus. The sequence continues at coordinate 479,303,865 of OZ010796.1, forward strand.
TAAATAGATATTGGCTGGCACAAAATAAAATCTTCATTTGTCGAGAAATAGGGACTTCTTAAGAAAAGTCGCAAAAAATTCAGAAATCTCTTTACAAATCCCGAATATTGAAAAGAGCGCAAAATTTACTATATTCGGCTAAAAGATTTAATTTATCTTGCTTTTATGGATGGCTCGAAAACGGCAGAAAATTTAGAAAATCGGAGAAATACGCGAACATTTACAAACAGTCTAATAAAAAATTTGAGGCTCGGGTGAACTTGGACGAATGTTTGTCCATCCGGAACTAAATATGCACATCTCTACGTGCGATAAATTTCCCTAGCCCATGACGCGCAAACACACATATACAGGGTTGCCACGCTACAGGGAATTTCCAGACTAGGAAATCCTTCGGCATCAGTACTTCCTTACTGAGAATATCTCTTTAAATTAGGTGAAATTTCGTGCAGTTAATCTAGATATATTTTTCTATAAAAAAAATACTGATATTTAGACTGGAAAATTCCCTGAAGCGTGGCAACTCTGATATACTAAAGCATCTTTCTTTTATTAGCGTGTATGAGTCGTTAGAAACTGACAAATGATTTTTATTGGACGCACAAATTTTGCAGTTTATCAGAAAGCAGTATTGAAGTATAACTTAAAAAAATAGAAAGTGATAAACTTTTTATAAAAAAATACTAACGTACAGTAAGTTTTAAAAAAATTCACGCGATGAAATATTTTTTCCACTTGCTGGCACATAATTTTGAAGAAATTCGATAATAAACGTATTGATAACTAATCGAAAGCTATTGTCAAATCGAAATAGCAGCAGCATATATTGAACCAGAAATCAAAATAAAAAATACAGATCAGCGTCCGTGATTTCAAATACTTCAGATTCTTGATTTCTCAGAAACTTCTTGTGCTCATTATTTCAGTCATAAAATGCAATTGTTCAACGTTATTTGAAAAAAAACTTTATGGTAAGTGTTACAACAACGTGATTTACCATTACCTGGCATATAATCGAAAGATGGAAATTAGGTTAACTCAGAGGAGCATGGTGGAATCTGCTGGATTTGTAAGAAGCGTCATTTTACACTGTCAGTAAAACTCGTCAATTTACGCTAAATTTTTCCTCATTTTTTAACAAATAATTTCCTTACTCCTAGAAAACACATTTTATCCGCAAATTCTTCCCAAAAGTCTGAAAAAGAGGAAGAAATTATGTTCATTCCTAGCACGCATGCGCTGTATTAATACTAAAATCCGAATTTACTTAAAAAATGAAAAACCAAAAATTCTATGCATCAAGATTTCTAATTTAATTAAAAAAGAAAAAAGTTTTCGAATTTAAAAATGAATAATAATTACTTTTCTCATTCATTCATTATATACTCACAATTTATTTTTTTAAACTTGAATAAGTTGAATAAAGTTAAATAAAGTTGAATTTATAAAAAAAAATATTTGCATTAAAAATACATTTTAAATGAACAGATTCAAAAGATATTTTAATTTAAATATTGAACGGAAAAAAAATCGATTCTACTCAAAAAAGAAAAAAAAATCTCATCGAATAAAATACAATGCTATTCATATTTTACATCTAGCAGCCTACTTAAAAATATTTATAATTCATATTTTTATCATATACTAATACTAAAGTATTAAAACCCCAGACACAATCATATTAAAGACAAAATCTTCCCAAAATTAACTTCAAAATGAAAAGCTTTTTAAAGAAATTAATCAAGCCATACCCATCTGAAGCAAACATATTTACTTCAAAGTGGTTTGCTACTGTGCAACTGTGGCCCAATGGTTAGCGTTTTTGTCTTGTAACACTAACAAGGAAGGTCTCCTTACAGGGCATACTCAGAATTTGTTGAAAAAAATGCTAGTGAAACTACTCATGTATGTAATAAGGGATCAGTCAAATTTAACGGCGGAATTTCAGTAGAAAGTCTGTAAAAAAATAAGATACTTTCGAATATTTGGCGCGAAGATACGAAAGTGACACGCGATTTGGCGAGCAGGATTTTTTCTCGCCAAAAGCAAACGATTTTAATGCATCTGAAAATTTATTAATTGTTTTTTAGAATGCACGGTTTTTAATGAATTCAAACTTAATCAATTAAAGAGGTTATTATATATTTTTTATATTACATATATATGTTGCTTGTTGCTGTAGTTATTTAATTTCATCACTGTAAAAACATTTTCTATGCTTTGCAAGTTGCAAATATCTATTTTAAGTTACAGTCAGCTGACATTTGATTGCCATAATACATTTCCATATCGAAGACGAAGTCGTTTCCATAGCAACAAAATCAAATCGACAGTGTTCTATCTCCCTTATTTATGAGCTTGAAATAATTTAAATCAATTTAAATTTTGTTTTAAATCGTAAAATATGATATTTAAATTTTATTATAAATACATATAAATATATATCACAAACAATAGTTAAAACAAACTAAAAAGTGACAAAACTATTGTTAAAACAAATTAAAAATGACAAAACAAAAGTTATTTAAATTAAACTTGTCATAAACAAATTCAACATAAAAAGTTTTTTCCTACATAAAACCGTACTTTTTTTTTCATTGCCAACCGGTGATAAAGCGCCAAATAAACGAAAATTTCGTTATTTTTTTACGGACGCTGTATCGGGGTTCAGGCAAAAACATTTTTATAAACATATATATCAATATGAGAAGAACATTCTGTAATTTTTTCAGATTTTTCTGAGTATGCCCGTATGGAGACCTTCCTTGTAAGATATCTGGCTCGATTCCAGGTCAGCAACTTGTATTTTTCTCTACTTTCTTTATTCACGTATATTTTACCTCCTGTAACGGAGAAAAAATAAACGAATATTCGTCAATTAACGAAAAAATCCTGACAGCACTTCTGCCAGGTGAATTTTCGTGAATTGAAGAACGTATTTCTGAGCGTGTATGGGCTCCTAGAAACATAGTTTGTGAGAGATTGGTCAGGGTATTGTCACACACCTGCTACTACAGCAATGAACGACCAGTATATAATGCTAACATATCGTTTTAAAGTAGAACAAATAATGCTACTTTAGATTCAGAGTGATACTTTTGGCAAGAGAGCAGAGGATAACGAAGCAAACTGTCCGAAATTAGTTTCTTTAAAGTGGGATCACCGCACGTAGATCAATAGTGAAATTCCTTTGAACTCAACACACCACACAGCCCAAAGAAGATGGGCTTTTAAACATCAAGACTGGGCGCAAAATAACATGAATCAAGAAATTTTCAATGGCAATTCTCGATTCAGTAGTCTGGAGCTTGACAACGGACATGTTGTAGTATGGAAAAACACACACACGAAATAAGTCTGTATCATGGCATTGGTAAGGTGATTGGTGATCTAGACTGGAATCAGTATTTTAGAAAGTATGAGTTTGTATATTATATTATAAGAAATGGCGATTTGACGACTGAAAGATCTGCAGACGAGATAAACAGAGTTCGCGGTAGTACAGCTGTAGTCTTACGATAAAGCCATAAGAGATTTCTTTATCTAATGCATAATAATGCGATACCAAATACAGCTCAATTTGTGAGGGCATAAAGCTCATGGTGATGGCAGCATGCATCCATTTTTATGTCCAACTGAGCACGTCTGAGCACACTAGAATAATGCATTGCAGCTAGATAAATTATTAAGTTAATTTTCGTAGATTCGAAGATGTCATTTCCTGAAGAATGGAACGTAATTCTTCAAAGCCTCATCGACAATCTCTTCACATCTATGAAAAACAAGTGTGCATTGAACAACAATAATTTTAGCTGTTCAAGCGGTCCACATGTCTACATACAATATTAAAAACTCCTCAACACGTCTTCAAACACTACTTTTGTCTTTTTACATGTATCCAAATCGGTACCTTTTGATTAGTATTCGTGACTCATTAAAGAAACAAAATTCCCATACAATATTTTTTGTAAGCTCTTTCTATATTATGCTTTAACAAATTCATGCTTCCAATTTTATGTACATGTCTCTGTTGCATGATATGATTTAATCCATTATTTTGCTCGCTCCCATAGTTATAATTTGAAGAATATTTCCTTAAACGCCATATGGATAAATGAATATAGTCTGCCCACTATAACTTGATCGATGAGTAACTCAAGTGTAGGTGGATTCATCCATTAATTAAAGTTAATATCACTACTATCAAATTACAGAATCTAAGATTTTAATTAAATATTGCATTCTCTGTATTATTTGTGTTGCTTAGCAATTTTCTGCACCCATATAACGCAATTATTTTCAATATCACAGGCCAAGTTATCGTAAGTGCACTATAGTAAATTAATATTTACAGAAAAGGAGATGAGAGTTAAATTCAATGTTCAGAAATAGAACTTAATTGCAAAGATTTTGCGTCGGCTCTAGAATCCTGCATTGGGTCGGAAATCTGACTATACCGATCCACTGTTTCAGGGTTCGTACAGGTACCGTTATTTTCAAGGCCAAATATCAGTATTTTTTTTTTTTTTTAATAGAAAAATAAATCTAGTTTAAACGCGCTAAATTTCGCCTTATTTAATAAGAGATTTTCTATAAGAAAATACTGTTACCGAAGAATTTCTTAGTTTGAAATTTCAAGGACCCGTACGAACCCTGTGTTTGGGTGGAGTCGAGTTTGTGATAATTGTTATCAATTCATCATTTCGGGTCTGATTCATTATAATTGTTTCGGATTCTGGGTGGTTTTGTGTCGGATTTTGACTCTTGCAGGATGGATAACCACAGCCATCTTTATATAACAAGTTGGGACAGAATTTTCGCCGCTAAAGGAATGGAGAGATGGTTGGAATCTACAGCTACCATGGTACAATATGAAGTTTATACCTAAAATAATACCCATATTTTCCTCATTTACAGTAGTTTATTTCATAAATAAAAATAATTTTGTTTTTAATATATTTTTTTATTCTTATCAAAGAAAAATACAGATAAATATAAATTTATTTCTCTTTACCAACATATAGGAAATCAATTTGCAAAAACTAGTACACAATAAATTAAAGCAAATTTGAAAAGGAAAATATTAAAATTTTACTGCATAATTATTTTAAAGTATACATCGTCTTAGAGATATTAAACATCATTCCTGCCATTAAAAAATAATAATATTTTGAATGATACCATACAAATATTAAGCTATCTTCATCCTTACACATTTAAACTAAGCGCAAGTAACTTAAAAAAGAAATTGAACTCCTTTTTGTGAGTATTAATATGGTATATAACTTTTTTAATTCACATTAATTTTAAAAAACTAACTGAATGAATGAAAAAAGGATTTACCTAATATTTTTTTATACAGTACTCAAATAAAAACTTAAATCTTTTCTTTTCAGTAAATTTGAAATGAAATCTAATGATAATGTGCTTTTATTATAAATAATAGGTTATGGGTTTTAATAACGTATTGTATGCACATTAAAGAGTATCACAAATAATATACAATGGAGTTTAATTTATTTTTAAACATTTTGGCTTTACTTTCTTAATATTTTTAGGACGCAGTTTTTTACAATGAATATTATCGTTCCATTTTTTCACATAGTTACTCAAGAAAGAATACTTCCTCATTTAACCAATTAATGAGCACTAATGAAATAATTTTTTTTCTATATTTGTATTATTTTTTAACTGGCGTATACATAAATGCCTGTATATTGACCGATTTTCTGAATTGTTTTAAAACCCTACAAATTTGTGAGCTTTACAGGAAATATTTTGCTTAACATATATTGCATCAAATACTATGTTCACTAATTTTTCATTTTGTTTCGAACGTTCACACTTTTCTTATAAAAATGATTTATTTTCAATTGTTGCAATATCTGAAGAACTTTTAAATTTGCAGATATTCTTTTAAAATGCGTTAAAGATGACAAACAAAGTAGTTTAGAATTATATAAGTATAAATAATAGCAGCTGATCTAAAATAAATAAATAAGGAAATGTTATTCTACTACGGCTGTAATTTCTGTCATGTACATATGTTTTTTAATAACGTTTGTTCTAAAATAAATGTTATTTAATCATTAATTTCACCATTAGAATTTTCATCTAAAAACAGTTTAGACAATTATCTATTTTATTTTCACGAGATTGAGAAATTTCATGACTTTGAACATTAGTTAAAATATTTTCTATTTCTCTCCAAAACAATTCAAGACATTAGTTAAAATAACATAAAAATTATGAATTATTTGATTACTACTTATACTTTTTTATCAGTTGTACCAATTTCACAATTTCATAATATACATATTTTTTTCTCAATTCTTGAATTCCTCACTGAAACATTTCATTCAAATAACTGGGACAGACTTGGAAGATAGTTGATAAGCTTCATCCGATGTTTCAGATATTACCTTTGATATTCGGTAACTGTTCCATTATTGGATGTACCTTTATCAAGAACAATCGTTAAGTATTTTAAATCTTTAAAGAATTTTTAAATCCATTTCGTGCAATAATTTACATCTAAAGAAAAAACTCATGTTAATGTAGAAGCAGGTGCCCACGCCATAACAGTACACTACGCAATACACTAAATTTCACCCAGGAGAACACTGGAGTGGGCTGAAGATTTGAAGTCACTTCCTATTTCTCTCCTCTGATCACGTGACTCTCCCCAGAGTGACTAGCCATTATAGCCCTGTACATCGAGTAAACCCTGGTCTAACCCGATGTTTCTAAAGAAAATACTGAATATTTTTATTCTCATATGAAAAAATTTGTATTTCAATTTGAATGAGTACACTGTAAAAAAAAACGACATTTTAAAAGTACAAAGTACTGTTCATCTCGCGCACAAACTCGATCACAGTGAATGTGCTGTATCTTTCTTTGGTTTCCTGACTATATTAACATGGAAAATACAATAGTTGCGTAAAATTAACAGCACAATGTGCTGGCAATTTGGACGCCAGCAGTTTGTGCTGTAAAAAAATGCGTCCAAATTGCCAGTACATTGTGCTGTTAATTTTACGCAACTACTGTATTTTCCATGTTAATATAGTCGGGAAACCAAAGAAAAATACAGCACATTCATTGTGATCGAGTTTGTTCTGGCCAATTTACAGTGGTTTTTTTACAGCGTATATATTATGAGCTTATTGTTCAACATAAAAGATTGAATTGATGTTAGAGGCAAAATTATGAAATGTTTTTTCTTTCGGGTTTCGGGTTCAAATTTATCGGGTTTTGCGGCTTTTATTTTCTTTCAGTAGGCTTAAGGGTCAGCGAAATATGTTTTTGTTGGGTACGTCTTTCTGTGTAGCAATTGCCTTTCTGGATCGAAGAAACAAAGAAAAAGATATAGTAAGCCATGTCGTTAATGTAAACATGGCTTTGAAAAATTTTTTTGTGGGCTCTCTTATTTACATAGAAATACACAAGAAATCGTTGAACTATGAGATATTTATTTTAATTTAAACATATTCCACAGATCTAATATTTGAAAAATATTATTTAAAAAAAGTTTCATGTATGTATATCGACAAATTTTAGGATTTTTTTTTTTTTTTTTTTTACTATATGACCAAATATTTTTAATGCAATGCCCTGAGGATAAGACTTCGTGAATACATGGAAATATAAAATAAATGCTTAAACAATTTATATATTTAATATAATTTATGTATATTCCTCAGATCTAATATTTGAAAAGTAATATTTTAAAAAGTTTTAAGGGTAAAACATATTTAATAAATAAATGCACTATATTATTAAAGCATATTCAGCATTAATGAAATGATTTTAAATGAAAGTCTTCAAGTAGAGTTTATGCAACAGGGAATTGCGTTTCCCTGTCAGCGAGGCATAAGAAAGGAGGTTGTATTAATTCACGGTAAGAATATTCTGCAGGGGATATTGCTGTAGTATATTTTTAATGTATATAATTTGATTCAAATATTGATATACATTCAATTTCCTTATGAGATTTCATGAAAAATATTAGGAGTTTTTTGAAAGGAAAAAATTAAATCAAAAGATATGTTGATAGTTTAAAATTTCTTTATGCGAAACTGAATTTCATAAAACAAATAAATTGTTTTGAATTAGAATATCAATGTAAATGTGGAGCTTTTAAACATACTTAAAAAAAATATATAGTTTATTTTTTGTCTTGAAAAGAGGGATTATAAAATATGTTTTGCGAAATTCCTACACATATTTTTTTCAAACGTTAATTACTTTTTATGGAGAGTTAAACATTTTAAAGCTTTAACTGTGTTAGAAGTTATGAAGAAATACTTAAAAAAATTATATGAATAATTCAGTAATCATTCAGTGCTTTGAAATTATCATTTTCAAGTACCTACTTTATAGAGAAAAATTTTTGTAAAATTTTAATGTTTTACTTTTCTTCAAAAAATGTTCATATCCCAGGAATTTAATAACTGAAAGAAAAATGTAAAGCCCCAATCAGAAAACATAGCATGAAAAGATCTATATTTATAGGAGATATGTAGGTGTTCCGTTATTTATCAGTAAACAGTTCAGAGATTTAAATTAGCAAGAGAAGAGGGTGTTTAAAATCCACATAACACGCTTTTCATCTTAGCAGTATGTTTTGATGTAGGGTGTAGTTTGGGATATCTTAAATCCATTTAGGATTTCCTTTCGTTACCTAATACATCTTCCAAAGCACAAAGTAACTTACGATAGAATAAGCAGAACAAAAGACGGCCAGATATTTGGATAATTTAAGAAAGAAAATTCTTAAAAATTTGGTGTTTCTTAAAAGTCAGGATCTTGTGGAAATGCAACTCTTTTCCATATTTAAAGTGGATGTTTCTATTCACCAAAAAATGTTGCACAATGTTTGTTAACCTCCTTCTCGTACTACATACTTTATACAAGTCTATTAATTTTTATTCACTATTACTCTAACATGTATTTTTAATTAAATCTTGATATATTGAAATCTTTTTACATCAAGTTCAACTATTCTTCCTCTGAGATTCAAGATTTCAGTAGTGGAAGAATTTTTTAACTTATTTAGCCAAGACTTAAGTATTTCAAAGAATCTTCTCATAATACTGAAGTGGAATTATAATCAAACTTAATTTAATATAGAAAATTAAATGTAAATTTCTGCTAGTATATTTATTTAATCAAACGAAGAAACAGATTTTAACATAAAAAATTATAAAGGAATCACAACATTCTTAGAAGAAAATGACAAAATTCGTAATTCATAATGAGACTTTTCAGACGCTATTAGAATATTCCTAGAGTTAAAATTAAGTGATATTGAAATTTAGGATTTTAATTTGAATTCTTTAATGACTTCATTAATATTGCATTTCTGACTGTAATGTTTAAAAATTTAAGAATGTTTCGTAATGTATATTCCTTTTGCATAATTTTGATTTAGCTAAACCGATAACATTGTATACTGTTGACTTAACTGTCTAACTTAAATAATTAAATTTAAGAACTGACATATATAACTTGAAACTGAAAAGTATACAAATAGAGGCTGCATAGTAACTGATGCTGTATAAAAATGTAAGGTGCGTTCTTTAGTAATCTCTACTGGACGTAAATAAAAAGGTTTATTACATAGCTAAAATATTCATTGAAATTTATTCAATTAATCTTAAAAATTGTCTACATTTCAATGCGTAATGGTTTTTTAGTATTATTTGTATACTTTACTTGCTAATTAGGCCAAAGTAATTCTCAGCTTTATCATGTTTTAAAATCTATGAAATTAGATATTTATTATAAAACATTATTATGCAGATACAGATGTCACATTTAATACTTGATTTGAAGTATAAAAAAAATAATTTCCAAAACAAATAGTGTTAAGAATTTCAGAAATACTACATTTGTATTCAAAACAACGTAACACTATTCCAATTTCTATTACTATAAAGTAAATAGTTTAATTATGACAAGTAATGTATTGATGAAAAAAAAATGCGAAAATGAAGTAATAGTTTTCTATACCTCATGTATAGTTACATATAAATATGCTTTTTATGAGAAAAGGTAAAACATATATTTAATACTAATATGATAGTATCTTTCATATATTCATGATTTATGCAAGGCAAAAAAATATTCTTTTGTCCTAAAATCGTAAAAGATAATGGTAAATTCTTTTACCCTAAACTTGTCATTTTATTTAAAATTTATGTAAATATTACACAAAAACAAACTTATATAAAGATTTTAAATAAAACTATTTTGCCTAAATGAGACGCAGATTAACATGGTTTTGTAATATTTCGGGTATATTTGGCATTTTATTAAATAAATGTGTTTTTTATTAAGCAGAAAAATATTTAATAATGTGACTTTTAATTCCAAAATTAACTTATTTTGTAGAACAATAATTTTTGTCGCATTTACAGTAATTAAAACTTAAATGAGAGCTAAAAATTACCTAAATGTGGTAATGTATTCCATACATACTATTTCATTTTAAAATAATGACTTAATTGCAAATTATTTTTTAAATATTTAATAAAGTGTTGAAATATAAAAAATTGAAAATTAAAACATTTATTCTTGAAATACTTAATACTTAATTTAATAAAAACTTAAATAATAAAAACATAAATTTGCGATACACAATATTCAGTGCATTATAATTAAATAATGGATAATTTAACATTCATACTTTAAACTATAGCGTCTAGAATAGATAGTGTGGAAATCGAATATCCCAGTAATGCTTTAAAAAGTGCTAAAATATTGAATCCCTTCAATGTACAACAATGCTGAAATCCAAAGAGTCGTTCGTAGCGACATCTGCAGGATATTTTCTAAAGCTACACGTGTAGAACATATTGCTAGTATAGAACATGAAGCTATGAAAAGAAGCTCCTTTCATAGCTCCGTGGTCTAGAGGCTGTAATAACACGATATTTACATTGAAATTTTAAAATATCCCGCAGATGTCGCTCCGATCGATTCTTTGGATTTCAGTATCGTTGCACGTTTAGAGGATTCAAATTTTCAGCACTGTTTAGTTAGCAGATTTCCACACTATGTATTCTAGACGCAGCACAGGTAACTAAACTAAGTACTTTGCCCCGTACTAACTAAGTACTAAAAACTTTGCCCGTATTTAGGCAAAGTTCAAAGAAAACACTGGAAAATTCCGAGGGATTAGCCCAACGGGCACGATTGGGTTCGAAGCCACCACCTCCCATCTACCAGCTTTTAAAGCAGGACCTTTCAGACACTGGTCCCTAAATCGTGATTTTAATCAACTGATTAAAATCATAATTTTTTTAAATGTTTTAAATGACATAAAGATATATTAAAATCTAAGGTGAAAGGTGTTTGAATGGTTTCTATATGTATTCTGCGTTATAAATAAACTTTATTGGCCTTATAAATAACTGTTTAATAATTATTCATTTTAATCTTTGTTAAAAATTTGATGTTAAGTGCAGTTATAAATAACTTTAATAAATGTAAATATCGGTAGTATGTAATACAGTTTTAGATAACTAAGGGTTCCTGCCCCCATCTAAGCTCTCCAACCTCCATCCAGACACAGCTAAAAATATGCTAAATTGGTCTGCTTTGAAAAGATTACGGAAAATTAAATCGTAATTAAACGACTAATGGGGATCCATTCATAATAATCCATTCATTTTCCTTTGGCTGAGGGATTTTAAGGCCGAAACAATTTCTGTCGAGACAGCTAACGACTATTTTCATGATTAATTAAATAAGATCAACCCAACAATTTAAAATTATCTTGTATAAAATGGCTAAGTAAGCAATTTTATTTTGACGCTATAAGAAATTTATTTTAAATTAGACATTTTAAATGTATCGTTTTATATATGACGTAATTTTCACCAAAGTTTTGTTTCTCATTTTAATATTCACATAAAAATAATTTTAAAGGCCTATACAAGCCAAACTAAATCGGTCTGATAATAGCAACTGCGAATTTCCAGGTATCTCAAGCCTTTCTAAAAAGGAATAAGATAAGAACAAGTCAAAGGCTAGAAAGAGAGAATCTTTAACAGACGATGATATGGATGATGATTAAATTCCCTACCAAGACTCAGAAGATGAGGACTTTTTTAAAGTGAATGAGAATGAGTGTTCAGAGTATCTAGCAGAGAGCACCTCGAAAAAATGTGATTGGATCAAGTGCATTCAGTGAAACTGTTGGTTATATAAAAGTTGCTCAAGTTCCTAAACAGATGTGCAGCTTGTGGCAGATCTGAGATATTGCTGAAAAGAACAAAGGGACATATGAAAAACGTAAACAAAAAAGCTGGACTCCAATGCACTTTATCAAAGGGGCTTTACCGTATTTAAAGTTGTTATAATGTTTAAAAATAAGCATACTTAAGAGCCATAATTCTTTTAAATGTTAAGTAGAACATACCTTTTTTGTTTCAAATATTAGTTTCTTCTTTTATTAAATTGCCAGAGTTTGTTACATTCATGTTTTTGTAATTTTCTAATATTAAGTTAATAACTTTAGTCTAAAATGCCTAAAATATGTCTAAAATATTAAAGTTAATTTTATTTGTCCCATTATGTTTTATACTGCTTCACAAAAATCATTGTTTACATTGAAACTCCAAAACCTTAGATAGTTGGCCATCTTACCCATACCTTGGTGTAAGATGCCGAAATGCAAGTGTTTAAAAAAACAAAATTTTCGATGCTTTCTCTAGTATCTGTGAAATGAAATAAGATTTTAAATGATACATAAGAGTGCAAACTTAAACATAACTCATACATAAGAGAGCAAGAGCACGGAGGAATGGTCAAAATATCCATGCCATACCCACGCACTTGAAAGATGCATTCGCCTATTGTCTGAGGCATCAGAAAGCCTATCTGCACAGAGACACGATTTCATATTGAATAGAATAATATCAAGAAATCATATTAAACATTTTAACATAAAAAATTATTACAAACTTCAGAAATACGTAAATCTTCAAAATTAAAGAACTGAAAAATTTCCTACCTAAGTTCAAATTTATAATTTGTATGATTTAGTGCTTTGATTTTTAAATTTATACTTCATGTATTATTATAAAATTAATATTATTTATAGGTTTATTCTTTATTAACTAAACACTTTGTCAGATTTATAAACAATTTTCATAATTAAAAATTTTAATACATTTTCATAAAAATTACAATCTTTAACTATACTCGGGACATCGGAAGATATGAATGGATTTAGATAAAGAATTATCTAAATTACACAGTTATGCAGTTCACCCAATACACAACTTTCTCACCAGCCTCTAAATGTAATTTAAAATACATAAATAAGTAAAATAAATTATAATTTTTATTAAAATTTTCCTTTTTTAACTATTTTTTGGGCGCTTGCGGCACCGGAAGATATGAATGTATTTCAATTAAACATGTAAACTAATATACATAAAAACAACTTTCGCACCCAGCGCCAAAACTAATAAAAAAAAAAAACTATAAATTTTCATAAATTTTTAACTATTTTTGGGACATTTGGGGCACCGGAAGATATGAATGGATTTCAATAAAATATAGGTGTAAACTACACTGGGTGGTAAAATGATATGAACACCCAGTTTTTCAAGCATAAAAAAGAAGAAAATGTTACAAAACATACTGAAGTCTATCCAATGTTAGAAATAGAATAAATCGTTTTATTGTATAACAAAATATAATTGAAACACTGATTTATACATAAAATAAATTGCATTTTTCCATTTTTAGGTGTTTCATAATGATATGAACATTGGCCAAAAATATAGATTAATAGCCAGTGTATGCACCAGATCTTTTACTTAATGTAAAAACGCGATTAGGCATGGGGGGGGGGGGCAAGCTTTTTAATACATTTTGATCGGTTTCATTCCAGTGGAAGATGATAGCAGCTTTTAATTCTGAAATTGTTGACTACTGTTTTCCATTTGCGTAAACAGCTCTAACCAGTAGGCTCCATACATTTTCCATTGGTTTTAAATCCGGAGAAACAGTAGCCATGGAAAAACATGTACACTAGGGCGTATCGAAAAAATCGAAATTTCTCAAATCTTTTAGCGGTAGTGCGGAAAATTTGTGAACTTCCTTTAATAAAAAGTTTGCGGAATCTTAAAACAGTGGGTTGATATCTTCTGTTGCCTCAGTGGGCCGAAAGTTCCGAAAATTGGACTAAAAAGGATTAAAATACAAAAATTAATAAGTGATCACAGATTTCGCTGATCGATTAGGGGTAGTGCTTAAAAGGTACCAAGTTTGAATAAAAACAACCATAAATTTTTTTAGAATTATAGGTTAATATCTTCTGCCGCCTCATAGGCATCGAATTTTGGAAATGTTGACGCATTTTGGTACTTTTCTGCATAATGGTTTAGTGTTTGCTCAATGCACAATTCAAATTGGGTTTGGCACTCTGCCAAAAAAGTGGAAAACCCCTATTTTCATTCCGAGTAACACATGGGAGTGACCAGAAAATCACCTGACCACTCTCTTTTGTCCGACTAAGCGCAGTAGGCAGGTGTTACAAACATCTGCGAGTAGCAACAGATTTTAACTCTTTAAAAACAGTATACTTTTAATTAGTGTGCGGTGCTTATAGTTGCTTGCATTTCAAACATTTTAAAGGAACTTGTCTTGTGGTTTTGTGCATTTCGTCATAATTTTCTAAGATGAGATATTGGTAAATATTTGAAATATGAATTGATTTTGATAAGCAGAATTTTGATAAGCAGAAATAAGCAGATAATCTATTGGGCTTGTCTCTGAAGTTACAATTCAAGCCTGCGAATTACACCATTAGACAGACATGTGTTCATTACAGTGCCGTTACACCCAAGAACAATAACGTTGCTAAAATCATACAATGAAGCACTTGTTACGTATTTGTAAGTGCTACTAGATATATCAAGACTACATCCATTTTCAGGTGTAATATATTCCCATGTAAGTAGAACCATAAGGCAACCAATGTTGCGATACAATACAGTAACGCGCTTCTACAATTGTCCTTTGGAATTGTTTGTTCTTGAGCGTTTCTGATGTGAAAGTTTTCTCATGCCGTTCATCAAAATAAAGACCAGATAGAGTGGAACGATTTTCGTTTAATTTTTATACCAATTTTTTTTGTAAATTCTCGATTTTTCCCTTGATATTTTATTTTTGTCTGTGACGAGGCTGGTATCGGATTCCGATATTAAACCCAATTCCTGCATAACACTCTGTGCAATAGGAGCCGCAGCTCTTTTCGATACACCATATCTTTTACTGACAAGACCCATCATCGACACGTTATCCAGTTTTAAAGGGTACACGACATTTCGGTCCCGACACTTCGGTCCCGCCATTTCGGTCCCGCCGTTTCGGTCCCGAGACATTTCGGTCCCTGGCCATTTCGGTCCCGAGACATTTCGGTCCCTGGCCATTTCGGTCCTGAGACATTTCGGTCCCTGGCCATTTCGGTCCCGAGACATTTCGGTCCCTGGCCATTTCGGTCCGGAGACATTTCGGTCCCTGGCCATTTCGGTCCCGAGACATTTCTGTCCCTGGCCATTTCGGTCCCGAGACATTTCGGTCCCTGGCCATTTCGGTCCCCAGCCATTTCGGTCCCTGGCCATTTCGGTCCTTAGCCATTTCGGTCCCTTGTCATTTCGGTGCCCACCACCTTATAACTCTTATTCTAATTGTCGTGGGCCGCCAAACGCTGTAATTTAAACATTATTTGGGACCTTTTTAAATTTTTTTAACACCCCCCACCCCCCAAATTAAAAAAAAAGCTGAATATAACAGTCCGATAAATTTAAACTTTTATAACTCGTAATAATGAAATCACAGCGAGCTGAAAATTTGTTTGATTGAACAATGTGACATAATTTTACAGGGGACATTGTCTTTTTATTATTATTATTATTTAACAAAATGGATTTTTTAAGCTGTATTATTTGTTATTAATATTAGGTATTTTATATATACTATAAACTGCCATTGATGATTTTTTGGTTGTTTTCATACGTTTTTTAGAACCTTTAAATTATCATCATTAATTAAATAATTAAAAAAACTGTTCTTATTTTTTCTCCTTCTTACAATTAGATTAATAATAAATGTCTTCAATAATTGAATTAGACACTTATAAGCTATTGTAGGTAAATATTTCCTCAAATCATTCTTCTACATCCTCTCCTTTAATAATTCAGAAATGAGATACATTTATTGAAGCAAAAATATTTAATTTTTCTTATTACTTTTATAATACAAAGTTATAATTTTGTTTTCATAAGTTACAATACCATTATAAACATTGGGAAAACAATAGTGATTTGGTAATTAGGTGTGCCAGGAAAAATATTTTGTTGTCAGAAAACTCCAACCACCGCTTCATTTTTTTTTTTTTTTTTAAAATAATTATTGGTTGCATTTTTAACAGTCTTCTCACACCATTGCAGACGATTTTTGTGAACTAATTTTATTGAAACTGGGCCTATTTCTTTGTAATAAGATGATTATTTTTTATTTTATGTAATAGTGTAAGTATTATTTCAATTAATTTTATTTCCAATTTTTAACTGACAAAACTAAGGTTTTTAGGTGCGTTCGTAATTATATAAATACGTAGCACCTATAGTCGTCGTTCAGTCCGTCCGTCTGCCCGTCTGTCTCCGCATATAACAGAGCAAAAACAACCCAACCGAATGGTCTGAAATTTTAAATATATGATTATTGCATAATTTTGTCGAGCCATTTCAAATTTTATGGATATCGGATTCATAGCTTAATTACAGGGACTGTCAAAAGTTTTTCTTTACATTACGGCCAACGGGAAAAAATTATTGCAAGTGCATTTTAATGATGTTACAGCCTTCCGAGTGGTCTGAAATTTTAAATATATAATTGTTACAAAATTTTGTCGAGCCATTTGAAATTTTATGAAAATCGGTGTATAGTTTAATTACAGAGACAGTCAAAAGTTTTGCGTTACATTACGGGGAATGGGAAAAAATTATTGCAAGCGCATTTTAATGATGTCACAGGCTATGCACTCATGAAGTGCAAAAAAAAAAAATATATATATACATTCAGTACAATATGGGGTGCAAAAAATAATTATAAAACTAGTTATTGTACGAACGCACCTCATTTGCCACGTTTGACCAGCAATTTCCAACTTGTTTGTATTTGTCGTTTATTTATTGATTTTTAATATTACCCTTTTCCTCCCACTTTCCCAGAAAAAAAAATTAATAATTTTTTATTTTAGTTTTATTATTAATTATATTAATAGTTTTAAATTTCGGTGACTTTAAATATAAAATAAATAAACATGTAAAAGATAAATTTCAGTTTATAACTACTATATGATAAATTGAATATAAAATGTATTATGTATTGAATTTATTTTAAAGTTAAAAAAATGTAATGTATATTAATAATGTTATTAATTTAATAAATTAAGGATACATTAAATAAAAAATATATTTAATAAAATATTAATTTAATTTTTATACTAAAATTCCTAACTTTTTGAGAATTAATTAATAGCAATTATTAGTAGCAATTATTAATAGCACTTAAAGTTTTTATTCAAAAGTTTTAATTTATAATTTCCAAAAAAAATAATATAGGAATTTTTTGAAAAATCAGTCAAAAACATAAAGTCTAAGTAATAATTAATTAATTAATTAAACATAATAATAATAATAATAATAATGCAACATTGTACAAATACGTAAAAATACCTTTTAACAGTGTTAGGTGATATTATGCAGATTTTAATTTTTTAAGTACAGTTATAATTTACAATTCGCAAAAAGTAAGAAATTATTAATTAATTATAATTAAAGAGCAAAAATAATATTATAAGCTAACTAATAAATGAATAAACAACATGTTTATCTTCAGAACCCTTATCACTTTTAGACATCCTAATGAAGTTAATAACGTTATAATAACCGAAAATTAAAAATATACATTTGCATTTACCCTATAAAAACTATTATATAGTTCATGTAATAGTTTTTAAACAAGCAATTGATAAATTAGTTATCTAAACAATTAATAATTAAAATAATTTTGAATTGATAAATACGTTTAATAAAAACAATTCAATTTTTGAATTTTTTTTTACTTAACAATATAACTATGAGTGTTTTCAACTTGTCGTGCAAGTTAAATTCATGCTGTATCAAATTTATTGCAAACTAATGGCAAACAAGTAATCAAAAATACTGCAAACTTACTGCAAAGTAGTAATCTTTCCATATCACACTATAAGTTTAACCCCTTCGAAGGGGCCAATAGACCTGATCAGATCTATTGATGCGAAAGCGCCGTCAGAAGGCGCATGCATAGGTTTTATCGCCATAAACAAGTGTAGGTAATATTTGTACTTTTCATTTCGAGCATTTTTTGGAATTTAATAAGTATAGCGTTTAGAAAAAACGGTGCCTACCGAATAAAATTTCTGCAATTTCTGCGTATGTGCCGATTCTCATTGTTGTTGAGTCTCTCAACAGAGAGATTTTTTGCTTTCGTGAATTAAAGACAGTCTTGCCATCAGTTTCACAACAAACTGCTTATGCAAGTGGGTGATGGTATACCTTGCGGGAGATTTGCTGCGAATTTTTCAATTCAAATTTGTCAAAAATCAAACTTTCTGCTAATGTTCATGCTATCTGGGTTACCTCAAAAATTTCTATGGGGAGCGCGGCGGATCGCATGAACGGCTCATGCGATTGACACTTATGTGAAATCATTATCCAATATCTATTACAGCACAAATTCTTAATTCAATGGCAAGAAATTAAACATGAAAATTGCTGTTTTACACTTAACCACTTGGCCCTAACTTTATTGTAGGCAAATGTTATGTAATATGAAACTTGATTTAACCCATTCGCTGCCAAAACTAAGAATTTTCAAATTTTTTGTTGAAGGTCGTTTGCCAGCACAAATTCAGAAAGATAAATTTCGCTTTACTAATACAGCGAAATTTCTGCTAATAAATGAAGCAATTTTTTTTTTTTTAATTATAAAATAGTGGTGACAAAGTAATCAATAAATTAAATCCACGAGTATACTCGTGAATGACAGCGAATGGGTTAATTAAATTTAACTCTTCAGTATGCGCTCAGACTTTTACATCATAAGTTAATCTTTTTCACTGGTAAATATTAATGTAACTTGAATGTATTATTAGTTGCAGTTATAGAGATTGGCCTTATATTTTTTATCCATGCTTTTTTTTTTTTAATTAAGAAATTAAATAAGGATATACCTAAATTCTTAAAGTTACTCGAAATACTTCTATCATATATACACAATCAAGACAAGATTCCAAGGACTGGTAAAAAGCTCCATTTTAGACAGGCTTCCATGTAAAGAAGTGTAATTAATTATACTTCTAAGATACACTATTTCAATAAGATCTATTGTTCGTTTCGCAGGGATTCTGAAACTCTTCCGTTTGAGACAGGATTCCGTTATAGAAAGATTCCGCTTTCACAGATTTCACTATGCTTCACTAAAGAAGGGTGAAAATCCCCTTTTCAGACAGGTTTTCAGCAAATTTAATTGTATCGCAATTCATATTAAGACCATGTAACGCTTACGTTAAAGACAGGATTCTGTTATAGACAATTACTATTTTGACATGTTTTATTCTATTCATATGATATAAATAAGTATATTTATATAAATACACAAAACTTTTAAAAATGGAACCTGCCTATAACGGAGTTCTGTCTTAAACATAAATGTTCCATAGTGCTACGGAAAAGAATACTACACAAATACACCAAATAACACGGAAACTTGTGTAAAACGGAATTTTTCACCAATATTTACAATTTCATCTTGACAGGTTTTACTATATATATAACATGAAGGGAAAATTCTGGAACCCCCCCCCCCTCCCCCCGAAACGAAATCCTGGCTACGCCACTGCATGTCGTCCCGGTTTTTTTAAGCCATTAAAGATGAAAAATGCCGTGTGGCCACAAAAAAGCGCCAGCTGACTAGAACCAAGAGAGCGCGAGTAGAATAATTCTTCTATCTGGATCTTTATTTAGCATAATCAAATGGGGGAAGCCAGGACATCTACACTTGACATATATATATACATGTATAATATTCTTTTGAATGAATAACATATAGAGATCAAGAAAAGCCAAATATGTATTCTAAATTTCCAAATTTCTTCATTGTGATGTATTTATAAAATTTCTTAATTTAAAATTAAATTTTACGTAAAAGTGATTCACTATACATTATTATTTTGAGATTTTATGTTATTTTTTTTTTTTTGTATTTTCATTTTTATTTTTTATTTGTCATATTAAAACATGTAGGCTGCTTTAATTCTAAGTATATAAGTCAAATAAATAACAAAAAAATATTTGAAATACAGAATTAATTTTAAATACGAAAAGAATATTTTATGACAATAGAAATTTTAAAATTTTGATTTATGTTTATTGTGCTCGTAGTTTTTGAATGTAATAAGCATATAAAAGTCTTAAATATATTAAAAAGGATTTGTAATTGTTGCAAACCCCTTCACCGTCGACAGGTATGGGGAAAAGTGCTTTTATCCCCGAGTTATCTCTGGGCAAACGATGAAGTGGTTCAAAATTAAAAATATTTTTAAACTTGTCATTCGACACCGGTAGAAATAGCGGTAATATTATTGTTACATGTAAAAAGATTAATGCAAACTTTTAAATAGTTTTTCAAGAAATAGTAAATTAAAATAACTATTAAAATAAAATAGAAAGTTCTAGTCTGTTCCGGTGCAGAATTTAAAAAATAATGTGTCTTTATCACAGTTCCATGTTAAGAACCCCCTTTTTAAAAAAAAATATAAAATGCAATACATTTAAAATTGATGCGCCGTTAAACAATAGGATTAAATAAAGATTTGTAAAAATATTTGCAGATTTTTTCATTATTAATCACATAGTGTGCAAATTATATACAATTGAATATGTGCATTTTGGCATGGGCATTTGCATATGAAAATTAAAGCTCGACTTATAAATATTTTTAAATTGTCTGGACTTTATATTTATGATAGACTAAAATATGAGGAGCTTCTATAAAGAATCCACAGAACTCTCCCTTCCCCCACTCCTGAAAACGATTACTTCTACCATATAAAATTTGCATGGGGTGCTACAATTTGATTGCGAGTTATAAGTGTTTGCGGTTTTCGGGCCCTTATATTCGGTTATACTAAAATTTCAACGGTTCAGTTAAAAAATCTTATAATGTACCTCCTTTTTTAAAGATTACGTTTACCGTACAAAATATGAGTGTGATTACGATAATTACAGAGAGAGTTATAAATGTTTTAATTTATCAGGACCTTATACTTAAGATACACTAAAATATATAAAAAGTCAACAGAGCCCCCCCCCCCTGCCTTATAAAACGATTATGATTATCATAGGAAATTTGTGTGGGCTGCGACAATTTTGATCTGTGTTATAAGTGTTTGCGTTTTCGAGTCCTTATATTCGAGTTGTACTAAAATTTAGGGAGTTCAGTTAAAAAATTTGATAATGTCCCTCCTTTTATAAAGATTTACGTTTACCATACAAAATATGAGTGTTTTGCGATAATTATAAATCGAGTTATAAATGTCTTAATTTATCAGACCCTTATACTTATGATACACTAAAATATAGAAAATGTCAATCCCCCCCCTTGTTTTTTAAAATGATTACCATACGAAATTTGTGTGTGTTTACTAAAATTTTAAGGCCTTTATTTAAAAAACTCTACAATGTCCCCTATAAAATTGTCACCTATTTCAAGTGCACAAAATTTCAGCTTGCTGGAGAAGGGACCGAAATATCTCGGGACCGAAATGTCTTGGGACCGAATTGTCTCGGGACCGGAATGTCTTGGGACCGAAATGTCTCGGGACCGAAATGTCTTGGGACCGAAATGTCTCGGGACCGAAATGTCTTGGGACCGAAACGGCGGGACCGAAATGGCGGGACCGAAGTGTCGGGACCGAAACGTCCTGCTTCCGTTTTAAACTCATTTGAACATTCCTTGTTGACGGCTGAAGGGACGCTGTATAAAACTTGTGTTTGGTGCCCACATTTTCTTCGATCCTTACCTCCATAATATCTTCTAATTCATTTTTCCTTTCATTCTCCATTGAATAGCTTGAAGCAGAAGCAGGAGACGACTGTTTTGCAGATCTTATAGTATCTTGTTCTTTTCGCATTTGACGTTTCTAGAGCCGCTTTGTTTCTGGAACATCAACACTTCCAATGAACATTTTTCTTTCCGTTCTTTGTTAATGAGGTGTTCAATGAGCAAGACCTGTTCTTTTGCAAAAACTTTGCTTTCTTTAGGTCACTTACACTCCTTAAAAATCGCGCATTTGCAGGCAGATATGTCAAAAAATATTTTTACTTCCATTTTAAAGTTCTCAATATCTTCGAGAGTAGTTTTGCTTTTTCCAAGAAGTTTTATATTTTTCATGATTGGTCGATAGTTTCCATGGTATGCATGTATCAGATCACTAACACTTTTATGTAAAACCGAGGCAATGTATGTATCGATGTATAAATTTTCCATCTTCAAACCAACAGTTTCTGAAATAACTGAAAAACATGCTTCTTTATTTCCACCAGTTTCGCAGCCAATACACATCAGTTTCGCAACCATTTCTTGTAAGTGCAACTTATTATAATGTCTTCATACGCTGGAAACATGCGTAAAAAATCCTTTGGTGTTCCAAAAAATATGGCATTGCAACGTTTGTCGACTTGAAAACTTTGACTGAGATTTTTGGCATTTCAAATAGTTACCAATATATCATATT
The DNA here is from genome assembly GCA_963932465.1 of Maratus speciosus. Lineage (NCBI taxonomy): Eukaryota > Metazoa > Arthropoda > Arachnida > Araneae > Salticidae > Maratus > Maratus speciosus. The sequence continues at coordinate 479,326,732 of OZ010796.1, forward strand.
AGAAAATGACGACGAAATGCACAAAAACACAAGACAAATTCCTTTAAAAACGACTGCAGTGCAAGTGACAATAAATACCGCACACTGGCTAAAAGTATACTGCTTTAAACGAGTTAAAATCGGTTTCTATTCGCAGATGTCATGTAGCACCTGCCTACTGCGTTTAGCCGGACAAAAGAGAATGGTCAGGTGATTTGCTGGTCACTCCGATTTTTTTCTCCGCATGAGAATAGGGGACTTCCACTTTTTTGGCTGAGTGCCAAACTCAGTCTTCTGAATTGTGCATTGAGCAAGCACTAAACCATTATGCAAAAAAATAGCAAAATGCGTCAAAATTTCCAAAATTTGATGCTGATGAGGCGACAGAAGATATTAACCTGTAATTCTAAAAACAGTTTTGGTTGTTGTTGTTCAAATACAGTACCTTTTAAGCACTACCTCTAACCGATCAATGAAATCTGTGATCATTTATTAATTTTTGTATTTTAATCATTTTTAGTCCAATTTTTGGAACTTTCGGCCCACTGAGGCAACAGAAGATATCAACCTACAGTTTTAAGATTCCGCAAAATTTTTAATGAAGGTAGTTCACAAATTTTCCGCACCACCGCTAAAAGATTTGAGAAATTTCGATTTTTTCGATACGCCCTAATGTACACCATTATTAAGAAACCATTCCCAAGTGCTGTTTGCCGTGTGGATGGATGCATTGTCTTGCTGGAACATCCAGAAAGGTCCTCCAATTTGCCCAGTAAATGGCAGCAAGTTTTCTTCAAATAGATCTTGGTAGGTTAATGCGCTCATTCTGCCAGAGGGAAACGCAACGTTGATCTTACCATTAATTCCAAACGCAGCCCAAACCATGAGTGAACCTCCACCCTGCTACCATTTTAAAAACGTTTTTGGTTTCTTCTGCAGATCCTGCCAATAATAAGAAAAATCGTCGGGGCCATCCAAATTGAATTTTTTTTCATCGGAAAATATTACTCTTTCATATTCTAACTTCCAGGACATGTGATCTTTTGCTCAATCCAGGTGATTCTGCTGATGCATTTTATTCATACGTGGTTGGGGCTTTCTTTTCTTGTACCTTATCATTTTAGAGCTCTCGACTGGTCTGGACAAGGTACTTTTTGACACTGCTATCAGTGGATCTCTTGAAAGTTCACCTTAAGTTGTTTTCGTTTTGCTCATTCTTTTTCTAATGGCTCTTTTTTCTCTTTTGGACAGCTTTGGCGGAAGTCCCGCAGATTTCTTTGTTCCATAATCCTCTTTTAATCGAAGAACATTTAATATTACTCCTGGAGATCTTTTCAATTTTTTTCGATAGCTCTGGCCGAAAGTCCTTGATACTTAAAAGCCACAATTTTTTTCTTTATCAAAACCACTTAAAGCGCTTTTACGGCCCATACTTCTAGAACACACTTTGCGATCAGGTTTGAAAATTTCCCAGTCTACGAAGTATCTTTATATGCTAAACTAATTTGCATATTTCGGTTTCTTCTTCTCGGAGTTGCATTAAATATTGCATTAAAAATGTAAGTTTCCCTGTTCGTTTAGCGATAATTTCGATCGACTTTCATATCATTGTACAACACCATTTTTTTAGATAATTCATATTTTCAATGAATTTAAAGTTTGATATTTCTTTTACTGCTATGTATTATGTAAAATTACTGTATTTATCTGGAGAATGGAGTTTTCTGATAATGATTTATGAATTTTTGCCAAGATACCCCAAAATTACTAATTGTTCATATCATTATGATACCCAGTGCAGAATACATAAAAAGCAACTTTTGCACACCGCGCCAAAAGTAATTTCGAAAAAAAAAATTCGTATACTTTTCGATCCACCCTAATACATAATAAAGACAACATGATTCGCGTTTTGTCTTTAAATGGTTGACATATAAAATTAAGAGATAAACTACTGTATGTTTCATGCAGATAGTTATTTGCTGTATTCTAAGCAAAACAAAAATAAAAAAAAAACAACTTCGATCCAATGAATATGAATCATATCACGGAAGGATACGAAAGTAATAACTGTTGTCAGTGTCTGTCTTATTTCTGACACCTTTAAAGATGGCTCGGTCATTCATACAATCATATTGGATACCAAAGCAATTGATTGACTGGAGTCACCTAAAAACATGCACAGTCAAAACCAATCGCGATATTTAAACAATCCAGAGAATCGATTAAAGCATCTCGGCATCGCTCAACAGTAATCAATACTGAAAAATTAACACAAAAAAATGCAGCTAAATACTGTACATCTAATACTGCCTGCGAATATATTCATATATTCGACATGTCGAAAGTCGCTATTAAAATTTTTAATTTGTGTTATTTACTTGTTGAAAACTTGCTCGTTCAAAATCCATACTGTAGATAAAATCCAGTTGTAGGAAGGTTTATTTAAAATCATCTTTTTCTTGATGTACTTACGGAATAGAAATCTACTTTCTTTAGGTTGAATTTTCTTATGTGACCGCGGCTTTCTCGTGTTTTAGTTCTGCGAACATATCTGGATAAAATTTTTGATTCAAATAATAAATCGAAATTCAATTTTAAATAATAAAAATCATTACATATCTTTATAAGTAAATTAGCATTGATTATTAAATGAAATACTTTTAAATCATCATCATGAAGTAATTACCGATATTTATAGAATTCATTATTTCTTATCTTTCTCTTTCTTTCTTTCTTTCTAACCGATGACCAGGCCCCTACCTGCCGGGATGCCCCAGCTTAACGGGTTTAGTACCTGGCATCGGGGCGAAAGACCGCCTAACCGCCGCGAAGCGGCAATAAACCTGACATCGTTGCCTCGATCGTCATCCTATTTGCAGTGCCTACTGCTCGTTTGTGTATACTATGTTTTGCCGGTTACTTAACGTTATAACCTGTTGTACGGCACCTGCACATTGCTACTCATGTTGGTCTCGTAATTTAGAACCTTGATCAGATGACGAGACCTTCACCTGGACAGGCACCTCCAGAGGTATAATTCACAGGTAACTTGGAGGACTTTGCACCCACGACGGATTTTACATGCACCAGGCGCCATTAGCGTACATGGCGGATTATAGCCAGCAGTATGCCTCGATCCCGCGGCCTTAGCTGCGGATTCGATGCTCTGCCAACTGGGCCACCGCTGCCCGAACTACTTCTGAATGACCTGGTGTTTAGAAGCCGAATTGTTGGTGCAGACTTGTCATAAGAAAAAGGATTGGAGGGGGTGAGGAAGCAAAAAAAAAAAAAAATAAATAAATAAATAAATAAAATAAATAAAAAAGAAATAATAAAAAAAAGAAATTAAAAAAAAAAAAAATGGAGCGCCGCAGATAGACAAGTTGCACCCTCAGATGCTAACAAGGGACTTGAATGCAATTAGAGTTTTTAACAATAAAATACTAAATATTTATATTTAGACAATTGTATTTCGCTACTTTTTTCACACTAAATTACGAATGCATTAGCTGTTATACCTTCTACGGGCTCAGATTTTGTTGCTACTAAACAACTAAGGAAAGATTGATTACTCTTTATCCGAGTAATACGAAGAAAGCCAGTATAATTCATAAGGGGGGGGGGGGCTAAAAAAGGATGCAATTAATTACTTATTGTGGAATCTGGCAGCATAGTGGATGACAAATAATTTCTTTTAAATTTACTTAGACGAAATTGAAAATAAAAGTAAAAATAAAAAATAAAATAAAAATGAACAAGAATATAACTTTAAAAAAAATATATATATATATGTTTAAAAGGCAAATAGCTCATCGCCTACATTGGGAAAAGTAATATTAAAACTTTTCCTATACTGTATTAACTTATCTATATGGTTCATAGCTTCATATTCATTCAGTAAAATAACTTTGTATTATTCGCATTAATTAATGGTAGAAACATATAACGTTCCTCTTTATATACGCCTTTACTGTTATGCAAAAATTTGCATTTAATTAGATTGATTTAATTAGTTAATTTAGAGCCAATTTAATAAATTATGATTTAAAACACAGCCTGAATGGTATTAAATAATTTAAAATTTCGTTAACGATGTTTTGTTCTTATAAAGATGTTTATTAAAACAAAAATTGTTGAAATTTTATAGGTTACCTTAAAGTTTGAAATGAATAACAAATTTGTGATTTAACTGTAAATCATAATATATATATGTTGTTTATTATAGCTAATTTAAATTATTTAAAAGTAAGTAACATGAAAAGTGTTGATCTAAAGATCCTTCTTTACACTGCAAACCTCTTTTAGTCAAAATATTCATCGTAACGGCTTGTTACGGAAGTATTAAAATTAATTTTCACTTCTTAAAAACCGACGGTTTATACAAGTTCTGCACGTGCAACGAACAAATAAAAAATGAACGGCAACAGTATTGTTATAAAATTGCATTGTTAAAATTTCCATTATAATAATATTGTCTATCTTGTTTCCCAGAGCCGTAGAAACTGTTTCATTATGTACGCTTTACAATTTTCCGGTAATCAAATATCTTTGTAAACTAATATTTCAAAACTATGATTTTGAATTTTTTTACATAACACTAAAAGGTTTTTTGCTTTTTACTAAAAAAGCAGGAATAAGAAAAATAAACTCAATCCCCGTGTCATCTTACATCGCAGTATAAGTGACGATGGCACACGTGGAGATTAAACTAAAGAAAGACACTGGAATTATTTATGAATTTCTCTTCTTCATATAATTTAAACAGTAGATCAATTCTTCAATTTGCTAGGATTGACTAAAAATAAAAATCTCTTTATACTGCTGAAAGGTAATATAAATTCTATTAAATTGGAAGAGATGCAGTGTGAAAAATAATTTTATGACAGCTTAAATTAAACTTGACATTTGAAAGAAAGTAATATTAGAAGCAGCTCTGAATAAAATAAGTTTCCGTGATATAGATAAGCCGATGTAAGTTTTGAAAATTAAATACACACGCGTTAACATATAACAGATATTTAACATTACAAACAAGCGCGAGAATTTTGTCATGGAGTATCAGTAAATTCATGCATTGAAATAATAAACTTGTTATTAAATATTCTTAATATTAAAAAAATATCGAATTCCATATGCGAGTATAAAACAACTGTATTTCATTTTTTTAAAATGTTCTATACAGGTATCTAACTACGTACATGACAAAAGAAATTAAATGTTTAATATCATTCATATTATTCAACATTTCCGTTCTTTTATTTTATTCAACGTTTCTATTTATTTGACCAAAATAGAGCAAAGGAAATCTTTACTATAATTTGATTCCTAGCATTACTGGAGATTTGATTTACTTAGAAATAAATTACTCGATGTTAATGCAAAACGCGAGTTTATTTTTAGATGTGTAGGCGGGAATTGTGAAATACTTATTATCTAGTTTGTTTAATTTTACTTTATTTGTCATCCTGTAGAGGTCTAGATATGAATGTGTCATCTATTATTACAATTATATTGCTTTTAAGTATTTGTTTTATATAATATTTCAATAATGGGAAGAAAATTGAACAAAGCAGTATTATATCAATTTAAATTTCTCGCTTATTTAGACTACATATAAGGCTCCTAACTTAAGTTAGAAAAATCAATGATTTAAAATCAGTTTTCGACTAAATTTTATTTTTAACTAGCTAAACCGCCAAGAGGCTCACAGAAACATACCATCTTATCCGTGGATATTTTTTTTTAACTCACAGGCTATGAAAGCCTGAGAGCTAATGTGCCCGCAGGTTCTGTATGTACGTATGGACGTACGTATGTATGTATGAACACAGCGCAATAACTCTTGATAGAAATATCCGATTTGCTTCAATTTTTTTTCTCGGTTCATTCTGATAAGGCGCTTCCCTGATTAGTTTTGGGGTTCATTGGTTAAGTATAAAGGGGGTTGCGAGGAGCTAATCCCCCTTAAATTAGATAAATGGGTTTTCATGCAGAATTATCAAATTTGCTTCAAATTTGGTATACCGGTTAATTCTGATAAGACACTTCCCTGATTAGATTTGGAGGTTCATTATTGAAGTATAAAGGGGGGGGGACAGGTGCTAATACCCTCTTAATTTAGATAAATGGGTTTTTCTATCCGATTTGTTTCAAATTTGGTATACCGGTTTATTCTGATAAGGCGCTTACCTGATTAGATTTGGAGGTTCATTGGCTAAGTATAAAGGGGAGGGGGAAAGGGGGCTAATACCCCTTAGTTTAGATAAATGGTTTTTTCTATCCTATTTGCTTCAAATTTGGCATACCGGCTTATTTTGATGAGGCGCTTCCCGGATGAATTTTGGAGGCTCATTGGTTAAGTATAAATATGTGAAACGGGGAGTGGGACTAATCTAATCCCCACTTAATTTATTTTCGAGGGACATTATTCTTTGAAATAAAAGTGTAATATACAATTACTGTGCATAGCCTGTGAGCTCAATGCCATCAGCTTAACTGGGCACTTTTCCTGTTATTTATTTATGTATCTATCCGGGCCACGTAGACGGCAACTTTAAACTGCAGAAAAACTGGAAAATATGAAAATGATCATTAGAATATATGTACATATATTTTTAAAAATAGTAAATATTCATATTTTTTTTTAATGAAAGGCACTATTGAGAGCAGAAAAATATTTTCTACCCATGAGTATTTTTATTGTATTTTCATCAGGACTACGGGGATGGATATATAAAACTGCAGATAAAACGGAAAATATAAAAACGACTTCCAGATTTTTTAAAATAGTTAATATTCATACTTTTTAAAATAAAAAACACCACCAGTACCATAAATTTATCGTTAATTTATGGGTATTTTTTGTTTTTTTTTATAACTCCACCTGAGACTCAAATATTGCAATTATAAAATGCACAAGAAAAGATAATATGAACTAGTCGGATGTACCAATCCCAAAACTTTATTCTATCTGATACATGTTAATACATCAAAATTCGCTAACACATTGCCAAAATTAAATGGCAATTTATCTCCTTCATGAGTATTCTAAAGATATGGAATTCCGTGCATTAATTCTTGAGCTATGACTATCGCTGAAATCATGTAAATCAAGCAAAATGCAGCCTATCAGCGGCACCTATTGGGTGATTTACACAAAATCTTCTGTCAACGTCTGACTGAATCTTATGTTTGGAGAAAATCCGTGCATTAGTTTTTGAGATAGAGCTATTGCGAAAATCGTGAAAATTTCATCATAGCAGCGCCACCTACTGGAAGATTATTAACGAAACCTAATCAGCAACAACTTGTGTCAACTAAATCTAATGTTTGGTGGAAATTCGTGCATTAGTTCTTGAGATAGAGCTATTCCGGGAATCGTGAAAAAGGCAGCACAGCAGCGCCACTTGTCGGACGATTTACACCAACACGCAATCAGCGCCAACTCATATCAAGGATTAACTAAATTTAAAGTTTGATGAAAATCCGTGCATTAGTTCTTGAGATAGAGGTATTGCGAAAATCGTGTAAATCCTTCAAAATGCAGTATAGTAGCGCCACTTATTGGGCGATTTATACCAAAAAGGTATCAGCACCAAATTATATCAAGGACAAACTGAATCTGAAGTTTTCTGAAAATCCGTGCGTTACTTCTTGAGATATAGCTATTGTGGAAATCATGAACAATGCTGCATAGCAACGCCACCTGTTGGTCGATTTGCACCAAAAACTAATCAGCATCAATTTATGTCAGAGACTAACTGAATTCAAATTTTTATTAAATTCCGTCCATTAGTTCTTGAGATAGAGCGCTCACAAAATTTGTGTCACAGACAGACAGACAGACTCACAGATACACAGACTCACAGACAGACATTTTGTAAAAACATGTTTTTCGGAATCTCTGACCCCTAAAACGTGTAAATGCGTCAAAAACCGGAAGTCGAAAATTTTCACGAATCCAATACTTTCTTCTTGTAAAGATAGAAGAAAGTAAAAAGTCCTTCCGGCCAGTGCCGGGAGGAAGAGGTAGCTTTCATAATCCTTATTTAAAAAAAGCCAACTTATATCATGCAAACACACGAAGCTTAATTTGGTGGAAACCGAATATAGGAGATTCAATACTAATTTTTATCAATGTAATGAATGAGAATTTCGCGAAATTAGTCAGCTTTATCCAAGCTGCTTTTCTTTAAAGTAACTTATATTTCGCTGCCAAATTCGGCAATTTCTTAAAGTGCCTGTTATTTTAAGAGAACATGGTGGATGAGGCTAAGCAGTGAACTTGGTCGAGACCATAGTAATTGCGGTGCACATGCTCACTCATATCGGAATCGGTTGATGTATACAAATGCTGTCGCATGCAAAAAATCAGATTTTTCAAGATGTCACCCACAATAGAAATTGAAACTGCTATATCGGAGCCATTTTTTAAGGTACAGACAAACAAAAAATGCTCCTGAATCCTTATATCAAGGTCAAATACTTAAGAAAGAAACCATTTTAAATTTCTAATTTTTTTGCACCTCACTTTAAATATATATATATATATATATATATTAATTTAATGGCCGTCATTTTGAAACAAGATGGCTGATGAATCTGGCCAGCGAACTTGGTCGAGGTGTTGATGTATACTATCCACATGCCTTCTTACATCGAAATAGGCGAATACGTGTGTTATCGCGTGGCAAATACAAGATCGTTTCAAAATGTTAGCCATGCTAGAAATTCAAAGTGCTATAAATCAACCATTTTTTAAGACATCAACAAAAGAACAAATTTTCAGAAACAAAAACTGCTCCGGAATCTTTGTATCAAGGCCAAACACATAAAAAAAATCTTTTTCATTTTCCAATTTTTTAATACCTCATTTTGAATTTTAAATTTAAATTTTTTTAAATGGCAACCCTTTTGAAACAAGATGGCGAATGAAGCTGGCCAACGAACTCGGTCGAGACATTGGTATGTACTATGTACAGACCAAGTTACATCCAAATAGGTTCATAAATACGCCTGTTATCGCGTGACAAAAATCAGGTCGTTTTAAAATGTCAGCCACAAGAGAAATTCAAAATGCTATTACTCAGCCATTTTTTTTTAGATATAGACGAAAAAAAACAAACTGTTCCGGAATCTTTGTATTAAGGTCAAACACATACAAAAAAAATCTTTTTCATTTCCCAATTTTTTGGTATCTCATTTAAATTTTTTTATTTTTTTATTTTTTAATTTTTTAAATGGCCGCCATTTTGAAACAAGATGGCGGATGAAGCTGGCCAACGAACTCGGTCGAGATATTTGTATGTACTATGTACACACCAATGTACATCCAAGTCGGTTCATAAATACGCCTGTTATTACGTGAGAAAAATCAAGACGTTTCAAAATGTTAGCCGCGCTAGAAATTCAAAATGCTATAACTCAGCCATTTCTTAAGATATAGACGAAACAAAAACTGCTCCCGAATCTTTTTATCAAGGTCAAACACATAAGAAGAAAATATTTTTTCAATTTTCAATTTTTGGTACCACATTTCAAATTTAAATTTTTCTTAAAAATTTAAATGGCCGCCATTTTTAAACAAGATGGCGGGTGAAGCTGGCCAACAAACCCGGTCGAGACATTGGTATGTACTATGTATAAACGAAGTTACATCCAAATCGGTTCATAAATACGCCTTTTATCGCGTGACAAAATTCAGGACGTTTCAAAATGTCAGCCACGCTAGAAATTCAAAATGCTATAACTCAGCCATTTTTTAAGATATAGACGAAACAAAAACTGCTCCGAAATCTTTGTATTAAGGTCAAATACATAAGAAAAAAATATTTTTCCATTTTTAATTTTTTGGTACCACATTTCAAGTTTTAAATTTTTTTAAAAATTTTAAATGGCCGCCATTTTGAAACAAAACGGTGGATGAAGCTGGCCAACGAACTCGGTCGAGACATTAGTATGTACTATGTACACACCGAATTACATCGAAATCGGTTCATAATTACGGGAGTTACAGTGTGACATAGGTCAGATATATATATATATATATATATATATATATATATATATATATATATATCAACTTTGAACGGAGGGTGGTTTCGGGGTCTGGGGGTCATGATCGATGAAAATATACCAAAATTTTTTGAAATCGCTTTCCTCCGAACGGCTGCAATAGGTAGCTTTTTTGTAAAGAAAGCTACCTAAAAGACCAAGATTTTTTTTTGAAATAGTAAATATTCATATTTTGTTATTGAAAGATACCCGCATTTTTATAAAAAAAAAAAACCGCAATCGGATTTTAAGTGTCCCTAGGCCAAAAACTGTAGAAAAAGCATAAACTGATGAAAACATCAAGAAAAGGAAGTCGGCTACGACTTGAGTAAGAAATATTCAATATGCTATACACCGTTCTCCTCTATAAGCTGAAAGCGCAAAACAGCATGTTTCACAGCAGATCGGAGAGTTTCAGGGACGATATTCCGAATGTGTTGCGTAATGCGTGTGTTCAATTCGCCTAAGTTCGCAACTGGACCCTCGTACACAACATGTTTTAGGTAACCCCACAACCAAAAGTCACAAGTGTTCAGGTCAGGCGATCGAGGCTGTCAGGCTGTTGGGAAATGGCGACTGATAATTCTGTCACTTCCAAAATGCAGATTTAACAATTGCTCCAGTGGTGTTGCAATGTGCGAAAGCATTATCTATATCCATCTTGCATAAACATTGTGCTAACCACACATCTGCGCTGTTGCAGTGCTGGAATCAGCTGGTTGCTCAAAACAGATTCATAACGTGTCCCATTGACTGTACAGGTGAGAGGACCCGAAGGACGAATCTTCTCGAAAAAGAAAGGGCCATCGATAAATGATATCGTAAAATCACACAGTGACATTTCAGAATGAAGAGGCAATGGTTGCATTTGTTTCGGAGTTACATTTGCCCATATTCTGCAATTTTGAGTATTGACAGAACCTTGGAGACGGAAATGGGCTTCGCTTGTCCACAAAATCTTCCATGGTCATGCATTGTTTACTTCCATTCGAGCAAGAAATTGCAGGGCGAAAGCTTCTCGTTTTGGCAGGTCAGGAGGAAGCAACTCCTCAAAATGCGTAATTTTGTATGGATAACATTGCAGGATGTTTCGTAAAATTTTACGAAAGTGCTGAAAGTTATAAGAACAAAAAAAACTTCTTAAAACACCATCAAAAATTATTAAATGCGCTAGGCCTTTCGAAAGATCTGAGTCTTTCTTCGTCAGGCGCAAAGAAGACGTCCTTCTACTATGAAAGCAGCAGGAAGACTGACATGAGAGATAAGGGAAAGGAAACAAGCTGAAGAAACAGCCAATAGGAAGATTTAATTTATTTTTGTATTAATTAATATTAGTCTGTTTTTTTTAATATTTTATTTATTTATTTATTTTCATGTGTTCCCATTTTTAATTATTTGTTTTTCCCCTCCCAATTTTTGCCCCTCCTACTCTGTGTTCTTTTGTTTTGATTATACTCTTTTGTGATTGGTTGTCTTCTACTTTCCTATTGGCTGTTCATTTCTAACTTCCTATTGGCTGTTTCTTCAGCTTGTTTCCTTTCCCTTATCTCTCATGTCAGTCTTCCTGCTGCTTTCATAGTAGAAGGACGTCTTCTTTGCGCCTGACGAAGAAAGACTCAGATCTTTTGAAAGGCCTAGCGCATTTAATAATTTTTGATGGTGTTTTAAGAAGTTTTTTTTTTGTTCTTATTCATTCACACCAGTTTTAACTTATTTTCGCTGAAAGTTATGTCTGAAGTTTGGGAAATTCCCCGTGCACTGCACGTTCCCAAACCACTGCTTGACGCTTCCTGCAATGCTCTAGCCATATCCTCCACTGACGTCGAAGCAATTGCTTTACCCCTCTGCCACATTTCACGTCAAATGAACCCGTCTCTTCGGATTTATCAATTACCTTCTTCATACACACTGAAGTCAACAGGTCAGAACAGTTTCTTAAACCCTTTAATGTCCGGAATTTCTTCGATGCAATTGCTGCATAGTCACCGTTCTTGTAAAAAAGCTTCACAAGCAGAGTGATCCTTCAATGATAGAGTCATGACTACCTTCTCAGAATAACAGAAACCGCATGTTCCCCGCCTTTTTATCACAAGTATAATGTGCAATTTGCGTGTCACGTCTTTTAATTACCATCTTATGACGAGTACAGTGCCATCTATTGGTCAATTTTTGAACTTTTTTTACTTTCGCAAAACAAATTCCCACAACGGTCATTCACAAAGGTCGCAAAGGTCACAACGGTCGCACAAAGGTCATTCTGACCAGTGGTTCTTTTTTTACAGCCTTTTAAAAGTGCAACTGTTATTATAATCACCCTGTATATCAATTTAATTTATTACGTTTTATTTATAAAAGTATATTTTTAAATATGAATGACTAAGCATAATTATAAAAAAGGAAAATAAAATAAAATCTTTTAAATTGTAAGAATTTTTTGTTACACAAATTATCGTTCTATCAGTAAATTTTAAAGAGATTTTAAGGTTTACCAGTTTGTAACTAAGAAAATTATTCTCACCAAAAATTCATTTCTTCGGATATATATTTTCTTCTAGTAAGGTCATTGTGCCTAAAAAGACGAAATTTCCCGTAGTTTTAGGGTATATTTTGCATTTTATTAAATAAATACATATTTTATTTAGCGAAAATAATTGAAAATTGTGACTTTAGTTCAAAACTAACTTGTTTTATAGAAATTGAATCATTACCTGTAATACAGAGTTTCCTGAAAGTTCCCGTACTGACGACATATGTATTTATTATTCACACAAAAAAAACAACAACCTTAAAATGATTACTTTTATGCTAATGATAAAAAGTACTTTTAACATCACGTAAGAAAAAATACTGAACTTACATTTATAAAAAATTTTCAAAATATCCAATGCTTTCTATGGGGCAAAACTGAACTTGTTTGCGCACGTTTGTAGAAACGCGTTTTAACATGCTGGGAATGACTTCTTGTATCCTTTGCATAATGGCAATTTTCAGATAATCTATTGTTTGAGGATTATTTGTACAAATTTTGTTCTTTAAATATCCCCACAGAAAAAAGTCCGGGATGTTCAGATCAGGGGATCGAGCTGGCCAAAGATTTTTTTAAATGAGTCGATTGTCAAAAAATTCAACTCGCCAGCGCGGTATGTCACACTCGACTGTCTCAGAGCTGCTAAGTCTCCGACTTTTTGGAAACCAATATTTTAATACAGAAAATGTTGTTTTATTTAATTAGAACAATTGGGCGATTTAAAGGAACATCATTTTCTTTAAAATAACAGTGGTGTGCAAAAAGCAGGAGACTTGACAACTCTGAGACAGTCGAATGTGACCCACCGCCCCGACGTGAGCGTGTTAAAGGAATGTTGCACCATCTTGTTGGAACAAAGAATCTCGTTCATTCACTTCTAACAATACAACAAATTGCTGGATAATTTCCCTGTATACAAAACTATCAACAGTTGATTCCAAAAACAAAGGTCCAACAATACTTTTACGTGATACACCACACCGTACACCATTTTGTTTAGAATGTAAAGGCTGGTGTAAGAACTTTCGGCGTTTCACTCCTGTTCTTGTCTTTCACCGAACCTATATTCCGAAATCGTCGAACGAGCCGATATAACGTATCTTGACTCGGTATTTCAACATTTGGATATTTATTTCGCCAAACGTCTTTGCACCATTCATACGATTTACATTCAAAATAAGTTTCGAGCAGTGCAATTCTCTGAATGTGTGATAAATTAATTTCGCTATGAAGAACAAAATAACATAAAACTTTATTCTCGCACCAATTAAGTACGAAAAGAACCAAATGATAAAAATTCAAGAATTGATGCAATGATAAGCATACGATAAAATTTAATATTTAAAAAAAAAATCACGGACAATGAGTTCTTTAAGTTGGAGTAGGGGAACTTTTAGGACACACGCTATAAGCAAACAATATTTTAATGTCGTATTTAGGTCATTTTTGTCACATGTACGGTGGATAAATCCTAAATGAGACATTCAAAATATCTAAAAGCTACATTGCATTTTATGCATGTCAGTTCATCTTAAAATATTCCTTTATATGTTTTCTATTTTTAAAATGCTCAATCAAGAGTTGAAATACATAAAATTGAAAGTTAAAAAGCTTATTACGAGGGTGAGTCGGAAAATAAGTTTCCCCTGGCGACTCTGGACTGAGGTGTGTATGAAAGACAAAAAATATAATGAAACATTAAAGATAATACGCAACTTTATGTTTCTACATAAGTGCGAAATAAGTTGAGACATTTTTCACACCCCTTTATAAGCTTTAAGAAGCACTCCCTGAAAAAAATCAGGGCTCTGCATCATTGTGCTCCCAGTAGATATGGAGATAAACTGCGTTTTGAATTCGTGGTCAAAGGAGGAAGTGACAGCGGTTGTCCGCTATGAATGGGCACGTGGAGTATTGGGAGCAGAAATCCATAACCGCCACGTGGGGCCTGTGGGCCAGATGTGATGTCGAAACAAATGGTGCGGAGATGGGGCAGCCAATTCACTGAGGGCGTCAGCAAGTGTTGGACAAACCGAGACGTGGACGGACGTGCACGGCCACTACAGACAAAAGCAATACTTGACTACTGCTTTGGAAACAATGCTGAAGTCACACAAATCGTTCAACGATTCTTTTGTATGCAGAGCCCTGTTTATTTCCTGGACGGCTTTATGAAGCTTATAAAGGGTATGACAAACGTTTCAACTCACTTGGCACGTATGTAGAAAAATAAATTTAAGTCTTATCTTTAATGTTTCATTATATTTTTTGTCTGTCATACACACCTCTATCCACAGTCGCCAGGGGAAACATATTTTCCGACTCAACCTCGTATTAAACTACTTAATATATTAATAACTTAGTTTAATAATAACTTAAAATATAAAAAAAAACTTTGAGATGTATAATGTCGGATATATTATACTGAAATAATGAATACTTGAACATTCATACTTCAAACACGTATAACTTTAACTATGTATAAAACAAGAAACAATTGATGAACGACCAATACAACAAAAATTTTACCAAAGCAATGTTTATTAGGATATATTTTATGCAAACATTTTGATTTTCAGTTTGTCTTCAACTTTCTTCTTTTTTTTTTTTCAGTGAAGGCCTCAATTTTTTTTGTTTAGTTTCTGGAAGGTATGGATCTGTATCATTCGCTCGCAAACTTCATTTAACCACGCAACACCTAAACATTTCTAAAATCATGACGCCCCCTACCTCTATATATGACA
Source organism: Maratus speciosus (assembly GCA_963932465.1). Classification (NCBI taxonomy): domain Eukaryota; kingdom Metazoa; phylum Arthropoda; class Arachnida; order Araneae; family Salticidae; genus Maratus; species Maratus speciosus. The sequence goes on from OZ010796.1 coordinate 479,342,038, forward strand.
TATGTTCCTTAGTAAATCATTGTGAACGTCAAAATCAGGTGAAATATTATCCGCCTTAGCAAGAACAGCATCATTAATCCTTTGGTTTCGGTTAGAAAGACCCTCACGGAGGGCATTCCCCCTCAGGCCTATATCCCTAGTGTAGATAATCGGCCTTCATAAACAACACCAACACCTTTGGTTTCGGGCCAGGACTCGCAACTATTTTATATTCAGTTACAGCACAATTTACAAAAAAAGATTTGTGGTACATTCTTCTTGAAAATATCCAAATGAAAGTTTATGGAGGAGATTTTTTTTTTCAAAAACGGTACAGATAGTATTAAAAATTATATATTCCGTGTATGTCCTGAACCGTAGTCAAAGGGTTAATTGTTTTATTAACATAAAATCATTGCTAAAAATCGATTTATTGGTAGGAAATATTATGACGGTGCTTTAGTGTACCAAGGTTCATAAATGAATAAAAAGAAACTCCAACACAATACTTTAAGAGACTTAAACATTTATTGTAAAGAACTTTTAAAGGAGGGCCGTGAAAAAGTACAGAGGGACGGGGAGAGTCTCGTTAACTGCCCAGTGGCAGAAGCCCACAGCGGGGCTTAATTGCAGCCTACATGGCTCGAGGTCAGGAGCAAAACGTGAGTGAGATTTTGTTACAATTACTTACAGATTGGCGAACATTAGATAACCATATGTAAGATATTTGGCGAAAAACAAATTGGGTAGGCAAAACAATCAAGAAGTTTTACATTGAGTTAAAAACTACGCCATGGCGGTCTTTATAGGGTTACTAGAAATAAAATTCCTGCGGTGAGGGAGAGTGGCTAAAGAAATAGCTAACACGTGATATTACATGCACGTTACAGATTTAACGACAGCTGAAATTATTCAGCAAGGGGCATATGGCTTTTATCCGACAAAATACAAGGGTGAGAATTGATTATTAATGCATGCCAAGAGGCTGAGAAAATATGCATTACATATTGTCGGCTGCGATGCGAAAGACATTCACTTCTATTTTATTCTTTTATTTTATCTCAACGGAAAATCACTTCGGTTAAGATATATTTCTATCTGTGTGAAAGTGAAAGAAAAAAGGAACAGACTGATAAATGATGCATGCATTTAAAACGTACTTTTAAAGTATAATTGAAAGTTACAGTAGTGTGAGGGCGGGGGGGGGGGAGAGAAATGAATGAATGCCGACATATGAAATTAAGTAATAAATTGTCAAATTTGAACTAAATATTTTATTTGAAGGGGGGGGGGGAATAATGACAATTTATAATGAACCAGTAAGGTTAAATGTTGATTTTTGAGGGGAGAGGGGGATAAATGAATATGTAACGGGAAAGCCGTTATATATATCACCCATTATCACCAGAAAAAAAACTGTGAAACTTGTAGAACAGTTTTTTTTAATAACGAACCAGTAAGGTTAAATGTTGATTTTTGAGGGGAGAGGAGGATAAATGAATATATAACGGGAAAGCCGTTATATATATGTCAATGAACAAGTTATCACTATCAGGTAAACTATCATTTAAGTCTTTTTTAGATATGTCTCGTTTAGAAGTAGGTGAAGGAGGCCTAAAATGATCCCCTTAAAGAAAAAACTTGTGTAGAATAACATAACTGTTTAAATGAAACTTTGTCCTTATGCTAATATGTTTTACAATACATTTTGCATTATAAGCATATTTTAATAATATTTTAAACCCAGCTTGAGTAATGAGAAAAACAGATTTTTTGAAAAAGTGTCCAAAGGATCATTTTACAGTAACCCAAGGGCTAAATGATCCTTCATCTAAAAATAATTGTAAATTGTTTTTTTATCGGCAAAATAAAGGATATAAAAGTAATTATGACAATACATGATGGAATAAAATAAGTTTTGCAATCAAATAGCATACATAATTTATTTTACGTAAATTTTAAAATATAAAAGTGTCACAAATAATTTTGAAAAAACGATAAAATGGAATATTTGAAAATTATGATCGGTAGGATAACACGTGAACTCAAAGAGAAAGATTTAGGGTAGTCACACATTTGGCTCCCATGATGGCTATGACGCGGGACCGGATTTTCTTCAGTCAATGAAATGGTAGTAAAATGATCCACATAATGGATCATTTTACACGGCAACATGGCCGTCTAATTTAGGTCATATAACTGGATGACGCCGAGAACCATAACAAACTTTGCAAGTGTAATTCACATATAAAAACATATTCTATTAAGTAAACCAAGTCATATTTCTGCGCATGAAAGACTGTATATCTAAATAAATATGAAAGTTAGTGCTTATCTTATAACAGATGTTATAAAAACAACTTTTCAAAGAATTCTTTTCGCACGCGTAATACTGAGATCGCTTGAATACCGCGATTGCTACTTCTCCACTTGCCACAACTAGTTTATGTGTTACCCTGTAGACAGTGCGACCTGGCTGGAAGAAAACCTATGTCGATCGTTTTTCCCGCTAGGATCATTTTAGGCCACTTTCCCCTATTTATGTAAATCATCTTTTTAGATTTGTAATTTTTTATAGTACTGAAGGAAATTTCGATCGAAAGATGATTTTAGAACAGCACACCGATTGGATTGGGAAAATACCAGAATTTTTAAGTTAAAGTTCCCAGTCATAGAATAATACTATTGCATGATCATGCAGAAATTTCTAATATATTAACTCAACAAAGCTTAATTAAACACAATTTGTTCTTTAAGCATAATTTAAATACAAAATATGAAAATATCACAAAAAGTACCTCAGTAAATCTACTAAAAGTCTTTACTCATTTGAGGGATTTAGTTCGTGGCTGAAAGATTTCTGAAGTAAAAAGGAAAGTGCCCATTAAAACTGATGGCATTGAGCTCACAGGCTGTTCATACTAATTGTATATTATGCTCTTATTTCTAAAAATAATGCCCCTAAAAAAATAAATGAATTGGGATTATCCCCCGTTTCCCCCCTTTATACTTAACCAATGAATCTCCAAATCTAATCAGGGAAACACATTAACTAAATAAACCGATATACCAAATTTGAAGCACATCATATAATTCTGCATGAAAAAACCATATCGCTAAATTAAGGGGGGGGGGGTAACCCCACTTTCATCCTTTATAATTAACTAATGAAACTTCAAATCTGATCAGGAAAGCTCCTTATCAGAATGAACATTAAAAAAAAATAAAGTAAATTGGATAATTCTGCATGAAAAACCATTTATCTAAATTAAGGGGAGGGGCTTGCACCCCTTTCCCCCTTTTATACTTAACCAATGAACCTCAAAATCTAATGAAGGAATAGCCATATCGGAATAAACCGGTTTATCAAATTTGAAGCAAATCGAATAATTCTGAATCAAAAACACATTTATCTAAATTAAGGGGAGTGGCTGCCCTTTCCCCCCTTTATACTTAACTAATGAACCTCCAAATCTAATCAGGGAAGCTCCTTAACATTATAAATCGGTATACCAAATTTGGAGCAAATCGAATAATTCTGTATGAAAAACCCATTTATTTAAATTAGAGGGGGAGGGGCTAACCCCCCCTTTCCCCCCTTTATACTGAACGAATGAACCCCCAAAACTAATCAGGGAAGCGCCTTATCAGAATGAAATTAGGAAAAAAATGCGAAGCAAATCGGATTTTTCTATCAAGCGTACGTACATACATACATACATACATACAGAACCGGCGGGCACTTTAGCTCTCAAGCTTTGGTAGCCTGTGAGCTAAAAAGTAAGCCATTAAAATGCATAGAATATTTTAGAACTCTAATTTAAAACTTCTCGCCTTTTAAAGAATTTATAATGCAGGTAAATGAAACAGGCGTTTAAGGCCTTGACGTTGATAAACTTATTTGATCTTCAATGTTAAAAAAATTATATTCTGATTAATTTTCGGGAATATTTGTCGCATATAGGGAGATACGGGAGCGCTTGATGATGAAGATATACATTGAAATGAAAAGTTTTTAAAGAAATCGCTGTTAAATGATTCGCGTTCTATTCAAAAAGTGCCTATGTTTCATTATACAGGGTGTCCAGTCAACTCCCAACGGAGCCTAGACATATAGTCCCAGTTACAAAAATGTTTTAAATGAGGTAAAGAAGTATTTTTAAATCAATTTGGGCCAAGAAAAATATTTATTGAAAAGTTACGAAATTATCATTTTTATGCGCTCCCCCTGTCCTATAAGTGATATTTAGTAAAAATTCCCTGTTACACTAAAAAGAAAGACAAAAAAAGTCCCGTTCATCTAATACTAAAATTGGACGAGTTATGAAATTTTGAAATTCATGACTTATACCACTTTTCTGTACCTGAATACAGATATGTTCGAACATGTTTTAAATGAGGTAAAGAAGTATTTTTAAATCAATTTGGGTCAAGAAAAATATTTATTAAAAAGTTACGAAATTATCATTTTTATGCGGTCCCCCGGTCCTATAAGTGATATATAGTAAAAATTCTCTGTTACACTAAAAAGAAAGACAAAAAAAAAAAGTCCCGTTCATCTAACACTGAAATTGGACGAGTTTTGAAATTTCGAAATTCATGACTTATACCACTTTTCTGTACCTGAATAGAGATAAGTTCGACCATGCTTCGAGGGGTCGTATTCAAAGAGCTCAAAGTATTCGCATGTGCATCTCCGCTTTGAAAGAACGTGTACAAATATTGCAATAGAGCAAACTTTTATTACCCGGCTGAAAAGAAAACGTTATGTATTACACGCGTATCTGGGTATGTGGATTTCTTCATACCCTTGAAACATCCCAACGGCTGGATGGATTTTAATGAATGAGGTCTCTATCAATTTGTCTTAACGTCCCGATGGTTACAGGCTAGGTTTTGTTTTTATCAATTCAAAATGGCGGCCGAAAATACAACATGGCGGTAGAGACCAAAAAAAAAGTTTGCGCACCCTATTGAGTGGCATATCATTGGAAAAGGAAGACGATGTTTCATTGACTATTTTACAGTTAGAAGCTCCGTTAAGATATTGTACAACCTGAAGGTTGTGTATGTAGGATCTCTAGCTTTACTACAACTCTAACCATCATAGACATCTATAGACCTCATGAAAACAGTGTTTATAGATAGGAACTAACAATTAAACACAACTTAAAAGTCATCAATAGAAGTAAATAAAAAAAAAATAGGTAAGTAGTATAAACAAGTAATGTAAAAAAAATATATTTTAAGTCAATTCCGACTTAGGTCAATAAGAGAATTTTTTTTCTCCCGTTCTTCATTCCTTTTGAGTGGCGCTTAAAATGCCTTGATCAATAAGAGGGCTCTCTCGGTCTTAAAATACCTTGATCAAGAAGAGGGCTCTCTCGATTATTGAAAATTAATTGCCGAAACGTAAGTGAAGGCTTACTGTGGAGACACGAAAAGTTTTGGTTTCTGTTAGTCTTTCTGTTAGTCTGTCTGTTAGTCTATGTGTTAGTCTGTCTGTTAGTCTGTCTGTCTGTTCCGCGATAACTGCGGCAAAAAGCATCCGATCGGCTTGAAATTCACTGGGCATGTTGATGAGGTACCCGGACTTAGCTGTATAGTTTTTGGTTAAATTTGGTTCATTCGTTCGGGAAATATGGAACATTTTATTTTGCTCTATAATGCTTTTCTATGGCAAGTCAGATGATTTTCAGATTTTCATTTGTTGAAAGAAATGGCTCATATGAAAAATGGATTTAAATGGTAAATTTTTGATGCTGAAATTTTTAAATAACATTATTAAATTATTCCAATAAATTTTGTCAATATATTTGAGAGATTTTTTTTAACTAGTAAATCTGCAGATCAGGAGCCTCAACGTCATCGTTGCAAGTCATTGTTTTTTAACACTCATTGCGTAATATTCATCTTCCTACAAATCGCTTTTTAAAGTTTTCAAATTACATAAATATTTATAAGAATACAAAATACTTCGTAAAGTTTCAGAAATTAAATGTGTTAAACAAGTGGTTATACACTGATGTTCTGAAATTCTGATGAGCTGCTTATTCTGGTAACTTTTTAAATCAAAAATTGAATTTCTTCAGGGGGGCTGCGCCCCCCTGAACCCGACGTAGTCTCTTTAAATTTACTTTCGTAATATTTATTGATTGTGCGGATGGTTATAGTATATCATAGGTTTTTTTTACGCTGTGATTTATAAGGATAAGCATAAGTTTTTTTTATAAATTAATAAATTTAAAATTTAAAATAAAATCCTCCAACAATAAATCTTGAAGTGACGCCAAAAATGTAATCTTAAAATCCGCTACATTCGACCCAAACACAACGGCGTACTTAAAAAAAGAAAGAAAGAAAAGAAAAATATTTATAGTAATACAGTTTTTAATTCATAATACGATGAAATGCTACTTTAGAATGCTTAAATATGAGCAGATCATTTTCATTTTACAGAAAAAATGCACGGATGAAGTCAAAGAATTCTGTCCCTGTTCCACGTGCTTGTTTTGTTTCGGCCGAATGAGGGCATTTAAATCTGGGCGATAACGCACATCATATTGCAAACTGTTTTTACGGCATACTGCATCTCCATCTATCGCTTTCCTCCGTGAATAATAGTTAATTTTATTTTAGCCAAGATCTTTTTATTCCAACATCTTTTTTTTTTTTTTTTTTTTTTTTTTTTTTTTTTTTGATAATTGACGTCTAATTCACCTGCTATTCGTACTTACTCAAAACCTTTCATGTTGTTATATCAAGAAATACTTGAGGGTTTTCTTTTTATTCCCAATATGTCGCCATATTAATTTTTTTATTCTTATTTTTTTTTTCCTGTTTCACGTCAAAATCTTTCAATTTAAAATTGTTTAAGAGAAAATATTATTCAGGGTTTTGATTTTCTTGGCAACGATTAAAGAAATATTGATAAATTTTATGAAAAAATGTCATATTATTCTCTGTGAAAATAATGAACTTTTGTATTTTTAAGCAAAATATTTGAATAAAATAAATAAAATATTGCCTATTTTTATTTCTGGGGCTAAAATTCATCTATATGCAAAAATACAAATGCATTAATTCATCCGTTTTGACGTTGGCTTTACTGAAACATTATAGACGCATTTATACTAATATTATTAAGACCAAATAAGTTGCTAGGCAACTGATGAAAGAAAAGATAAAAAATGAAATATGTATTATGTCAAATTGATAAAACAAAATGCTTTATATTATTGGAAAACATGCATAAAGTTCCCCCAAAAATTATAAACCTAATTTTAAAAATCTCGCAAATATATTGACATAATTTCAAACTAATTGGAATAATTTAATAATCTTATTTAAAAATTTCAGCATCCAAAATTTACCATTTAAATCCATTTTTTATATGAGCCATTTCTTTCAACAAATGAAAATTTGAAAATCGTCTGACTTGCCATAGAAAAGCATTACAGAGCAAAATAAAATGTTCTATATTTCCCGAACGAATGAACCAAATTTAGCCAAAAACTATACAGCAAAGTCCGAGTACCTCATCAACATGCCTAATTATTTTCAAGCCGATCGGATGCTTTTTGCGGCAGTTATCGCGGAACAGACAGACAGACAGACAAACGGAAATCAAAACTTTTCGTGTCTCCACAGTAAGCCTTCAGTGACGTTTCGGCATTTAGGTTTATAATAATGGGGAGAATTTTATGCATGTTTTCCAATAATATAAAGGATTTTGTTTTATCAATTTGACATAATGCATATTTCATTTTTTACTTTTCTTTCTCTGTTGCCTAGCAACGTATTTGGTCCTAATAATATTAGTATAATTGCGTGTATAATGTTTGAGTAAAGCCAACGTCAAAACGGATGAATTAATGCATTTGTATCTTTAGATATAGATGGATTTTAGTCCAGAAATAAAAATAGGCAATATTTCATTTATTTTATTGAAATATTTTGCTTAAAAATACAAAAGTTCATTATTTTCATAGAGAATAACGTAACATTTTTCCATAACATTTACCAATATTTCTTTAATTTTTGCCAAGAAAATCAAAACCCGGAATAATATTTTCTTTTAAACAATTTTCAATTGAAATGTTTCGTCGTGAAACAGGAAAATGAAAAATAAAATTAAGAATAGAAAAATTAATATGGCGGCATATTGGAAATAAAAAGAAAACTCTCGAGTATTTCTTAATATGAATGTTGAATATGATGAAAAGTTTTCAGTAAGTACGCATAGCAGGTGAATTAGACGTCATTTATCGAAAACAAAGATGCTGGAATAAAAAGATCTTGGGTAAAATAAAATTAACTATTATTCACGGGGGAAAGAGATAGATGGAGATGCAGTATGCCGTAAAAACAGTTTGCAATACGATGTGCGTTATCGCTCAGATTTAAATGCCCTGATTTGGCCCAAACAAAACAAGCACGTGGAACAGGGACCAAATTCTTTGACTTCATCCGTTTTTTTTTTTTTTTTTTTTTTTTTTTTTTTTAAGCACGTTGCGTCGTTGTGTTGTGCCGAATGTAGCGGATTTTAGGGTTACATTTCTGGCGTCACTTCAAGATTTATTGTCTATGTACGGTTAACACGAGTATTTTATTTTAAATTTAAATTTTATTAATTTATAAAAAAAAACTTATTCTTATCCTTATAAATCACAGCGTAAAAAAAAACTAAGATATACTATTACCATCCGCACAATCAATAAAAAATTACGAATGTAAATTTAAATAGACTGCGGGGGGTTCAGGGGGGCAGAGCCCCCCTGAAGAAATGCAATTTTTGATTTAAAAAGTTACCAGAATAAGTAGCTCATCAGAATTTCAGAACATCAATGTATAACCACTTGTTTAACACTTTCAATTTCTGAAACTTTACGAAGTATCTTGTATGCTCATAAATATTTATGTAATTTGAAAACTTAAAAAAGCGATTTGTAGGAAGTTGAATATTATGCAATGAGTGTTAAAAAACAATGACTTGCAAATTTGACGTTGAGGCTCCTGATCTGCAGATTTACTAGTTAATTTAATTTAATTAATTAATTAATATTTGAAAAAAAAACTGTATTATCATCAAGTGTCATCCACTACAAGTTTTAAAAAAATTATTTGAACTTGATTGGCTGAATAAAAAGTATTTTATTAACGATTGAAAATTTGAACAAGATATATATATAGCGAGAGTGTGAGTTAATAGTAGGAATTGAAAAAAAAAAAAAAACTAGTTTCACATTGATGAAAAATAATTGATTAGTTCGCTTTTTACGCAGTCGGGTTTTTTTATTTTTTAAATTTAATTGTTTATTAATGAAGTTTTAGATTGGTTAAAATAATTGTATTTTAACATATGTTTCATTTCGTAACGATTTGAGACTGTTTCTTTTCATGATTTCTTTTAACATAAATTATGTTACTTGAAAAGATTTTATTTAACTTGAAACGATCGTACGTATATCTTTCCAGTTTGAAATTTGTACTCCAACTTTAACTCACTTTAAAATATCCGATCGAGGTAATTTTTACATACTGAGACGTAAGTCTGATGACAATGAAATATTATAATGATTTTTATGGCTTACTATTTATACTTATTTTACAGGATTACACAAAACATTTTGGATAGATCTCCGCCAAGAAGTTTAAGAAAAAGTTTTAGATGAGATAACACAAGACTGCGATGGTTGTGCTTTTAACTTTTAAAATTGATTTTTATGTATTTTTCAGCGCTGAATCCGAAAATTATCTCCATTTTTAACCATCATGTCAGGATTTTTCGCAAATCGTAAATTTCAAAGTTAAAAAATTGTAAAAATCTGATACTATAAATAGAGGAGATGGTTGTGTTTTTTAACTTTTGATAATTGATTTTTATGTACTTTTTAGCACTGAATGAGAAAATGACCTTCATTTTTAAAAATCGTGTTAGACATTTTCGCAAATCGTAAATTTAAAAATTTTAAGATGGAGAAAATCTGATACTATAAAATAGGTGTAAAACTTATTTTATTCAATTTAATTTTATGAAATTCAATAATTTATTGATTTTTTAAAAATCTTATATTGGAATTCTTAAAGCTAAACAGCGCTGGGATCTGATGAAGTGATGGTGGCGAGGGGGGAGGGGGGGGAGAGAATTACCTTTAAAATTTACGATTTGCGAAAAATCCTGACGCGTTGTTCAAAAAAGAAAGTCGTTTTTGGATTCAGAGCTACAAGATACACAATAATCAATTATCAAAAGCTAAAAAACATGACACAACTCAAATTTTGCATGTAAAGAATTAAGGTTGTTGCTTTTCACCATTTTATTTAAGGAAAATTCTGCTATTTTTTTCCTCTTATGTGTTTAGTACAAGTTGTATATTTTTCATTAATACTTCAGAATGACATTATATTTCAGATCTATATTTTACTCTCAAATATATATATATAATATATGACGATTTTTTATATTTCTACTAAATTTGTGAATGAACCCTATTTCGTAGCAAAAAATATGCTCCAACTTTAAACAGCTATTACTTGGTCAGTTTTAACCGTAGAATAATGGGACTTTTTTTGCCTTACTTGTCAGCGTAATAGGAAATTATTACTAAATGTAACTTACAGGAACCGGGACCATATAAAAATTTAAATTTCGCAATTTAAAAAAATGCTTTTATTAAACGAATTCGCTTTTAAAATACTTCTTTAACTCATTTAAAACATTTTTGTAATTGAAACTATATATCTATGACTAACGGTTTAGGAATTAGCCATTGGACACCGTTGAGAGTGGACACCCTGTGTATGATTTATATACAATTTTTGCGTTAAGTTTTTAAGTACAAGAACATTGTCGCATTTATGTGACGTCATATTTAGGCACAGTGATCTTACCGTTACTGACTATCCGTTTAAAAGTGATATGTTCTTGAAAAGTGAAAAAAAAAGAGAATATTTAGGAGAGGGGCGAAAAACTCTTGAAGGCAGTTGGTAAGTTTTAGTCATGGGATATAGATCACTACAGGGAACTTTTAATGTAAAGAGAAATAGTCCGATATTCATTGCCCAATGATATAGGTCCGATATCATTCGAGAAATACGCAACAACTAGTCGAACTCCTTGGTTAATGTGATTATCTGCCGATACGAGTCTTAAACTAAATGAAAATATCAGGGCCATAATAATGTCAATAGGCGATTGTTAACCTTCTTCCGTTAATTTAGATTGTCTGCCAAAGTTAATATTTTGCTGTTTCGGTACATTAATAATTAATTTTAAACGATATTTCATATTTTAAAAATAATTATCGAAAATCCGCACAGTAGTATAAAATATAATATTGGAGGGATAAAGCGCCAAATAGATATTGGTTCATAAAACCCAAATTTCTCATTTTCTGCGAAATAGGCTCTTTCCTTCAAAACACAATCGCCAAAAATATAAAAATCTCTGTACGAATTCCGATTAAAATTTATTGAAACAAGGAGAAAATTTACTATATTGGGCTAAAATATTGAACTTGGATTGCTTTTATGAATCGATTAAAATCGCCTGCGAGCTAGCAAATCGGAGAAATACGCAAATTATTACGGTCAATATAAAATAACAAAAATTCTGATCAAAAAATGCAAAACAGGATCCTCAAGTTCATTCGGACCTTGTCTTTGTCTATCCGGAACCAAATTTGCAGATCTCTACGTGCGATAGATTCCTTTGCCATCGCTAACAAACAAACAAATAGACAGACAGATACAAACAGGCAGCTATGAAAAATCAAGGCTTCAAATTAGGTATATATATATTTTTTTTTACACTATTTATAATAGTTATTTTTTATACGAATTTAATGAATGATTTTAAAAATAACTTGTGAGGGAGTGTGCTATATTTATATCGTACAAATTATAAAGAAATACGCATTATATCTAGCTGGGGTGGGGTCCAGTGTTGCCAGATTGGGGCCTTTTTTTGTACCAAGATTTTTGATAGTCACCGCTTTTTTGAAATAGAAATATTCGACCTATTTAAAAATAGATTAAAAATTCTGATAAATAAGCGAACTATACTATTTTAAAAAAGTTGTGACAGTCAAATAATCTGAATTAAAAAAGTCCCCAATCTGGCAACACTGGTGGGGTCAGCTGTCATGCATAATGTATATCAATTTACATCTGTTTATACATTCTAAAAAGATCAGAAAATATTTGGCAGTTTTTTTTACAGCAACAATAATTAAAAAAGTGTGATAAATATCAAAGATAAGCTCTAAACTGGCTCTTTCAATATCTTGGCACTTATTTAGTAAATACGTTTTTCAACCCAAAATTTAGTTTCCTCCCAAATTTATTTAATTTTGAGAAAGTATGTTTTGAAAAATATCAAAATAAATTTCTATTCAATCTTTCACAAAATTTAGAAGACAGGTTTTTATTTATTTAAAGTAATGAAGCACAGCCACGAATTAATGTCAATGGAATATTAATAAGATATTAATATTCAATAAAAAAAGGAAAAATCTTTCATATTGCAAAATTTTAAAGATGGATGTATACAACTCGTCTAGGACAAATTAAACAGCAGTATTAAACTATGTAGAAATATGTTACATAAATGTAAAAAAGTTTTTATTTTGAAACATCTAGAGCAAAAAATTATCGCTTGCTTCTAATACGGCTCTCTTTTTTTCTTTATAAGACTACTAATGCAAACACCCGTCCTAGAAAGGTGGGTAGAAATCGTGTTTTTCTCTTAAAATTTGAAATAATTGATAAAAATATTCATATATATTTCGTAATCGAGCTATTTCGTTTAAAAATTCCAAAAAGTCATCAAATTGAAATACAGTTTTCAAACATTTTACATTTAGAAGTACATAGTCTCTATTAAACGGTGCAAAATTGAAAAATATGCGAAAAGAAAAGAAAAATGGATTAATGATTTATCAAATCAATTTTTCCAAAATAAATTAAAAATACAAACATTAAACAAACTAAATAGTATGTTTATTGCATTAATGCTAAAAAAATAGAGTTCTTTTATGTTAGTTTAGCGATGTGATAAATCGCCAAATATTTTTCCCATTGACATCATTCATATTGCATTAATTACACTTAAAATAAAAACCTTTAACCCATTTCATTTAAAAAGCATAACGTTTATTTAAAATACAAATATTCAAAATACATATATTGTATGCAATTAAAATACACGCCTTTCACGCATTTCCTTTAAAATACATGAGAACAATAATTAATACCATAGCATTTTATTTCAACTTCAAAGCATTGTTCGTAAATCACACACGAAAAAATAAATACTATTGGTGAAAAAAATCGTTATTGGCAAGATTTGCAGCAGGATAACATAAAAGTACCTAAAATAGAGTTGAATATTCTAAGACTTTGCTTTTAAATTAAAAACTATCTTTATTGGTTCATAGGAGAATGACGTCAAAGACATATTAATGTTACAGGAGTTAAAATAGTCAATGCGCGAAAGTTTTTAAATTTTTATCAAAGAATTTTCAAAAATGAATGACTCACTACATATTGTTTACACGAGTAAAATTAATCACAATTTCTGAAATGTTCGTTTGCTTATATCGGTAATCTGTTGTTGGTAGCTGGTTGTTTTTTATTTAGAACTTAAAACATCACAATTGTACAGTTTTCTAAGGTTTTAGAGAAAATGAAAAAGAATAGATGTGATACAACGTAGATTATTTCCATAAGTAGAACGATTTTCTTATTTACGGCATCGGAATGATGGCCGAGATCAATGAAGCGGTCGAACCGGAATTGTGGGAAATACATAGAAACTTGGATTTTATATAAATAGATTTAAGCCTTACATTCTAGGTACTTTCTGATGTATAGGGTGTCGGGAAAAATTTGACAGTTGCTGTTGGAAAAATAAACATGAAATATACGTATCAAAAAAGCAATTTTAATGTAAAAATGGATACATGCCAGCATAATTACAACAATACAAATACAGTTTGATCAAACAGGCCACGCTCAACAGCCGTAACGATCTCGAGGTGGCGTCGCAATCTGTCACATACATTTGGTAAAAGCTATCCTAATTTGTCGAACACTTGATCCTTTATGATATAGTGGCAGTGCGCTTCGTTACTTGTTAAATGACGTCACACACATAATAATTCATAGGTTTAAAATCAAGGAAGTTAGAGGACAAACGTTGGAAAAAGGACATTTACCCTCACAAGAGACGCATCAAAATGTCATCCCAATTTGTGTTATTTCCGTTTCACATTTACCTTTGCACTTCCTCATTATACATCTTATCATTTTTTGCTGTGCTTAACTCTTTCGGGTCTGGTGTACTATTAATAGTACATGTCTTTTCATCGCGTGTTATTTTGTCTTAACAATTACTTTTGTTACTATCTACATATAGAAATGATAGTATATGGCAATGCCTTTCTTATTATGACTTCATTTATGTTTTGACATGTAGTAATAACAATAATATTAAAAGTTTGCTTAATCATCTTTACACCGTTGGCGATTCCTTCATTTTATACGTATATTTCCCTTCTTACATTTAAAATATAGGTTACTTATCTGAACGAATCATGTGTGATAAAACGCAAAAAACATTAGAAAGATGTAATATCTCTGTTAAGCCCCTGTTGTAATACGATATTTTCCAAACGTCTCCAAAATCTCTTCCTTAACCTATTATCATATAAATACGAATTGAATAGTACACAAAATAAGTAGGGTAACTCCGGGAGAGTCGCCGCAAACGGGATAGATGCCGCACCCCTTGTATTTCTTGTAATTATCGATAGATGGTCGTCAAACGCAAAGTATAGGTGCGCAATGAGATTATTTTAACCAGTGTATAGCGTGAATCCCATTTCGATGTTTACTTGTAGAAGTACAGTTCTTAATTTGACGTAAGTGCATGATTTCACTGTCCAAACTTTTAAACACGTTATGTTTAAATACTTTTCATACACTAATTACTAAATGCATGCATGATTTCGAAGTCAAAACTAAGAGTAACGTTTGTATAGAGTACTGTGTGTATGGTTACGCCATTCCCCTTAGCGATGACAGGTAACTGTGATGGCCGATGTTTGCACCATGCAAAATGGGATACATGACGCACTGCTACTCCGGTATACATGCCACAGTTTCTTTTGCACGGGATGATTAAGTGTTATTAACTTTTCCTTTTCTTTTTGCACAGACTAACCATGTTAGGCATGTTATCAAGTTTACTAAAACAAAAGGAGAAAAAGGGGAAAATAAAAAGTAAAAAAGGCAAGAAAGATGCAAGTCAAGATGATAATAGTGAAAAATTGCATTACGCGTAACGCAGACGTTCTTTTCGAGGAATGTTTAGAAAACTACTCCAAAAAAGAGGAAGTGTAATTGGCTTCGTTGCATCATGTGTTTAAATGTAGTTACATAGAGACTGTACTTTTTCGAAACTTTTTTTTTTGTAGACTGTAGTCGAAAAAACAGGTCTCTTAATCCATTCGGGACCATAGGTGCATATAAGCACCTTCATAAAGAGCTTACAAAATTTGTCTCTGGTACCAGTAAAAAAGAAATGTAATATTTTCTTTGCTTAATTACATTTTCATGATTATCTAAGTAAAGATAACTTTTTTTAAAAATGTGGTACCAACCGAATAAAATTTGTGTAAAAGCCACCGGTCCCGAAAGGGTTAACAAATAAATTATGTAAATACAATTTTACTTTTTTTCTTTTCCATTTCTAATAAATTGTTGTTACGTTGTTGCTGAAATGAGAATTAAAATTTAATGTAAAAAAAATAAGTCGATAATTTTAATAGCGAAAGTAGGCAACAATTATTAATTTGAATCTACTAATACGTTTCATTCTACTCATTTAGTGTCATTTTGTTATTACATCGTTAATTATAGTCCAGATATGAATTTTTTTTTTAATTTTTTAAAATTATAATTTCATTCTGTTCTTATTACAAACGCGGCATAACTACCGCACAAGTGCGCCGTCTCAGCCTGAAGGTACGGGTGATGCGCCGCAGTGTAATGTTTTAGAAAAAAATTGTTAAAAAATATTAATAATTTGTTTTGAATTTTTTGTCGCAGTACACGCGTTGTATATTTAATATTAAATAGCACAGCATGATTTTTTTTTATTTTATGTCCACCATAGAACTTTATACACAAATTCAAAAAAATGTGCGGCACAAATCTGGGAATTACCCTACAGTCGTGGAAAAAAAAAAGTAAACACCCCCTACTAACTCCTCAACAAATTATCGTAGAAGAAAGTTACTGGTACCGAACGATTGGAAATAAAGTCTATCTTTAAATGTTGTATATAAAATTTGCTTAGGGGGCCATCTACATATTAAAAGGCGCCATAACTTTGTTTTTTTAAATAGCAGTACACAATTCTGAAAGCATACAGCTACACCCTTCAATTAACCTAAAAACAACTTTTTATGCTATTCATACGATAAGTTTCCGAGAAATTAATTATTTTAAAACCACCGTATTTTAAGGGCTGTATCTAAATTGAAGTTCGGTACTCGATTGTTAACCGAGAGAGCCCCCTTCTTGATCAAGGCACCTTAAGCAGTCAATGAAGCCTGCTAGATTACAGGACAGCAGAAGAAATTTCAAAATATTTAGTCACTTCTATCGTAGATGGCCTCTTAAACCATCATTTTGCCATTTTTTAAGCATAATTTGAACTACTTGGAAGAAAAATGTGAAATTCTGGATTTCCATAAAGCAGGACTTAATAAATGTAAATCTATCAAAAAAAAAAAAAAAAAAAAACTGTAGGTTGCAATTCATAATTTTTTTGAATATTAATTTCATAATTCATATCATAAAGCTATAAAAATTACAAATTCAGCGTATTTATGTTTGAGTATATTAGTATTATTGCTACACAAAACATTAGCATATTAGAAGCATAATTTCAGGAGATATAAATAAAAATATGAAAATGTAATTTAACATAGAAGCACTAAATTTTGAATGTTTATAATTCAAAAACTTATCATTCAAATGACTTGAAGTTTGGTGTCTAAGCATATTTTAAACCGAAAATTTTAAATATCTCGTTAAAATTGGGTGTTGCTATTGAAAAAAAAAATGAAGTTTGTATTCGTTTTAATATGTAAATGGCCCCTATGCAAATTTCATATACATCATTTAAAAGTAGACATTATTTCCAATCGTTCAGTACCAGTAACTTTTGTGTACGATAATTTGTTGAGGAATTAGTAGGGGGTGTTTATTTTTTCCCTTCCACGACTGTACATTCGTTAGATTTCAGGCAATGACATAGCTGCCAACTTTTAAGCCTTTTGGCTACCACTAAAATTTAATAGAGATTTTTGCCTCCTTTAATCGTGAGATTTCGGCAATTACATAAGAAAATGTTTTCTATAAAATTTTAGTGGTAGGAAAAAAGCGTAAAAGTTGGAAGCTATGCAATGAGATAATCTTTAAACGTCAGTAAATCTATTTAGATAGCTACGATTAACATTATTAAAGTAAAAGTAATTTTGTTCTCAAAATTGAGAAAAAAATCGGACCCGAAAGGATTAAGGCATTTAATCAGAAGCTACACAGCAGATCTTCGTAGTACAGTATTCTGGGATTTCATTCGTAGATATCTGCGATCACATGATCAAAGAACTAGTTTCGTTTTCAATGTCGATTGGCTAGCTTTAGGCGAGTTTTTAATATTAAAGGAACCTTAGAAAGCAGTTTGTTTAGAATTTTGTTCTAAGCTGTTTCAGAATGAGTACTAGTAGTTCAGTGTTATGCCGTTTGTTTCCAGTTCTGAAGGCCCGATTTCGGATGCAAGCAGCGAAAAGTTTGAAACAATGGAAAGTTTCTATTTTTCAATATTTAATAAAGTTATAAAAAATAATTTAAATGAAAAAAGTGGAAAGTTTCTATTTTTCGATATGTAACCCTTTGCACTCGAGGGCTCCGCTGCGGAGACATAATCTTTCTTTGCAAAATTTGTTTTTTGCGCCAGTAATAAAGGAAAATAAACTGTACCTTATTTAATCAGAGCATTTTTGAAATTGTGTACTTGAACGAAACTTCTTTTAAAAAAGTGGTGCCGATGGAATAAAATTTGTGTAAGAGACGCCGAGCGCAAAGGGTTAATTAAGTTATAAAGAAAAATTTGAAACAATATTAACAGTTTAGATAAAGTGAATTTTTTTAAATATTCGTTATGGTGATTGCGGTTTTAACGAATTTTCTAATTTTAGAGCGTTGGGCGAGAAGCTCTCATTACACGCGCTAAACTGATAGCTGCTATAAAGAATTTCACATTTTTCGAGATACTAATACAAAGATTTAGCCGATGCTAGAGTTGTTGTTTTTTGCTTCTTTTCACGGGCGCTTAATAGTGATAACTGCTATAAAAAATTTCACATTAAGAGAGGTTCAAATACAGCAATTTAGCCGAATTCACTGATTTTAGTTGTTATTGTTTTCATTGGAGCGAAGCGCTCATACACGCGTTGTAGTGATGGCCGTAATTAAAATTTTCATGTATAGCGATTCATATTTTTCAAACTGATGGGGAGAAAATGTTATGATATTCAGAAAAATTGCATAATTAACCGATAGGTTTTTAAAAATGGATCTATACAGCGTTAAACTACCATGTGAAAATCGATTATGTGCCTGTTTAAGGAGCACTGATTAGTTGTCTTGATATAGAGGGACTAGGTTACCGGCGCGAATCATTATGATGCAGGGTACTCTTTTTCTTTATTCTGATTGTTTCCCCTTCCGTTATATTCGACGTAATGGCTGTACCTGAAACCAATCTGTATAAACATTTGTAGGAAATACGTCACATTTTTCAAACTAGCCAATAATTTTATACTATTTATCAACTGTCAATTATATTCCGAATACCTTGTAACAGATATTAATAAACCATGTTTGTCCAAAAAGAGTGTTATTTTTCACAATATTTACAATACCATAACGTTTGTGCTGCAAACGTACATTTAATTATAGTCAAACATGTAATTCAAGAATTTATATCGTTTTAGATACTCTACCAAACATTTCATAATTGCAAAAATGCCTGATTTATTAACATTTTTAAATAAATTTCACCTAATTTATTAATTAAACTATCTAAAATTTCATATTCCTGAAAATGTCTAATAAATTCATACTTTTAATTGGCTTTAATGATCCTGCACGGTCAACAGGCTTCACGGATTTAGGCAATCCACCAGTAAAATTTACCAAAGACGATTGTTTTCCTCTATTTAGAATATCATTTTTTTCTAACTAGTACTCTTCGATTTATTTAATTGCAAATCTGTGTCATTAAATAAGGTGAATATAATTATCCGGAAATATTGCTGTTAAAAATACCGGAACACGATCACTCTTGACACATCCACAATGAAAAGTACGAATTGTTTACAGGAATCAGTGCAAAATAGTTTTTAATTTTTTTTATAAGTATCCAAGCATTTTACGCAATATTACTCTACTTATAGCAATTATTAATCAAATATTTATTTAAAAGTTTCAAAGACGAGTATTTATGAGATAAATATTTATTTATTGTCATTATGAATTTCTGTAATCAGCACTGCTGTATTTTATAAAGTACTAATTATCTTTTAATTCTGAAAATCATACTACGTCACCACGCCCCCGTTTCTTTTCATATTTTTTAAATACAACACATTTCAATGACCTCTAACATTATATAAAAGAAATTTCAGAGGTCATTGACCTAAGATTCTTGAACTTATACAACATAATCGCATTTATCTGTACAATCTACTAAAATGAAAATCTAGCCTTTTCCGAACAAATCTAACAAGTATCATAAGTCGGAAAAACAATGCAACAGGAAATCACAGTTTCTCGGACGTGATCAGCGATATATAAATAAAGATACTATATTCAAGGATTATTTATCCCTATTCCTTTGATTGTCTATTATAGAATCTTCTATATCTGTAGTAAATTTCTCGTAAACTTGTTCGCATTTATGACACGTTAAATTAAGGGTGATTCTTGATATACCTAAATATCCTTTTTTTTTCGATGACAATATTTTAATATCTTAAATTTAATAATAGTGAAAAGACTATATTCATATCAGATTGATTAAAAATACACAATTTTCGTACTGAAACAAGCACTAACTACATGAAAAACTTTTCTTTTATCGATCATCTCAATAATTAATCGCACAAATTTAAGAAAATTTGTATTTCTATGCTTACGTGTCGTCAATTAATTACGCTGCGCAAATCTAATGGATGTTTTATTCCTTTGTTTTTCTATTTCGCAGGTTATCACACTAGAGTACAGTTTTGCATCAGGTCGAGTAACCCGCTTTTTCCGGAACCAGACCAGTCCCGCGGTTTCGTTCGGGATGAGTTGACGGTAATATTATTCGTTGCGAGTCGGGATTTGAATGGGCTCCTGGATTGACCCGATTTTTCCAAAAAGTCTAGAAAATTTTTTTCAAATGAAAAAACCTATACATATTCATTTTTCAGCATAAAAGATAAAATTAAATTAGAGATATGATTGTATACATAATTGTATTAAAATATGGATTAATTTTCTTCCATATCGGATTCGATTCAAGGTCGGATTTAAGTATTTCGGGTATGGGGTGAAGAATGTCGATTTCGGGTTGATGAAATTGTTTTTTCAGGTTCAGGTTGACCTTTAAATAGAATTTTCTTATTCGGATTGGTACGCAGGTGTCTACACTGGAGTGATACCCTCTCTCCTGTCGTGATCAGTGATGTAAAATACCCGGGTATTTATTTTTAATGGTAAATGTCCAGGGTAAATACCCATTTTGGGTATTTACCTGGGTATTTATTCTTCAATAAAATATAGCTGTATAAAAATCTCATGTTTTAATAATTATAACCGATAAGAGTTAAAGGAAAAAAATAGAATTTTAGATTTCATATAACTCTTAAATTTTAAAGAAACTCAACATTTTACATTTAAATATTGAATTGAAATGTATTTTACATTATGATGAAGAATGTAAAATAGCTAATGTATTTATTGAGAAGTATTTTATTATAAAAGACATTTTTAAAAAGTAATTAACAGGTACACTTAATATGTGCAACGCCACTTTAGCGAATGTATTAATTTCACATACGCTACTCTCTAAAACTTCTCACAACACATTTCTTTCCCGGATATATTCTTTTTCAATGCAAATAATTGCATACATCTTAAGTTGAGTGCTATCTAATTTTATATGATGACCAATTTCATAAATTAAGGTCAACTCTCAAGTACATCTGATGGTTTCAAGGGGTAGTCAGCAAAAAAAATAAAAAGACAGAGAGAACCCCCCCCCCCCCCCATGCATTTTAATCAACAAATTGTCGGATGAAAAACAAAACAAAAGAGCCGTTCGACTGAAAATTATGTATTTTTTCAATTTACATTACAAAAAAAAAAAAAAAAAAAAAAAAAAAAAAAAAAAAAACCTGTATTGATCGTCTTCATACTGAATTTATAGAAAACTCTGAAATTTTCAACATTAACACCTAATTTTGACATCATATTTGGTTCTGTCGTTAAATTTTAACTTAGGATACCAAACGAAAAACAATTAAGTCAAGTTGTTTAGGAATTTTAAAGATTTAAAATTTAGAGCTTCTAATGTAATCGTTACAAAACAGATTGCAATTTGGGTAATTTTTTTAAGCGTAACTCCAGAACTACTTTGTCGAATAAGCTATAATTTTATATTTCACATATTTGAATCCTTTGAAATTGAATTTTGGGTAAAAAAAATCATAAGTTACAACTCATAATTTTTTCGAAAAAAATATCAATTATAATCTATAGTTTTCTAACAGAAATCAATTTCTAGAAGCTTCAGTTATGATAATAAAAAATTAGAGATCATTCCGCCTAGTAGTTCTGGAGTTATGCTTTAAAGGCTATCCTCATTTCAATCTGTTTTGCAACGATTGCAATTGGATTTAACACATAAGGAATTCCAAATTTCAAGCCTATATATATAGGGGAGAGTAGCCATATTTGGACCGCCGCTTTAAGACCGTTGCCATTTTGCCGTTACTTACAGAAAGAGACGCCATCTACCGCTGAAATCCTGCTCATCAGAATAACGTCATTTACGATTAGAAGAAGCACACACCTACCACATGCTGTTTTCAGATAATTTAAAAAAAACCCTAAAATTAGCTGTTTTGATCTGATTTTTTCCCACTAAACGTAAGTGAATACTTTAAAACTAAGGTAAGTTGTTATGTTTTCATATACATATCTAAATTCGTCTGTTTATTGCGCATATTTTTCACTTGGATTTGTTTGATTTTGTTTTTGTTCTTAGAATTGAGATTATCTGTTTTAAAAAATGGCGCAGTTGCCTAAATTGGGCCAATTTAAGTTGCTTAAATTGGACCAGATATACGATTATAAATTTGAAAAGTAAGTAATGAATTTCGAGGGCTGTACGCTTTGTACACTATTTTATAATTTTTTAATATTTTTTAATAAATTACTATCTCTATGCAAGTTTTTTTTTTCGTATATCTGGATCAATTTTTTTTATACAGTTTAGGCCTATATAAACATAAAAATATTTTTACATGTTTATGCAATAAATTTTGTTTCCAATTTGTTTTATCCTGTATGTATTTGTGTTTATTTTCTTTGAATTCTTTATTCCTATGACGTATTTGATTTACAGAGTTGAATTCAAACATTTGCCTCCTGGAGGATATTTGCGGTTCCTTGAGGGGGGAAGGGGGCGTGACAGACTTTTTACAGTTCTGGAGGGTAGAATTACACTTTTTTTTGCCATTAAAACGTATAAAATCTCAAACCACCCGGGGGGTGGCGGGAGTTTTTATTTCAAAGCTATGGCGGGGGGGAGACCCCTGAATTCAGAACTGTTTGAATATATAATGTTTTACGTTTGATTAATCTTACCGTATTCTTTTCAATAGAGATATTTCTTAAACACTTTTTTAAATAATTGAAAAATGTTTAAAACCACACAGACAAACTGTCTGGAAGAAAAACACCCGTGACAGCAAAAACTGTTAAAGATATAGGAAACGAAAAGGAGAGATTATGTTGTGAAGAAATTAACCTGCAAGAAGGCTACAGATACAGATCTTCCCAAAAAGCCAAATAATCGTTAGAAATAGCCCGTGTTAAATTCAGTTAAATCAAAGTATAGAGGGAGTCAAAAACCAGCTGTGTTAACATTTTCGCCGTATAAAGTAAAACTTCAAATGAAAAAAAACGGACAAAAGGAAAGCTCTCACAGCACAAAAGTAATTGGAACATCAAGTTAAAAAATAGACGCAATGCAATTGGAAAGAAAATGATGGAAGGGAAGAATTACAAACATAATGTAAAGAAAATTTCTGTTGAAAACAAAAAAAGACTAATGATTCAGAATCTAAAGAGAAAACCCTAGACAATGATGATTGGTTTTGCTTAATTTGTAAGAAAAATAAAATAGCAGAAATGACTCAGTGTTCAGATTGCCAAATACGGTTCCATGCTGTGTGCACTGGAATAAAAATTGAATAAACGAAATTCATGTGTAAGCTTTGCATCACTTCTTACATGATATTCATGTAACTGGCAATTAGTTCCATAATTTCCATTCTAAATTACTGATAACTTTGATTTATATTTTTAATACATTATTATTTAAAACTATTACTCTTATTTTCAGATATTTGATTTCATTATATTTCATAGCTGTTTTTTTTTTTTTTTGTTTGATTGTTTCATTAATCGCCAACTTTGTTTTTAATAAAATTACTTATATTCCCTAGTCATTAAAACAACCTGATATTGTTTGGTCCAACTTAGGCGACCAGTTGCTGAATTTGGACCACTTTTGACAAATTTTTCAAATTAAAATAAAACTCAAGATTTTATCAATTTAATATTTATTCTATATAATAATAAATTATTCAAAGAAATTGATCTAAAGACTTATTTAGTTAGTAGGTGAATAGATTGACCCCGTGTAGTGATGTTTTGCAGATATTTCAAAAATTAAGTGAGCTACACCTGAAAATAAATGAAGTGGTCCAAATTCGGCTACTCTCCCCTAATTCAGAAACTACTTGATCAAATGACTTCCTATTTGTTATCCTCAAGTAAAATTTAGAGAAAAGTCCAAATGTGATGTCATAATTAGGGGCTCGTATTGAGAATTTGAGTTTGGTGCAATTTCAGTATGAAGATGACCCCTAAATATATATACATATTTAAACATATTGAAAAAGTCAATTTTCAGCCGAATGGCTATTTCTGTTTTTTTTTTCTCTGACAATTTTGAACATTAAAATGTTTTGTTGTTTTTTGGCCGACTGTACCACATTATATCACTAGATTTAAAATATCTGTTGCAAGATAAAAATAACTAATGCGTGATTTTTTTTTTCCTTTTTTGTAAATTTGTCCCGAATAAGTTTTCTTTTGCAATAAAGATGCAGAAAATAGTTATGACAATATGTTATAATGTTCAGTTTTTTAAATATTAAATGAATGTGAGGTTTTCAATACAAATCCACAACACATCACTGAAATGTTTTCTTTTTAATTGATGAGCTCTTTCACTAACTACCATAATTTCTAATATAAACTTATTAACTTTTATGCATTTAACCCTTTATTGTTCTTTGCGATGTAGTTTCCCACCATTGGGTAATTATTTCTCTATTATTTCTAAAGGTTAGCGTGTCTTATTGGTTCATTTGTGCCGTTCATATGCCTCAGTATTTCTACTCATTCCTCCATACTTCTGAGTACAGGTATCGTCTAGTTTCGTCTGTTGTTGGAGCATTAATACCGCCATTTTTCTTCTTTTGGAGTAAATCGCTGTTTCTCCTTACAAAGTTCTACAATGGATATGAAGTACGTACACTCGTGAAAAAAAAAAAAGAGTAAACACTCCCTATTAACTCTACAACAAATTATTCTAGAAGAAAGTTACTGGTACCAAACGTTTGGAAATAAAGTTTACTTTTAAATGTATATAAAATTTGCTTAGTGTGCCATCTACATATCAAAAGGAACCCAAACTTTGTTTTTTTCAATAGCAATACCCAAGACACCCTTCAATTGGACTAAACCCAAATTTTCATGAAATTCCTATGATTAGTTTCCGAGAAATTAATTATTTTAAAATGAGCATATTTTAGGGGCTGTATCCAAATTGAAGTTCTTTATTCTATTGCAGTGGTGGAAAATTGGCGCAGAGGAGGAGCCTATTGACATCACTAAATTTTAGTAGTATTTTTCGCCTTATCTAATGACAGAATTTCTGCGTTTTTATTAAGGTGAAGAATACTATAAAATTTTAGTGGTGTCAATAGGCTCCTCTTCTGCGCCAATTTTCCACCACTGCTATTGTTGAAATGCGACAGAATGACTATGTCACTTCTATTAATGCATTATTTCTTGCCAATATGAACATCTCACTCGCTTAATATGTTTCGACTATTACCAGCCGAAACGTTTCATTAAAATGAGTAAAATATATTTTTGTTCAAATTATGCTTTTCTGGACATCATAGTAAACCGTCATTTTGACGTCGAAACCTCAAATTCGAAAACTACTTGAAAGTAAAATTTGGAATTGAGAATTTCCACAAAGCAAGGCATAATAAATATAAATCTATCAAAAAAATTGCAGGTTGCAATTCATATTTTTTCGAATATTAATTTCATAATTCATATTATAAATTTTTTAAAAATACAAATTCAATGTATTTATGTTTGGGTTTTTTAGTATCATAATTAAACAAAAAAATTGTCACATTAGAATTACAACTTCAGGAGATATTAATAAAAATATAAAAATGTAATTTAACATTATAATGTTAAATTTATAATGTTAATGTTAAATTAATGTTAGAGCTTCTATAGAAGCTCTAAATTTTGAATGTTGATAATTCAAAAACTTATCATCCAAATGACTTGAAATTTCATTTCTTGGCATAGTTTGAACCGAAGATTTAAAATATATTGTCAAAATTAGGTGTTGCCATTGAAAAAAAACAAAGTTTGGTCTGGTTTTGATTCGTAGATTCCCCTCCCCTAACAAAAATTTATATACTTCATTTAAAAGTAGGCTTTATTTCCAATCTTTCAATATCTGTAATTTTTTTCTATACTCATTTTTTTTCAGAGTTTACTTTTTTTTTCACGACTGTACAGTGTACACCCTACTTGTATTACGCACTACCGCTACGAGAAGGAGAACAAAACTTTCTTCTACTAGTTCGGAGGCTGTCCTTTTTGTGACTGACGAAGAAAGATTTTCGGAATAAACTGTTAAAAATTTCTGTAAAATCACAGAAAAAAATTCGAGACTCTCTGTAAATTTACACTAGTTCTTGGTTAAATGCATTCGATTGAGTTTCTAGGTCAAGAATCTCTGTAAATTTACACCAGTTCTTGGTTAAATGCATTCGATTGAGTTTCTCGGTCAAGACTCTCTGTAAATTTACACTAGTTCTCGGTTAAATGCGTTCGATTGAGTTTCTCGGTCATCGATTTACAGACATTTCCCTTATCTTGTATCCAATTTCCTGTAGGGATTTCCATGTTTTTATTTAAAAATATTTTCAGCTTTGTTAAAACTTGTAATTCAAATACACACGTTTAAAATTCTTTTGTAATTTTATTAGAATTATTAAAGAACAAAATTTAGTTTCAATTTTTTAATTTATTATTTCATTCATTTAGTTAGAGTCATAATACATTTAAATAACATTGCTTTTATAAGAATTGTGATATAACCTTAAACGTAATTTTGGTTAATTAATCTGATTATTTTTGTAAATATTTTACAAAAAGTGTTATAATTACCAATATATTTAACCAGTTTTAATGAAAAAATACACCTAAATTTCACATTATTATTATTTAAAAATTCCAGTATATCTTCAGATATTAAAGAAGATAATTATTGAGAAGAAGCAATTTCTTGATGAATAATTCCATAAATAAAGGATTAAAAATTAAATTTGATCAAAAAAAAAATATTAGGTATTATGTTTCGGTCCAAAATAAATTAAAATAAACCGTTTAAAAATTTTTCTAACGAATATATTTGAAGCGAAATCTTTGAAAAACACAAGTACAATAGATTTCCCCCTTCTTTATTATAAAGGACATCCTTTATACAGCGCAGTAACAGCTCCTGTGGCGCATTTAGTAAGATGCTTTTCTCCTGGCCAGAGGTCTCGGGTTCAAACCCCAGACCGGCCAGCCGCAAGTTGCGTAAAAAAAATAAATGGCACTGCATTTCAAGTTTGCTTCAATAACTCTGATGCTTCGAAGTTCTAAAATTCGCTGATTTCAAAAACTAAGTTGAATTATTTTAATTTAAAAAATTAATTGATTTACAGAGTCTTGTGTATTTTTAACGATGTTAATTTACAGAGTCTTGTGTATTTTTAACGATATTAATTTACAGAGTCTTGTGTAAATTTACCAAATAACTTCTCTGTTATTTAACAGAATATCTGTTTTTCTAATCTCTGTAATTTTGCATAAGACTTAAGATAATGGATTACCCGTAGATTCTCTGTAATTTCACAGGAAAATTTTTAACAGTGTATGTTGCATTAGCTTCCTTTTATTGTGTATTTAAAAATATTATGGACAAAACTTGAAAAGTCCTTATTTCTTTGGTTTTTAAAAATATTTAGAAAAAATCTCGCTTAGTTGCAAACAAGCTTGAGAAGCCGTACATGTGTTGACGGTACGCCAAAATTACCTTTTATGCTCGCTTTTATAATTAGCTGCACATATCTAGTTACGTAAAATAATTGATGCTAAAATCATGGGCTGCCTCACAAATGGAAGCGTACTCACCCTCTTTAAAGTTCTCAATGCAGGATCAGATGTATTTTCCCTGTAAATAGCATATTATAATTAAACTCCTCACCATTTTAAGAATGGAGTGAATTTAGAATAAAATAAAAATGTATAGAACTGTAATTTCTACAACTGGGGTTTGTTATTACAGGAGACAACTTTATCCGCAACTTTATTCTCTTTGTTGTTTAATTAATTTCATATTTATTTAAATGCAGCGCATGAAATTTCACCTCAGATATAATCTTAACCACTTTTAATAACTGTCTGTCCGTGTAGTTAAATTTATGACAACAGGTGAGGACTCCAATAGTCTTTCAATTCTAAATGCAATCGAAATATCAGGACAGAACTATGTGATTTTTTCCATGAATACGAATTTCAATTTGAAAGAATGATCGATACGACTTTTAGCTTTTCTCTTTTACATTGCCAATGTTAAGCATTTTCAAACGAAATTGACAGGACATGCAAAGGTAAAAATTTTAAAAATCACCACGCTACTTTTATTCCATGGAAGGGATATTAGAATCATTGCTTCTTAACCCCTTGAGGGGCACCGGTATATATTATATACCACCTACGATTAATGAAGTTTTACACCAGAAAAAATTTATTAAATTTTACTTTTCTAACTTTGGTGGAAAAAAGCCGTAAAATTGCTTTTACTTATTTTGAAATAATTTTTTTCAAAGATTCCGGTGGGAATTCAGCATTTCACAAACGTAATTGCTTGCCCCTCAAGGGGATAAAGGACGATAATCGATAGAAATAGGAAAATACAGATAACTTTTGATGGTGGCTTCTGCACGATCCATGTTTTAGGGTGACATAACACTCAAGTATTAACAGTAAAAAAAAGAGCTTATTTAAACAAGGGAGAAAATATCAGTAAAAATCATTCAGGAAGATTAAAATAAATGAGTTTCACAAATCCATCAACTAAATATGACGGAGAGAAAAGTTACTTTAAAATATCTAGCCTAAAACAAAAGCCACAACCATCTCTTTAAAATAATCTAATTTATAACGCAGCGTCACTGTCTACACTCTAAACTGAAATGTCTGAAATTCAGACATTTAAGTGTCTGAAACGCAGTGTTCAATTTTCAGACGTTTTAAAATGTCTTAAAATTTTCAGACACTTCTTGTATCTGAATTTCCGACACTTAAGTGTCTGAAACATGAGTGTTCAATTTTAAGACGTTTTAAAATGTCTTAAATTTTTCAGACACCTCTTACGTCTGAATTTCAGATATCTCAAATGTCTTAATTGTGGCCATCTTTGAGCCCTTCTTTTTTTTTTTGGCCCATATGAAGTCATCTTTGACCACTTTTCTTTCTAAGCGATATACGCAGCCATGTTTGACCACATTGAATCATTTTTTATAAATGGGAATAATTTGTTACCATAAAGCAGAGCTGATTGTAGCGTGGGAAAAATAGAATGCTTCTCTGCCCCTGGATTTTAGGATACCCCAAATTGGGTATGAAATTTTTATAAAGCTGATATTTTAAATCAGTTTTGATATTATGAGGATTGTAATCAGTATTTTGTAGTTTTAGAATAGGATAATATATGTATATATATATATTCACCTAAATATGTATTCATGTGGTATCATATATGCCCTACGGCATCAAAAATATTTATTACTTTTAGTGAGAACTTCAAATTAATCTTGTCCAAAGACTTAGTATTCATTCGCTACCTCCCCCCACTGCCTTCATATACTGTTCCAAAAAGAAAAAAAATAATTCTATTCGATGTCGTCAGATACATATTTGGATAAATATATAATTTTCTTTAGCCTAATCATGTTCTAAAAGTACAGAATATTTATAAAAATAAGTATAAGATCAAAACAAATTTAAAATATCAGCTTTATAGAAATTTCGTACCAAATTTAGGGGCCCGTAAAGCTAAAGGTCCATAGAAATAGCCCAATTTGCTCATGCTGCAATCAGCTCTGCTTTATGGTAACAAATTATTCCCATCTATAAACAAGTTGGAAATTGCTCGTCAAACGTGGCAAATGAGGTGCGTTCGTACTATAACTAGTTTTATAATTATTTTTTGCACCCCATATTGTACTGAATGTATAATTTTTTGCACTTCATAAAGCGCATAGTCTGATACATCATTAAAATGCACTTCCAATATTTTTTCCCATTCCCCGTAATGTAACGGAACACTTTTGACTGTCCCTGTAATTAAACTATACATCCGATTTTCCTAAAATTTGAAATAGCTCGACAAAATTTTGCAACAATTATATCTTTAAAATTTCAGACCATTCGGAAGGCTGTAATATCATTAAAATGCACTTGCAATAATTTTTCCCATTGGCCGTAATGTAAAGAAAAACTTTTGACTGTCCCTATAATTAAACTATGCATCCGATTTTCCTAAAATTTGAAAGGGCTCGACAAAATTTTGCAACAGTTATATCTTTAAAATTTCAGATCATTCGGAAGGCTCTAATATCATTAAAATCCACTTGCAATAATTTTTTCCATTGGCCGTAATGTAAAGAAAAACTTTTGACTGTCCCTGTAATTAAACTATACATCCGATTTTCCTAAAATTTGAAATAGCTCGACAAAATTTTGCAACAATTATATCTTTAAAATTTCAGACCATTCGGAAGGCTGTAATATCATTAAAATGCACTTGCAATAATTTTTCCCATTGGCCGTAATGTAAAGAAAAACTTTTGACTGTCCCTGTAATTAAACTATGCATCCGATTTTCCTAAAATTTGAAAGGGCTCGACAAAATTTTGCAACAGTTATATCTTTAAAATTTCAGATCATTCGGAAGGCTCTAATATCATTAAAATCCACTTGCAATAATTTTTTCCATTGGCCGTAATGTAAAGAAAAACTTTTGACTGTCCCTGTAATTAAACTATACATCCGATTTTTCTAAAATTTGAAAGGGCTCGACAAAATTTTGCAACAGTTATATCTTTAAAATTTCAGATCATTCGGAAGGCTCTCATATCATTAAAATGCACTTGCAATAATTTTTCTCATTGGCCGTAATGTAAAGAAAAACTTTTGACTGTCCCTGTAATTAAACTATACATCCGATTTTCCTAAAATTTGAAAGGGCTCGACAAAATTTTGCAACAGTTATATCTTTAAAATTTCAGATCATTCGGAAGGCTCTAATATCATTAAAATGCACTTGCAATAATTTTTCCCATTGGCCGTAATGTAAAGAAAAACTTTTGACTGTCCCTGTAATTAAACTATACATCCGATTTTCATAAAATTAGAAATGGCTCGACAAAATTTTGCAACAATCACATATTTGAAATTTCAGACCATTCGGTTGGGTAGTTTTTGTTCTGTTACATGCGGACAGACGGACGGACGGACAGACGGACAGACGGACGGACAGACGGACAGACGGACGGACAGACGGACGGACTGAACGACGACTATAGGTGCTACGTATTTATATAATTACGAACGCACCTAAAAATGATTCACTCCTTCAGAAAGAATTCCATGCCTGCTTTGTAGTGCAATTTCTTCCCATTTAAATAAGATATTCCCATTGAATCAGTTTAAGCATTTGTTGCATTTTTATTTCTGTGTTAAATAAAATCTAACACTAGATTCCGCACAATTTTCAGTATATGAGATCCCAATATTAAAAAAAAAAAATGAGTATGAAACTTTTCAATTAAAGAGTAAATTCGATTTTTTAAGAGGGGTTTATTTACCATAAGAAAAGTTGAAAAAATAATTATAAAATATTCAGAATTTCACGATAGCTTCATTCTAATGCTTCTATTATTTGTTTTCATGTTCACACACACACACACATATATAATAACATATGCGAAAAGTCACTTCTAGTTTCAAAACCTATTTTGCCTAAATATACATTTTTTTTTTTTGCCTTTTTTATATAAGGGGCCATCCTCAAATGATGTCACGCTTGAAAGGGGGGGGGGGGGGGTTCGTGAAATTGTGACCGTTTGTGACAAGTGGGTGGGAGGGGGTAAGAAGAAATGTGACATCACACATTTTGGTTAAAATAAAAGCATTAAAAATCAGCAGATTAAATTTTGAAATTATTTTGAAATTAAAGTATTTTTTATTGATAAATTTAAGATAAGATTTAAAGCCAAATATATTAAATTCCATTTCAAATTTCAAAATACTACTGTTTTCAATTGCTCTTCCATATTAATATTTTATTACTACTGTTTATTAATTATGTTTTGTTGTAAACCTTAGTCCTTTTTCATACAAAATAAGTGCACGAATCATTTTTGTAGTTATGCTCACAAATGTCATTAAAACAAATAGTTAAAGTTTAAAAATACAATTTGAAATATATTGTTCTGAACTGCAAGTATATGCTCATGTAATATAGTGTGACAAGGGGAGGGGGGGGGGGGGTTGGTAAAGTGTGACACTTTGTGACAAAGGGTGGGATGGGGGGGGGGGTCAAGTGACATCATTTATGGACCACCCCTAAATGAACTTTGGGGAAAACCGCAATTTTATGTGGAAATGTAGTTATGCATGGAAATATACAAAATTTTAGCTTTTTTAAAATTTCCATTTTAAACTTGTTAAAACCTTTTTACTTGAGGCTGTTCTCAACTGCTCTGCTCAACAAGCACAAAATATTTTGACACATTTACAAATTCATTTTTTAACAGAAAGATATAAAATTGGAAGACCTGACTATGGAAGCGATTTGGAATTGAACTGTGTTTTCCATTTTTTGATAAATAAAATACCTATTGAGTTATAAGCTATTTGGATCACGTGACAAAGACGTTTTTCATCCTTCCTTGAGTGGTTATTCTTCTTTCACGTGGAAATTCGTTTCAAAACGCCCACTTGGACACTATTTTCTGAAAGACCTATTGCGTTCAAAAAAAAAAAAAAAATGGAAAAAACAGTTTAATGATATAATTTCTGAACAACAACACCTGCTAGTTTCATGCATTTCCCAACAAAAATAATTAAAACTTGTGTCATAAAGTTATTTGAGAACAGCCTTAAAAATAAAATAAGCTTAGTTTTTAATTTCTCATGTTTTGAAAATCCAAAATTTAAAATTTTGAACAAAAAATCAAAATAAGTAATTTTTTTTTTGGAGGAAATGAAATTATTAGCTGTAAATAATTTATCTTTTATACAATGTGCTATTAAAAAATGAAAATTTCGAAAACTGATTTTATATATAATAATCACAAAATTGCAGTAATTTTTTTCTTTTAACTGCCATTTACGTAGTTTAGAGAATATACGGATGTGCGATGTAATTAAAAATTGCTTTGAAACCAAATAATATGCAGAATATATATATATTTAAGTTGACATAAAAAAGTTTTGACAACTCGGATTTCAAAACACAAATCAATTTTGCATAAAAATAGATTTTTGGCTAAAAAGATTTTCCTTGAAAATTATACATCTCTAATTGTAAAATATAAAATATAAATCACAATAAATGTTTGATAATTTTCAAATTTTTATCCAATATTAAACTTTGAGTGAACTGCATATCCTTCATAGCGAACAAACAATTAAATTAAAAGTAAGTTGAAAATAAAATGTAGTTATAACTGCGATAGAAATTGTTACAAGGAATTCAACATATTCATCAAAACGCTAAATTCATTAACACACCAATTTTTTTATTTTATTATTATTTTTTTAAGTTCTTTTAAATCTAAACAAAGTATTTCTTCTTAAACAAAAGTTTTGACAATTTTACGTTTTTGCTTTTATTTTTATAAATATTTTAAATGTAGCAATTTTTTACATAATATTACTGATATTTTTACATAATCAAATTAGCTTACACACACACAAAATAGAAAAAAATATAATATATAATACTGGAATTGTCTTTTTCAAAAAATATAATGAAAAATATTGACATATTTTGGTGTGAATAAAGACAACTTATGTACGGAATAAATACTATGCTTTTTTTTTTTTTTTTTGCTTATTTATTAAAGCAATAATCAGATTCTTAGTATAAAAAAAACTTTCATTTATACACTGGGAGTTTAAAGAGTTATTAAACAATTTATCTTGAAAATAATATAAATTTGGAGGCAAATCAAAAAACAATACACAAATCTCGTAACAGTAAAAAATATTTATTGGATATAAAATGGTACAAATATGATAAATAAACGTTAGTCTTAGAAAAGTATTTTAAATAATTAAAAAACAACATGCATAAGTTATACTGTTTAAGTTGAATTTGAAAAATATATTGTTGCATATATACGCGCTAGGAGATACATACCTTTCATACATCCTTAAAAAGTAAATCCATATCCAAAATAAATGTGCACACTATTCTTGACCTAAAATTATTTCCGTAAATTTTTTCATGAATATTGAGTAAAAATTTCATAATAGCAATACCATCCTTATTTCACCGTGATGTATAAATATGATTCATTTAAATATCATAGAAATTCATAGAATTTTAGAACTTGAATTCAGATTCCATACACATGTTATTTCACAAGAACACTAATGCAGAATAAACAATTGTATTACACATAGATGACAAATGCGAATGCATGTGGAGCTGAAATAATCACAATAATATTTTTAATGAATTTTCACCTAAAAAATCTACGTCGAATTCGCCCAGAAAATTGTTCAAAGAACATCTACATTCGAATCTACCAACGGACGTAAAATGTCTCCTAGACAAAGGGAAAAATAGATGAAGTAAGCGTCTTTCAATTTCGAATGTTCTGAGTCAGTCTACGCTGTGGTTGTTTACAGTACATAATGAGCTCGTGTTTTATGATGAGCATTAAAATTTTTTATCAGCGGGAAATAAAACACAGTACAAGCATAAATGAGAAACATTTTATTTTCCTTATTTGGTGTTTTCCGAAATGCGTTAAATTGATCAATTATCTGAATATTATTATTATTATTATTATTACAGTTTTTATACTTTCTGACAGAGTGAAAACGTAGAAAACGTAACTTATATAAAAATTTTGTCGTAACACTTGCAATTAATACATCTTATTTTGATGAAGCATAATCACCGACAGAAGAGAGGTTGAAGGCCATTGCGCCTCCCTATATTTTGAAATTTAATTAGTTAAATTTTCTTTATGTATATAAAAAAAAATATTCTTGTAAATGACTATATAACATAAAACGCTTAGAGAAAAAGGAACTATATATTCTTTAATAGTTAATATTTTTAATTAATACTTAGATATTGCATTCATTATTCTGATATTTAAGTAGTCATTATTTAGATAGTTATACATAGATTTTTAAATGTAGAGGGAAGGGAGGGGTTCAGAAGAGGAAAGCACACTAAAAGGGGAAAAAAATCAATTCTGCATTTTGAAAAATGTTCTTATTATATATATGTGTGCACATATATTATATATATTCAAAAATGAGTTTCTATTTCTTAATTAATAGACTTTTGAAATTCTTTTATGCGAAAATCGTCTTGAGCGAGGCATTCCGAAAAAAGGTTCTTAGTTTAGCTTATTTCATGTTTAGATTCTGTGTTTTAGTTAAGCAGATTAGGCTGTGGACTCCAGGCATAGCTGTTTAACCTTTCCCCTCCATGTATTTTTTCCCCTGCCAGCACTTGTATTTTTTCTTAGTATTTAGCAGAGCAGTCCTTCTTTGAACCCCTCCCCCCTCCCTCCCCTACATACTCCCATTAGTACAAGTAATTTTTGGAAGATTTTATACTTGTGAAAATCAAGTCGTTAATTACTTTTTGCATCAAAAATAACTCTACTAAATTTTAATAAGCGGACTGTTACAGTTTTGATAGACGACCTGTAGTTTAATCAGATTGGTGGTTTTATAAAGTAATAGTAAATTTATTGGAAGGAAAAGTATTTTAAACATCTGTCATCTATTTGAAAATCTTTTATGATTATGATGGCATATATATTGCAATATAAATGTGTATACAGTCATCACACATATGATATAATTGTACTACATTCAGACACTTAAGTGTCTGAATTTCTAAATGTCTTAATTTCAGACGTTTCGTCATTATTTAGACATTATTTTCAGTCCATTTATAACATGATCTTAGTAAGACACTTAAGTGTCTTAAATTAAGACATCTATGACGTCTGAAATTTCATATTCAGACTCTTAAGTGTCTGAATTCCTTTTTCAGACACATATATGTCTGAATTTAAGACGCCTCTATTTGCAGTGTAATAAATTCAAGAAGGCTAGAGTAAAATACTAAAATATGCTTCTTTCACTGAATTTTGCACACACAATATCACTAAATCTTTGCACCTAGCAAAGTTCCGTGAGCCTTACTAAGTTTCATTCGACGTAAGACAGCTTCCGGATCTTACCACTAACAATTGCTCAGAAAAAGCGACTTAAAAATTCACAAGTTCATAAAAGGAAACTATTGCCGAAAGTGAGCAATAAAATAGTCCAAAGCTCTTTGTTAGTATAGTAACTAATTCTTCAAACTTGGCGAAGTGCGTTGAAATAATCCACTTTAACCAGCGAAGGCATTTTAGTGAAAATAACAATATGCTATACTAATTACCATAAACTCTTAAAGTATAAATATCACTCCAAATCCAATGAGCCCTGTCACATTTTGTGAAGATAGCAAACTTGCGAAGACATTTACGCACATACGATAACAAGCAAGAACAACATGAAAGCATTCCAAACCGAGTTCCCCCAAAGAGTATTTAGACATTTTTTTTTCATCTTCTTCATCTTTCTATATCGGTGGTCCTGTATTGCAACAAGCTATTTTATCAGTGAAAATGAAATTAATAAGCAAATACACAAAAGGCCCAAATAATAATAAAAAAACCATACAGCTGTTTAAATTCTATAGTGTTTTTACCTCTTGAAATTTCGTGTTCAATATTTATTTTATTCCTATGCTTTTTTAAACTAAAGATACATCTTCTAACACACATTAATCAATATTATAGAAGTTTCCCATAAAGAAAGAGGTGACTGTTATTTTGAAATAAGAACAGAAATTTCAAGTATATAAAATACAATAACAGAATTGAATCGAATAGTATTTATTGCCCTGTTTCCCCCCAAAACAAAAAGGCTAAGTATTATATAACAAAGCTTTTCGATAACACTTTAAAAGCAAACACTTGTCATCATCGTTCTGCAACAAGAGATTTCGAAAAGAAAATTTTCCTGAAAAAGCTTTGAAAAGTTTTTGCCATTAAATGCTACGAAAATAATAATAGTACCTGCTGCTATGTATTGGATGAAAATTATTTGATCGACAAAAAGTAATAAGAGATATTTATTTCCTTTGGTAGTTTTTGTAAGAGGCAGCATCATTCTCTCGAAGTTACATGATTAACCTTAGGGTTTTAGGGTATCCTTCAATTCAAATGTTTGTATTTAGGGTCTCTCTAAAGAATAATTTAGATGCGGAATGTCTCTTTAAAAGTAATTTGTGCCTAAAGATCTCTCATGGATCAAAGATGGAATGTATGAAACAGCCATAAAGTTAGGAAATAACGAGCAACGTAAAACGCATAAAAATAGGAACAACTAAAAATAAAATTATTATTTAAATATTATAATATATTTAGTATTTTTAAAAAAATATTTATCTACAATGAATTTATTCAAAAGAAGAAGTAAGGATAATGATTGTTTTTGCGAAAAGATTTTTTTCTCTTATAACAAATAATTCTACAGTGATTTTTTATATCTATATAAAATTTAATCCAATTAATGACAGTGAATGAAATTTAACTATTGGTAACGTTATATTGCCTGTAATTGTCTAAAAAATGCTAGAATTATTCATTGTCTGATGAAGCAGTCCAGTTGGGCTATTCGGATCGGACTACCGGCAAAATTCTCGTTTGACAATTGCAATAATTACACATAATAACAGCACATTCGAATCCGACCCACACATCCCTTATAGGCAGCAAAGACGAAAAATAATATGTTACACAGTGCATCTCTAGAACTTTTCAAAATTTTAATTAATGTGTCTAGTATAGGGGTGGCCAACTGTGACGCGGCGGATGCCACTAATATTGTACAGAAAAGGTCGACTTTTTGAATCCCAAAGATTCGACGATTAGATAATTCAATGATTACTATAAAATTTTAGTGGTGTTAAGTGTGCCACTGTTAGCTACCCCTGGTCTAGAAACTCGAAAATACAATTAGCTTTCATTATCATAAAGTACGTGATGAATAGATTGAAATGCGTTTCTCTAAATGCACCTAGAAATATATCTCAAGCCCTTCCATTTATATATAAACAAAATATATATCGAGGTTGAAATGTTATTATTTTTTTTTTTTAGGCACTATAATTTGAAATAAAGAGATCGAGAAAGATGATGAATACTGGAGCACGTACAGACAGCGTAAAATCTTAGTATATTATTACAGACAGGGTATCCGCTCTTATCGTAGTAATTCTTAAACCGTTAATTTAAGGCTACTAGTCACTCAGTTTTCAAATTCTTCTCGCTATTGCTAAGTCGATGGACGTTTGATGCAGTTGTATATTTAAAATATCCAAGAAAATTAATATTTTTAACTCCTTTTTTTGGTGTAGTCTTCTTAAAAGTCGTCTCTTTTTTCTTGATTCTCAATCCTTTAAGAAGGGTATATCGAAAAAAGGATTTAAAAATATTAATTTCCCGAGATGATATTTTAAATATACGAATGCATCAAACTCCCACAGACTTAGCATTAGTGAGGGGAATTCGGAAGCTAAATGACTAGCAGCCTTAAGAGGTATATTTCTAACTGCAAAAATGGTTCAAATATTCTTTTTCATCATTTTAGAGGTCATTAGAATCAAAATAGTTAAATTTATAAAAGTTTTGAAATTCCAATTTTTACACAATCCCTCATAAATTATATTTAGAAAGAAAATCCGTTTTCTGTTATAAAAAAAAAAAAAAAAAAAAAAAAAAAATCCATTCTTATGAAAACTAAATATACCTGGTTATAATAAACTGAATTTTATGAATTTTCAGCATTGTTTTTTCTTTTTGAAAAAAATATTTGTCATTAGTGTTTAGAAATATTAAGTACTTTTTTCTACTTTTATTAAAATAATTAATATCGGAAATCAAAATAAAACTTAATTCCATACAATATAAGATACTTAAAAAGTGGATATGAAACATATTACCTAAAATATGTGATTTACAAAGCAAATTTTTAACAATGAAACAACAATGCAGTTTTATAACAACTAAGCGTAAAAAGGAAAATAGATAGCAGCAACGTAAATTACGTCCGTCTCTCTCTAATACTCTGTATCACAATTTCATATCTTCCTTTATATTTCTCCCTATAATCTGCAATACCTAATTTTGAATACTGCTAAAAGAATGTTCTTTGAATGGTGGTGATTTGTTAAATTGAGATCGTGCAAAAGTTTTTTTTTTGTACATGTTAAAGCATAGAGAAGATTTTTCAAAATATAACTTATAGTCCCCAGAAACCGTATAAAAATTTAATTTTTGTAATTTTTTTCAAAATTAATTTGATTCACGTGAATGGCTTCTAAAAGGATGTATAACAACATTTGAAACATATTTGCAACAGAAAATCTAACTCTAAAACTAACTGTTTAAAAATTGACTATTGGATAACGGTGTATGAGTTCACACCCGTATTTAATACATAAAAACTTAGAACTTTCACATCAGGTAAAAACATTAAAACTGGTTCTAAAAATTATGATTAACATAATATAAAACAAGAAACCTGTAAAATGGGAAGAAATGTTACAGATTACTCCCTCCCCTGCCCTAAATATAGAGAAAAGGAGGGTAAGATGACGAAGTGGGCTAAGACGACGAACTCTATTTTCTCCCGTCCAGTCATGCGTAAAAAGTACTGGCCTTCTCCATCAGAGATTCTTTCTGGGGGTTCTTTTAACTCACTATCAATAATTCACTTCAGAGCAACCTGTGAGTAGTTTCGAACCAAAGTTCGACTTTCAAGTCTTTTGATGTCATTTTTAGACTTCATAAGAGCCACGAATTACTCATCTGTGGTAAGTTAATTCAATACCTCACTAAAATATTCTCAAACTATAACTCATAACGCAAGGATTAATATTAAATGTAGGTTGTTTGCGATGGAAAAAATATTGATGAACCTAGTTCAAACAAATATTGCGGTGGCAGTGTAAAATGACGAAGGTGAAAATGATATCGAAGACTATTAGACGGGAGGCGGATACACAAACCATCACCTCATCCGGTTGACAGATAAAATTCCAGGATTAGTAAAAAATTGATTCGCATATTAAAATGCAACTGGTCTGCCATGTCATATCTTCGTGCAAAACAACTGCAGACACGATTTTAATGTTGGATTGGTGGGTTTACCATTATATTTTCCTGCTCCAAGTCCTCCATGTTTTCATACCTTGAGGTGCAGGAAAACACAATGATAAACGTACCAGTCAACCACTGAAATGGGGTTTGCAGGTTTTCACAAAAGATAGGACTTGGCAGACCAGTTGCATTTTAATATGCAAATCGAGTTCTGTCTAATCCTGAATTTCAGCCTTCAACTCGATGAGGTGATGATCTGTGCAGCCGCATCTCGGTCTATATTACAGTAAAGATTACATTATCTGTGGGGGACAGGGCAAGGATTAACTCTGATTACAATGCTTCATGTCGAAATTTTGGGCTTCTGCATATTGTTTTGATGTAGAACATGCCAGGCACAACCATTTTAGATCTGATTTTTACTTTAAAAGCTTCACTTTACAACCTGTTGTGAAAAATTTTTTAATACGTGTGGGACGATTTAACCCGGGAGGACGCGCGCCGGGCCTAATAGACCCAGGGTGTGTATGGTTTTTACAATTGTCACCACTATCTTTCTAAAAGAAATCTTGAACTTATTTTATCGCAAAATTGTCTCCGACTAAATGAGGTGACGATTATAAGTTGTATATATTGGTGATAAAGTAAAAACCATTCATACCCTCGGTATGCGCGTGTTCTCACGGGTTAAAATGTGTTGAAAAAAATTTTATAAGTGCCCGGTTATCTATGTTGTTACCTATGATCAAAATTGATCTGTCTTCTTTCTCTTTCTGTGAGGTTTGATGACAAATAATATATGAAGTTAGATGACTTTTATTCGTAAAACTTATTTGTTTCATCCTTTTGGTGCAGATGAAAATAGTTTAAATACTTTTTGTCAGAGAGACGGGTTGTAAAATATTTTCATATAAAAATGCAGATTTTTAATTCCTTTATTGAATTTAGAAAAATCTTTAAAGCTTAAGCTCGTCATTTTACCCCCTTTCTCATTTTCTTGCACTTTTTTTATGCAGTTAATCTAGTAAAAAATTTAACTGAAACAGCGATTCATATATATTTTTTTTCGATTAACATCTAAGAAAATGAGATAAAATGCAATTCTGTATTTGTATGATCCTCCAAATATCTCGATCTCGATAAGACCATTAGATGAAGTGAACCTAAATATTCACTGACTACTTCGATCGTAAATATTTCAGTTATTTATGCCCAACTAGATAATAAATTATTGGGATATTTTTTATGGTATTCTTAAGAAACGTGAAATAAAGTTGTGCTGATTAAATGGGAAAATGCATGGAATTTTTTTTTTACAAATTTACACAAGTAATTCGTTGACACACGTAATTTATACAGTTTTTAGGAAGAGCATAATTTCAATATGGTCATAATTAGAGGGAGGTGAATTTACCATCTTAAAAAAAAAAAAAACTAAATTTATGCGCTTTGGGTCAAATAATGTCAGACCAGATTCCCTTTAAAAAATTTGCTATCAAAGTTAGCTCGTAGGAAGTAGAAATGCCAATATCAGGGATCGCCAACCACGTGCTCGCGTATGTTCTTGCGCCCAAGAAACTTGCATAAATTTATGTGTACAAATGAATAGTGTACACTCATGGATAATAAACACTGGTTTGGATGCAAATAGTAGAAAGTCCTCCATCAGTACGGTTAAAGAAAATAAAATCTATGAAAAAAATATTAAAATCTTCAATTGTACTTAAAAAGCTTTATACTTGACATTAGCTTTATTTTTGGAATATTTCAAAGTTGAATAAAAGGTGTGGTACATATCCTTTGCCAGAGGTGCCAAGTTCGCACTAATCTTCCGTAATGGGTGGATTAATTTAACCTAGTTTAACAACGTTTCGAACCAGAAAAATTATTTGATGCATCTTTATTTATGTAATTCCAGTTTTCTAAGTGGAACTTATTTAATTTCATCTCTGAATAGAAATTCTGGTGCGAATTGTATTAAACCAGGGTTAAATTAACCGACATATTACGGAGGATTAGTGGCAACTTGGCACCCCTGCTTTGCTCATGAAAATTTTCATAAATATTCAATCAATATACATTAAAAATATAAGAGATTGGATATGTTCATGTAATGTGCACCACGCCTTTACATATAAATATGCGTCTACGTGAGGAAGGTGCCACCACGAAAATAGATATTTAGTCTAAATGCGCCTATGAGAGTAAACAGTTTTTCAATCTCTGACCTAGATGAACAGGAATAATGGAAAATAAAATTCCTAAAGCTATTTGACATGTGAAAATCAAATCGGCAAATTTGTCCGCAGGTCCAAAAGAGCAGTCGAGAGTTTTATCAAGCGTGATGCAAATGGTTGCAAAATAAAGCATTTAGAGCGTAAGGAAAAAACATCTGAGAGAAACTTTTCGAAAAGTTGCGCATCTAGAAACAATAAGTAAGACCGAAGAAAATGGCTGCCCATCTTCTTAATAATATGTTCGATAGAAAAATTAATTGTATTCTTAACGTTTATGAAACCTTCAAACATATGAAAATGTGTGCCAAACCCAGGTTTGCTCAATACCACATACACTGTAAAAAAGAAACCGACATTTTTACAGTACAAAGTAATGTTCATCTCGCGCTCAAACTCGATCACAGTCGAATGTGCTGTAGCTTTCTTTGGTTTCTTGACTATATGAACATGAAAAATAACAGTAGTTGCGTGAAATTAACAGCACAATGTACTGGCAACTCGGACGCCAGCAGTTTGTGCTGGCAAATCTACAGTGTTTTTTTTTACAGTGTAATCGTGAGAAAACAAGCCATCGCTAGTGGGTTTAAAAATGCCATGCAATGAAACAACATCACATTTTCGTATTAAAACGATTAAAAATTTTATGAACGTGATGGTGTACATTAACATTTCTAGTCACGATTTGTGGAAATATAGAAATGCTGAATGGAGCTGTCAATATAAAGGTCTATTAATATAAAGATCACAATTTATGGTATTGTATCAGCTCAAGATAAGACTTATTTAGTTACTGCTTCAAAGAAGATTAAATCCAAGTGCACACTCATATTTAAAAAATGCAAATTATGG
Organism: Maratus speciosus; assembly: GCA_963932465.1. Classification (NCBI taxonomy): domain Eukaryota; kingdom Metazoa; phylum Arthropoda; class Arachnida; order Araneae; family Salticidae; genus Maratus; species Maratus speciosus. The sequence goes on from OZ010796.1 coordinate 479,385,368, forward strand.
TATACGCGTGGCTCTTAAGAGTTCATAAATTCATTTCCCAACAAGCAACGTCGTGCCATACTTCAAAAGCCACAAAAATGGTTCATCGTTAACAAAACCCATTACCTGATTGGTCAGCCCTATCACACGATGTGAACATTATAAAAATAAATGGAGTGCAAAAGTGAACATTATTTATGCAAATGACAAGCGATATTCATGCGTTACAGATTTAGAAGAAACTATTTACAATGCCTGGACAGCTATGTCCACGTCATATTTATGAAAATGTGGCCTAAGCATGGCAACAAATAAAAGTCTCCGAAATAAAAGTAGCTACTTTTATTATTAAAATTGTACAGTGTTGGCCAAAAGTGTGGACACTCTTAGGTAGGTTTCATTACAAAAAGTAAAAAGCTACCTATTGCAGCCGTCCGAAAGAAAACACTTCGGGAAACTTTGCTATATTTTCGCCGATCGTGAACCCCAGATACCAAAACCAGCTTCCGTTGAAATGCTGACTTAGATATATATATATATATATATATATATATGTATACAGGGTGAATAAGACCCTGATTTCAAAATTAAATATCTCAAAAACAAAGATCAATAGAATTATGCGGTAAACGGTTTGTTTATTAGCTAAGCTGTAAAAAGGTTATACAGAAGTTTCAAAATTTAGTTGCAAAAACCGTTAGAAGATGGCGCTGTAATCGCAATGCCTATAAATTGTGCTTCGAAGTACAGAGCACATGCGTCTTATTCCTAGATGGCTCCCTGTGGAAGAACGAAAATTGGGGAAGTCCACTTTTTCGTTGGGGTGATGTGCAGTGGAGATATCTGGTCACAGAATTATTGCATCAGCTTTAATTTTAGAGAATTTCAATTAATAGAATTTTCAATAAAAAGTTTAGAAATCATTACATAAGAACTTATTAAAATATTTTATTAAATTCAATTTTTAATGCCCTATAATTATTTAAATCAAAATGCAAAGATTTAGAAAAATAATTTTGTACTTTTTATTTATTTTTTATGTTTTTAAATCACGGCTTAATATCTTGGTATTATTGTTTATACATGAATTATTATAAATAAAAAAGTAATTTTGCACTTTACATTTATTTTTAAATCACGGCATAATATTTTGGTTTTAGCACAACACATATATTTCTTTTCTTTGTAAACAAAGTTGTAAAGACAAAAATTATGCATTAAATTATTTCATTTTTAAAAGGAATTGATTATAAGTCATAAACGTCGAAGCAAAAGTATTTTGGAGGCTGCATTCCTTTCCAACACTTCGGATCATATCGCTAGAAGCTGCACCATACTTCTGTGCTCAATGATAAAAAAAAAAATGAAAATAGGTTTTTAAAATTAAAATGATTTTTTTTAACTTAAGTT